>CM069302.1:40259322-41459322 GCA_035609425.1 Epinephelus awoara | reverse complement strand
TTGTACAGTAGGTGGCGGTATGCACCTGGAAGTTGTTTGCAATCCGCCAATAAATTGAGAGAAGAAGAAGAAGAAAAAGCAGTAGTATAATAAAGGGAATCGCCTTGTTGTTTACAAATACTTTAGGGTAGAAAACCAGCAGAGGTTAACTATATATATATGTATATATATATCACATTTTTCACGTCACTGTATCACCGTTTAGACTAATCTGATGTTTGTAAAGTCTATAAACACAATGATTGAACAAACATTACTATTTCTGTGTGAACGTTTTGTAATTAACATGTCATTATAGATTAGCTGGGCTAACCGTTAGCTGTTCGCCATTAGCCATTAGCCATTAGTCTGTAATAACTCAATAAACGGTCTGTGAAAGAAATATTTTTTCCAGCGGATGTCTTAGTTACAACATGATTGAGCTAGCAAAGCAGTTTTGTGTTGGCATGTGTGGTATTTATTCAGTTTTGGGAAATCACGATGTCTAGAGAGCATCAGTAGCTGCAGCTAAGAGAGACAGCTAACAGCAGCAGCAAAGCTAACATCAGGACATCATCTGTTAAAAGCCTCCCGTTGTTGGATACGACATGAAACTACTCCAGTTAGCTCAATCATGTTATAACAAAGACATCCGCTGGCCGAACCGACACTCTCCCTCCCTGGATTACATCCTGCCGTTCCGCCGGCTGCCGGTGCGGGGTTACGTCTTTGTGCAGTACATGGAGGCAGCTTCCCTCCCGCGAGTGGGCCTGGACTGAATGGCTGCAGCCTGGAGTCATTAGACAAGAGAGGCTGCAGACATACCCCTCCGGACACGCCCCCAGCGTTTCACAGCAGAGAGAAGTTCTTGTTTTTCCATGATTTTGAGAGCTAATTGTATATACTTAGCGATTTTTTTAATCTTTCAAATTTGGCTCAGTGATTAATGACACATATTTCTGTGATGTGACAAACTTATAACAGACATTTTCTGCTGCTTTACACAGACTTTAAGGAGAGGTTTGAGGACGAATTTGGCAGTGGGAAAACAATTCCAGTTGCAAATGTAACTTGTAGGGCTGTACCCAAATATTTGGATATTTGAATATTCATTTCTATGGGTAGGTATTCGTTATGAAATTTGGTATTCGATATTCGTTGTTTTACTTACTTATTTTTTTTATTTTTTATTGTTATTTTTATTACATAATTTTTTTGGTGCTAAATGTAGTCTTTTTATTGTTGGTAAATGTAGGTTATCAATAAAAATCATAACTTTTAAATTGCATTGTTAAAAATGTGAAAATATAGTATCGCTTAGCGCTTAGCGTATCCGTCTGAGGCTGTGGATCAATGCCAAGTTTTACCACTTTATCACTATTCCCTCAAACTTCATCTTTAGAATTTAATATGAATTATTGAACCGTTTTTGTCAACGTTTGTTTCCCCCGTTTTGTACAATAAATTATTGTCTGAAGTTTCAAGTTTCTTTTGAAGTGCGTGACACAAGTGTGTTTTGAAAACGACCGCGGACTGTCACCTGCTCAACGCATCAGTATCTTCGGATGCCATGACAGTAATAGATTATAGATTAATAGATTATAATAATAATAATGTCAAAATATCATTTACAGACCGATTTAACAGACAATCGCTGCTGCCTGACCTGTAGGTCCATTTGCGGGTCCCGTGGGTTATGGGTCGACCCGCGCATCACGTCTCAGCTCAGTCTATAAAGGCTGTACACAACAGTAAGGCTATAGACATTATATTCCATTCAGGCCGGCAGAACCAGCAGCGCATCGGCTCTACAGTGCATGGCACTGCTGATTAACCATTTTATTGCAACACAGAGTGTCTGCCAGCAACCAATTACTTGCAGAGGCTCCCTACAACTTGTTTCAACGGCTGCGATTTAGTCAGAAGACAAATTAAACAGGATGACTAGCCAATGTGAAAATGAAATGAAAACACAGAATAATGTACTGAAGGAGACTGTTGTGCCATTGTGGTTTGAGAGCAAAGATCCAGGCGCCGCTGTGCAAAACTCCGCAATACAATTAGGTCAGAAAAAAACCCCGGAGGAGTGCTTCACAAGGAGTCTTTGAAAGAAGCCGAGCCTGTTGTAAAACCAGAGAGCAGGCAGCACGGCCAGCACAATCTCTTCAAAAAATGATTCTCTGGGATCTTCGTCTGCATGCACATGGCTGAGAGCCAGCAAGAAGCAGAGCCATTTAGCCATCAAATCTACCTCCAAGCAGCAATGTTAGATCCTCAGTTTGGTGTCAGCTGAATTGATATGGATGTAAAGAGTACTGGCAGTGGTGTGGCCCTGAAGATGTCTCGGGAAGATGTCAGGACGTCAGTGAAAGTTAGTGGTGCATCCCTTAAATGATATTTACAATAAAGGGTGTTATCAATAGGGCTGGGTACCTAAGTTCGGTTCTTTTATAGCACCGACCGAATTGCTTCGGTGCTAATGACTATCGTAAAATGCCTTGTCTTTCGGTGCCAAGTTTCGGTGATTGGCTGTAATGTTACATGTAGAGGCAGGGATGCGTATATGGTTACGCCCACAGACGGAGTTCACCTGCAGTGTGTGTGTCGAGCGTGTCGAGGCAGTTAAAAAATGCCAATGAGGTCGAAAGTGTGGCTCCATTTTGTCAGGACTTCTTGCTTCCGGCTTTCTTACAGTGCAGACGCTCTGCTGCTTGCGCTCCGCTTTGCTTACATTCTTTTGCTTTCATTCTTTTTTTTTTCCTGCTAAAAGCTACAGAAAGTAGATCCTGGATACTTATAAAGCATTGGGACCTTAATTTGTGAGAGATACAGAGGACTACTGCCATATTTTCACAACTTTAGTACTGTGTGAGCAGGGCTGAGGCACAGTGCAAGCCTGAGTGGAGCCGACTTGTGAAGCAACCTGTAGCAACTTAGCTTGGTTTGCTAAGCTAATGGCTACATCCAGCCCCCCCGATGAAAACCAGCAACTTGTTAAGAAAAACAGGATCATTGCCAACCTCAAGGAAGACATCCGAAGGCTGTCAGCGGAACTCAAGTCCCAATCTGAGCTGCTGACAAACACCCTGGACGTGGCTCACGAGCAATCTCTACAGATCGCCTCATTGAAAGCTGCTCTTCAGGACACAGTAGCCTGGGATCCTACCTCCTCTCCTCCGCAGCCCAGCAGTTCAACGCCCTGTCGTAAGCCACAATGGTCGGAGGTGGTGTTACGGAGCAAAAAAAGGACCTCAGTCGGCGTCAGTCTCTCATCCCACCTCAGCCTTTCCAACAGATTTGAGCCTCTGTCATCGCAGGTCGAAGCGCCGGACTCCAATGAGCTCAAGGATGATGCAGCCCGTCCCACGTCTCCCCAGTCCGGGAGTCATCCTCTGCCGGCAGCTCCCCTCCCGGCAGCTCCCCTCCCGGCTAACAGCTGGCAGCCTCCCCGCATGGACAGCTCTGTGTCCCCCCTCACACACACCATGGAAACAGAGCGGCAACAGAGGAAACAGAGTCGCTTAACTCATAAAGGTGAGACTATGAAACTGAGCAATAACAAAGTTAACAGGTCACAAGCCAGTGCCAGGCCAAGAGCCAGAGAGCATTCTGCCAAAAACAAAGCTAAGAGGATAGACACTATTCTGATTGGGGATTTTATAACGAGGCAGGTGGAAATGGCCAGGACTGAAAATCTAACTGTGAATAACACATCAGTCAGAGAGGTGGCAGCTATGCTACCAGACATTATGTCTACACGGCCACATATTAAGAAGATTGTTATTCATGCTGGCTCATTTGACATCCTCATGAATAAATCTGGGTCTGAGACCCTAAAGAAAGACTTTTTGTTTTTATTGGAAACACTTAAAAAACTTCACTCAGGAGTGTCTTTCATCTCTGGACCTATCCCAACACTCGGCAGAGGTTGCGAGTCCTTCAGCAGACTCCTTGGCTTAAGCACCTGGCTGTCATCAGCCTGCCTCGAGCAACAGGTTGGATTTATTGACAATTTTAATATTTTTTGGAACATAAAAAGTCGCTTCATGCCAGACGGGATTCACCCAAACAACCTTGGCTCCAGACATCTTGGCTGCAACATACGTCACACCATCGAGTCATCTTATCAGAACATATATGCACTGATAAGCAGGAAGGTCAGCACACAGGGAGCAGACAGACAGACAGTTACTGCTCCAAAAACAACAACCGCCTCCCATGATGATAACGTCACGGTCTGTGGCTCTGTCCTCCACATTACAAGAAACCTGCAGAGATTGTCTCTGTCCCAGCAAGAATGTCAAGAAAAGAAGAGGTAGGACAGTCACCATGCCGCTTTCCCCCTTATGCCGGCAATTTCATTCAGCCGGCGGCATGGCGAAAATAAAAACAACTGCAGAAAATCAAGGACAGTCAACCCATCAAATCTGATATGTATCTCATGTCAAACACAGTCTGTCTCGAAACTTATGCCAGATAACGTTTCACAACTAGCACTTCTAAATATCAGGTCTCTGGCTGGCAAATCCTTCTTAATCAATGATTTTATTAACAAGCACAAACTTGATTTTATGTTTTTAACTGAAACTTGGCTAAGTCAGGAAAATAGTGCAGCAGTTTTAATTGAGACAGCCCCTCCAAATTTTAGTTTCTTTAGTGAAGCAAGAACACATAAGAGAGGAGGCGGAGTTGCCACTCTGTTCAAGGACAGCTTCCAGTGTAAGCAAATGTTTTATGGTCAATTTGACTCCTTTGAATATGTTGCCACTCAGTCAAAATCCCCCTGTCGAGCAATTTTAGTGACCATCTATAGACCCCCCAAATATGATACAAGGTTTTTTGATGAGTTTGCCAAATTGCTGTCTATTGTGTGCATGGACTTTGACTGTGTTGTTTTAGTGGGAGATTTTAACATTCATGTTGATAATCTTACAGATGGAAGTGCTAAGGAACTGTTAAATATTCTGGATAACTTTGGGCTTTCGCAGCATGTCACAGAACCGACACATAACAGAGGACACATATTAGATCTAATTATTTCCAAAGGTCTTAATATCTCTGAGGTTGTGGTGAACGATGTCGCTTTATCTGACCATTACTGTGTTTCATTCAAAATGACCACCCTTGCTAATCCTATGAAAAGTGAAGCAGAGGTGATCAGAAAGCGTTATATAAATGATAACACCTGTGCATTATTATTCACCCAGCGTTTTACACCATCACAAACCCTGCCCTCAGCTCTAGTTGATGACCTTGTAAGCAGTTTTAGTTCCAATGTTATGAATGTTATTGATTCTATCGCCCCAATTAAGACCAAAGTTATGTCAGGTAGGAAAAAGGCACCCTGGAGAAACGCCACACTGGTTAAAGAATACAAAAGAGTATGTAGACAAGCTGAACGCAGGTGGCGTAAAAACAAACTCCAGGTATATTATGACATTTATAAAGAGAGTCTTCACAACTATAACCAGGAACTGAAGAATGCAAGGCAATCATATTTTTCAGAGGTTATCAATAGAAACAGTAATAATGCCCGCACACTTTTTTCTGTAGTGGACAGACTGACAAACCCCACAGCATCACTCCCTCCTGAACTACTGTCTAACAAGTCATGTAATGACTTTGCAGCCTTCTTCACAAACAAAATATTACAGATAAGACAGGCAGTGTGCAGCTCCAGCTCCGGAATGATAACACTTGTGCCTTCCTGTCCTCCGGTTAATCTAGGACATTTTAGCCTCCTAGATTACACAACTCTAACAGAAACGGTTTCAAAATTAAAGCCCACAACATGCTGCCTTGATATTCTGCCTTCAAACTTTTTTAAAACCATTTTAACTGCATAGCTCCAGATGTACTGCAGATAATAAATACTTCTCTTATAGCAGGCCAGTTTCCCCAGGCCTTGAAAACTGCAGTAATAAAACCTCTCCTAAAAAAATCAAATCTGGACGCCACAACAATTAGTAACTACAGGCCAATATCAAATCTGCCATTTTTGGGGAAAATCATTGAAAGGGTTGTCTTTCAGCAAATCCATACTTTTATGATGCAAAACAATCTTTTTAACACATTTCAGTCTGGATTTCGGCCACATCACAGCACTGAGACTGTACTTATCAAAGTCTTAAATGATATTCATCAGAATAATGATGCATGCAAATCCTCTGTCCTGGTATTACTAGATCTCAGTGCTGCATTTGATAAAGTTGATCATAATATACTACTTAGTAGATTGGAAAAGTGGGTGGGACTCACCGGCACTGTACTACAATGGTTCAAATCTTACTTACAAGATAGGGACTTTTTTGTGTCAGTTGGTAACCATGAATCTGAGCGAACTACGATCACATGTGGGGTTCCTCAAGGGTCCATTCTCGGACCACTTCTATTCAACATCTATATGCTACCCCTAGCCCAGGTTATGGAACATCACAACATCTCCTATCATACGTATGCCGACGACACACAACTCTATATCTCAGTGTCATCACACGACTATAGTCCCTTACTCTCACTGAGTAACTGTATTGATCAAATCAATGACTGGATGTGCCAGAATTTTCTCCAGCTAAATCCAGAAAAGACAGAGGTATTAATTTTTGGCCCTAGAAATGAAAGGGCAAAGATCAGCGCCCACCTTGGCTCTATGTCATTGACAGCTACAAATCAAGCCAGAAATCTTGGTGTTATTATTGACTCAGACCTGAACTTCAACAGCCATTTAAAGTTTATTACTAAATCTGCCTATTACCACCTGAAAAATATAGCTAGAATTAAGGGGTTTCTGTCTAAACAAGACATGGAAAAACCTATTCATGCATTCATTTTTAGTAGGTTGGATTATTGCAATGGCTTATTTACAGGCCTTAACAAAAAATCAATCAGACAGCTGCAGCTGATTCAGAACGCTGCCGCCAGAGTCCTTACAAACACCAGGAAACTGGACCATATTACACCAGTCATTAAATCGCTACACTGGCTTCCTGTGAGTCAAAGAATAGATTTTAAAATCTTACTGCTGGTCTACAAAGCCCTGAATGGTCTCGGACCAAAATACATGCTTGACCTACTGGTTCCCTACGAAGCATCCAGACCCCTTAGGTCATCTGGAACAGGTTTGTTGTGTGTTCCAAGAACAAGAACCAAGCAAGGTGAGGCAGCATTCAGTTATTATGCTCCTCACCTGTGGAACAAACTTCCCGTAGATCTGAGGTCTGCTCAAACTGTCAGCTCCTTTAAATCAGGGCTAAAAACACTGTTGTTTACTGAAGCATACTCTTAGATTAAATACTTACCTGCTGTATTCTACTGCCCGTACTTTTTAACTACACACTGCTGATTTATGCCTTTTATTATTCTACTTCTTTTCTTATCCTGACTGTTCAATGTATTGAGCCTGTTTTTATTTTATGTTATTGTATTTTATTATTATCACTATTATTCTCAATTTCTATTTCCCTTTTTAATCAACTGTTTTTTTTGTTTTAAATTGTGTCTTGTTGCTTTTAATGTCTCTGTAAAGCACTTTGAATTACCTTGTGTTGAATTGTGCTATACAAATAAACTTGCCTTGCCTTGCCTTGCCTTGACTGATGCCACTCGTGCGCGATGCAATATCTGCAAAAAGGACATTCTTGCTAAGGCTGGCAATATGACTAATTTGATGAAGCATTTAAACGTGCACGGAATCAATTTAAGAGCAGAAACTTGCTCAGTGTTTGACTGCTGGAAGAGCGGACCGTCTTCTCTGCATTCAAGTCCACCTAACGTTAAGACTGAGCGGCCTCCTTCAAAATCCCCACCACTGGATTCCCCTTCACCCGTGAGTACTGAGGACGGCGCTGTGTCTGGGATTTCAAAAAGTAAGTCAGGGCTCAACAATAAGGATTCCCTGATTGCCCGGGGCAAGTAAAAGTCAAGGTCGGGCATGTAAACTAACAACTCAGTTGCCCGATCGGGCAAGTTGCTCGTACTCGTACTCGTCGTCCTCCGCTTATCCGGGTCCGGGTTGTGGGGGCAGCAGCCTCAGCAAAGAAGCCCAGACAGTCCTCTCCCTAGCCAATTCCGTCAGCTCTTCCGCAGGAACCCCGAGGCGTTCCCAGGCCAGCCGGGTGATGTAGTCCCTCCAGCGTGTCCTGGGGCAGCCCCGAGGTCTCCTACCGGTTGGACACGCCCGAAACACCTCCCAAGGGAGGCGTCCGGATGGCATCCTTAATAGATGCCCGAACCACCTCAACTGGCTCCTCTCGATGTGGAGGAGTAGCGGCTCTACTCTGAGTCCCTCCCGGATGTCCGAGCTCCTCACCCTATCTCTAAGGCTGAGCCCAGCCACCCTGCGGAGGAAACTCATTTCAGCCGCTTGTACTCGCAATCTCATTCTTTCGGTCACTACCCAGAGCTCGTGACCATAGGTGAGGATTGGAACGTAGATCGACCGGTAAATCGAGAGCTTCGCTTTTTGGCTAAGCTTCCTCTTCACCACAACAGACCGGTTAAGCGCTTGCATCACTGCTGACGCCGCCCCAATCCGCCTGTCGATCTCCCGCTCCATCCTACCCTCACTCGTGAACAAGATCCCGAGATACTTAAACTCCTCCCCAGCAAGAGCTGGAGGTCACTGTTCGATGGAGCTAGGAGGACCACGTCATCCGCAAAAAGCAGGGACGAGATCCTCCCGTCACCTCTCTGTTTCTCTCTGCCTGAAGTCACAGGTACGGTGTGTAACAATGTCCTGCCCACAGCCCCCATTGATTGCTTACATGGCACAAGTGAAGCCAATCAACACTGAAGCCTCTCTACATGCTGCACTGTCTTATCTCTTCATAAACTAAAGTCATATTATTTTTTGTGACAGACGCTTCATATAATAACAGAACAATATACCATTTATGGTGTTATGTCATCGTGTCATTTCTGTCTCTACATGGTCACGTGTTAACAGTTCTCCTCTGCTCTCTGTATCGCGCACTGCGGAGTTCCGCCACACAGGTGAGCACGCTAGAGCGGCTTGGGCCACATTTTCCTGACTAAACCTGACCCGAGCCCGGTACAGTTTGTCAGTTGACAAAGTTATTGTTATGGAAAGTGTGTAAATAACCATCAACAGACTGCTGTTACGCACAGACAAACACGCTGCACTTGCTTGATTGCACGGCACTTGGTGCTAAGCTTGTGTTGCGTTCAGGCGTTGTCACATAAATAACAACTTCCAGCACTTAAATAGGTCATAGCACAAAGCAGCAGCATGTCAAGTGACTTTTTACTTTTATTATGTTCAATAAAATTGTATTTTCCTAAATCTTGAGACACCTCATATGTAAGCTAGACAGACATTTCACCTGCTCATACTGTGCACACATGTACTGTATGTACTTAGTCCTAAAGAGCCCTTCTGGTGCCAGTAGATACATAGAAACATCCCAGCAGGCTGTGCTTTGCAAGCATACAAAAAAGTTTCACGCATGTGAAAATTATTTTTCATGTGTGTGCTTCACCTCCGCTGCTACAACTCCATCCTAGGGGAAACACTACTGTGTGCATTTTGTGCAACAGGTGGATGTGGTAGTAGAGTAGAGAGAGAGCTAAGTAGCGTTGAAGTAGAGTAGAGCAGGGCAGAGAGATGGAAGCAAAATATATTAAACCTTGTGTTACTACAGCAGAACTGGAGAGAGGGGGAAAAATAAATAGAGGTGGGCATGGCTCAAGTAGGGCGCAAAATTATAGAGAGAGAAAGATTGACAAAGATAGTCGCTGCCCTGACACTGTCATTTTTGTGTAGGAATTAAGCTACAATACATGACATATGTTGTTTTAATTAATAAATACAGTGTGAATAAAGATTACATAACATAAAAATAACTGCAGTCTTTGTTATTTGATAGCCACTTAAAATAAACAACTTTTACAGGGCAAGTAAAAACTGACTTGGGGAAGTAGATCTCTGACCAACTTGCCTGACCAGGCAAGTAAAAAAAAAAACCTTAGCGTTGAACCCTGCAAGTTTACATTTAGCTTTTATGTGTGTGTTACGTTATGTTACTGCAACTTAATAGGTGAACCGCGACTCCGTTGACGTTAGATAGTTTTAGACGTTAGACACCGGAGTTAGCTGCAGAGCTAATTTTCATCCGTAGTCCACACATGCGTGTTGTGTAGCTTAACGTCACCGCAGATATTGCTGTGTAGCTTAGCTTTAGTTTATGGCTATATAGCTAGCTATATCAAAAGCTGACTAAAGATTGACAGTGGCTGATAGTGATAGAGCCTCGCTTGTTAAAATGTGCTCATCTATTGGGTCAGCTGGCTAGACAGCTCACCTAATGTTAATTGGGGTTTTTTCTCTCCTCACATTAGCCTCTGCTCCTGTCCACCCTGATGTGAGGACGAGGCCAGACAGTGTGAATCCGTTCACACTAGCAGAAAAAGGAAAAATGTCAAAAGAAAAACAAGCAAAGTGCCACAGGGCAGTCACAACTTTGTTGTCAAAGGTTTGCTGCCCTTTTCCACGGTGGAGGTAAGTAAGCTTTAAAGGGTTTTTGACTTTTTACTGTAAGCAATAATAATATAACCATGCTATTTTTGTTGTTTTGTGCTCTTATGTCAATTATAGGGAGATGATAAGGGACAGCTGGTGACCATGATGACAACAACTCATCTGATGAAGACTGTACAGCTGCAGTAGCAACGGTAAAAATATATATAGACATCCTGTCCCCACCCCATTCCATTTTCAGAGGAAAATTAACGTTTGTCTCGAACTTAATTGTCCTTTCCTTTTGTTTTTTCCTTTTCTTTTTTGTTTCCAGAAGAAGTCAAAGCTCTCTGCCCTTGAGGAGCTATTTGCTGATGAGGACATGGCAGCTGAAGTAAGACAAGAGAACACTTTCAGCAGCGCAGAGAATGTTAGAGATACAGCAGTACAGAGGTCTACCATCTACCCAAACCTCAGTAAATCCAGTAACCTGGTGGTGGAACATAAGGGACACTCTGCCAATGCTTGCAAATTTGGCAACCAGGTATCTCTGTGTACAAGCATACATTTTCTACAGCTGGGGACACCATCAGCAAGGAGCAGGCGTGTCTGTTACTCGAGAAAGCAGACATGTTAATTTTTCTGAAAAAGAACTGCTAAGCCTCTGTAGGATGTATGCAGCAGTGAGCATGAGACACACACAGCCCTAGTTGGTATGGCAGTGGCTCAGGCGGTAGAGCAGTCATCTTATCTTAAAGATTCTGACTTTTGTACATTTTTATTTTTATTTTATATATTTATAATCAGGGTCCGGGCAGCTAAGCTGCCAGGACACTATTGTCATCCTAGGTATTTTTCTTCTTCTTCTTCTTTCTTCATTCTTCTCCCGAGGAAATCATACTTCCCGTGGGTGAAAACTCACCAAACTTTGCACAAAGGTCTCATGCCAGATATCCTCAGCTGTAAACTAAAGCCAGTAGTCCTGATGGTGGCGCTACAGCAAGCGTCTAAAGTTCAAAACTTTGAAATTTCATAACAAATCAACCATACGTGCTACAACTTCACAACTTTAAACAAACTGTAGCCCCAATACTGAAGAAACTTTTGTACATTTAAACCTATTAAAAATTATGAAGTTCATAATTTCAAAATAAGTTCAATAAGTTCAAAAATGGTAAAACTTCTTAAATCTATCTCCTCCCACAATTTTTGCTCAATTGACAACAAACTTGCCACAGAGCATCTTCAGGCTGTCCTACAAAAACTACGTTTCTCAGATTTTTGATTTATCAAATTGATCATTGATCAAATTGAGCCTACAATGCATCAAAATGTTTGACTGTAAACGGTACTGTAAACATATAAATGCAAATTCTTGCTAAATAAATCATTCTAGAGTCATGGTAGATGACGTGTGGCAAATTTCAGAATTTTATCTCAAAAACTGAATTTTTGACAGCATTTTGAATTTTGCTCTAATGTGAACAATTGGAGTCGATGTAAAAATGGCAATTTTAAACATCAGTTTTTCACTTATGGAACAAATCAATCATTGTTACAAACAAATTACCAACATCTCCATGCTCTCTCGATGCAATATGTGTATTTTCAGATTTTTGTCTTCACTGAATTTTTTACAGTGGTTTCAAATCTGCCTTTCCATGCACGGATGGCTGCTTTCCTACACAACAGTGAATGGCTTACTAAATTTGTGAAGCCACTGTTGAGTTGCTACTTTCTAATTAGCTCAGAGCAGTAGATGACCGTCTTAGGTTCCAGAGGTTGCGGGTTTGAGCCTCAACTGGTGCAGAATCCACATTGTAATGTAATCATCTTCTTGTGCTCCAGCTTATTGCTTAAAATTGCCTGAGCGTCACTGATCACTGTGCAGCATCTTCAAGTCTTTTTTCTGCTAGAAAATCTGCCTTCATGAAAATAAACCAAAGTTTGCACAAAGGTCCAGTGTCAATACTTCAGTGTGAAATCATCTGAGGCTTCTCACTCTGCACATAGCTCAACTAGTTAAACATCAGTTTTTCACTTATTGCATCTAGACAGCATGGATATGTTGGTAATTTATTTTAACAATTATTGATTTGCTTCATATGTGTATTTTCAGATTTTTGTTTAGATTTTTTTTTTTTTTTTTTTTTACAGTGGTTTGAAATCTGCTTTTCCATGCATGGACGGCTGCTAAACCAGCACGTCTGGCTTAGTCAATTTCTGAAGCTACCCATGAATTGTCACTGACTAATTAGCTCAGTGAGATAGAAATTGATCCTTAGTCTCAGAGATTGTGAGTTCAAGCCTCAGCTGATGCAAAAGGCAGATTGTGTTGCTAAATTCCTAAATGTCTTCCAACTCTTCTGCTTGTTGCTCAGAATTGCCTAAAAATGCCCGGACCCGACCCATCGCTGCGCAGCAGCTATAATTTGTTATTGTTTTTTTAAAACTGCTTTGAGTGAAAAAAGCCTGAGGATGAGCATGAGGCTACATAGGGCAAGCATGGGGTCCAAAATGCTGTCTGCCCTTGTCTTTCTGAAGTGCAACCGCACACTAGGCCCGTTTCCACCACAGGAACTTCGGGGTCATTTTACGGGGCCGGGGCCGTTGGTGCGTGTCTCCACCACAGGAACCACCCCCGAAAGACAGAGTTCCAGAACTTTTACAGGGGCTAAACAAGTCCCTCCCTCGGAGTAGGTACTCAGAACGGCCCCGAAAAACTCCTGGCTGGGGCTTAAGGTTTACTTGGTGCTGATTGGATATACTCAAGGCGGGATGTGACGTCAACAGAAAGCGACAAAATAGCCGGCATTTTTAAAACTCAGCAGACGAGGGACAGCTCGTTTATAGCTTCCACCGCCATGTAAACGAAGAGACATGCCAGAAACCCAGCAACCACCTCAGCTCCTTCCATGTTGTTAATCATCTTTCTTATGTCTGCTTTCTTCTTCTTACTTCTGCTTCATACTTCTGCTTCTTCTTCTTTGTTGTTGTTGTTCTTTTTTTGTTTCTTTGCCGGGTTGCCCCGGTTAAAATGGTCACGCAACAATTACGTCACATCCAGAGCCCGGTAACTACAGGAACCCTCCTCCTACTCCGCTGCACAGTGTAAACATGGCAGTTGAGAGTGCCGAGTGAGAGGACGTTCCTGTAAAGTTCCTGCCCCCCAAATAGTACCAGGAACTTCTTCAGTGGAAACGGGCCTACTGATGTAGTCATGGAAAGCTGGCTGTAAACCAAAGGCTGTGATTTAAATTTAACACAACACATTGGCACATACCAGGGCTCGAAATTGCAGCCATTTTGGTCGCATATGCGACCAATTTCAATTTCAATTTCGACCAAAATTTCATCTGTGCGACCTCAAAATATAATTAGGAGCACTGGTGTGAGTGTAAATAATTCTTCTGGTGTAACTATTCCCCCCCGCAGATCAGTCTGGCCATGCAATCATAAAGGCGCTTCTTTAAAAGCAGAACAAATGGCTGCCCTGAAAGCTTCACTGAAAAAAAAAGAAAGTGTTTGCCGTCCCTCCTACAGGGTTTGGTAAAAGTTTAATTTACTAACTGGCTCCGTTGATCGGGAAAAAGATGGGACTCAGTGAAAACCCAGTGGCTATTGTTGTTTCCCATGGAGTAGCAGGTCAGGGAAGCGACCAAGCTGGGAATCATAGCCATGCAACTCGGAGTCGGTGAGGAGGAAATCCACAAAGATGGCAAGACTCTTTCCCAGACATCATCACAGCTCATCTCCGCTGCAGCTTGCCAGTCTGTTTACAGTGGCTTTGGGCTAGCCTACATCACACGTTTCGTTCGATTGGTTTTCCGTCTTTCCAATTGCGTGAAGGGGCACTTTGAGTGACAGCCTTTGATACCGCCCCTCGGGAATAGAGGAAATGTACACTCCGTGTCCAGACCCATTACATTCTGCGAATTGGGTCTGGCAACGCCAGGCTACCACTGAACACCACTGTGAATGAAAGAGAAACCTTAGATGATGATAATACTGTCGATGATGATGACAGTCATCATCATCAGTATTATCATCGTTGACACAGTAGTGGGTTGAATGGGGGTCACAGACAGGAATACGACGGAGGCTCATAGTGCTCTGCTACACAAGATAACGGCTTACCGGCGACAGAGAAGTCCGACTCCAGGTCCAGTAATTTCCTCATGACTGCCCAGTAGTACCTGGACAACTGAGCCATTACCATTACTTTCTCTTTTTTTCCCAAAATGCATTGTTGTTACACCCACAATCAATACAAATAAATATATTCCAGCAGTGAAAAAGTTTGAAAAGTTTTTCAGAGCAAAGAATTAAAAAAAAAACAGTTCCGAAGGAATCTTGTATCACACATTTAATCTCTCAGCCTGATTTTGAGTTGGATTAACTTGTAATTCATTCCTTTTCATTTTCAAGGGATCGCTATGAAAGAGCCATTACATAAGTATACCGATCCAGAGAGGTTAAGCTAAAAGGAAAAATAAAGGAAAAACAAATAAAAATGATTGTAGCAGTTTGGCTTCATATGCTTGCATGTTTAAGTGAGATATTTGGGCAGAGAGTACAATTCATTATCTTTAAGTCAGATGTCAGAGGTCTGAAGCAAGAAAAAATCCTGTGCCCGAAATTTCTTTTAGATGGCATGAAGGGGAGGGGGGTGCCTTCTGCGCTAGGGGGGTCCGGGGGCAAAATGGTTGGGGCTGGGCAATTTTAGGCAATTCTGAGCAACAAGAGGCAGAATAGGAAGACATCAAGAACGTCTATATTAAAATGTACATTATACATCAGTTGAGGCTGGAACTCACAACCTCTGACACCAAGGAGCATCTTTTATCTGACTGAGCTAATTAGCAAGTGACAACTCTTCCGTGGCTTCACGAGTTATCTCTCACTTGCACCTGAATGTAGAAACCTGTAATAGACCTCAAACCTAAATTATATGCAGTGATTAGTTTGATGCACAATATTAGCATTGAAAGACACTATCACCAATTATGGTCTTGAATAGGACTCGATTTGCTCTGGTCTTGGACTTGACTTGGACTCAGTTAAGATGGTCTTCACTACAGCCCTGCCAAGCTCCAATTAAATGGTGTAACAGTTCAGTAGATGTTTTGGGAATTCATATTCCAGATAATCCAAAAGATTTAGTTAAGATAAATTATGATCGAAAAATGGAGAAAATTGAAAAAGTTTTACAACCTTGGAAAGGTAGGATTTTGACATTACAAGGAAAGGTTACTTTGATAAACACTCCCGTAATTCCTCAGTTCATTTATCTCCTATTGGCACTTCCTTCACCAGAGGCATCCTTCTTTAAAACTTTTGAACAAAAAATATTTAAGTCCCTTTGGAATATTAAGCCAGACAAGATAAAAAGACAATACATTTATAATTCATATGAAAATGGTGGATTGAATTTAAAAAATATTGCAGCAATGAACTCATCCCTAAAAGCATCCTGCATTGATACAATTTACCACAACAGTTCCTGGAGAACAAGTTCTTTCAATTAAAATCTTATCATCTTAATTTGTTATATAAAGGTATATTAGTTAACCTTTCACTGTTTTTTAAAGATGCACTAAAGGCTTGGCTGAGTTTCCAGTATTATCCTCCTGACACCCCAGAAGAAAAATCAAGTAATATGGATGAATTCAGAAGTGTTAATAGATGAGAACCCTGTTCTATGGGAAACATTTTGGAGAAATGGAATTGTTTTTGTAAATGACACACTAGATAGCACGGGCGTTTTCCTTTCATATCATAAATTTTGCAGTCTGTATGGACAAATATGTAATATTCTTAATTTAAATCAGTTGATTTCAGCCATGCCCCTGAATTGGAAACGGAAGCTAAAATGTAGTGGATACAAACAAACAAGTTCACAAACAAAGAAATAGAAATGTATGTGTTGCAAAGGAACGTGTTTATTATCAAAATGAACAAAAAAGATTATAGCTTTAGTGGTTGCTTTTCAGATTAAACTTTTATAGCATAATGCGTTTATAAATAAAGATTAAACTTTCAGTGGTTACCAGACTTTTTGACTTATAGCTCCTACATCTCTTTTTTGCCTTGGTGCTATTTATTTTTAGAAGCTGAATCATTTAGGCTGATTGCAAAATTGTATCACACTTGATGTGAATTAAACAGGCAGTTAAGTCGAAATTTTGCCTCTGGGCAAGCATGTCATCATTGAAATGGATCATATAATGTTGTGGTGGTGACTTTAAAACTTTAGCATTGAGGATTTTTATTGCAGCTTTCATTTCTGTCTGGTTTCTGTTACCTTACTTTCAAAATTACCGCTGGCTTACCAGAGCCTCTCTCGCTCTGTCTGTGCTATGTCTCAATGTGACATAGATGTGAAAGCATGCACAGGCGTCAGTGTTGATTGGCTATCACTTGTGCCGTGTAACCAATCAAAGAGGACTGGAGGCGGGACATTGTTATAAAGCCCACTGCAGTGGGGACTGCAGGCAGGGAGGGAGACAGCTGTATCAGAGCCAAAGGAGCAAGTTTTAAAATACACTTATTTGATCGGTTATCGATGAAAAAACGTCCAATGCCAATTATGGTAAACAGTAGGTTGTGTTTACACGCACACTGTGCTCCTAAATCATTTTCCCAGTTCGCACATATATATATACTGTATACATATATATATTTTTTAGGAGCAAATGCAAGTGAGATACTCGCACTATAGAGCACTTCTGCCCGTGCCGGACAGAAACTTCACCACGCCAGAAGCCCACGCGGGCTCTGGGCCGGCGTAGCCTCGCATCACCAGGCTCTTCACCATACGTGAAGAGCCTGGTTTCCATTCACTCTGAATTTTGTCTGGATTCTGGTTCCGGTATAGAGAGCGGATCAGAAATTCACCGAATTAACCAAAGTAAAAGTGTTCACCAAAATAAAACTTTAAATTCTGGCGCACCATCGATTTCCGTCTCCGTTGGAAAGTTGAATCGATAAACAAAGAAGAGTGAAGACTGTTGCCACGATCAATACATTTTAATCATTTAAACATGGACGTACAACAGTCTGTTTTAGAAGAGGTTCTTCAAGAAACTTGTCGGCTACATAAAAAAACCTCTTTAAAGCCGCTACAGAAGCTTTACCTGATGAATTTAATTAACGGAAAGGCGCATCCATCGAATTCCGAATCCTGTCTCTCTTGCCCTGGTTCGGATGGCTTACCAAAACGGCCACTAAACGGCCCCAAACTAGGGCGGGCGTAAAATGATGAAGACAGCGCTGCGCCGTAGGAATCGAAAAGTAAACAGCCAAGATGGCAGCTGCCAAAAGACCGCGTCCATTCAATTAAGCTTTGGAAGAAACACTAAGCCAACTACACTTATCTTTTTCCTTGAAAGAGGAACAGAAGACTGTCCTAGAAGCCTTCGCTTCCAGGAAGGACGTTTTTGCCGTTTTGCCAACGGGATACAACAAAAGCATAATATATCAGTTAGCCCCACTGGTCGGCAAACAAATGGGGCTTCGTGCAATGAATACGTTACCTTGTTTTTTGCTCTGATTGGCTATTGTGCTATCCAATTGCGTGCTGCAGCATTTACTATGCCTCAGTTAGTGCTGCCCCTTGGGTAGGAGGGGTGTATCAGTGAGGGTCAGACTCAAAATCTTTCTAGATTTGAGTCTGGATTTCCAGGCTACTGGCTCCCTGTAAAGTCCACAACTGAATTTAAAATCCCTCTTCTAACTTACAAAGCTCTATATGGTCAGACTCAGTGCTATACAATCCTACTAGAACACTGTGCTCTGAGACTGCAGGGTTACTCATCGTTCCTTAAGTCTCCAAAAGTACAAGAGGAGCCAGAGCCTTCAGCTAAAAGGCTCTTCTTCTGTGGAACCATCTTCCTGTTTTGGTCTGGGAGGCAGACACCGTCTCCACATTTGAGAGTAGACTTAAGACTTTCCTTTTTGATAAAGCTTATTGTCAGGGCTGGCTCAGGCTTGTACTGGACCAGCCCCTAGAAAGGCTGACATGGGCCTAGTCTGCCAGGGGACTTCCTATGATACACTGAGCTCCTTCTCTCCTGCTCTCTTTCTCCTCAGTTTCTGAAAAGTTGATTCTTCTTCATTTGCTAACATTCACGTCCTATTACTGCGTATCAATAACTTGGCTTTACTGCATGTCACTAACTCGGCTTGTTCTCCAGAGCCTTTGTGTTCCACTGTCTTGCAGATTCCCTCCTATCGCAGCTACGCCTGGATTGTGATGTTGTGGTCTGACATTTTGAATGTATTGTGCAATATAGGACTGGAGCTCTCCAAAATATTATCCAAGATACAAGTTAGGAGAGTTGATAAATTGCTTTAAATCTGAGGCCTAAAGGTAGAAACAAAAATTGGTCGGTGTGAGAACTACTGTGAGAACTGTGAGAACTGTATTCTACATTTCCTATTGGGCAATGGACCACAGGGCGTTTTTGGTCTCCAAAATTAAAGTTGTGGACCACTTGCCCTTAACTGAGATCCAATTCTCCGATCACAGCCGTCACTTTAACCAGTAGAAACACAGAACGATCTGCTGCCATAGACAATTGTATGATAACAACAACCCCAGCGTTTTTAGTAATTCCTCTAGGGATGTTACCAAACAGAGTAAAAGGGGGAAATGATGGTGTGAAACAGCAGAGGCACTTTGTCAACCCGCTGAGTACTGCCATTAGCATCAAGCTAGCAAACAATGTTACTTCCTCATAATGGAGACAGACATAAAGTAATAACATTAGCAAATAGTGGTGGGGCTTTTACTCACCACAACTGCAAAGGCTACCAGATTCATTTGAAACAGACTACATTATAAAAGGGCCATTATTTATTAATCCCTCTGTATCTTTATATTTTTATTTTTTTATCCGCTCCTGTTGTCTTTACAAAGTTAACATATCGCACTGTCATTTCAAACTCAACACTTCCTGAATTTGTTTCAAATTAAAAGCCCCTTATAACCTCAGCTGAGAGAATCCCTCCATTTTCTAAATAGGCTTTTACTGTGAAACATTTGTAGGAACTTGGTTGTGGAGGATTCAGTAGCTTGAATGTTTGCGTACTTCAAATGTAGCTCCTGCCACCTGCTGACGCTTTTTGATGACTACAACAACATGTCAGCTGGCACACGAATAGACACAGTGACTCAAATAATAGTAAAAGTAATAAAAGTAGGACAAGAATAACTTGATAACCGGGATAATGGGTGTGTATCATCGTGTAGTGTATCATGTCTGTTGGCCAAGTCATGGCACGATTTTCTGACTCCACAATCGTGTAATGTGACATAGTGACTTTCAGAACGGGCAGAAAAGTTGTGTAGTACTAATGTGTATCGGGCATAATGCAAGTCCTGAGTCCGACCTGTCTGTCAGCGAGTCTATTGAGTTAGGTTACTCTAGGTACTCTAGGTAACCTAACTCCATCTATTGAGTCGTGGGGATTTTACTGACGATCCTGCGGAATGTTTTAGACTCCACCATAGACAATGGCAGCATTTAAGGTTTAACGTTATCTCCGTTATTACAACCAAAAGAGAGCCGTTGCTGTTTCAGAGCTGGACCAGCATTCTAAAAGTAACAGAAGTAACTGATGGCTTGTTTGAAAATGTACTCAAGTATCTGATTACTCAAACAGCAAACTAACGCATTAGGTTACTCGTTACTACAAAAAGGAATCAAAGTACTCTAAAGCGTTACTTTGTAACGTTATACCCAACTCTGTATGAGACACTTGATAAATACAGGCTCTGAGGTGCAAACTGTAGTGACGCCAGTCTTCTCACCTGGACCAGCATGTGGCAGATCTCCTCGTGACCCTCAGCAGCTGCTGCATGAAGAGGAGTGCCTTTGTTTTGGCCCACCATCAAAAAGTTTGGGTCCTTCCCATCAACTTCAAAGAACAACATTTGGTGTATTAGTGTGTACAAATGCTAAAAAAACACACATTGAGTAATTGTAATTGAAGCTGCCTTATGTCAGGTAACATATTTGAGTTACCTAGAAGATGAATGACCTTCTGCAGCTCTCCTTGTTTTGCAGAGATGTACAGCTGATTGGCAGGGTACTTCACTCTCTTTGGTTTCAGGCTAAAAAGAATAGAATGTTTCAAGAAATTATGTTATTTTACTAATTCCTTCTATTTTTAATTACTTCTCTTTTTTAAGATTTTTGGGGGGGCTTTTATGCCTTTAATGGACAGAACAGTGTAGTGTGAGGGGGGAGAACGAGGGGGGGTGGCATGCAGCGAAGGGCCGCTGCAGCAAGGACAATGCTTTCGTACATGGGGCACCTGCTCTGTCCACTAAGCCATCGAAGCCCCCACACTGTACTTTTCTGCACACTGATGTTGAAATATTTCATGGTTACCCATACTTTTCATCATCCAATGCAGTCAGGATGCTCTCCAGTGACTCTTTAGATAGTCTGTCTGCAGCACACACAGCCTCACTCTTTAACCTGGAGGAAGAAATAACCTGAGTCGTCCTGAGTTGTAATATACTGGAATTATCCTTTAAAAGTTGCAACTTTGCTAAATCAGTTTCAAGAAGGAGGTGGTATCTCCATGTTTTGCATGATAAACATCACTCCTGTGTTACCTGTTGGGGCTCTCATCTCTGCTTGTCCGTGGCTCACTGGTCTTCTTCGCTCTGAGTATCTGTGGAACAGCAGGTGTGGTTGGTACTGAAAGCAGGGTGGCCACAGTGGGCACAGCTGGAAGTGACGGTCCGGGGTTTGATCTGGGTACAGAGGGAGATGGA
This sequence comes from Epinephelus awoara, assembly GCA_035609425.1. Taxonomy (NCBI): domain Eukaryota; kingdom Metazoa; phylum Chordata; class Actinopteri; order Perciformes; family Serranidae; genus Epinephelus; species Epinephelus awoara. The sequence continues at coordinate 41,438,080 of CM069302.1, read as the reverse complement.
TCGGCCTTTGACACTGTGACCTCCTTTGCCCCGCTGACATCCTCTCCACAGTGGGGGCAAAACCTGAGATCCTTCAAGATGGAGGCGCAGTCGCGGTGAAAGCGGTGGGAAATGCTCCCGTACGGCCTGCACTCCATGAAGGTGCCCTTTGGGACGGAACAGAAAGACACTGCATTAAGGTTAACAAATTCAGTAACTAATTATATTATAATATATATTTTATATTGTATACAGTACTTCAGTGTTATTTCAAGAGACAGTCTCCTCTTGTCAGGATGAAAAAACATCAGAGATTTAGAGCAGTGGCACAGCTGTCAAGTCTCCCATTTTGGCCAGGAAACACCCTATTTTACCCCTCTTTCCCGTATTAGTATTTTCCCGTAAATCTCCCGTATTAATTTAAAAAATTAAAAAAAAACAAAAAACATTCCTCTGCCTCTCCAAACTGAACTCTGTCACTAGCGAGAACTGCCACCTGCAGTAGCCTGGGTGGCAGTTCTCGCGAGGCTAGTGACAGAGTTCAGTTTGGCGAGGCAGAGGAATGTTTTTTTTTTTTTTTGTTTTTTTTAGGTTAGTGTCGACAGTGGGTCTGGTTGACAAGTGGTTATTTTAGATTTCCTGTACACCCAGGGACGGGTTTTGCTACGGGCAATGTGGGCGACCGTCCAGGGCACAATCTATGTGAGGGCGCCCTCCAAAAACAACAACAACAAAAACAAAACTCGCCAGTTTTCTAGACTACCGCTTATTTCCACGTCAAGTTAGTGGAGTGGGCGCTAGGGCGCCCCTATTATCACGTTTCAACCAGCAGCAGAAAGGAAAGGCGAATCCTGGCAGTTGTGGGTTGAACAGGGGTCACAGACAGGAATACGGTGGAGGCTCATAGTGCTCTGCTGCACAAGTTAACGGCTTACCAGCGACAGAGAAGTCCGACTCCAGGTCCAGTAATTTCCTCATGACTGCCCAGTAGTACCTGGACAACCGAGCCATGGCAGGGGGGCTTGCGGAGGGCGCCTAAAAATTTCCACACCACACCCACCTAACCCTAACGTCTCATACCTCCTACATCAACTACACACACATAGCTCCACATACACACACACATGCCACACAAGCTCAGCCTGTAACATAAGGCTATTTAGTTTCTTTAATAAAAGGACAAGGTATAGACCTGTTCTAAAGGAAAGGTAACCTTAAATGACTTCTGTTGTGATCCAGTATGATGGTAGGGGAAACACTGCGTATGATAAGAAAGGGGTCCGGTGGAAAGCGATCACAGATGCATTCGCCATGTATATTGCAAGAGATATATAGCCCATATATAGGCTACTGTGGAAAAGCTTTTTCACATGCTGAAAGTTTTGGACCCCAGGTATGTGCTACCAGTCCGCAATTTTTTTTTTTTTTTTAACTAGGAGGGGGAAAAAAAACGATTTAAATCGTGAATCGGATTTTTTGTGAAAAAATCTTAGATTTTTTTTTATGCCAAATCGCCCAGCCCTATATAGTATATATATATATAGTATGTGTATTTAAGGTGGTTTGTATTGTCTTTTGCAAGGGTGCAGGTTTCACGTCAACACTGACAGGGACACATATAAGTGGGGGGCCTGGCAGGGTCCTCCCCCAAGAAATGTGGGTGTCAAACACTTTATTTACTGTATTCTGGTGAATTTTTATCGAACAATTTATGGTGAAAATGTATTCATTTATGTAAAAGAAAGCACAAAATTCAGGCGATATCTTGAAGTCAGAGGTCAAGGGACCTCTGTGAAAATGACCATGTTGTTTTTTCCCTCACCAAAATTTGAGGCGTTATTTAACCCCTTTTCTGAGAAGCTAGCATGACATGGTTGGTACCATTGGATTTCTCGGGTCCTTTAGTTTCATATGATACCAGTATCTCACTCTGGCAGCGGCAAAAACAGCAGCATGCGAGTACCATGATCAAAAAATTAACGCATTATGTTCGGGCTGGTCACAAAGCTCAAGGAGCTGGCACCTCACTGCGCCTACACTTTCTGTGGTGACTATGATTTGGATTGTGACTGTTTGTTTGTGCTTCCTGTCATAGACATTTCATATGTATTTGATACGTTCTTTCTAAATTTACAGAATTAATTGTGGTTGCATTGTGCATTTCAATTATGTAGCCCATCAGCCTGGGGTTACTGAACCTCATTTTTCTTTAGTGGTGTTATTGATTGTTTGTTGTCAAAATTCATCAGTAACTGTTAGAAACAATCCAGCCCACTCCCCACTTGCAGGGTTTTCCCTGCCTATCTAGGACAAAGGCAGGCTGCCTGGGCGATTTTGGACGCCGCCTTGGTTAAAGCGTGTGTGTGTGCATGGGGGGCATTCAGATGTAGTGTTTTTTTGAGTGCACAAACCCATTACTTTCAATGTAGACGCGTGTTATGTGTGCTCAAAACCCAAAGCAACACCATAGTGACACGCATTTGGTGCAACGCTATGGTGTTTTCGTCCGGCACACAGCTCCACAGACCTGCTTCTCCCTGCGGTGCTGTGTCAGATCCCGGTTCCCCCTCGGGCTGTGTCTCTCCTACTGTTTCCCACGGAGCTCTGCCCCGTTTGAAAGGCCAAGCAGAGCTGCCAACTCTTACGCATTTGCCACGAGAGTCACGCAACTGGTTGATTTCACACGGTCTCACAACACACCTCCAATTTCTCACTCAAAAAAGAAAAGTGCTGATCGTCGCATGGGCATAGCGGACGCGGGGTACGTGTGGGATATGTCCCCTGCACTTCCCATATCCGTACCCTCTGTCCTCTACGCTTTTTACAGCCATTACAACCGTTCAATTCGTTTTTAATGTGTGGTAACGTGTTTTTCCGAGCCGTCTTGAAACGCACCATGAGTAGGTGGCGCCAGGCAGCATACACATGCTGTTGTGTTGTGATCAGACAAGATGTGTGCTGCTGGGCAGTGCTGCTGTGTGTTAAGTATGTTCAGCAAACCTGCCAGCAAGAAGCAAAAAACCTTGCACAGTTTCGTCCAAACAAACCGTGTAAGTTCAGTAATGCTGTTGCATGTAGATAATGTTTGCTAAATGATGACTAATTAAAAGATGCCAATATATCAAGTTTAACAAGAATACTAATGTTATTGTTACCTATATTGCTAGCTACTTTCATGCTAGGAATAAACCCACTCCTCCTTAATTTCTGCGCAGAACTTGTGCTCACTATTGCTTTGCACCTATTTTTTAATCTTCATTGCCACTATAGAGAGAGCAGGGTCAGGGAGGAGACAGTGGACCAGAGGTCAGCAAGGATGGTCATGCAGGGTCTTCACAGGTGAGGAGAGATTCTAACTAGCTGAGAGAAAATATCTATAGCGTTAAAGTGACTTTGAGGTTAATTTCCACAGCATTTCACTACTGCTATTCCTAATTCTATTTCAAAATTTTGCTTTCCACATATTCTTTTAAAATCTTTATTGCTACAATAGAAAGAGCAGGGTCAGGTAGGAGACAGTGGACCAGAGACCAGCAAGGATGATTATGTAGGGTCTTCACAAGTGAGAAGAGAATATAACTGGTAGGGATGTCACGATCCAGCTTTTTCACTTCCAATCCGATACCGATATTACAGCCTTGAGTTTTGGCCGATACCGATCCGATCCAAGCACGTATTGTACATATTCACTAATCTGGTTGTCAGTCATGTTAGAAAAGGTTTGATCAAGTGATATTACTCTAACAAGAACAACTACTTAATCAGGTTAGTTAGAATGATCCCCAACAGTTGGTATGAGAAACTGACCTGTTTAATGTGAACAGGGTTAAATAAACAAACTTTAAACTTGAACAGTAACATTAAATAAAAAATATAGCTGGTTTGCTTTGGCTACTTTGGCCCCTTAATAAATAGAAAATAAATCAACACAAGAAATCTTTAAAATGTCTAACATTCAAGACTCCACACACTTGTGCTTTGCCCCCCTAATAAATAAAAAATAGATTAACACCACAAGACATTGTTGACATTTAACAAAAAATGCAGCCTTTCCTTTTCAGTTATTTTAGTCGTGTCAGTGCCAGTCTGGTGCTGCTGTTTCCTGGGACCAACAGAGGGGACAGAAAAAACACACACAATATTGTACAACTGTTTAAACAAGCAATAGTCCATCCATGGCTCCAACTTCACTAATTGTGCCCAAAACAATGCCATCAGTGCTCTTTACTTGAACAGTAAGAGTGTAAACCAAATAGAAATATCACTCTCAAAAAACCAGAGCAGAAAACAAATAGTTAACTAAATTGACTGCTACTCTTCCTACCCTCTGTGTGTGTCTGCCATCTGCATGCTGGCATGGTGGATTGATAGTAAGTGCTGGAGCGGATCACTGGAATGGAATGCTTGAATCGCGGAATGCTGGGCTGGCAGAAAAACCTGGATCAGAGTCCGTGAAAAACTGGATCAGAGTTCTTGGATCAGCATTTTTCCATGCAGTCCGATCCAATGCCGATGCACGTTTTTTGTTAATATCGGCAGCCAATTCGGATCGGGACATCCCTAATAACTGGCTGAGAGAAAATATCTATAGCATAAAAGTGACTTCGCGATTAATTTCCACAGCTTTGTCCAAAGGTATTCGGAGAGCTTTGTAAATGTCAAAAATGAAATGAAATCGGGGCGTCGGTGGCTTAGTGGTAGAGCAGGCGCCCCATGTACAAGGCTGTTGCTGCAGCCGCTCAGGTTCAACTCCAGCCTGTGGCCCTTTGCTGCATGTCACTCCCTCTCTCTCTATGCCCCCCTTTCATGCTTGTCTGTCCTATACATTAAAGGCTAAAAAAAAAAAAAAAAGACACAAAATTGCCTAGGTCTAGGCACTCTTACGCCCGGGCTCCACCGGCTGCAAACGTAAGCGTCACATAAGCGTCACATCAGCGTAGCGTCGCGGCATATTCATCTGGGCTCCACTGACTGCGTACAGAAGCGACACATAGAGAAGCCAGCGGGGTTGTTTACTGTTTGCCGAGCCGAGAGGCTGCATGTAGGCTGCATGAAATGTTAAAGCATTTTCCACCTAATATATTACATATATTTGAGTAATCTACAAGTTTACTGTACTGTTTGTCATCTACTCGCTTTCAAATGTCTGCCATGGACATTTACACAATGTCATGGATAAACATGGGTAAATGCAGGGTTTTTCCTGCGTTAAAAATTGCGTGGCGGCCGCCTCCAGCTAATTTTGTGCCGCCCCCAGCCAGAGCGATTGATATCGCTCAACACAGCAGCTCCAGTTGTGTTGATTGCGTGATTGATGTCCCTCTGCGCCAGCTACGTATTTTAACTGCAGTTGCAGCGTTGCGCCACTATGGAGGCGCTATATCAACAGCAGTGCACGGGAAGGCCTGAAGCAACTACCGAAGAAGAAACAGATCGAATTGTATTTTTTCCAGTTTTTTCCCGCTAGTTGGTGCTATCGGCGTCCTGATTTTCCCTGGCGGATGGTACAAACAGGTAAATATTGCTTGTTTTTTGCATCCAAGCATGTCGTGTTTATTTTTAAAAAAGTTTCCTCCGTGTCAAAGTAACGTTTATGATTTTTAGCGTTGCAGATATGGCAGGCAAAATCAGCCACTACTTTAAAAAGCGACCTCGCGAGGAGTAAAGTCAAGAGTCCAGGTGAAACAGAGCAGAGAAATTAACGTAACAGGCAGTTAAAATGTAATAATTCATGGTGGTGACAACATGTGGAAATTTGTGTCAGGTCTGAAAGCAGTTCACAAGGGACTGGTGATAGCGAGGGTCAGAATCCAGGACAGGACGAGTCGGCGAGGCGAGGGTATTTAAATCCGTATCCAATTAGGAGCATAACAATGCAAAATCAATGTGTACTATTTTTTATTCCTCTTTCCAGATCTTCTCAAAAACACAGAGCCAGTGGCTTTGACAAGCAGTGGCTGAATCAATTTGGGGATGCTGAAATGAGGACACTGGCTGAGGAGTTTCCAAGACTGAGGGAGTCTGACCTGTTGTCTGAGTGGAGCTCATACAGGCTGAGAGTGGGGAGTCCTGATCTGAAGGTACTATATATTAAGTCACATTAACTGTATCACCACCACAACAGTCTGGTTTTACTGAATAATTTCATTCATCTTTGTTTTCACTGCTTTTATTCAGACCAAATCCCTGGAGGAGGTGCTTCTGTGGCTTGTATCTGCAGAATCTGCTGAGCTGTATCCCACCCTAAGCCTTGCAGCTGCTATCGCCCTCACAGCCCCTGTCCAGACTGCAGATGTGGAGAGGCTCTTCTCTGCACTCAAAATTGTAATATATGATTGAAAACATTATCACTCTTCATGTCTGTATCAGAATAAATACAAAAATACTTAATGCATGATGAATTGTTTTGTTTAAGGTGAAGACGCCTCTGCGCAACAGACTGAAGGAGAGGCACTTGGATGTCTGTTGTAAGGTGGCCACTGATGGACCAGACCAGGAGGCCTTGGACTACAAGGAGTGCATGAGGAGATTCTACAGGATGAAAAAGAGGAGGCTGAAATGTTCTCGGTCTGGTTGCGAGATGTGTGAATAAAGTGTGCTTTCAGTTTAAAGTTGGCACCTGATTTATGTATGTATGTACAGTAGTTTTAATAAATGAATGCTTTAACATGATAAAAGTCATATTCTTATTGGAACTCTTTAAAAAAAAGTGAGTCAGTTGAATTTACAGAATACATGCATGTCATGGCGCACGGTCAGGATGGTACCACCTCTGCCCCAATTTGAGCCAGGAAAAACCCTGGGTAAATGCATGAAAAAAAATCATCACATATCACCTCTGATAATGGTTTATTCATTTAAAAACACATTGTGCTCGTTTAGAACACTATTTCATGTAGTTTTTATCTGCTCGACAGCGCGACAAAAATAGAAGAGCCTCCTAAAATAGAGAGTTGTCACGCGACAGACGGTGGTTGTTGCACCGCTCCCACTGACGTGCCCGGTGGAACCTGGGTGTTAAACTTGCATAGTCTAGAAATGTATCATGAAATGCTCTTTAGACTACAATAATACACAAAATACATTATTATTCCAAAAATAATATTTTCATTAGATCTTAATCAAAATATATTCAACCATTTTAAAGTAATAGGCTATATGCCACATAGGCAAGTCCTAGTTTCTGGTATTAACTAGTTCAGTCACTCTGAGCTGAATGCAGGTTCACTTGTGAAGGCCCTGCAAGTCAGGGTGGCTTTGAATGAATGTAGGTATTGCCCATCACCAGAATGCTACCCATAAACCCACCAGAATGCAGGAAATCACATCTACCACATCCAAAATTTTCTGGAGAAGGACCCCCAGACCCCCACTGTACCACCACTGTCTCTGTCTGTACGCTATTTGTATGTAAGGTATTAGGCCCTATCCATCTCCAGCAGGCTCCCCAAAAAATCTGTCAGGGGGGATCAGGATCGCATCTATCAAATCAGTTGACAAACTAAAATTTTATGAGTTGGCCTAAACGACCAAATTGTGGTCGGCCCCGCTGAATCTCACTCCAAGGTTTTTTGAAAAGTTGAGCAGCCCTGCAACGGAAGCCAGTATGTGGAAAGACATTGCCGCCAAGATGTAGAATGTGTATTACAGAAAAGAAACACACATTTTAGGAACACTGACTTGTATCATCAGAACAGACATGTCCTGTGATTTTCAGCCTCCTTTCATTTTAAAGGGGAAGTTCCGTTTTTTACAACCTGAACCGTATTTCTGGCATTAAATACAGTTTTTTACTCACCTAGATAAGTTTGGTGTCATTTGGAGTCCTTCAGAAGATAGTTAGATCCGCGAGAGCCGCGTACATCCATATAGTGGGAATGATCGGGGCACCGGCACTGAGGCTCTAAATAAGACATTATCTGCCGCGGAACTCCTTCATGTCACCAATATGTTTTTATGAATCGCTAGAGTTGCTTGTCATCATCATCCGGATCATTTATACTGACCTACTAACCTCTGACCTGGATGATGTCATCTAGGTGCGCACGCCGCCTCACACCCGAAGCACGGCTCTGTTTACAGCTGGAATTTGCTACTGTTACTTTTTTGAAACATGGCTGAATATTTGTCAGATTTTGAGGTTGTGGACGATAACTTTGAATATGATGGACGTCTTTACCGTTTTGAGCCAGAGTATACGGATGAGGAGGCAGAGAGAGGAACAGCTGGCTAAAGAACAACAAACGCTGCACATCCGAGAATAGATGCTAACTGGTGGTGTTCTTGTGGACAATGTTCCACTATGCCAACAGAGGAGGAATGCCTTTGTTGCTCCGAGTGGGATTTGAGGCCAGGAAATACATGTCTGGATGTCTCCAGAAATGACTGTCTCACAACTACAGAGGATTTCACTTCTATGATCAACCGGGCTGTTTTTTTTGTGTCCCGAAAGTAAACTGGAAGACCCAGCCAAAGCCTACAGGACCGAATGGGCAACTTTTGATTGAGCAAGTAGCCTACACAGCTGCATAAATTGTTTATTTTCCTTGAATTTGTTTGCTTGATAAGTAAATAACTATGAGAATTTACATTTCTTTGGTTTCTTCTCATCGCTTGTGTAGAGCGGCCTGCACACTGCACAAAAAGCAGAGGCACTTCTTATGCAAAACGTGAATTTATTATTACATAGTGCTCAGTGACAAAAAGTGAGAAACAAAAAGGTGAACGTTTCAGTGGTAAAGAGGATTGTCTTTACGAATTGCCTCTGTTTTTTTTGCAGAGGTTAGTAGGTCAGTATAAATGACCCTGATGATGATGACAAGCAACTCTAGCGATTCATAAAAACATATTGGTGAAATGAACGAGTGTCGCGGCAGATAATGTGTTATTTAGAGCCTCATTGTCGGTGCACCGATCATTCCCACTATATGGATGGACGCGGCTCTCACAGATCTAAATATCTTCCGAAGGACTCCAAATGACACCAAACTTATCTGGGTGAGTAAACAGCCGCATTTAATGCCAGAAATAAGGTCCAGGTTGTAAAAAACAGAACTTATCTGTTCTGTTATCTGTTCTTTTTCTAAAAAAGAACTGTATCTAAAGGTACAGCTGTCAAGATGCCCCCCGCCACAGGCCTTTGCGACCTTGGTCTCACAAAAACCCAGGGAAAACCCTGACTTCCTTCCCCCACTATGCTCTGGCACCACCGCTGCTTTTGAGCCACCACGGCAAAATCTTTTTTGTCGCAGCATTATTTTTTTTCTGCATAAAATTTCTCCTTAGATAACCAGTGGCATCCTGATAGATTCTACTGTAAATATATCGTCAAAGAAATTTACAGTATTGTACTAATGTCAGGCATCAACATGTTTACAGTATCAGTGTGCTTTGTTTACCCTCACCGTCCGGCAAAAGAGTCCACAGCCAGGGCAGCAGTGGTGCTTGACCATGCCGGCCCGATGCTCCTCACAGAGAACCAGCAGGTGGACCGTGTTAGAGGGTCGCATCATTTCCTGCCTCATTACTTGCTTCTGACAACGAATCAGCTGTTGAGATAATCAAGTAGGAATTCACAAAAATAAACACCAATTATCATACTGCACAACACAAAAAAACACAGGGTTCCAAATACTGTTGGTGCTCATGAACCCATAATAACTTTACCCAGCACCAACTGTTTTACTTTGAAAATATCCTACAAGTTTACACTGTGTTCCTTACAGAGCTACTCTTTTATTACAGGATGAAAACCAGCTTTAATTTATGGGACACAGAAACTGTTCCCCTGAAACTTATACCTGTGACTGTCTTTCAGGAGGAGTACCCCCATAAAAAAGGGCCTTTAATGAGCCATTTCACTCTTAATCATTCAAAGCAGAAAATCATTACTTTAGTTTTCTCTTTAACGCCTGCTTTGTAGTTCAGGGATGGCCCCAGTGGTGTATTGATGGGCTCAGAGTTATTTTCACATCTGTAATTTGGTTCTCTTGGTCAGGATGAAAGAAATACAACACATTGTTACTTTGGTCCATTCTACTGACACTAACAGTGACGCTCCTGCTTCATCAGTCTACAAGGAGCCATCTAATTCTGATGACTGAGTGGCCATAAACAGCAGAGAAGTATTCTATACTGTTTCTAGATGTCCACTGCAGTAAACTGCAGAATAATTAGTCACACTTTTTCTGATGAAACAAGTCTCTGCTAAGTCGGTTTAACTTGTATCTGATATTTTAAATCTGATTTCTAATAAGAGGCCAATACCAAAGTGATATTTGAGTGTTTTTATTCAGTCAAATGGTCTTTACCATTCCATCCATGCTCTCTGTGGCCATGCAGGTCTGATCCAGTGTGGACAGGATGCCTCCGCTGTGAGGAGTCTCCATACGACAGCAGCACAGTGGTAACTCCTCAGCCAGGTCTGTTTCTGTCACCTCAGCATCCCCTGCAACACCGGCACACACACATCCCATTGCCAATCAGGAAAATGACAACCAAGGCAAATCTCTGTGCCTGAAATTTGCATGGGGGTCAGGAGAAATAATGGAGGGAAGGGGGGCTTACGAAAAGAAGAAATAACGAATTACACACACTAAAAAAAATACAAATGGAAGATGAAAACTTAGTCAGCTAGGGGCCCCTAAGCTGTTCTCAAATCACTGTAAATCACATCTTCTTAATGACTTCCTGTTTTTTAATTAAAAAAATTGTCATTCCATATACCTGGCGGTAATATGCACACAGCAACAAAAAATGTAATAATTTCTTCAAGCAGTGGGGCCCCTTGAGTGACAGACTGTCTGTAAGGTCGTGCTACAGTTTCAGTCAAATCCACCCCTTGCTCTTCCCCAGGTCCACCCTTTCATCCAAATATGATCAGTTCTGGCTCCAAAAAACACAAATGGTGATGGATAAAATGCTGAATGGGCTCTGTGCACCAGCTCCACTACTACCTTAAAGGAAGTGTGCATGAGTATTTCTTGTCCTATACTATTGGATTAAGTGATTAATCAGGTGTGCGGCACACCCAGCACACACCTGATTAATCACTTAATCCAGTAGTATAGAATAGTTTTATATTCTGAGTTTCCAACTGACATGGGGAACTAAGTATTGTTTCCTCCTGCATTCAACACTTTCACACAGCACACTGCACTCACCCATACACTGCATACATGACTGACACTTAACATTAAATCCCACTCATACTTTTTGGTTTATTGTGATCTAATTTCAACTGAAATGATTTAACAGTTATTTCCTTCCAACTAACATGATTTACTAATAAATTATATTTTGATTTGGTACTTCATGTTTGGACTCCCTTTTTGCCACGAACTGGCCCGGTTTGTGACAAAATGGGGGCTTGTCCTTTGTTTGATAAAGTTCAGTTTTGTTTGAACTTAAAGGTTTGTAATGATTTGGCTGTGATAAATAAGATAAGGGTTGGAACTTTGAGGTTGTTTTGGTTTGGCTGGGACTAGGGATGTCCCGATCCGATCCTTGGATCGGATATCGGCGCCGATCACGTTATTTTTTTCAAAATCAGAATCGGTAATAAAAGATCGGAAAAACAAAACAACAAAAATGGCCAGGTTTTTCATTTATGTTGTTCACTGTTGCCTCCACTTTCCAATGTACAAAGTGTGGTGATCCCGTATATTTTATAAATATATATTTTTTTTAAAAGACAGTCAGCTGATAGCTTGCTCACCTCCAGACACTGAGGTACCTCCAGACACACCCACTGGTGCTATCGCCAGGGGGATGGCTTGATCAGCTGAGCCCAAGTAGACTGGCCCCTACATTATGCCGCTCCTGGTAGTATGGTGAGAGTCGCCGGCGAGTGAGTAATGAGCCAGAAGTCATCTGCGTACCTAGCCCACCACGGCATTTTACACCGCTCAAAATCCGCGATACAGGGGATCCAACAGAGCCTCCACGCCCGAAACAACCCCGGAGCATTACGGCATTCACCCACGGTCCTGTGAGCTGGCAACTTTCGTTACTTTCTGTTTCATTATTCCTTATTTGGAACCTTCAGGACGGGTCGGTTTATTGTTTTGAAACTGAACTGAGTCAGAGCAAACAGTGGATTTTCTTTACCTCCTTCTTTGTGGGAAAACCTGGGGTGGAATTTTCTTTTGTTTAGCGAACTGTGTGGCCATCCCGGCTGCGCTACCCGCTCTCCGCTTGACTCCGCCAGCGTGGGATTAATCTCCACAACCTGAGGACACCGCTTCGTGTGCAGCGATCTGCTGGACCACAATCTCCAGCTCCTAACAGAATTGGCCTGGCAAACAAAACTTTTATCTTGAGGGAGTTATTCAGCTCCCGTGATTTGGATTTCCTCTATGTAATGGAGACGTGGATCAACACTGGTGAGTGCAGCCCTCTTGTTGAACTTTTACCAGCCGATTGCTCTTATTTTAACTCCCCGCGGGGACTGGGCCAAGGTGGAGGAATGGCGACTGTTTTTAAAGAAACTTTTAATTGCAAACAGCGTCCTGCATCCTTCTCCAGTTTTGAGGTTACTATTTTCGAGGTTGGTCGCTCAGACCCGGTGCTCTGTGCTGTCATTTACAGACCCCCAAAATATAATAAGGGGTTCATAAGTGACTTTTCAAACTTCCTTGCGGGAGTGATGCCCAACTATGATCGTGTCCTTCTTGTCAGCGATTTTAACCTCCATGTCTGCTGTCCTGATAAGCCTATGGTGAAGGACTTTTTAAACATCGTGGACTCTTTTGGTTTGAAGCAGTGTGTGTCTGGTCCCACACACGAGCATTAGACTTGGTTTTCTCTTATAATCTGACTGTGTCCAACTTGGAGATAGGTGATTGTGTGTTTTCTGACCATGCACCAGTTTAGTTTAACGTTGATCTCTCCTGTGCAGCAGCTGAATACCACGCTCCTGTCAGGCTCTGTCGGGCTTTTAACCACCTCACTGCCGGCAATTTCTCTGCTGCCTTCTCTGCTGTCTGTGTCCGCCCTGATTCAGCCTCTGCTGATACGGAGGAGCTCTGCTCCTGGTTTAACTCCTCCTGCCTTTCTATAATGGACTCTGTGGCTCCTCTAAAACCCAGGCAGTCTAAGGCTAGACGTAAGTCCTGGTTCAATGACAGAACCCATGCAGCCAGACGGGAATGTCGCAGAGCCGAATGCAGGTGGAAGAAGGACAAGCTGCAGGTTTCATTTCAAATTTTGAAGGACTGCTGGTGCTCTTATCAAAATATTGTCAAGAGTCCAGAAATGAGTATCTGTCAAACATAATCACAGAAAACTGTAAGAACCCTCACGTACTGTTCAGAACAATTGACTCTGTTTTGAATGTCCCACAGCCTGTATGTTTGGAAACATCCATTGATGTGTGTAATAGTTTTCTGCACTTTTTCATTGATAAGGTTGTGTCCACAAGAGCTCTCATTTCTCCACCCACCTTTGACCCCTCTGTCTTGGTTTCTTGCCCAGCTATGTTCAATAGATTTGAACCTGTGACTCTGTCACTGTTAGAGGATGTGGTGGCCCATATTAAACCATCAGGTTCCCCTCACAATGTGGTCCCTCCCCATTTCTTTAAAGAAGTTTTCCCTACCATAGGGAAGTCGGTTCTGACCATTTTAAATAGCAGCCTGTCCTCTGGTGTTGTCCCAGTAAGCTTCAAACATGCAGTAGTACAACCTTTGCTGAAGAAGCCTGTCTTAGATAGCACTGTTTTAGCAAATTTCAGGCCCATCTCCAAGTTGCCTTTTGTTTCTAAAATCCTGGAGAAAATTGTCTATGCACAACTAAAAACTTTCCTTGATCATCACAATATTATGGAGATTTTTCTGTCTGGTTTTAAAACTTTGCATAGCACAGAAACTGCCCTTTTAAAAGTTTTTAATGACATTTTAATGGCAAATGATAGTGGCAACTATGTTGTTCTTGTCCTGCTCGACTTGACCGCTGCCTTTGACACTGTAGACTACAACATTTTGTTAAAACGTCTGCAGCAGCTACTGGGCATTGGTGGTAGCGCCCTGGACTGGTTCAGGTCCTACTTAGCCGACAGGACTATGTGTGTTGGTCTTGGTGCCTGTGAATCCTCCTCCGCTCTGCTTTTATATGGGGTCCCACAGGGTTCAATTTTAGGAGCCCTGCTTTTTCTCCCTGTATATGCTTCCCCTAGGGTCTATCCTCAGAAAGCATGGTGTCGCCTTTCATTGCTATGCTGATGACAGCCAGATATATGCCCCCCCCCCCGAGTAAAAGTGATGCCTTTTCCCTCAAGCTCCTGCTGTCATGTCTTGAAGATATCCTGGATAAGCCTGGATGGCCCTAAACTTTTTAAATTTTAATGAAAAAAAAAAAAACAGAGGTGATGGTGTTTGGCCCCAGCGGCTCCTGTGTTTCATCCCCTGTTGATCTGGGTCCTTAGGCAGTTTACGCAAAGTCAACTGTTACTAACTTGGGTTTTAAGATGGACAGTGATTTTAAATTGGACCGCCAAATTAGTGCAGTTGTAAAGTCAAGTTTCTTTCACCTCAGGCAGCTTGCGAAGGTGAAGCCTTTTCTTGCACATCAGCACTTTGAAGCAGTAATCCATGCCTTCATCACGTCTCGGCTGGATTACTGCAATGCACTTTATTTTGGAGTTAGCCAGTCCTCCCTTGCACGTCTCCAGTTAGTTCAGAATGCTGCTGCTCGTCTGCTAACTGGAGTACGAATGAGAGAGCACATCACACCCATCCTGGCCTCCCTCCACTGGCTGCCTGTGCACTTCAGAGTTAATTTTAAGATCCTTTTATTTGTTTTTAAATCTTTAAATGGTCTGGCCCAGCCCTACATCTCTGAGCTTTTTCACCCCTACGCCCCTGCCATTTCTTTTCTTTGGTGAAAAAAAAAAAAAAATACTTTCTTGAAACTGATTACAGTTGTATTTGTATTTTTGAAAATACATATACATACGTATAATTATTTTGTTCTACAGAAACCAGGTAAAAACAATTGGTGTTAAGGGACCTGTTTTATAGGTTTTATGGTTTCTTTGTGGGGTTTGACTGAGTAAAAGAAAAATATTTATATATATTAAAAAACAAACCTTATGGGACAACTTGGATGCATTCTTTTTTTTTCTTTCTTATGCTTTGCAAAGTATTGGATCGGACTCGATTTCAAAATAAAGGACTCGTATCGGACCGGATGAAAAAAAATGTGATCGGGACATCCCTAGGTGGGACAGTCATTTAACATTGTAAGGAATCATGAATCCCCTGTTAGGCTAAGAAGACTAGTTGCCATTAGGGGGGCTGGTCTTGGGGAATTTGGCTGCAAAAGTGGGTAGAGCAGTCATGTTAGGGGCACATCCAAGGTACAAGAAAGGGTCACTGGTAACAGTTGCTTTTTCTTCCCAGTGGGCTATAGTGCATAAATACCCCCCCATCAGTAGCGGCACAAAGACTAGAGAGGGAGTTAAGGTAGTTATGGGGTTGCTAATGTGTTAGTTAGTCAGGGCTGGGGAGGTTCCATTTTGGTATGGCTGTCCCAGACTTTGTTAGTGGTTCCAGCATTCCACAGGATTTTTTTTTTTTTTTTTATTTCTTCCTTTTTGGCAGTTTGTGTAGACAGTGTAGCATGGCATCTATAGTGGATGAATTTGTTGACTCGCCGTCAGTAGCACTAATAGATCAGTGTATTAAGGACCAGTTACTGCTAATTGCTGAGAAATATGAGCTTGAGATAGCAGATAGAAAATTAAAGGTGTCTGTTAAGGTCGGGCTGAAAGCAGGTTTGTTGTAAAGGGGAATTCTTAAAAACTTGGTGTGGGGACTCAGTCTTCTGTTTTTGCAGCTACTATTTTGAGTTTTGAGCAGTAAAAGGAAATTTTGTTGTTAAAGCAAAAGCATGAATTGCAGCTACAAGTAGAACTTGAAAAAATGAAACAGCAAAAAGAATTGGCTTTGGAAGAGATGAAGCAAAAGTCTGAGCTGGTTAAGTTAGAGTTGCAGCATAAAAAGCTAAGCTTAATTCAAGAGGGTAAATTGCCAGGTTTGTCTGATAGTGAAGGCCCTATGAATCAGTCTGGTGCACCAGCGGCATCTTTTGATGTAATCAGTAATTTGTGCCTGCTTCCTAAGTTCAATGAAGAAGACCCTGATTCATTCTTTTTATTATTTGAGCGAATAGCAGATTCGAGGAAATGGCCAGAGGGTGATCAAGCGTTAATACTACAATGCGTCCTAACTGGTAAAGCCCAGGAAGCGTATTCCGCTTTGAGCACTGATGATTTTAAAGTTTACAAGCGAGTTAAGTCTGCAGTGCTTAAAGCATATGAGTTGGTGCCTGAGGCGAACCGGCAGCGGTTTTGCGGTTGGAAAAGTGGAGATAAACAGTCTCACGTTGAGTTTGTGTGAGACCTAACTGCCCATTTTGGTCGCTGGTGTGCAGCATCAGAGGTTGACACATTTGAGAAACTGTGTGACTTGGTGGTATTAGAACAGTTTAAAAACTCTGTACCTAATAATGTGGCCACTTACATTACAGAGCATAAAGTGAATACTCCAGGTCAGGCGGTGGTGTTGGCCGATGAGTTATGTGTTAATTCACAAAAGCAATTTTAGTGCATCAGGTTCAGAGAAGGTGCGCAGGGAGAGTTTTTCTCATCAAAAAAGGTTTGGTGTCTTAGCCAGGCAGTGATGAACAGGTGCCAGTAAAGATACTGCGTGATACCCCCGCAGTTGGCTCATTTGTGTGCAAGTCTGTTTTACTCTTTTCATCTGAAACTGACACAGGAGGCGTTGTGCTGGTCAGGGGAATGGGGATGTTGGTGTTCCCTGTGCCCGTGCATAGCCTGAGTCTTGTCTCAGGTTTGGTGAATCGAGATGTCGAGAATGGGGTGTGCCCTGAGTTGCCTGTGGATGGGGTGGGCAGAATTCTGGAGAATGGTCTTGCTGGGGTGCGGGTGTGGGCCGATGGTCCTCCTCCTAATATAATCACTAGAAAAATGCCTAGTCAAGGTCAGTTGGAAAGTGTATCAGATGCTGCTGTTGTGTATCTGGCCTGTGCCATTACACATGCCATGACCATTGCGCGTGGCGCGCAGAGTCCTACTACCAAGGAGACAGAGTTGGAAACTGCCGAGGTTTGTGTGACTTTGCCTGCTCAATTTAAGTCTATGTCACGAAGTTGATTACAGAGCAGAAAAATGATTCAAGCTTAAAGGAACTGTTTGACAAAGCGCTTCCACTTGGTGAGATAAGAAGCTCTGCTCACGGCTATTTTCTTCAGGGGGGCTTGTTGTTTAGAAAGTGGGTGCCTCATGAAGAAGCTCTTGCTGGGGAACCTATTTTTCAGTTTGTAGTGCCGAGTAAGTTTCGGGACTTGGTGTTGCAAACTTGTCATGATAATGTAGCTGGGCATCAGGGGGTAAAGAAAACATATGACCGGGTGTTGCGGTACTGTTTTTGGCCCCGTCTGAAGCGTGATATATCTGCATATATCACAACATGTCGCACATGTCAGTTAACCGGCAAGCCAAACCAGTCAATCAGACTGGCTCCACTTTGTCCAATTCCTGTGGTTGAGCAGCCGTTTAAACATTTGATAATTGACTATGTTGGGCTGTTGCCTGGTTCAAAACTGGGTCATAATTATTTGTTGACTGTCATGTGCCAAGTAACCAGGTATCCAGCAGCGTATCCACTCCGAACCATAACTACTAAGTCAGTGGTAAAAGCTTTGACACAGTTCATTTCGGTGTCTGGCATACCAAAAATCATTCAGAGCAATCAAGGTTCGAATTTCACGTCCTGTATGTTTACAGAAATTCTGCAGCAGTTTCACATTAAGCACAGTAGTGCAATCGCAAGGCACCCTAGAGCGTTTTCATCAAACACTGACATCTTTACTGTGCTCTTATTGTACTGAGCTGGGGTGTGTCTCCTGTTGGCAGCCAGAGAAGCGGTTCAGGAGAGCACAGGTTTTAGCCCCAATGATTTAGTGTTTGGTCATAAGGTACGGGGTCCATGGCTGTTTTGAGAGATAACTGGGAAATAACAGAACCTCACCAAAATCTGCTTGACTTTGTCAATGAGCTCAGGCATAGGCTGTTTTTGGCAGTTGAAAGTGCAAAGGAGAAGTTGGTAAAATCACAGCACAAAATGAAAACTCTGTATGACAGGTGTGCAGAGCCTAAGCAGTTTAAAGGGATAGTGCACCCAAAAATGAAAATTCAACCATTATCTACCCACCCTCATGCAGAGGAAGGCTCTGGTGAAGTTTTAGAGTCCTCACATCCCAATTATGATGGCGCCGTTGCGGTGGCTGCTGGTCTGAACATCTCTACTTTCACGCTACAAACTATATCCTAGTGGCTCTTCTTTTTAACTTTCCTCTTAACCCTTTTAATTCTTTTAACTTCTGACATCTACTGTGAAGCAATGAGAGGACAACAGACGAGATCCTACACTAACGAGCTTCTTGCCCTCCGAAGCCGAGCTGCAACTTTCCTGACAGGACTGCTGACGGAAATCAAGGCACACAAGAGGGGCGCAAGAGCCGGAGCGAGGGTTAAAGAGAAGCAGAATAAGAGGAATAAAAAAAATATACCTGCCCTTTGTTGTTATGGGGAACATCCAATCAATTGCCAACAAGACAGATGAACTCCCAGCCCTCATGAAACACCAAGTGGCATACAAAGAGTCCAGCCTTCTCTGCTTCACGGAGTCGTGGCTCCACGAAAACTATCAGGACAGTGCTGTGGAGTTGGACGGCTTCACCATGGTGCGAGCCGACAGAAGCAAGAACAGCGGCAAACGGAAAGGCGGCGGGCTGGTGGTCTTCATTAATTCCAGATGGTGCCACCCTGGACATGTAACCGTCAAGCAGCAGATCTGTACCCCGGACACAGAACTGCTGGCGGTAAGCTTAAGACCGTATTACTTACCACGAGAGTTTTCACATGTAGTCGCAGTCATTGTTTACATTCCACCGAGTGCGTTGCCGTCGCGTGCATGTAAGGGCTGTATATCGTCTTGGATTTCACGATACGGTACGATACACGGGTCACGATACGATATGCATCACGATATACAGGTCACGATACGATATGATACCATTCGATACTTATCACGATACACACACATCATTTACTGTAAGATTTTAAGTGTTCAAGTAAGACTGAAAAGTGAATGGCTCAATTACACTATATAGATAACTGAAACTCAGTAACAGGACAAACTGAATCAAAGATGTGGGTAAAAAAATATGAATTTATTGTTAAAACAGTGCATTAAAGGCATACATGCATAAATGCTTTTCCAAAAACATGACAGGTTTTTTTTTGTTTGCAGCCTACAACTGACAATGTTGAATTGAAATGCTGCATTTGTATACTACTACTGTACTGTAGTAGGCTAACCTGGCCTGTATGAGTCATGGTCTGTCACTAACTGAAAAGTGAAAACTAGCATTTGTTGAAACAAGAGCCAAGGCCAAGTGCATCGAGAGATCATGATCAAGAAAATAAGAGATCAAGAAAATAAAGTGCATACCTCTCAGTAGTTATTTCAAGCACACACTGAGGTAGTTAAGGTCACACGGACCTGTGACCACTTAAAGTGAGAATATTAAACATACCACACAACGAACAAATGAAAATAACCCTCCCGTTGTCCTCCCGGATCAAATTGACCCCTTCCTTCCTTCTTCCCCTCCGTCCCTCCTTGATGCACTGTATCGTTCACAAAGAAGGGCAGCCAGCAGACAAGACACCCTCCTTGATTTCCTGGATGGAGGACCTTCAAATAAAACAAACAAACAAAACTATATTATAGCTGCACAATATATTGTTTTAATAGACATAAGTGGGTGAAAACATACTGACCTTGATTGTTTTCCTCTCTATCATTGCCAAATTCTCCATCACCTTCAGCCTCTTCTTTGAGCGCCATCCCCTCATCATCATCATCATCATGGCTAGAATCTGCTGCACCCTCATGGGCAAAACGCTGCTAAAAAAAACAACAGCCATACCAGGAATTAGTATTTAATATAAGGTCCAAGTGACAGCTGAATTAAATAGGTCAACATTACAGAACAGAATTCATGTACTTTTACTGTCATAAATATTTTGCAACATTTAAAATGCAAGGTTTTTAAACTGGCAACGTTTTAGTATTTATGCTTTTTAAACTATTTAATATGCATGCTTTTTAAACTGTATTCAGTATTTATTCTTTTTAAACTTTTAACATTGTATTTTTGTATGCATTTTAACATCACCATTTATGCTTATGGTTAGCTTACCTGTGATGACTGCACCCTCTGCCCTGCCGCAGCCTCTGCGATCAGCCCATCAAAGACTTTTACACTTGTCTTGAGCTCTTCGTACAGCCTGGGTATGAATAGTTTCGTTCTGTGTTTCCGAGTGGGAGTTGTGTCGCAGGCCCCAGTGAGTTTACCATCCGTCTGAATCCGGAATTTTCAACTAACATTACACTGTACCGGAGCAAATCTTGGCAAATGAAATACGCAATTGACTCGGTAATCTTCAGTGAACGTGGACTGCCAGATGTAAACTTGTAACTAGTAATACTACTGCATTCGTTGTCGTCCAGTGTGGTCTGCTTTGGATTGCAAGGCTTTTTAGCTTCTTCTGCTGTTACCTTCTCTGGGTGGTGCCGTTTCAAGTGAGACCGCAAGTTGGTAGTGTTTCCGGGATACTCTATTGAGGTATTACACAGCTTGCAAATTGCATTGCTTTTGTCCAAATGCTTGCTCCCTGTTTTCTTTTTAAAACCAAAGTGTTCCCACACGTCGGCTTTTAAATAAGGTGGTGCTGGTTTTATATTCTCCACCATCCTGCTAGCTCATGCAGCTCGCCTCTGCTCTGGAACAAAACAACTGGAAGTGAGTCGTCTTCTTCTTCTCAGGAATGGGTAACGTTACTACAGTGCGACACTACCGCCCAGCGGCCTGGCTGTGATACTGCAGGCTGATCACAGGGATTTGAATGGGACTTAATGAATACTTAATGTATTGATACTCTGGGATGAAAGATCAGACTGCGAATTGGCGATGCCTGCACTTGAAAATCTGGACATCAGTACTGACAATCAATCAATTCAATCAATCAATTTTATTTATAAAGCCCAATATCACAAATACAATTTGCCTCACAGGGCAAGACTGCTGCTCTTCAGAGACCATGCATCACCGATCACCCTGAGCGCGCACACGTGAGCGCAGAGCACAGAGAAGCAGTCAGAGCTACAGGCTACAGTGAGGCTAAAAACAGAGTTCATATGACGTTTTTCTTGACAACTTTTCATGTCCGGGCTTCAGGACACTTGGATCACTACGGATGAGCATGTTGGAGATATTTTGTGGTTTCAATTTTGTGTTCTTGGACGTTAGTCTGGGGCGCCATCAGCCATTAGGTGTGCTAGCCGCTCTACCCACCGATCTCCGCAAGGGATGTGAGGACTCTAAAACTTCACCAGAGCCTTCCTCTGCATGAGAGTGAGTAGATAATGGCTGAATTTTCATTTTTGGGTGCACTATCCCTTTAAGGCTGGTGAGCAGATTTTGTTTCTACAACCTGTTGTGACTTCTCCCTTTAAAGCAAAGTTCTCAGGTCCTTACACTGTGGTATGGCAGGTGTCAGACCTGAATTACATCATTGCCACTACAAACTCTAGGAAAGCCACTAGACTGTGTCATGTGAATTTGCAGAAAACCTTTTATGCACGTCAGATAGAGGGAAAAGGGGAAAGTGGGAGTTGTGTGGTTAATGCTTCTGCTTGTACATCTGCAGTTGTTTTGAGCTCACCTCCAGCAGTCAACCTGAAGGAGAGTTCAACTCCTGATGTGGTTTTGCAAGGGCAGCTGAAAAATTGAGAGTAGCTACAAAATTTGGATTGTATGTTGGCAAATTTGGATGACAAGAAACATGCTGAGTTGATTGCCTTTATTAAAAGCTATCCTGCCCTGTTTTCTGATGTGCCTTTTCACACGCATCTTATTGAGCATGATGTGGATGTTGGTGACGCGGCACCAATAAAGCAGCACTTTTATCGGGTTTCATCAGATAAGCGCAAACATTTAGACCAAGAGGTTCAATATATGTTAGACAATCATATTGCTGAGCCGTGTTCTTCAAGTTGGGCATCACCGTGTCTGTTGGTCAGTAAACCAGACAACACTTATAGATCATGTGCTGACTTTCGTAAGTTGTGATAACATTATAAAGCCAGATGTGTTTCCTCTTCCCCGCATGGAAGATTGTATAGATCAGGTGGGGTCTGCCTTACTATACCTTCTGGTCTGTACAAGTACAATGTTAGCCGTTTTGGGCTGCACAACGTGCCTGCAACATTCCAGCGCCTCATGAACCAGGTTGTGGCTGTGCAGTGTACATTGATGACGTGGTAATATACAGTGATACATGGTCTGAACATATTCAGAGCATTCACGCATTGTTTGACAAATTAGTCTGGGCAGGGTTGAGTGTTAATTTGGAAAAGTGTGAATTTGCAAAGGCCACAGTCACCTATTTGGGTAAGGTAGTCGGTCAACGCCAAGTGCCTATGTTGCAGGATGACGTGGCTGCAATAGTAAAATATCCCCCTCCAACCACCAAGAAAGAGCTCCTGAGTTTTTTAGGGATGGTGAGATATTACCGAAGTTTTTGTCAAAATTTGTCATCTGTTGTAGAGCCATTGTGTGTGCGGTGCCTGTGTTGGCTGCCCCCCGGTTGGATGAGGTTTTTTCCCTGTGGGTGGATGCCTCTAATGTCGGGGCAGGGGCTGTACTTTTGCAGGCGGGAGAGCACAGGGTTGAAATAACTGTGGCCTTCTTCTCTAGGAAGTTTAATAAGTACCAGCTCAATTACTCTGTAATCGAGAAGGAGGCACTCGCATTAATATGGACATTGCAGCATTTTGATGTATATTTGGGATCTGGTGTTATTCCGCTGGTTGTTCATACCGATCATAACCCACTGAGTTTCCTGCGGTCGCTTCAAAACCCAAATCAGAGGCTGATGCGGTGGGCATTGTTTTTACAGCCATACCACTTGGATATTAATCATATAAAGGGATCAGAGAATGTGATAGCAGATGCCCTTTCTCATTTGCCCTAGTTGTTTGTGTTCTCCCTGATTGTATATTCTGCTGTTTTACAGTTCTGCCTTCTCACTACTCTCTTAATTTGCTCGTAGGATCTGGGTTGCTGAGAGTGGCTGACAGGTGTAGAGTTGGAGGAGTGGAAAGATGATGTGGTGGGACCCCATTCTTTAGGAGGGGGTTGTGACAGCCTGCCCCTCTGCCTGCTCACTGGCTTTCTCACTTCCCTGGGTGGAAGTTCGAAGATCGTCAGGCCAATTTGCCTCACCTGTGTGTGTATGTGGGCCAGGGTATTTAAGGGCTATCTAACCTTGCATTCTCCCTTTTCCTGCTTCCAGACTTGGACTTGGTTCTGGGTTTCCACCTGACATGGGGAACTAAGTATTGTTTCCTCCTGCATTCAACACTTTCACACAGCACACTCCACTCACCCATACACTGCATACATGACTGACACTTAACATTAAATCCCACTCATACTTTTTGGTAATATGTGATCTAATTTCAACTGAAATGATTTAACAGTTATTTACTTTCAATTTATGATTTACTAATAAATTATATTTGATTTGGTACTTTATGTGTGGATTCCCTTTTTGACACTAATTGGCCCGGTTTGTGACAGTTTGGTCTCACTTTGAACCGGAGCATCTGCAGATTAATTCCATACCCGATATGGTATGATCCATTAAAAGTTAGGCACATTACAAGGTGAAAACTGGAATTATCACCTCGCGTTGTTTGCCACCGCACGCCAGTCAAGTTTCTCTTACAGTTCACATCCATGTCTGTGAAATCATGGATGCTTCACACACAGAAGAATTACAGAATCAGCAGAGTTTCAAGGTGGACACCCAAGATGAGTGTCACCAATTCAGTATCTGACCAAATATTTCTCCTTCTGTTCCTGAGATCTGATGTTGAATAATGGCCAGAAAAGTGTTTTATGCAGAACATTATGATGTCACAGTAAAGTTGACCTTTGACCCTTTAGATATAAAATGTCATTACTATCATCATAATTTTATCCTATAAGATATTTGTGTAAAGTTTTGTCATATAAGCATATGAATTCTTAAGTTATGGCCAACAACATATTTAGTGATGTCACACTGACCTTGACCACTGACCACAAAATTCTTATCAGTTTATTCTTCAGTCCAAGTGGACGCTTATGCCAAAGTTGAAGAAATTCCCTTGAGAAGTTCTTGAGATATTGCATTAATATGAATGAGACAAACTCAAGGTCACACTGACTTTGAACTTTGACCACTGAAATCCAATCAGTTCATTGCTGAGTCCAAATGAGCATTTATGCCAAATTTGACTAAATTCCAGGCATTCTTGAGATATTGTGTTCACAAGGATAGCATGGACATACGTACGTATGGATGGACAGATGTACAACACAAAAACGTTAACACCTCTGGCCACATCTATCAGCAGTGCAGAGGCATTAAAATCCCAATTTTTTGTTATCTTTCAACCATGATGATTGTAAGGATGCCGTAAGGAACAATCTGATCGTACACAGCTGCCCCATGTTATGACTGCAACCTGGAATGTTTTGCCTGCCCATGTTTGTAGCCTTGCAGATTTTGTTGGTTGTGTCATTTTTCCTTGATATTTGTACTTGCACCATAGGTAAGTGAGAAGGCTATAAAGTTAAATTGTTTCTTTGTCTATTTTAGTTGTGTTGATTGCTATTTCCTACCTTGTTGTGTTGTAGCCTACAGACAAAGTTAAAACTGTCCAGTTGTGAATAACATGGATCAAAGATTTATGCCTGTGCTTTACTTATTAAAAATACATTCTTTCTCATAGTTACACTGTATCTTCTGAAACAGGTACTTGCCTACTGTGCTGAGGTTGGCTCAGGCCCATCCTACATCCAGGGCGTGGTCAACCACATACCCCAGCCTGTCCAGTACACTCTGCTACTGCCAATTATCGTGACACTCCCTCACAAGGAAGAGGGCCCAGCTACGACTCTCTTTCTACCGATCCTTAATGGTGGGAATAAACTCCACATTATCATCAAGACAGCAGAAACTTCACATACCTTCTTTATCAGACTGAAAACTCATCTGTTCAGACTGCACATGGCATATTAAAAAAACTCTCTTATCTCTATTTTTAAGCTGATGTACTTGCATGATTCTTGCAATTCGGCTGATGCACTTATTGTAAGTCCCTTTGGATGAAAGTGTCAGCTAAATAAATGCAATGTGAAGTATACTGTAGAAGACCAGTTGAGTTTGGGTGAGTGACATGCTGTTTTCACCTGACGGGGGAGGTGAGAGAAGTTCTTCCTGAGCTTTCAGATCCAGACAGTCCAAAGCCAGTTCAGTGTATTCCACATGGCAGCCTTCTCCCGGATCCATCTCAATCAACAATTTATTCATGACAGCTGTCACATTTTCGGCCTTCAGTGTCTCCGGTACAGTCACTGGTTTCTCGTCTGCTGTAGCGCTGTTCTTCTCCACACTGGGTCCTGGCTCCTCCACCTGATTTTAAAAAAGAATGGCATTTGCATGTATTAATAATCTATACCCCAACCTCTAAACTCATCGAGACTTGTGCAGTGTTGTTTTGGAAAAAAATAAATGTGTAGCTT
The DNA here is from genome assembly GCA_035609425.1 of Epinephelus awoara. Lineage (NCBI taxonomy): Eukaryota > Metazoa > Chordata > Actinopteri > Perciformes > Serranidae > Epinephelus > Epinephelus awoara. The sequence continues at coordinate 41,412,376 of CM069302.1, read as the reverse complement.
CAACAGCATGGAAACAAATAGAAAAAAAGCTGAACAGGAAACAAATATATAATTCAATTAACCCTTTGAGACCTGCAGGGCCACGGGAAATCCCGGCCGATGCTGCTGTCTCTAAGAGGCTGTAGCGGGCTGAGCCATGTCAGGCTTGCTTCTCAGAAAGGTGGCTAAATAACACTGCTACGTTAGGCTAACTTATGGCTAGGGAAAAACTAGCGTGTCCATTCCCAACACGGTCTCTTAACCTCTGACCTCAAGATATCTGAATGAAAATAGGTTGTATGGGTACCAACAATTCTCCCCTTTACAGAAATGCCCAATTTATGCTTCTCCCATGCTGTTTTGGGCAAAAATCATGCAGTTTTTTGTATACATTATAAAGGTGTCATTCTCACCTACTGTACTCGAAAATATTTCTGCATAATGGGGTCCCTAAGCAGACTTGGAATGACATAAAATGGGTTGGACTGGAAAGCTGAGACAGTTGATTCAGTGAGTCCAGTTGTATTCATGTGGGATGATGTTAGTCCCCAGAATAGCCATTTCATTGTCATGACATTACTCTATAAAATGATGTATAGTGACCTCTAGGATAACCACAGCCTCATGAAACACAGCAACAATCTAGAGATCTTGGGCATTCAGGGGATGGATGGATGTCGCTCAGCTGTTTCCAGAACAGAGGTGCTCGCCTTCTAATCGCCAAAAATGCAATTCCTAGAGAAATCTCACAAAGTCTTTGATACCAAGTCACAGCATGGAATTTTCTGTGGTGTTCCTCAAGGTCTTGGTGTAATGTGTGATTTGGAGAGAAGGTTGTTTTTTTTTAAGATTATTTTTTTTGGGCTGTTGCCTTTAATGTACAGGACAGAGTAAAACGGGCTGAGTGAGAGAGAGCGGGGGGTGACATGTAGCAAATGGTCGCAAGCTGGAGTCGAACCTGCGACCACTGCAGTGAGGCATCGCCTCTGTACATGGGGCGCCGGCACTATCCACTACGCTACCAACGCCCCGAATTTGGAGAGAAGGTTTGGTCAAAAATATTTTAATTTAGCACCAAAACTGTGTGGCAAATGGTATCAACCAAAAAATGCTGCAACAACTCATGACTAATAATCGAACATGGAAATGGCCTTCATATACTTCCATTATAATGTTCTGAGCCCCTCTACACTCTAAATTTTAAAATTTTTAACAGACACTTAACCACAACAAAATGTTTGTTACAGATTTATTACTATGAAAACCTAAAGGTGTTGAGCTGCACCTGAAATTAATCTTTAGGCTCTGTCCTTTTAGATAATGTTTACCACTTCTATGCAGCATATACGATTTACCTGCTATCCTCCCCTAAATATCTCCTGTCTCTGTTGAAAAAAAAGACAAAAGTTGGTCTATGTGGGTCTCAAAGGGTTAAAGATCTCATATGATGAAAGGATGAGGAAGTTTTTAAAAGGGAAGAACTGACAAATACTGTGAATCAGTTACTGGTATTAACTTACACAGAGTGGCTACACAAAGTGGCTACATGTAGCAGCTACACGTTGTGGCTACACCGTGGATGTATTCAGAGACCTGGATACAGCATTAGAGGCAGGGCTATGTTAATTCACATGAAGCTGAAAAAGGTCGACTTCCATGCGTAAAATTACCTTGAAATTCCACTTTGTTTACACATGGTTGGGCCCATAGAGAAAGCACACCATAAATTTCCACTTGAAAGTGTAACATTTCAATCCCCCCCCAAAAAAAAGCTATGTGCAGTGTTCAGGTGGGATATTGGTCCATTCTTCCACACAGGCAGCCTTTAAATCTAGAAGATTCTGGGGAGGGGCAGCTGGTGAATCGTAATCTGCAGCTTCTTCTACAAATGTTCTGTCAGGGTTAAGTCTAGTGATTAACTGGACCATTCAAACATATTTTCTTCCTCTGGAACCAGTTGAGAGAGAGAAATTCCTGGTACAACCATCTTCCCTTTAATCATCTGGATTCTGCAGGTGCCATGAGAAGAGAAACGGCCGCATATTATGATGCTTCCACCTCAAAACTACACTGTAGGTGTGATATTTTTAAGGTCATATGCAGAGACATTTCTCCTCCAAACATAACACCATGTGCTATTTGCTGAGAAGTTTCATTTTTGTCTCGTCTAACCAAACTCCCAGTAACCTACAGGCTTCTCCAAACACTGTGTAGCAAACTTTAAAAAAGTTTTAGGGCCAAAATGTGCTAGGAAATGTCTGTGACCTTAAAAATATCATATCTAAAGTATGGCTTGGAGGTGGAAGCATCATGGTATGGGGCTGTTTCTCTTCTCATGGCACCAGCAGAATCCAAATGATCAAATGACAGATGAATGGAGTCTGTGCTCGGAATTTTCTTGAGAAGAATCTGTTGCCATCTACTAGGATAGTGAGGATGAGACTAGGGATGCACCAAATATTCGGTAACAGAATAGATTCGGCCGAATATTGCAAAAAAACACACATTCGGTATTCAGTGGAATAAGTTAAAAGCAAGGCCGAATAACAGCAGGGTGTTTTGATGACGCAATCAAACAGCGTGCTGTGATGGGCGGAGTAAAATGTCGGCAGTGTGGCAATCGTCTGTCACCGCACTCGCATTTGCGACTAAAAATAGTTTTGAGTGAGCAAAATAGGTTTAAATCATTCAGCACGCTGTGTGAGTACAGATTTCAACCACCAGGAGAAATGATAGGCGAATCCCACCATTTTCATTTCGGTGCATCCCTAGATGAGACGCAGGTGGACCTTCCAGCAGGGCAACGATCCAAAACACACATCAAAGAAGACTGTGTATTGTTCCAGAGGAAGAAAATGTGTTTAAAAGGCACAGTTAATCACCAGACTTAACCCTGGAAGAAGCTAAAGATCAGTCCAGGTGGATGCTGCTTAGCTTCCTTTCTCTACAATGGGGGTAAGATGGGGGAAGCATCGTCCATCTTTATGTACAGTCTATGTAGTGGCTGCCCTAAATAGTAGCTACACAGAGTGGCTTTGTGTGAACTAAAGCATTAGTGTGATAACATGGTACAGATATTATAATTTAATAAGTGGTTTCACATATGCAGCAGAGGGTGTCTTCACCCAGCTGGTAGAAAGAGTGATGAATGCTTGCTGATAGTAATACTTAAATACTCTAATTGATCTCTGACGTCAGACTGAAGACAACAGCTTTTTAACATCCCTCTCTTTTTCCCCATGCTTCCTGACACTTTCCACAGGCTATACAAATATTTTGAAAAATCAGCATTCTAAAGAAGTGAACATCTTGTTTGAGGTATTGATTTTCTCTTCTAGGTTACTAACAGTGGGCTGGTAGGAGGTCTGACAAACGGGAATAAATGGCCCTGCCTTTTGCCGTTTAAGGGCCTTGGCCTTCTTCTTAGGGACCAGGTTATACATTCCCATCTTCCTCTTCTTCTTCTTCACAGCTAGGAAAAGCACACACAAAGAGGTTAGCTGCAGGTCAGAAGTCGTCATCAGGAAATTGTGCCTAGATGGATCCTGTCATTTCGGAGACCAAATGTTACATAAAAGCCCAAGTTTGTACTTCAAAAGTAGATTACCAAATGGAAAAACTGATCTGATGAATGAATGTGACCCTGAATTTAAAGCTACAGTAGGTTACTTACAGGGCTATCACTTGTTATAAGAAATTAGACCATTTGTTTGATTTTAGAAGTGTTCAGAACAAAAATTTACAGTCTATAGGTGCAGCAGACTATTTAAAAGCCTTCGAGGTAGTTTGTCTTTCGATCCAGCAGAGAGTGCTCTAAAATCTAAAATCACACCACAGATGGATGGACATTGCTGACCACTCATGCTTATGAGACAGTCACGGCTCACTGTATTTCACCCATGGCAACTTGACATTTATGCCGGGTAGACTTCGGAGCTGAGAGGGAACCACACAGCTGTCCATAATGCAGGAATCATCCAAACTAACTGTGTCATATTTCATTGGTTTGAGCTTGAGTAGATTGATAAGGTTCATACTGTCTTCTTATTTAGAATATTTTAAAGCTGCCCTGTGGAGTTTTGCCCATTTGCGCCATCTGCCATGTTTTTCCGAGTACTGCAACAATAACAGTCAGCGTGCGCCGTTCGATGACATCGGCAATACGAGTGACGCTCCCGCACCGCACAAAGCTAAATGACACACCTATTTACCACCCAATAATTTTCGTTGTTTTATTTGCTATGAACAAATATACTGTAGCGACCCTGGGGCAGTGGTGAGTGTGGTATGAGTGGAGAGGGGAGGGCTGCCCCGCTGGGTACTTTAAGTGAGTATGTGTGTATGGAGTGTGTGTGCTACGTGAGACTTTTACGTGTTACCCCCCTGGAGTGTTACCGGAGTTTTTGGAGTGCACAAATAAACGGGCCTTTTTCCCCAAATCCTACTCTGGTCTCCTGCTCATGAGTGATTCATTACAATACAGACAGCTCAGTGGCAGAGCAGTGCGCTCTTGCGCCACGGTAGCACATACACAATGAATGGGTTTGTCGGCGGAGGTCTGCGCTTTGCGCGCTCTGTGTGAAACGGGCTTTATTTCTGCGTTTGTCACTCTCGTTTTGCCTTTTTTCCTTCTTCTGAGGTTGGGGAGGACCAGCAGGATCAGCTCCAGAGGCTTCGGAAACTTTCCTGGGCCGTTTCTTTGGGTTTTGGGCAGTGTTTCCGCTAACTTACATTCATTCAGCAGCGGTGGCATGCCGCCATTGCTCCTTCAAAACATTTATTTTATATTCGGCCGAATATTGCAAAAAACCCCACACATTCGGTAGTGGAATAAGTGATAAAAAGGCCGAATAATAGCGGTGTGGTTTGATAACGCAATCAAACAGCGTGCGGTGATGTATACGTCCGTTTCAAACGATGTTACCATCACTGCCCACATACTTCCATGAGCCCTTTACGTTGGCATGGATGTTAACCAATATATCCACCAGGAGGCAGCCCAGCGTCAAAAGTTTATGACGACAACAAACTCAAAAACAAACATGGCGACTGTGGAGGAGATATTGATAATGTACCTCTTGCATAAAAGACAAAAACAGGGGCAACGTTGTAGGAGGCATAGTTGGTGAGACCTTTAAATACATCGCGACTGGAGGACAGAGAATTCTTTTCTCTGGTATTGCCGATGAAAAAAATTGAATTGTTATTTCTTCTTCGTGTCTCACTAGAGCTACATATCGGGTAGAGACAGCAACACTGCCCCCACGGTTCCTGGTGTTACTGCTCCGTTTGGCCCGTATCCATAAGCTTTATGGAAACGTGCAGAAATACGGACGAAATGAACGCATAGCACGGACAGAAAGCTCTGTCCGTATCCGTATCCGTATTTAACGTTGAGCATAAATGAGCCTTTACCAGCGGCTCCAGGTGAATAACTTGTTGTCATGACTGCCCAAAAGTGTACCTGAACAGCCGAGCCATGGTGGCACACAATATGTGGCGTGTCAGAGGAGAAACGAGCCGTTCACATTTCTCTCTCTGTGGCAGGTAACGGCCCACAAACCTCACTGCACTTTAGGGACTGTTCTTTACTTGTGAAGGGACTGTTCTTTACTTGTCAGGGGAGGAGGGTGGCTGGTTGATTTTTATTTCATTTATTTATTTTATTTTGATCCCCCCTATGTTAATCACTTATTGATGCTGTTTTTGAAGTATGAATAAGTCAATAAGTAATTTATTCCATTGAAATATCATTGATGTATTACAGAAAAGTGATTTATCTTTTTATAAATGAGAAAAGGCACACCTGCCTAATTTTTGCTGTGGTGTCCTGATGCTAGTCAGAACCATGATACTTTCACTGGTATCGTACTGTGGGTCCCAATTTTGGTACCGTGACAACACGAATCTGGAGGATCTTCATTTGCAAACACCAAAAATGAGAAATGATTGGTTATCTTATCAGTATCTGCCATGAGATGTAGGTAATTATCAGTTATCTATAAATCCATATCTTGCATCCTTCTTTTTGTGATATTATTGACTTGACACATTTCTATACATAGCTAGCAGGGATTCTTTGCTTTTTCTCTGCTGCTGCTGCTGTTGCTGCTGCTGCTGCTGCTGCTGCTGAGGCCTATTTTCCTCCAGTTATCTTCACAAGTTAGTATAAAATCAGAGTTTGCAAAATAAAGGTTCAACTAACCAGTCTGGGATTTAATGGAGGTGGAGACAGCTCCTCTCTCTTTGCCTCTCTGGCTGTGATGAAGCTCTGTGCTTGACTTTGCTTCCTTCCCTCCAGTATGCTTTGGGAGCAGAGAGAAAACAACATACTCCATTGTCTATTTAATAAATATGAGAGAAGGCTATCCAAATCAGTAATTACATTTAAATTCACATGTGCAATGTACGTATGTCATTATGGAGGATTCATTTATCATGTGGAGCCAACACTGACTATTTCAACATTCATTAAATAGTCTTCCACTTGTTATGGTGCGGTGTATCAATCAACAGTTTTATTAAAATTTTAGAAATTTTAGCTTCTTAATATTTGAGATGCAAACAATCAGATTAAATAAAAGGCTAAGTTCGGTTTTTTGACACCTGGGCCTTATTTTTAGGAATAAATACGCTCGTAGACTCACCCAGACAATTTTGGTGGAGCTTGGAGCTGTTTGAGCAATTTAGATCCATCCGACGGCGTTTTCTCTCATACCATAGAAGCGGACGGGGCCAGACATCGAAGCCCCTAAATTAGACATTATCTGCTGCGAAACTCGCTCATTTCACCTACATTTTATAAATGAATGGCCAGTGTTATCACCATGTCAGCTCAGCTTCCTTGTTATGGTCATCCGGGGCTTTACAAGGATGGGTGACTTTTGATGACGTCATAGGCATGCGCCGCAGGAGCGCAGTCCAGCCGGCGCTAGGCTAGGAGCTACACGGGTACAAACATGGTTCGTCATTGCGTTTTTCCACTTTGTCCAAACAAAATGACTAGTTGGACAAAGTTCACATTCCACAGGCTTCCTTTGAAAAACCCGGAGTTACTAAAGCTCTGGCTTGTTGTCCTGAAAATGGACCCGAATATTCCTATGGAAGAACTGAGGAGGGTCAGTCACCGGGTCTGCAGCGCTCACTTCGCTCCAGAAACCACACTGAACTGAATTTCCTAAATGCCAAACTCATATCTATGAAACTGTCAACCGTGATTCTACATTATTTTTTCTGTGTAATAGCCTGAGTCTGCTGTCTGCATTCCAGATCATACATAACTACAAAGTAAAGACATCATACCCAAGTTATTTATTTATAAAGCAAACACTCATAGAAAATATACCCTTTTTGCATTTGTATGGGCTACTTACTCTATCGAAAGTTGTCCGTTCGGTCCTGCTGGCTTCTGCTGCGTCTGCCAGTTGACTCTCGGGACATGAAAAAAAGTCTCTACCACAGCTCGGTTTGTCAAGGCAAAAAAATCTTCCAGTGTAGTGAGACACGTATTTTGGGGGGCAACAATACATGTTTCCTCTGGTCTCAAGTCCCACCCTGAGCAGCAAAGGCTCTCCTCTTCTGTTGTCTGTGGCGTGTCCACAACAACACCACCAGTTAGCCCCCATTCGTGGACGTGCAGTGGTCGCTTGTTCTCTGGCCAGCTGTTCGGCTCTTTCCCTCTGCATTCTCCTTTCAAATAGCTCCTCGTCGGTGTATTCTGGCTCAAAACGATACGGGCATCCATCATACTCAAAGTCGTTATCAGACACTTCTACATCGGATAAATATTCCGTCATGTTGCACAAGAATAGCTGTGTAGCTGTATAGTCGTTGGCATCACGCCGGCTCCTCCTGAAGCAGGCTGTGCTCAGGAACTCTGGAGGTCGCCCGTGTCCCGGCGAGGTACGGCGCGCTGAGCCACCTATGGATCCGTCCGGCACTCTGCCGCAGCCTCCTCCACCGGGTGATGGGACCACCCTCCCGCCGTCATCTCGCCGCAACGGCCCTGACCGTGGCTCTGAGCTGCCATCGGGCCGGCTGTCTGGTGCCGAGGCTGCTCCCGCTGTCCGGGATTCCTCTGGATCTCCTCCACCGCGACCTCTGTTTCCCCCTACCACCCTGATAGTGGGCGACAGCATAACCAGAAGGATTCGCTTCTTCAACGCTGTCACCCGCTGTTACCCCGGAGCAGGTGTCGCTGGCATTCTGGAGATCCTGCCAGACCTGCTGAGGTCCATCCCATCCTCAGTCACACAGCTGATTGTCCACGTCGGAAGCAACGACACAGCTCGCTGACACTACGTCCAAACCATAAAGGATTTTACTGCCCTCTATAACCTCCTCAAAACCTGTGCACTTTCCGTCTTCATTAGCGGCCCCCTGCCCATTCTGTTCCACAGCGCTGACCGCTTCAGTAGGCTCGTGGCATTGAACATGTGGCTCCAGAACGCATGCAAGAAAAACAACTTCTGCTTCATCGACAGCTTCAACCTATTTTGGGACCGTCCCTCCTTCTTCAGACCAGATGGCGTTCACCTCAATAACCTGGGCAACTCCATGCTCGCGGCTAACTTTCAGTATTTCATTGCCATACACTCTGCCCAGTCAATCCCTGCTCCACATGGCTGACTGTTTACCTGACACACCCCCACCTGCCCAAACCCCCCACCTCACTCGCTGACGGCCCAGCAAGCCGCCTCGCAGACCTATTCCACCCACAACTCCCCCCCCCAGGCTGCAGCTGTCATTAACCCCTACGCTAGCCACTCATTCTGTTATTCCTCCTACTAAGTGTACTCCTACTGCTTCTATAATTTCAGTTTTAAGCACAGATCGGTCTGATAAGCAATCTAAACAAATCCGGCTCCGAAATCCTGAAAATTTGATCAGGATTAAACCAACAGACAGCCAGAGATACGAGTCACAACGGGTGGCTGTACCCTCACTCATTAAAACTCAGACGGATTTTGTATTGCAAAAAGGATTGGGCCTTATTCATATCAATGTGTGTAGCCTAATTTCAAAAATGGATCACATTAGTATTTGGGCTCTACAAACGAAGGCTGATATTTTTGTTTTTTCTGAAACATGGCTAACGGATCAAGTGTGTGATAATGACATTGCCCTCAATGGATATAATGTTTTCAGGACTGACAGATGTCAGCCTACATGTGGTGGAGGAGTAGCCATCTTTGTTAAGGAAAGTTTATCTGTGACCGTTATTAGCTCTGTATCTGTTCCAAAGAATTTTGAATATTTGGCCCTTAGTGTTTCATTGGGTAACAGTGCTAACTGTGAAAAAGTGCTTGTTATGGGGGTATATCGTCCTCCCTCGGCACCGTCGACTGCCATTTCAGATCTAGCTCACCTGATATCATCTCATCTCTCCTCAGAAATAATATTACTGGGTGACTTGAATCTCGACTGGCTTAGCAATACAACGAATGGTCTAAAAGATCTTTGCACTGACCTAAACCTTACACAATTGATTTCTGCTCCAACAAGACCTGATCCAGCTAACCTTGAGAAGTCCACCTTATTGGACCTTATTTTAACCAATAAGCCACATAATTTTAAAGCCTCTGGGGTCCTTCCTCTTGATTTTAGCGACCACTGCCCAATTGCTTGTGTTAGAAATGTTAGGCGGGAAAAATCGAAGCCTCATTTTATTACTAAAAGATCTTTTAAGTACTTTATGGATCATGACTTTTTATATGATTTGTCTCTTAGTGATATCTCTTCTGTAACTACTATCCCTGACCCTAACGTTGCTTTAAATTACTTTGTCAAAACTTTTAATTCTGTTGCTGATAAACACGCACCTTTTAAGAAAGTAATCTGGTTCTCTCCTGAAATTGCTGCAATGTTGCGCAATAGGGACATTGCCTGGAATAGGGCTCGTGCCTCGGGACTGAGCAGTGATTGGCAGCATTTTCGTCATCTCCGAAATAAGTGTCTTGTTGCAATACGTACTGCTAAATCATCTTACTATGTTAAATCCTTAGCAGACTGCTGTGGTAATCCATCAAAATTCTGGAAAACAATCAAGACTCTCTCAAAGAGCCCCTCGTCATCCTTACCCGTGCAGATCTCCCAAGACTCTGTCTCTGTTTCCAACAAAAAAGAATTATGTGACATTTTTAATAAACATTTTGTTACCACATGTCATATCTTCCAGAGCTTAGGTCCAGATGTACCAATCAGTAATGCTACAATTATGTCAACAAATACTGCACACCATAGTTTTTCCTTTAGGCCCTTTACTACAGTTGAAGTGTTCAATGCTCTCTGTAATTTAGATCCTAAAAAGGCTATTGGGGCTGACAATTTGGATCCACGACTCCTAGCACTTGCTGCACCTATTATAGTTGATGTCCTACTGCACATTTTAAATTTGACTCTTTCAACCGAGTGTATTCCTAACTTATGGAAAACAGCATATGTAACTCCTCTTCATAAAGGTGGTCCCTCAAACGAATTGAACAATTATCGGCCAATTTCAAAATTACCCTGCTTGGCAAAACTATTAGAACATCTGATAAGTGATCAGATTTGTTCTTTCTTATCAGAGCATGACATCATAAACACTTCCCAATCTGGCTTTAGACCTGGTCATAGTACTGTGTCAGCAACCTCGAAGGTTGTGAATGACATTGCACATGCTTTGGATAACAAACTTGATTGTGTTGCTCTTTTTATTGATCTGTCTAAAGCCTTTGATACAGTTGACCATGCTGTACTTCTAAAACGTCTGTACAAAATTGGGTTTGATAACAAGTCCTGTAAATGGATTGAGAATTATTTATCTGACAGAATTCAAGCTGTGGTGGCTGATGGTTACAAATCAACTTTTCTAAATGTCTACAAAGGGGTGCCACAAGGGTCTGTTTTAGGACCACTGCTATTTTCTTTATATATTAATGATTTTAATGTTGGTATCAAAAGCAGTTTAATTCATCTGTACGCGAATGACTCAGTCATCTACTCGATTGCCCCCACAGTTGATTTAGCTCTGCAAAAACTACAATCCGATTTCTGTGTAATCCAAAGCACACTTGCTAATCTTAAATTGTTGTCAAACCCAAGCAAATCAAAATATATGATCTTGACAAAAAAACTTTCTGTTGATTTGAATAAGAGTGTTATAACTACTGTTGATGGGACTCCTTTGGAAAGGGTTTCCTGCTATAAGTATCTGGGCATCTGGATAGATGACAAGTTGTCTTTTAAACTACATGTAGCAGAACTTTTAAAAAATTTGAAGCCTTTATTAGCATTCTTTTATAGAAACAAATCTTGTCTTCCTTATTACTGTAGGAAGCAAATAGTACAAACTACATTTTTATCAGTATTGGACTACGGAGATGTCATTTATATGCATGCTTCTCCCTCTACACTGAAACCACTTGACACAGTCTATCACGCGGCAATTCGATTTATTACTGGTGATGGGTTCATGACCCACCACTGTCAATTGTATCAAAATGCTGGCTGGACTTCATTGGCTCTGAGAAGAGAACAACATTGCTTACTGTTTATTTATAAGGCCCTTCTTCACAAGCTACCGGCTTATCTTACAAACTTACTTACTTTTAAGTCATTCAGTTACGCCACTCGTGCTCACAATGCCTTGGCTCCTAATATCCCTAATGTTAGAACTGATATAGGAAAAATTGCCTTTGAGCATTTTGCACCATTCAAATGGAATAATTTTTTGTCAAAATTCCAGCTGGATGCCTTGATTCCCTTTAATCACTTCAAGGATATTGTCATGGATTCCATGCATTCTGAGTGTACATGTACTTCTTGAGACTGTGGTTTGTTTTTTGTTTTTTATGCCTTGTATATTGTTTGATGGATTGTTTGTAATCAGGGCGTCATTGGAAAAGAGAGCTTGCTTTCAATTGGCCCTCCCTGAATAAATAAAGGTAAAAGAAAGAAAAAAAAGCCTAGCCTAGCGCCGGCGGGACTCAGCTGCGCTCCGGCGGCGCACGCCTATGACGTCATCAAAAGTCACCCATCCTTGTAAAGCCCCGGATGACCATAACAAGGAAGCTGAGCTGACATGGTGATAACACTGGCCATTCATTTATAAAATGTAGGTGAAATGAGCGAGTTTTCGCAGCAGATAATGTCTAATTTAGGGGCTTCGATGTCTGGCCCCGTCCGCTTCTATGGTATGAGAGAAAACTCCGTCGGATGGATCTAAATTGCTCGAAAACGGCCCCGAGCTCCACTAAAATTGTCTGGGTGAGTCTACCAGCGTATTTATTCCTAAAAATAAGGCCCAGGTGTCAAAAAAACGAACTTAGCCTTTAAATAAATTCTGCGTAATATAACAGCTAATGGAAAGAACAATGCACGTGAAAACAAACAATCACAGCATGTTAGTAATTATTCAGCCTCTCTTTGATGCTTAAGCAGAAGTAATATAACATAATGCATCCACTGGTCTGTACTCATCAGCCTCACATAGATTGTTTGCATTAATAATCATGTAGCACATGCATAATGTAAATTCACCCACAGCTGTGGTTGGCTGTTTTTGTGCAACATACTGGACTCATGTAATAACACTCTCATCTTTCTGACATCAAGCATTTGTGCTATTTTTTAATGGATACATGACCCACTTTGAACTCTGAACATATTATCACAAAGAATTTACTGGTCAATAGACACATTTTATGTAATATAGAGGCAATTTATATATATATATATTACACATAATAATCTGAACATCAAGAGGAGAAATAAGCTGCAGAGAGTAGTGAACATGGCTTCCAAAATCATCTAGAAGCCATAAAGGCAGCTCAGTGGCATGTATGAAGAACTCTTAAGGAGTAAAGCACATAGAATTATTAATGACCCTTCTCACCCGTAATCTGAACTTTTACCCTCAGGGAGGCGTTATAGATTACTGATTACTGATGGCTAATAGCAATAACCACATGAAATCCTGTGCTGTTAAGGTCATAAATGAAACTAGGATCCATAAGTAGGACTATGATACAGGTTGATGCTCCCAATACTTTGCTACAGCTCTTTGCATAGTACAGTAGGTGCATTTAATTTCATGGACACTTGTTTAATGTGTACATCACTGACCTGTATGTTATGGGCTGTATTTTCTATGAAAGTGTATTGCCAAGACTTCTTCGAGCATTTTGTATTGCTGCTTTTATGTAGCCCATATGTTGTCAAATGGATGTATTTTATGGGATGTGCTATGGTGAACAGTTTTCCGTATGTCTTTATGGCGTGTAGGGTTGCAAGGGTATGAAATTTTCACTGTACGATAACCGTCTCAAAAAATATCCTGGTTTCACAGTATCACAGTATTGAAGAATTTATATTATCAGTCAGAATGACTCTTAATCAAATAAAAACAGAAGGGTTATTGTTGTGTGAACAAATATTTTATCACTATGACTAAAACTTGAAACTATTTTGTTAATGAAAGTATACAAAAGTCTCCCCTAAGAAAATAAGTCAAATAAAGAGAACTTCATCCAGTTGCATTTTTTTTCGGTATCGTACATAAGTAAATGTATACGGTATGATAATTGCCAATTTATTTAATTTAATTTAATTTAATTTATTTCCAAATTGTGGACAATAAAGTTTTTGTACTAGCACAACTTATGATTGAAATTTAAAAAAAATATCTGAGTCTTTTTAAAAAATATTTTGCATTCTGCTGCTGAACACTGTTCAAATGCTCATCAGTATATCTTTTTACCTTGAGGACGTGAGGACTTATCTGTGCTTTTTCTCCTGTTGTGGCCAATACAGAGCCTGAACTGAGAGTTGGCTCATCTGAGCTCCCAGCAGCGGGAACTGGGGAAGCAGCAGCCAGTCTTCCTCTAACAGGTGGAGCAGTCAACCGGCCAGGTATGTCCACAAACAAGCTGCCAGGAGATGTCAGCCTTTTCCCAGAAACTGCTCCTAGTCGCTTGCTGCGGAGAACTCCATCACTGCTGACTATGGGTGAGCTGTGGAAGGGAGTTATCTTTACTTTGGGCCTCTGAACACCCTGTGCTGCTTGTCCTTTGGCACCCATGGGTGTCCCAGAGAAGGGACTGGAGGGTCTTCCGCCCGGCCTGGGCCCCTCACCGGCTCTGCTGTGATCCATTGATGTCCTGAAAGATTGATAGTTGAAGCCAGTCGGACTGTGGGGGGCTCCGCAGCACCTGAGGAGTTTCAACAAGTTTTACTGCACTATTTTTAACGTAGGGTCACAACACGCAGTGTCTCAAAGTATAAAACTATATGGCGAACAGCGCATACAGCGTGTGTATCTCTGCGACATTCTACATGCAAGACAATGGACAGTCCACCGTTACAACTTATAACATCTTTGCATTGCTATGAAAATAAAACAAGGACGAAAGCAAAGCAAAGCTGCGGCCGGTGGAGCAGCAGTGTCAGCACGGACTCATTAAGGACCAACAGCGCGCGTAAACGGCAACAAACACGAGCGAAAGTTAAAACAAGGTCTAAGAGTAAAAGTTGAAGCGACAAAGTTGCATCCTACCAGCTCCTGTCGCTGTAGCTGTATCCGAGCGAAGGTGGAGAAAATGTTGGGGAAGGATGGGACAGGAAGACACTATTCTACTTCCGCCCCCTCTCGCCCAAGCACGTGACGTGCTGTGTGCCATAGACATAGGCCCAATTCCAGTCCGATCCCTTACAGACTCACTGACTTGGTTCATGTGAAGTGCGTGAGTGTGTGAGGGCTGTCCCATTGTCAAATCGTCAAGTCAGTAGTGAGTCAGTGAGTGAGCCCTTTATGCCATAGACATAGGCCCAGTGGCGTCCCTAGGCTAAAACATTCGGGGCTAAAGCCCCAGATGTTTTTTAATTAGCCCCGAATATGAATATTAATTTTCCAAAAAAAAAAAAAAAAAAAAATTTTTTTTTTTTTAAGATCACATCCTCAAACTACGGTTATCTTATGTTGATGCTTAGATAAAACAGTGTTTTTGGACAGGTTTTAGTAACAATTAATTATTGTTAAATTTTTAAATAGCCACTACTTTGGCTTTGGCACACAAGTGGTTAACACCTCCAGGTCGCACGTGACGTCATTCATCCAAAACAGCAGCGTCAGGCAGCAGGTGCACTTGACAACAGGCAGGCTTGATAACAGCAAGCTGTTCAGCTGTCTTTGGGATGTCACAAAAAAAGATTTCCATGTTTTTCCCCCCAAAGGTGGTCAGCAATCAAAGAGGTAATGGGAATAGAAATTATGTAAAAATATATCATTTCGAAAAGAGTGTTGCAGCTGGAACTACTAGAGGGAAGTAGCTAACATTAGCTAGCTAGCAGCTAGTTGATATTACATGGGAAAAAAAAGATCTGTTATTATTAGCATCTGTCTGTAAGGTGTAGAGTAAGAGTTAATGCAGAGACCTAATTGTACATGATGACTGAAGAAAGAAAAAGAAAAACAAGATGTTAAGTCAAGTGTAGAGTGCAAGTTAAGACAGATATACTGTACAAGACAAACGTTTGAAGTAAAACTAGAGACAAATGAACAAGGAAAAAAGATGTAAAGAGTACATTAATAAAAGTTAAGTACAAGAAGCAAAGACAATAGGTAGAGTTAAGAACAGTTAAAGCAGAGACCTAACCTGAGACCTGTAAGAGATACAAATATTATGTTAAAGAGTATGTTATGTTAAAGAATGTTAAAGAATAAATACATATGAGTATGTAAAGAGCATTAAATGTACAAAGTAAAACAATGTAAATACTGAACATGACAAGATGTTTACTGTTGCTGAATGGTTGCTGTTGGTATGTTCAACATGATGAATGGGGCATTTTTGTGCCTGGGCTATTGAGGGAAGTTTGTGAAAATTGCTAGCCTATTTGGTATTAACTGGTAACCATGAAATGCCTTAATTCAATTCAGTCCAGAAGAGCAGGTACCTGTACGGTATGTGGAGAATGTTTCTATGTCTAAAAATTGCATTTTTCGGGAAGTGCCCGACAGATCCACTGCTTCTTCCCACTTTAACCTGAATAACAAACCGGAGCTAGCTGGGAGCGGCTAGCAGAGCGCTAAGCCTGATTTATGGTCGTGCGTTGAATCGACGACGTTGCTACGTTGTAGGGTACGGGGCGTGCACCTCCCCAAAAATGTAACTACACGTCGAGGCGACGCAGACCCAGCGCAGACCGGCACGGCTGTGATTGGTTTGCGTGGTAGCAACGCATTTCCGGTTCCGTATTTCCAGATTCTGCCATCCCCGCCATCTTTAAACATCTTCTATTGCGATGTAGATGTTGTTAAGGCTCATTATATATATGCCATTATGCTCAACGTTCAATACGGATACGGATACGGCCGGAGCCGTCTGTCCGTGCTCCGCGTTCATTTCTCTGTGACCGGAAAAGCCGGAAGCTAAACAAAGAATCAACTAGAGACGACGATAACCACTCAGGAAAGGAACGAAGCCTCCTACCGCTCTGGCGGTGAATTGCACCGCGACGAAACGGAGTGACGGAGAAGTTCGAAGGGTTCACAACGGCGTCACGGCAACCACGTAGCAACGTCGTCGATTCAACGCACAACCATAAATCACGCTTTAGCTGCAGCATGATCGGAGGGAACAGCCAGTTAGCCTCCGCTAGCTTTCCAGCTAACGTTAGCCCGGCTCTCCGTTTGGATCCAACCAGAGCACCGAGCCCTGGTTTGTTATTCAGGTTAAAGTGGGAAGTGGAACCTGGAAGTAGTCCGTGAAGGTGCTGCAGTGCTCGGCTGCACAGATAGGAAACCCCTCGGCTGACAGGATGCATCACTCTGTCACTCTGCGCTACTTTGTTGATCTCATGCATTCAACGGACTTCCGGTTTCCCTTTTTGCGTTATTTCCTTTCACGCAGGCGCAAAACGTACTTGTTACTTGGCTGTCGAATGAAGTCTTTTTTCCCCCCACAACTTCATTTTAGACAGGAAGTTTACAGAATGCACATCTTCAACATTACACATATATGTCATATATCACATATGCCAGGGGGGGTAAGAGTTTACAAGAAAATATTCAAATGATCACAAATATTCATGGTTCTGATTGCCTTTTGATTAAGGGAAAATTTAATGGAATTGATGCAACGAAAGCAAGAAGGTTTTCTCTGGGTAGACTTACATTTGTGAATGTGAAATCTTACCAAAAGTAAGATGAGATTAATAATAAATATTTCAATGGGTTTTGCCATATTTCTGTTAAAGTCAAAAAGTCTAAACAGCACATCCAGTGATACAGATACAGTGTGCATGTGTCGGTGTCTGTAGCTGCCTGTCTGTGCTCTCCTTAACCCGCGATTTTACACTGATTTATTTTAGCTTTGGAGTGAATTTTAAGCTATCTGCTTGGACATCGGTTGTTTTTATTTTTGTTTTTATTTATCTCTTTTAATCAGACGTTATTTTAATCACTGAATGTCCAAGCATTAGGGGTTGTAGGAGCCAAATATGTTATTGTTTGTTTGTATTTAACTGTGTAATTCACTCTGTCGGCACTGGGGGGCACTGTACCATCACCTGGTGAGTGCAGGTATTTAGGATGTGACCTTACTATGGTCAGCAGGTGTTTGGCCCGGAAGGGCAAATGGTTTTTGACCGCAATGGCACGGAACGCTACAGTTTTGTTTGTTTTGTACTGAACCTTAATGTGTAACGTTATGCAACGGATGAGCTTTGCCATAAACACGTGGAATAAATGTTACGGAAATGCAACGCAAGAAGCCTTATGGACTCTGTTTCAGCATTAAGAAAACGAAGGCAGCGTAGCGTGTCCAGCAACATGTGCGTCAACCCAGGTCAGATACCTCAGTAGCTAGTAATAGACGTAGCTCCTTTAACAGGGGTTTTAAGAGCCAGACACGGCCTGCTTGACAGATGGGAAAACTTCTGCCAGCTGACAGCACAGCGATAGCCTATGGCTACATCTATGGCTACTATGCACGCCGATGTGGACCCCCAGCTTGTAAAAGCAGACAAAAAGATTTCTGACCTGAGAGAGGACATTCGCCAGCTCTCTGGTGAGCTAACATCAAATCCTCCATGCTGACTGCCCACCAGGAGGTGGCTCATGAACAGTCGCTCCAGATCGCCTCACTCACGGCGGCCCTTCAGGACACGGTGCACTGGGATCCCAGCGCTTGGTCTCCACCGTCCTCCAGCTCAACACTGAGTTGCCGGTGGTCCTGGGTGGAGGTGGTCGGCAGGGGTAAGAGAGCCCCTGGCTGTGCTGCCTCACCTCCGCGCCTCAGCCTGTCAAACTACTACAGCGCCTTGGCATCAGACGGAGATCCAGACGCTGCCGCTGCGGCTCCTTCCCCTCCGGCTGATGCTCTTCCAGCCGCTCCCCGCTTGGAGGAGTCGCCTCGGCGTCTAACGGTGTTGTGGCTCCATCTCCACCGGCCGGTGGTACTCCTGTGGCGCCCTGCACGAATGGATTCGCGTCTTCCTCGCTGGCACCTGTGGACCGGAGTGCCGCGGTTGCGGGACCGACCATCGACTCCGGACATCGGCTTCCGCGGCACGTCGGAGGCTCTTAAGGAGGCTGTACGGAGACGCTCCGGGGGACTCCTCACCCACAGCCGGGACGGCGCTGCTCCTGCCGGGGCCGGGACCGCCGAGTCCCTGCAGCTCCTGCCCCCCCCGGTCACGCAGCATGGACCGTCCACCTGCCTCATGTGAGTCCCCCAACCCCCATCGTGTTCCTCTTCGTCCTCTTTTCCCTCCTTCCACGGTGTTGTTTGGAGACAGCATCATCAGGAATATTCGTTTTTTCAATGCCACAACTCACTGCTTTCCTGGAGCCACAGTCCCAGTCATCCTTGACAAACTTCCAGAACTGCTTCATTCACTCCCTTCCTCCATAAACCGGCTGATTTTCCATGTGGGCTCAAATGACACGGCCCGCCGGCAATCAGAGCTGACAAAAATGGATTTTATGGCTCTTTTTAACCTTTTAAAAAACTGTGGTAATTCGCTTTTTATCAGTGGTCCCCTGCCAACACTGTCCTGCGGGGCAGAACGCTTCAGTCGGCTCCTCTCCCTCAATATATGGGTCCAGGCTGCCTGTAGCACTTATGGTTTCACTTTTATCGACAATTTTAACTTATTTTGGAACCGGTCCTCTTTTTACAGGGCTGATGGGCTTCACCCGAGCAGGCCGGGCAGCCGCATGTTAGCAGCTAACATTCAGCACGCTGTTCAGTGTGCCCCATGTGACTGACAGTTACGTACACTGGAAGCACACGCCCCCCTGGTTTCCTCTCTGGTTCATCCCCAACCCACTCCCACATCCATATCCATCCCAGTCAGAATTTCAAACAGATTTAACAGACCAACTTCACCATGAATCAATAGCAAAACTTGTTCCCCTCACACCTGCTCCACACTGTGATGACGAGCGCACTTTCAGCACTTTCAGCACGAACATTAACTTGGCCCTGCTGAACATGCGCTCCCTTTTAAATAAAACTTTTATCATAAATGACCTGATTTTAGAGAATAATATTGACAGCATTCTTTTAACAGAAACATGGCTTAGCACTGACGCACCTGTTGTTCTCACCGAGGCCTGCCCATCAAATTTTAACTTTTTATTCTCTACTAGGGGGGGTAAAAGAGGGGGCGGAACTGCTTCAATCACTGAAATTTCACTGCACTCTACTGAAGTTTCTTTTAACAGATACTCATCATTTGAATATCATGCCTTTGTTTTTAGCAGTCCTCCTATCCTTTGTATCACAGTTTACAGACCACCCCACCATTCCACCTCTTTTATCACTGATTTTTCAGAATTATTATCAATCATAAACGCCACCTATAACAGAATTTTAATAACTGGTGATTTTAATTTACATGTTGATAATACCTCAGATACAATTTCCAGAGAATTTTTAAACCTTTTAACCTGCATGGATTTTAATCAGCACGTCACACAGCCAACTAACAACAACGGACACACCCTGGACCTGGTCATAACCTATGGCCTGTCCACCGGTGTGTCCTCTGTTGTTGACCTGGCTGTGTCTGACCACTACTGTGTGTATTTTAACATCACCAGTTTTAGCCATCAGGAGGCCCCGGTGAGAACAGTGAGGAAACGCTACCTAACTTCTGAAGTGGCTGCAAATTTTATCGAGATTTTACAGAGCACTCCTGCTGACATTTTACCTGCACCCTGTGATTTTATTGTGGACAATTTTAACAGTAAATTAAAGTCAACACTTGACTCACAAAAACAAAACCCACACCCCGTGGAGAAATTATGCTATCAAAAGACTGAAAAGAAAATGCAGGAGTGCAGAGAGGAGGTGGAGAAAAAACAAAGGGAAAATGAAAGTGACAGTTCATTTTGAAATTTTACGCGAACAGCTCAAATCCTACAATAAAACAGTCAAACAGGCAAGAATATCCCACTTTTCAAAACTAATTTCTGATCATAAAAACATCCCCAAATTTCTTTTCTCCACCTTTTGATCTTTAAACCAGCACCAATTTTAATAAACCGTCCAACATATCAACAGATGCCCTCTGCGAGGACTTTGCAGACCACTTCAGAAGTAAAATCGATGATATCAGATCCAGTCTTTTATCCCAACAGAATGTAATTTTTAACACACCTGGATCATTGCTTTTACCTGAGGAAACACTGGAGAGTTTTGCCCTGGTCGATGCGAGGACACTTGGTCGAGGTTTCTCCCAGGTAAACCCAACAACCTGCCTTTTAGATCCGATTCCCACATCACTTTTAAAAACATTTAATGGATTCTTTGAGGAACAGATTTTAAATATAGTGAATTACTCTGTTCAGACGAGTGTCTTCCCCGCTGCCTTCAAAACGGCAGTGGTGAAGCCCCTTCTGAAGAAGAGTAATTTAGATCCCAACATTTTTAATAATTACCGACCTGTATCCAACTTTCCGTTTTTAAGTAAGATTTTAGAAAAACTGGTTTTTAACCAAGTAAATGATTTTTTAAAAAGAAATAGTATTTTAGAGAAATCAGTCTGGTTTTAGGATGAACCACAGTACGGAGACAGCCCTTTTTAAAGATTTTAAATGATATCAGGTTGAATGTTGATTCACAAAAACTCACAGTCTTGGTACTACTGGATCTAAGCGCCGCCTTTGATACAGTAGACCATCACATTTTATTAAACAGACTCAGAAACCTGGTGGGCCTCTCTGGTACTGTTTTTAACTGGTTCAGCTCTTATCTCACAGATCATTGTTTCTTTGTAAGTATGGATACATGTTCCTCCAGAATACATGAAATTAGGTGTGGGGTGCCCCAAGGGTCAATTTTAGGTCCAATTCTTTTTAATCTATACATGCTTCCCCTTGGGGATGTCATCAGGAGGCACGGCATCAGCCTCCACAGTTACGCAGATGACACACAGCTGTACATTGTCGTGTCTCCTGATGACACAGGGCCAATTGATACCCTTTTTAACTGCAGGCAGTGAATTTCCTACAGCTCAACCAGGACAAAACAGAGGTTTTAATCATTGGTCCTGAAGGCAAGAGAGAGAAACTTTTACCAAAACTACAAGATTTTAAACCTTCACAATGTGTAAAGAACCTGGGCATCATTTTTGACTCTGAGCTTAGTTTTATTCCACACATCAAAAATGTAACAAAGATAGGTTTTTATCATCTTAAGAATATAGCCAGAGTCCGCCCGTTTCTCTCTCAGGCTAACACGGAGGTGCTGATGCATGCTTTTATCTCTTGTCGTTTAGATTACTGTAATGCCCTGCTCTCTGGTCTTCCCAAAAAGACCACCTCTGACCTGCAGCTACTCCAAAACTCAGCCACACGAGTGCTGACAAGGACCAGAGGACGGGAGCACATTACACCAGTTTTAGAATCGTTGCATTGGCTCCCCATGTGTTTCAGGATTGATTTTAAGGTTCTTTTATTAGTTTTTAAATGTCTTAACGGTCTTGGGCCATCTTATTTATCTGACCTGCTTTTATCATATCAACCCTCGCGGATCCTGAGATCCTCTGGCACTGGCCTTTTAATTGTTCCAAGAGTTAGAACAAAAACCCACGGGGAGGCTGCATTCAGCCATTATGGCCCTCACTTATGGAACAGCCTGCCGGAGAACATCAGGGCTGCAGAGACTGTTGATGTTTTTAAAAGGAGGCTCAAGACTCACCTTTTTAAGTTAGCTTTTAACTGATTTCTTTTACAATTTTAATTCTAATATGTTATTTTTACTTTCTAATGATTTTAAATTATTTATTTTTAAGTCTTTATGCATTTTAGTTTCTAAATCTTCATTTATTTATTATTTATCATTATTATTTTAATCTTTAAGTCTTTCATTTTTCCTAATCTTACATTTTTATGCATTTTATCATTATTTTATCTCATACATACTTGTGTGTGTGTGTGTGTTTATATGTGGGGGTGGGAGGGGCGGGTTTTCAATATGTATGTATTATTATTATTTTTTTTTTTCTGTGAAGCACTTTGTGCTGCATTTTTAATGTATGAAAAGTGCTATACAAATAAAGTTTGATTGATTGATTGATTGATTGATTGATTGATTGATTGATTGATTGATTGATTTGATTGATTGATTGATCCCTCCAAAACAGCTTAAATTATTTTTTAATATTGTTCACAATAAAATTACATTATCACTCCAGAGTCTTTTGACAATGGGGCAGTGCCAAAATAAATGAGTAACAGTTTCAAGTGTCTGTTGTAGTCTTTGTAGTGTGTTCAAATGCAACTGACACAGGGTGACGTGAGGGGACGTAGACGACGCAACAGTTGGCTTTCGTTTCTGCTAGTTCTTTGATGTCAGTTTGGTGTGTCAGCACCTTGTACAGAATAACATGGATGATCATATTAATGTGTATGTGGTCTGAAAATAATGAATTAAACTCTTCTCAAGAGTCCTGCTGTCTGTGATTTTATTTGTTAAGGAACTAATTGTAAAGATGATGATGAAGTAATGAAAGACTAATTATGTGTCACTTTACTTTAGGACATAAAAAGGTTAACTAATGGACAGGTTATTGAGTAATGATTCTGTACTGATGAAGTAACTAGTTCACTAATTATTAAGTTGTGATTAACCCCTCTATGAAATTTGATCATGACTTAATGAAGAACTGACCATTAACTAATAGTTAGTTCCTCATTAGTTCCTCAGTAGCTACTCCTCTGAAATTTGATCAGGGGTTACTGAAGAATTGACCATTAACTAATAGTTAGTTCCTCATTAGTTCCTTAGTAACTACTCCTCTGAAATTTGATCAGGGGTTACTGAAGAATTGACCATTAACTAATAGTTAATTCCTCATTAGTTCCTCAGTAACTACTCCTCTGAAATTTGATTATGAGTTACTGAAGAACTGACCATTAACTAATAGTTAGTTCATCATTAGTTCCTCATTTGTTCCTCATTAGTTCATCATTAGGTACTCATTAGTTCCTCAGTAACTACTCTAATTTTATGTACCTTAGTTCCTCAGTAACTACTCATTAGTTCATCATTCGTTCTTCATTCGTTCCTCAGTAACTACTCTTATTTTGTGTAGCTTAGTTCCTCAGTAACTACTCATTCGTTCCTTATTAGTTCATCATTAGCTCCTCATTAGTTCCCCAGTAACTACTCTAATTTTGTGTAGCTTAGTTCCTCAGTAACTACTCATTTGTTCCTCATTAGTTCCTCATTATTTCCTCATTAGTTCCTCATTAATTCCTCAGTAACTACTCTAATTTTGTGTACCTTATTGTAAAGTGTTACCGGTCACTGCATACCGATATCCCTCGCAGACAGAGAACTTGTCAGCAGGAAGAAGATCAAAGGAGAAAAGAGAGCCAAACATCTGTGCACAGAACAGCTGCTAAGAGAGGAGCTAAACTTAAGAGAGTGAAGCAAAATTTGATTGTGAGGTTTGAGTGAAATCTGAGGCTTGCTGTTTTCGGCAATCGAAGAAATAGATAGCCCCTTCTTTTGACAGTTTTGAGTGAAAACTGTGGCCGAGGTTCGGCAGTAAGGAATAGTGGCACAAATTGATGACTCCAAATTCAGAAAGGGTGCCAAGAGGTAGGAGCGCCGAGAGAGGCAGTTAAGCTCCTATGAAGAGGACAGGAGATGGTCTGAAGAGAAGAGACCATAAGCTGATATAGAAAACAAAATATAGAAAAAGTAGAGGAAAAATATAAAGGAATCCAGCTGGATAATAAAATCAATAATAAAATACGGATAACACCAGCATTATTAAGAAAATAACAGGAAAATTATAATTTGTGGGGGGAAAAAACAGAAAAAGGCTGCAGCCGAATACAGTAATCACTACTTTCACATGAATCCAAACTGAACAATCTAAAGATACAAATTTTGGAAAAGCCAAAGTATTTTTTGTGTGTGTGGAAAACTGTCTACTTGGACGTCATATGAAATACTGTGTAATTGCTTGTACAGTGTGTTGAGATCATGTGTGAATTGAAATACAAAAGCGCTGTGTGGATTTAAAGCATAAGTGTGATAACTGAGTTAGGCTTGGGCGATGGGACGAATATATCGCCCATCGGCCAAGTCCATCACGGTTGGTTTCATTTTTGGCGATTTTTTTTGGGCGATTTTTGTCATTTTATTTTGCTAAATTAATGATCTGTCTCCACAGAATTCAACTCGGTACACATAGTCCATAATTACTATGTAGAGCACAATTCAAAGTGTGTGCGTATTGGAACCTGCAGCTTCACACTGATTTCTGACGAGTCTTTCACAAAACACGTCAGTGATGGCGGAGCTGAAAGTTATGCCCGGGGTCCACCGGCAACAGGAGCAGCGGACACGTCTGCAGCGCGAGTCCTGTAGCAGCTCACCCCCCTGTTATCAATTACAGCTGCTGCACCGGCAACGGGAGCGGCGCAACAACTCTCTATTTTAGGATGCTCTTCTATTTTTGTCGCGCTATGCTTCCCTACGTGACCCTCCAGCAGATAAAAACTACATGAAATAGTGTGCTAAATGAGCACACTGTGTTTTTAAATGAATAAACCATTATCAGAGGAGATATGTGATGTTTTTTTTTCATGCATTTACCCATGTTTATCCGTGACATTGTGTAAATGTCCGTGGCGGACATTTGAAAGCGAGTAGATGACAAACAGTACAGTAAACTTGTAGATTACTCAAATATATGTAATAAGTTAGGTGGAAAATGCTTTAACTATCATGGCTCAGCAAATGGTAAACAAGACGCTTGACGTGCAGCCGGTGGAACCCGGCCTTAACGTGAACTCATATGCGCATATGGTTAATAATGTTACCAGCTGTGCTAAACACTCTCTCTGATGGCGTGCTTGTTGCCGGTATGCACAGATATTTCCGTGCCATGTTGGACATGAGTGGGCTCGCGGAGCACGCTGCATTTTTTTGCTGCATTCATGTGGAGATCCGAGTTGCCGAGTTGTTTTTCTGACATAAGGTGGCGTTAATGTGATTTATCCCATTCTGAAAGTTTCTCATTTCAGTACTCATTTTTCGATTCTTTCCGACATCACATGAATGCAACTTCCCCCCTCTTTTTTTTTCTCTGCCACACACACAACTGCCGAATATATCGGCAACCGCCGGGTGATGGGCTGACGGTGGCCGGTTGGAAATTTTTAACATATCGCCCAACCCTAAACTGAGTGTATGAAGTGTATGTGCCTGTACATGTGTGTGTCAGACTCTGGGCTGAATGCCAAGAGCGCCAAGCAGAAGGGAACTGTTAACCCTTAGGTGTGTGGTATCTGAGAGAAGCGTAAGAAAGCTGTGTCCAGAGTGTGAATGTGTTTGTGTTGAATAAAGTCAGAAGAGAGTGTGTCTGAGATGATAGCAAAGTTGGGATTTGCATTGTGTTGAGAGGTTAAGATTGGTGTGTGGTGTCTGAGCCGAGGCTGAAAGAGAGAGAGTGTGTTTGAGGAAATAGTTGTATAGAGAGTTGGACTTGTGTGGAGATAAGTGATCACATAGACAGCTGAGAACAAACTGAGGCTGTAATTGGCCAGGAAACTAAGGGGGGAGGAGCCTGGGGACACAGACACAGGCTTTCTAAAAATAGTTCAGGTGCCCCACAGCATAGGCCCCTCCCAGCCCCTCCTTTCGAGAGTGCCAGCAAAATTGAAAAGTTTGAGTGTGACTAGAATGCCCTTGGCCGAAGGGAGGCACGTTTGACATGATGGTTTGTGAGGGTATGGAAATCAGAATAAGAGATTACAAACCTAAAGACAAATCAAAGATTCAAGAAGAAGAGAGAATTGGAATTGAAACTTTTGAAGACGTTCACTCCTTAAAAAAACAGACAGATATAATAATGGCTCCAATCTTAATAAAGGGGACCCGGGGACATTATATCCAGTGGCAGACCTTCTGAGCTTTTGAGGAAGCTACCATTGGCAAATTGTTGGCTTTGGGGGATGTGAAGGCGGTGTGGGCTCAGACTATCGGAGCCTCGGCAATGGAGAGCATGCTGAAGCACAATGGGTGTTTGATGCCTATCATGGGAGACTGTGGGCAGCACTGAGGGGGGAGTACCCGACATGAGTTGACCCTAAAGCATTGCAGGGTGACCCCTTCACAGAGACTGATCATCCGGCAACATACATAAACAATCACTTGAAAAGATGGAGACGAGACTGAGGAAGACATCGAGCAGAGCCAGGTGCTAACGACTCTGTTCAGAGACTCAGTCACTGACACGCTCCCCACCCCAGTCCAGAGCAAACTAAGAGACGTAGTGGCACTAACAACAATGCCACACAGACAATTTTGTGACAATGTGATCCACGCAGTGGAGAGACACAGAAAAGATGAGCAGAGGATGAAGGAGCAGGATAGAGAAGTCCAGAGAAAACTAGCACAGCTGCAACTAAGTGAGCTGCAGAGCAAGGCAAGGCAGTTTTATTTATATAGCACCATTCATACACAAGGCAATTCAATGTGCTTTAGAAGAGAAATATGTTAAGATAAAACATTAAAGGAACAATAGATCATTAAAAACAAAAGCTAAAAGCAAGACAATAAATAGTTAAAGACAGCGCAGAAAATGCATTTAAAAAGCAAACATAAAGCCAAAGCAACAGCAGACAAATATAAAAACAATAGCTACAGATTATCCTAACAATAAGTTACATATCTAGTTCACTGGTAAGCTGCAGTAAATAGTAATGTTTTAAGCCCTGATTTAAATGAGTTGACAGTTTCAGCCGACCTCAGATATTCTGGAAGTTTGTTCCACAGGCGGGGAGCATAGAAACTAAAGGCTGCTTCACCTTGTTTGGTTTTGATCCTGGGAACACTGAGTAAACCTGTTCCAGATGATCTGAGGGGTCTGGATGCTTCATAACGTAAAAGTATATCAGAGATGTATTTAGGCCCGAGACCATTTAGTGCTTTATAGACAAGTAACAAAATTTTAAAGTCTATCCTTTGACACACAGGAAGCCAGTGCAGTGATTTAAGCACTGGTGTAATGTGCTCCACTATCTTGGTGTTGGTGAGGACTGTAGTGTAAGATTTAATCAGTAATCAGGTAAATGTGTTATACTGCATAAGTTGATCAAGGCTGAAGTTTATATAATAATGTTTGTATGTATCCATGTGTGACAAAAAACACTGTCACATAAGTTTATGTATTTATAATGCACGTATATGTATTCAGGTATTGAGAACACACACACACATACTATATCATGTGCTGCCTAGAAGTGACACACACACACTCTAAAGTTTTATATTGCATAAAGGCACAGGGGATCTTATGGAGAAAGTCCCCAAGTTTCATATGTTTTTAAAAAATAAAGTGAAACCAGGTTCAAACCTAATGGTGGGAGATTTTGGGGATTTCCAGGAGAAAGATTACACCATTAGGTCATGTCTGGACAAGGGCCAAAGGGCCTGCCACCAATAGGTTTGGATTCAGGTGAAGAGGGCTAAAAAGAAAAAGGCCTGCCACCAGTAGGTTTGAGCTTGGGAAGGAAGGGCTAAAGGGAGAGGATTGAGATTCTCTCGGATCTCCACCAGCATAAAAGGGAGAGCGCAGAAAGTGAGTCTTCAGTCTTGCTCCAGAGCCTGACTCATGAGTTGTATGTGTTGAAGCCTGTGAACACATTAAACTCGATTGCACCAGATTCTATTGGTCTCCAGTGTTTTCTCTGAGTACCAGCCAGACGAACCTAAGATACTAAATTGACGCAGAGTGGACGATTTGAAGAGAAGGAGAGGACGAGGTCGGGAGCCCTCTGGCCCAATTCTAGGCACAGATTTTCGCTTCTTCAGGACTCTGGCAGCAGCGTTCTGGATGAGCTGCAGTTGTCTGATTGATTTTTTACTCAGGCCTGTGAAAACACCGTTACAATAGTCCAGCCTGCTGAAAATGAAAGCATGAACAAGTTTTTCTGTATCTTGTTTAGACAGAAATTCTTTTATTCTTGCTATGTTTTTAAGGTGGTAGTAGGCTGATTTAGTAATTGTCTTGATGTGACTCTTGAAATTTAGGTCTGAGTCCAGAACTACACCAAGATTTCTGGCTTGATTTGTAGGTTTTAGTGTCATGGCGTCAAGGTGAGCACTGACTATTGATCGTTGTTCTTTGGGGCCAAAAACAACAATCTCAGTTTTTTCTGTGTGTAGCAGGATAGCGCTACACTCCCCACCGTGAGGGGCAGTGTGGCAGACAATTGGCGAACGATCCCCTATAAATAGACCCGGTCGTACCTTTCCTCATCCTTTTCCGCTTCCTCTCCCTCCTTCACGGAGCCGACAGCCGTGTGTGGCGGCGTCTTGCTGGTTCGCAGATCGGGTTTCAAAACAAAGGTATTCATGCTCTGCTCCACTTGAGTTATTCAGTGCTGTGGGCCTTGTGTTTACCCCAGTTTCGCTCCATCCAGCAGTGTGGGGTTGCCGGGAGCTGGGCTGTCTCCCTCGGGCCTGTGCGTGCGCGGTGCGCTCTCTTTGGGTAAGACGCGTAGTTGTCTGCCGTTTATATTAAGCTGCTGATGGTCTGGTGAGGTGTATTGATTATTGTTCTCTCCCAGCCATCACTGGTAGAGTCTGGGCTGCGGACACCTTGATCCTGCTCTCTGGTAGGAAATGTTTAGTTGTAGCTTTTGTTACTTTTTGTAATGTTTTATATCCAAATTCTAATTAAGTTAATTTGTTTATTTTGCAGTGCGCGGCCATCACTCGCCGCTGTGAGCCTCGCTGCTGTCTTGGCTTTCTCTCTCTCTTTGCCTCCTTCGTTACTCCTGTGCAGTTACTCCGTGGGTTTGGCTCGTTTGGGACTCCAATCGCCTTAATTGTGATTCGGCTCTTAACTGACTCTCTTAACGGTTTCCATTAACTGCAGCCAAAGCCGTGGCAGTACAGCCTAAGTTGCCGACGTGAGCCGGAAGGGGGCGTTCTGACCCTCCTTGACACAGAGCCATCCCCTCTAAAGACTGCCTTTTAAAGCCTCTGGAAACCCAAATCCACAATAGCCTTCTAACTATGTAATTTAGGGTCTTATGTACATAATATTAAACATGTAAAACAATTAGAAATCAGTTTTCATCCAAATTCGAAATATCTGTCTTTTAAGTTTTTGTACATTCTTGAAATTGGGTTTGATTGGGCCGTGGTTATCTCTCAGATTTATTACGCAATAAATTCGAAACCAATCATAAATCATCCATCAGTTATGTCATCCCGCCCCCCAGTGGCAGCGCAACAAAACTTTTCTGCTCCAGCTAAATCTGCCTCTTTGAGTCTGAGCCAACTCGTCTCTTCATAGCCATTTGCGATTAGCCACCCAACTAATTTTATATAGCTTATATATCTGTCTGTCTGTCTGTCTATCTAGCTATCTAGCTATCTATCTAGCTATCTATCTATCTATCTAGCTATGCTATCTAGCTAGCTATCGTTAGCGATCTAGCTAGCTAACGTTATCTATCTATCCATCGATCTATCTATCCATCGATCTATCTATTGATCGGCTCGTGAGTGCCGGGCTTGCCCCCCGGGCCCGGTGCCGGTGTCGGCTCGCGGGGAGGGGACGTAATGTGCACCCTTCCTCACCCCTAACTCCAACCTCAAGCAGTTAGCTTTGCTACGCATAAACATATCCCCAATCGCGGAGGTGATGCTGCGGGAAACAACACAATTTTAGCCGGAGGGGAACATTATTTGAGGCGGACAAGTGTGTGTCAGAGTAAAGACATATTTAATCTATTAAGACTGGATGTGTTTGAATGAAAAAGGCTATTATCAGAAAAACGGAGCAGATTTATGTTTTCAATGGAAACGTATCTCAGTGAAGAAAGGCAAAGCGCCAGCCTCCCGCTGTCATTCATCTCAGCTAACACTGCATGTAAAAGTTATGCTAACTATTCTACGAAGTTACATTAATATGAATCACAACTTATTATTCAGTGACCACCTGAAAGGAATCATTTTCAGCTTCTGCTTCGTCCTCTGAATCATCAGAGGGCTCAAACATGTACGGCTGGATTAAATTTATGGCAGCCATTGCTGAGCCAGGGAGATGTCAATCAAAACGAGGGAGCTGTCAATCAGAGCGTTATCTGCCACGCCCACTCTGTCCTGGCAAGTGGTCTAAACAGCAAAATGAGCTGTTTTTAAACCAGGTTTTCTAATAGTTATGAATGGTTATTTTCACTCAGACTTTTGTGGATGATTAATGAGACACCCGACTTTGATATAATATATGCATTTTTACTATTTCAGGCTGTGTTTCCAAAGGCTTTAATTAATTTGGAGTGGCAGACACTTAATTATTTAACTGAGTTGATTTCTTTTCTGTTTCTTTTTTTTTTTTAATTATTATTGATTGGGTTTTTGGTTTAGATTGATTTATTGCTTAGAAACTTTTTTTTTTTGTTCTTTAATTTGATTATTTGTGATTTAGAATAGTTTCCTTTGGGTTTGGGGTGACTGATATTTTGGTTATGGTGTGTCTGAGAGTTACCTTGATTTCATGTTTTTAATTGTGTCCTTTTCTTTTGACAGGTGCTGAGGGCCCAGAGCGGCAGCGGTTCCCCTGGTGGTGGTTCCTTTTTCACGTTTTGGTTTGCTGTGTCACGGGTGCAGTGTAGTTTTTGGATCCCTAGCCTTTTCGTTACTGCTGTCGTGGTAAGCCCCAGCCCTGTCCTCCTTTTCCTTTTTGGTAACTCCTTATATCACTTCTTATCATTCTTATCATTATTATTAGTATTATTAGTATTTAGTCTGTTGCTCATTTTAGACTAATTGTTTAATAAAAATATTTTTATAATTGGAAATCACGCTCTTGTCCTGTGGGATTTTTTTTTTTCGAACTGTGTGCCTTTGTTCTAGATTGAAAACTGGTAAATTATAAATCTTGTTATATCCTGGGGTGGAAGCCCCCAGGTGGCGTTGTCAGCAACCTTTAATCCACCGCTCGCCTTGCCACATGTGTTTAGTTGTAGAAAATTCTGGCACATCCACGTATTGATTTCGTCAATGCACTTATTTAGTGGATATCGGGGACTGTAGTCATCTGGTGACACTGTTATGCAAAGTTGTTTGTCATCTGCATAAGTATGGTAGGAGATGTTATGGTGTTCCATAATCTGAGCAAGAGGGAGCACATAGATGTTGAACAGAAGAGGCCCAAGAATAGACCCTTGAGGAACTCCACATGTAATCTTTGTTCGCACAGATTCATAATTGCCAAGTGACACAAAGAAATACCTGTCTTGTAAATAAGATTTAAACCAATTTAGCACAGTGCCAGAAAGTCCCACAAGCTTTTCTATTCTGTCAAGCAGTATGTTATGGTCAACTGTGTTGAATGCAGCACTGAGGTCCAGTAATACCAGAACCGAAATCTTTGATGCATCACTGCTCAGATGAATGTCATTGAAAACTTTTACAAGTGCAGTCTCAGTGCTGTGATGTGCTCGAAATCCAGACTGAAAGGCATCAAAGGAATTGCTTTGCTCCAAGAAGGTGTTAAGTTGCTGAAAAACAACCTTTTCAATGATCTTTCCTAAAAATGGTAGGTTTGATTTGGGCCTGTAGTTATTTATTACTGAGGCATCCAGATTAGGCTTTTTTAAGAGAGGTTTAATGACTGCAGTCTTCAGGGCCATTGGAAAAAGGCCTGACTGAAGAGAACAGTTGACTATCTGTAGTATATCTGATGCTATGCAGTTACAAACATCTTTAAAAAAGCTTGTAGGCAGAGTGTCAAGGCAGCAGGTAGTGGACCTAAGGTTTCTAACTATGTCTGTCAAAGTAGCATAATTTAATGGGTGAAAAAGTGCCAAATTAACTGGAGTAGTCTTATGAGGCACAGGTGAAATAGCCACTGTGTTGGAGTTACAGACTGTCTGTCTTATCTTTAAAATCTTGTCTGTGAAAAAAGAAGCAAAGTTATTGCATGCCTTGGTGGATAGCAGTTCAGGAGGGACTGACGCTGATGCGTTTGTCAGTCTGTCAACAACAGTAAATAAAGTCTGTGCATTGTTGTTATTTTTGTTGATAATCTCAGAGAAAAAGTACTGCCGCGCCCTTTTTAGCTCCAAGCTATAGATGTGCAGACTTTCCTTTATAGATGTCATAATGAACCTGGAGTTTGGTTTTTCGCCACCTGCGTTCTGCTTTTCTGAATTCTCTTTTTTGAGCTTTTACCTGTGTGGCGTTCCTCCATGGTGGTTTTCTCTTATCAGAGACAACTTTGACCTTCATGGGGGCAATATTGTCCATAATATTCATAGCTTTAGAGCTGAAACTATGATCTAGATCATTGACAGAGACTGAGGGCACAGCTGGTGTGGGTATAAAATCCTGGGTAAATAGTGTACTGGTGTTTTCATTGATATAGCATTTTCTGATTACCCCTGTTGTACTTTTACTTGTGTCAGCCGAGATGGCAATTTTAAAGAAAACACAATAATGATCAGAAAAGGCAACATCAGTCACCGCAACCTCAGAAATGTTGAGCCATTTGGAGATAATTAGATCTAAAATGTGTCCCTTATTGTGTGTTGGCTCTGTTACATGCTGGGAAAGTTCAAAGTTGTCCGGGATGTAGAAAAGTTCTTTCGCACTGCCATCTTTGGGATTATCAATATGAATATTAAAATCACCCACTATAACAACACAGTCAAAATCAATACAGGTAACAGACAATAGTTTAGAAAAGTCATCAACAAAGTGTTCACTATATTTTGGAGTCCTGTAAATGGTTACTAATACTGCTTGACAGGAGGATCTCAACTGCAGTGCAACATATTCAAAAGACTCAAACTTCCCATATGACAACTGTTTGCACTGGTAAACATCCTTAAATAAAATGGCTACTCCACCTCCTTTCCTAAGTTTTGTAACTGAGCTGATAAAATGGAAGTTTGGGGGGGCTGATTCAATAAGTACTGCTGCATTGTTGTTTTCATTTCACCAAGTTTCAGTTAAAAACATAAAATCAAGGTTTCTCTTGATAATAAAATCATTAATTAATAGTGACTTGCCAGCCAGAGATCTGCTGGGAATGTGGAGAGCCTGGCCACAGAACGGTAGCCTGTCCACGGGCGGGCCCCGGACGGATAGAGGGGAGGGGGGGACCCGGAGCTGCTGAGAAAGAGGGAACAGGCCCAGCCAATCCTTGGGCGGGGCCATAATAGCAAACTCCGCCTTCAAATACAAACTCTGCTCTGTGGGAATGTACCGCGCTGTTAGGTGGCTGTTGTTGTGGCGACTGGCGAGAGAGTGCTAACAATGGCGAGTGGCGAAGAGTTGGAAGACCCACCATCGTCTTTTAAGTCAGCGGTGTGGGATAACTTCGGGTTCCCTGTGAGTTACAACAGCGATGGAGAGCGAGTGGTTGATAAAACAAAGACGGTCTGCCGTCATTGTTCAGCGTCTGTTCATTACGTGAGTGGGAACACTTCAAACATGTTAACACATATCCGGCGACACCACCCAGACATCCCCATCATCGGGACGAGAAGGAAGAAAAGTGTCCAATTACGCCTCCCAAATGTCTTACAACAACCCCTTGACACAAATACTTGCAGAGCAAAAAAAATTACAGAGGCAGTTGGAATTTACATCGCATCCGCTATGCGCCCATATTCCACTGTAGAAGAGGCCGGATTCAAATATTTATTACATGTGCTCGAACCTCGCTACACTCTTCCATCCCGCAGCCATGTAAGAGAATCAGTAGTGCCTAACTTATACAACAGAACGAGACAAATTGTGGAAGAGCAGTTAAAAGCTGCGCATTCAATTGCGCTCACAACGGATTCATGGACTTCTCGGGCAACCGAAAGTTTCCTGACCGTCACGGCTCATTTCATCAGCTCTGAGTGGGACATGAGGACCGTAGTCCTGCAAACGCGCCCCTTACACGAACAACACATAAGCACCCATCTGGCTGGAAAGCTGAACGAAGTCATGACCGAATGGAAGTAGCCGTCACCACAGACAATGCGAGAAACATTGTTAACGCCATCGGTGAAGCAGGGCTCGGCCCACATATCGCGTGCTTTGCACAAACCCTCAACTTGGCCGCTAAAAAAGCCCTTGAGATCAAGCAGGTGTCGCATGTGCTAGCAAAAATGAGATCTACCGTCGCATTTTTCCACCGCAGCACCACTGCAGCCTACATCTTGGAGTGCAAGCAAGAAATGCTGGGCTTGCCGCATCACTGCCTCATTAATGATGTCGCAACTCGGTGGAACTCGAGCTTCGAGATGGTGGAGCGGTATCTTGAGCAGCAAGCTGCTGTTTACTCTGCCTTAGCAGAGAGGAATGTGAGAAACAAAGACATTGGGAATCTTTCCGATCTGGAGCTGTCCCACGCAGAGGCCATAGTTGACGTGATGAGGCCTCTGAAGACCATCACGACAGTAATCAGCACAGAAACCACCCCATCCATTTCCATGATCCTGCCACTGCAAACTACACTTCTGAAATCAACAGAAACAAATACAGCTGATGCTCCAATTGCAAGAGACATGAAAAATGCCATCAGGGACAACTTCCAAGGCCGATACGATGACCCAGACCTCCGGGACTTCTTGAACAAATGTACAGCACTGGACCCCAGGTTCAAAACACTCAATCACCTGGATCCAGCCTGTCAGCAGAAAGTTCATGAAGATCTCGTCAGAGAAGTTCTGGGCAGAGCAGAAAAGCCACTCAGCTGACTGCGGAAAAAACAACATTAAAGAGCTTTCTCATTCCAAGGTTAATGAGGCCAGTAGGGGAGGGTGGAAAAATTAGAAAGTACATCCCTTCCCAGGAGCTGGCTACTGATGGGGTTCGTAATGTGATCCTCCTCAAGGATACAAAGGCTACAGGAGCCGGGAATTTCCCACTGTGTGATTGGAGAATACATTTTGAAAGTGGGGTATATGAGAGCTGCATGGAAAGGAATAGTGAGGTGAGAGTTTACATGGAGGAGGGCGCTTGGATCTGTGAAAGTGATAGGAACACGGTGAGCGATGAACCTGAGAGATATGTTCTAGAATTTATTAACACCTTTAGAGGGTGAAGAACAAGGAAGACAGAGAGGGCCTGGACAGATTTATTAACAGTCAGTCAGAGTGATTTTGAAGCCAGGGTAAGACAAGGACTAGTTCCGGCTGCATTGCTTCCCTTGAGTTTGACCACGCCTCCCGCTGTGGCCCAGCCTCCAACTGATAAACCTAGGGCTCCAATTATGCAGATTAGAACATCAGCACCTGATAAACCTAGGGCTCCAATTATGCAGATTAGAACATCAGCACCTGCCGCAGAGATCACTACAATCGGCACGCCAAATTTCCCAACTAATGACAGTTATTGAGAAGGCCATTCCACAGAGGCCAGATGACACTGATGATTTGAAAATGACGCTGATCCCAAACACTACAGGAACCATAGGTACACATGTTCCCAAACTAGGAAATGATGTGTATGATGACTATGAGGATGAGGAGGGCTTAGAGGCCCCCACTGGGGAAATAGACCAGGATGTGGGATTTAAACCCCAACAGAGAAGTGTGAAACCAGCTTTTGACAATCTTTGGGAAGTAGCCAGTCATAACGAGTGGTATAAGTGGGCTCAGTATACGGCGAAGGGAATGACATATGAGGAATGTATAGTGTGTGCAAGTGCTCCAACCATCTTACCAACAGTTATACCTGAAACCTACACATTTACAGGATGTGCTGTAGAGCAGCGACGTGAATGTAGTGAAGGGAATTTTACAGCGCAGGAAAATCTGCCACGCGGAATGCCGTGGGATGTGTATAGATATCCTATGTGTGGTATTGCATATTGAATACTGTACGGTTCTCTTAAAAGATATGGACTATTGACTAAATGTGAGAGTTTTCATTGTGATATACGTGATCAATGTAAGAAATTTGAAATATCCACCTCACAAAAAGAGCCTCCGACAAATTACAAAGTAGATGAACTTGCAGAATATGACTGCTATCCTAGTGGAGGATATGGAGAAAGGGGGGTGTCGGAGTAGGTAACACCTCCATTAACTGTGCAGTGACATGGGTGTTGTCATGGTTCCCGCCATGATGACCCCACGTTTCATATATATGCCAGTCTGGTTTGAGAATCCTGCCCCACTCAAACAGAATTGTAAAAATTTAACTATGACCATTCCTAGTCTGCCGTTATTGGAGGAGCAGACACAGACAGTTGCAGATAGGTACTGGATGTGTGGAGATAATGTCTTAAGGAACACTCTGCCCCCTCGATGGGTCGGACTCTGCACACTCGTGCGTATGCGGGTGCCTGTGGTTGTTGCCTACGAGGGGGTGGAAGAGGTTTTGGGGATCCGTGTAACTAGAGACAAATCACAGAGACAGAAGAGACAGGTGACATCAGAGGAACAAATCTATCTTAACAACATTGGTCTTCCTACAGGAATTCCGGACGAATTCAAAGCCCAAGACGAGGTCAGGGCGGGGCTGGAGTCTATACTCCCATGGTTAACAATTAATAAAAATGTGGCCTGGATTAACTATATTTATTACAACCAGCAGAGATATGTCAACTACACTTTTGAAGTTTTTAAGCAATTAGGTCAACAACTGCACGAGACGAGTGCTGTGGCATGGCAAAATAGGCAAACCTTAGACTCTTAGCAGAAAAGGGGGGAGTGTGTAGGATGTTTGGAACACTCCGCTGTACCTTTGTCTCAAATAACACTTCACCAGATAGAACGTTCTCTGTTGCTATGAGTAAGCTTAAAGCTTTAAAGTTTGAAATGACTGAAAATGCTGGTAAGGGCGGAAGCATTAAGTGGGATGGGCTAAAGGAAACTTTTGGGAAATGGGGAGCCATTTTGGCTAAGACAGGGATAATTATACTGATAGTACTAATTCTGTTCTCCTTGTTGACATGTTGCATCGTGCCTATCCTGAAGAAATGGTGTGTGAGAGCAATGGACAAGAGGCTGAACCTCATAATGGACATGCAGGGAACACAAATGCTAAGTAAGCTGACCCCTGAACAATTGGTGCGCAGAATTCTTCTGGCGCAAAGGGGGGAGGACATACCAGATTTGTTCCCAATCCCTGATTACATGGACAGTTCAAAGGACGAGGAGGAACTGTGAGAAAGAATGATGAACAATGGCTGATACTCTCTCTTGAAAGAGAGAAGGGGGAATATATACACCACAACCACATACAAACATATTATATAAATAGTCATTTTTAATCATCGTTAATTCATCATTTTTAGTCCTTATTCTCTGTAACCAATGTTTAATCATTATTTTTTAATCATTTTTTAAATGTTTTATATCCATTGTTGTGCCTTTACAAGAGGAAAATGTAATCGGATTCAAGTTATGCAAATGATTTCATCAGTATAGAGTTGCATTACTACACCTTGAAAACTACATAATGGGCAGAGGCAGGCCTGAAGTCATTTCACCCCGTTGACACCGTGTACGAGGAGATATCCATCATGGCAGTGCACCGAGATGTCTTCCAGCGGAGCTGCACCACTCCACACAGTAAACGCAGCCGGTGGGTATTGACGGACGGATGCGTGTCCGTTGCGGTCCATCTCGGTGCACTGCCATGATGGATATCTCCTCGTCCACGGTGTCAACGGGGTGAAATGACGTCTGAAAACCTCTGACCTGTTGACTTCAGGCCTGCCTCTGCCCATTATGTAGTTTTCAAGGTGTAGTGCAGGGAAATATGATCCGCCGTGAACACTGTGTATCTTATTTTGAAAATTAACCGGATGTTTTATTGTATTTCTCTGCACGACTTCCTGCCCCGCACGATCTGCTCTGTGCTGAATTGCTGCGTTGTGCTCCGGCGTCCGGCAAAAATAGAAGTCCTGCGTATCTGTTGCGGAGGCCTCCGGAGTGCCGGAGCTGAGACGGAGCCGGAACGCAGCACTGCCGGAGCCGGTGGAAACACACACATTGACTAGAATTGAATCTAATCGGCTCTGTTGCCGTGCCGGAGCGGAGACGCAACCAACACGCATCTGGTGGAGATTGGGGGTTACAAAGTCGACAAACAGCCTTATCTTTGTTCGTAACTTTGCCATCCACGGCGTAGAACCAAAAATACTTCCACACGCTGCTTCTCAGATGTTTTGGTGTCGTGATTGTCCGCTCAGGACGGCTTTGCTCGCTATTGTCCTTCATTTTCAGTGCAAAACAACACATTAACATTAGCTTAGTTTAGTGATAGGTCAATAGGGCATGCAATAGGTCAAGATGATAGTGAATTCTTTGAGCGCCCTCTGTTGGATCACATGGCGAACTACATCAAACGGTCTGATGCGCCTATAGAGACTGCAGCTTGCATTTCGAACAGGTAATTACAGCTCAAATATGAACTTTTCACCCCTCCATCGAACGAATGTTCGAAATTCGAATAAAAAGTGACAGCCCTAACACACACACACTCGCATGAACGAGCAGACGCCAAGTATAAAAGCAATTTGAAGTGTGACTGTTCAAGGCTGTTCCAACTGATTCGTTGTGTAAACCAGTGTATCTGTTATATGCTGATGTTTTGTGATTAAAGTAACCCCGTTGGCTGTAACTTTTCTCCGTGGTTCTCTGAGTCTCTTCATTTCAGTGTTTGCTGAAGTTGAGCATTTTTCTTACAATGACACCAGGGGTGTCCCTGGAACCTATGATTATACCAGAAGACATTATACTAATACGAGAGGAAGCAGGTCAGGGTGAACATAGTCCATGGCTCAAGAGAGGAGCAGCACAGGATGAGAAATGTTTTGGAGGTTCCATGAGGGACTTATAGTTGGTTAACCATTCTGATCTGAGAAACCCACAGTGTTGCATACATTTATGCATGGACTATGTAGACATGATAAAATCTGTAACATGGCAAACGATACATGCTGGTGGTAATTGATCGCTTCAGCCAAGAACTGCAAATGGAACTGTCTGAATATATAAAACAAATAACTGCCTTCCAAAGATCTATATATTTGCAGGAAAAGATGAAGGTGCCAAAGGGCCGATCAGGAGGGTTCATACAAGACCATATATTCATGTTAGTAAGGAACACTGGTTATAGTTACAATGCCATATATCCTAGTCATATTCATACAAGCATAGGCGTTCATTTACCATACATTATCTCTGCGAGTAATTTATGATAAAATCATAAAGAGGAGGGACTATGTAGAGGCAGATAATGTATCATGGTTTAGGAAGCAGCTAGTCAGATTCCCAGAAATTACGACACACACACATACACCCACACATACACGTGCGCACACACACACACACACACACACACACACACACACACACACACACACACACACACACACACACACACACACACACACACACACACACACACACACACACGCACAGTATAAAAGTACTTGAAGGGTGATTGTTCAGGGCTGTTTCGTTGTTTCCAACTGACTTGTGTAGACTAGTGTACTGTTGTATGCTAACGTTCTGAGATTAAAGTAACCCCGTTGGCTGTAACTTTTCTCCGTGGTTCTCCGAGTCTCTTCATTTCAGTGTTTGCTGAAGTTGAGCATTTT
Source organism: Epinephelus awoara (assembly GCA_035609425.1). Classification (NCBI taxonomy): domain Eukaryota; kingdom Metazoa; phylum Chordata; class Actinopteri; order Perciformes; family Serranidae; genus Epinephelus; species Epinephelus awoara. The sequence continues at coordinate 41,372,314 of CM069302.1, read as the reverse complement.
CTTTACACCAGCAAGAACAAAAATGGACTTAGTGGGCATCCTTGTCTGATTCCACGACTGATATTAAACCTGGGGGCTGTACCATTTGTTACCGTAATTGAGCTGTTACTTCCTTTATAAAGTGTTTGAACTGCCCTCAGAAACCTATTTCCAAAACCAAAGCACTGAATGACTTTAAACATCAACTGGTAACTGGCTGTGTCAAATGCTTTATAAAAATTAACAAATAGAATAAAACTCTCATCTGGTATAAATTCATTATAATCTATCATACCTAATATCAGATGAATGTTATTTACAATGTTCCTCCCTGGCATAAACCTAGATTGTTTGTCATCAATAATATCCGCTAATCCTATTTTTAAACTTTTAGCAAAGATTAGAGCGAAAAACTTTGCATCATAATTCAATAGACTAATCGGTCCCCAGTTTTCAATACTTACTGTCTTTTTCGGTTTTGGAATTAGTTTTATTAATCCCTGTCTCAGAGTATGGGGCAGTTCCTCTTTTTCTAGAGCCTCTTCAAACAGACTAGCTAAAAATAGAACAATTGATTGTTTAAAGCATTTATAAAAATTCCCCAGAGCTTTGTTATCTTTAAGGGCGTCAATACATTTTTGCACCTCTGTTATAGTTATTTTCTGGTCACAAATAAATTGGAAATCTTCATCTATTCTTCTAATATCCGGTTGTATGGTTTGAAGGAATAATGCCATTTTATCTTTGTTCAAGGGGTCAGCAAGATACAGCTTCTCATAAAAGCTCACTACATATTGTGAGATTAGTTTTCCATCTTCACATACAGAATCATTAATTATAAGTTTGCTCAGGGGAGATATTTCATGATTTTTTTTTCTAAATTGAAAAAATATTTTGTGCACTTTTTCCCCTGTTCAAGCTATTTCCTTCTGGATCTGATTAAGGCCCCTCTAGTCTTTTTCTCATAGATTTTATCCAATTCAGTCTGCAGGTAAGCCAATTCTTTCACTTCATCGCTGGTCGGGTCAGTGTTCTCTGATAATGGAATGATTTGGATGACAAATTGTAGTTCTTTTTCTTTATTGTAGCTGCTGATCCTTCTGTTTAATCATATGGCTAACTTTCTTATTTCATATTTCATTAATTCCCATTATAGTTCCGATTTCTTCAGCGTGTTTGCTTGTCTCCAGCATTTATCAATGATTTTTTGGCTTTCCTTCACAAATTCTTTATTTTGCAACAGAGTTTTGTTTAATTTCCAATAGTCTCTATTCACCTTCTGTCTATCAGATCCAAGATGTAATTGAATTGCTATAGCCTTGTGATCTGTCAGTATTGTGGGTTTTATCTTGATTACGTCTACCTTATTTTCTAGTTCTGATGACATTAACCAAAAATCTATGCGGGATTGGAGGGATCTATTCTTATTGCTCCAAGTGTATACTTTTTCCTGTGGGTATCTTTGTCTCCACATGTCAATCAAGTTCATTCTGTGGCAAATATTTTCCGATTCAGTTATCTGTTTGGTTTTGGGAGGCCATCTGTCCAAGCTTTCATGAAACACTGTGTTGAAATCTCCTCCCCATAAGATTTCGGCCGAGGGAAACAATGTCAGCCATTGATTTACCTTGTTTTCTATTGTTGAGAAAAGGATGTTACTGTGAAGTTTACTGTTGGAAGCATATATATTTATCAGAATAACAAGAGATTGGTTGATATCTGCCAACAGAATGATCCATCTGCCATCTTTATCTGTATCATGCTTTATAATCTGGATGGCGATAAAACCGCGAGAGCGAGGCTCTGCAGCTGCTCTCCACCGACTGCACCGTCTGGCTCTCACCTGATCTTACAGCTGATTGGTTCAGATGTCGACTCAACAATGTGACCTATTAGATAAACTCTTCATTTTTGTTGAATTTTAGAGATTAAAATTTTGTCTGACTTGAAGGTTTCTGTGAACAGAAAACGTGTTGTGTGACTGATTGTGAAGTTTAGTCATCAGAGACTAAACACATTCATCATAAACTATACAGGGTCTACTGTACTATATTAATACTGATCTTTAATGAAAGCTGTTGTCTTGTATTGTTTTCCTGAAAATATTAACCATATAGTCAAACACAGTTGACTTAGCCTGTGTAGTTGAGGTCAAACTGATATGATGATGCTGATTTACAGGAGAATTCATGTAAAATTGAGGTTAAACCATAAACATAAATTAGGCTAAAGCATTTCAATAAATTAATCTATCATAATTGAAACAACTGGAGACTGAAAACAAACTGATATATGGGTCTGATCACTTTTTTAATGAATTGACATCATTCAAGACAGGATGTAAGTGTGTCTGTGACTTCCTGTACGGATTGAAGGCTGCGGGTTCATCCACCGTCTTTGGGAAAACTGTCGGGAAACAAACTGTCCGCCTTCACCGCAGCTTTTTGTCACCGCCTCCTGCTGCAGCCGCCCGCTCTCGTTTACTTTCCAGGCGAGGCGCAGTTCATCTCGAACGAGCCTCATGTAAGAGCTGGTCGAATTCTCTAAATTTTAAGGAAAGGTGCGTCAGTGCTTCCTGTCTAATTTCCTTTAGCATAGGGTACACTGGACCATCCTTTACGAAAGGAAAGGAGATAATTCCGTTCCACAAGTCCTTGCGGCAGCAATATTTAAAGCGACCAATCTACACACCATAAACTGATTAGAAAAGAAAAAGATCAACATGACCAAGAAAGGAAGGAGATGGCCATGTGAGTTACTGTTGTTTATGAAGCATTATTCATCTCAAGCCATAACTTGTTCATATGCTATATTTTGAACTTTCAACATGACGTTAAAGTTAGACGCAAGCTATGAACGTTTTGCTACTATTGGTGTAGGGTGGACTGAGTAGGCCTACAGTTGAGACACTTTTTGCTTCTCCATTTTTGAACAGATATTGCACAAAAACTATACACTGAAAATAAGTGATTTTTCATATGCAGTTTAATTTGTTTGTACACTAAGTTATTGTTGATGTATATCATTTATAAGTTTATTTTTTCCACAATCAGGTCATAAACATGAGGTCCATTTTTACCATGGTACCGTTATCAACTATGCCCCAAGTGTACAGTTGAGACACCTATTGAAACCCATTGACCATGACTGAACATCAATTGTAAATGCAATAAACTTGACAGTGACAATTACAATTTGACAAGATATTTCAATATAAATTCATTCCTCGTTATTGAAATTATAAACAATGGAATATTATTGTAAACAAGCAAGAATAAAACACCAACAATGCCTAAAATGTCAACACTAAAAATAGGCTAAACAAGAAGTTATGACATGCAACTGAGTGGTCATGTGGGGCTAGGTTCTGGTGCTGGCGGTGGTTTTTAGTTTTTATTATTTAGTTTTTGTTTTTATGTGGCTTTGGCTGCCAGCGGTGCATTCTACATTCTTCAACCTGTTATCTTTACGCTGCACAACTTAACAGCATGTGATGTAGAACTCTGTCACGGGTATGAATAATGTTTGCAATAATGTAAGTTATTTTTGATGGTCACAAAAGGATAATAAGCTAGTCATTGTGGAAGGGACATGGTAAAGTGAAATTCTTACCTTAGTAAAAAGACTTTTGCTGATATCTTCAGACTGAAGACGCTAACACTCTTCAAATTTCCCACCACCAAAGAGGATGCTAATACACGTGCTGAGTAAAAATCACGTGTGAATGAGAAAAAAACGGAAATTCATGTGCTTTTTCCGTTTTCATCTTCAAATGGCTAATTGAAATAGTAATTAAACCAAAACCAGAAACCTACTTGTTTTTTGCCTTTATTGTTATATCTGTATTATCTGCCCCTACAGTGGAAGGATCGTAACAAAAATAGAGAATTGGGAACTATACAAAACACTGTACGTTAAAAGGTATCTGCTTGAGGTCATTAAATATTTGGGGAGTGGGCTGGATTGTTTATAGCAGTAACTGATGAATTTTGACACGAACAATAATACCACTCCAGGCTGATGGGCTACATAATTGAAAAGCACAATGCAACCACAATTAATTCTGTAAATTTAGAATGAACGAATCAACTACATATAAAATGTTTACGACAGCAAGCACAAACAAACAGTCACAATCCAAATCATAGTCACCACATAAAGTGTCTGTGGATTTCCAAAATATGGGGCTGAGCATTAATATTATATAGATGTGATGATGTGAGCCCAGATATTGTCTAAGATTTTGGATGTCATAATATTGAAAATGCTGTCCCTTATCATCCAAGAAGCTTCTTCAGTTCTAAATGACTGGTACAAAGTTGCAGGCTATAAATCCTGTGTGGATGGGAACCCTTGCAGAACTGAAGAAGCTTCTTGGATGAGAGGCGAAACGTCTTCAAGAAACACAAGCAAGTCCAGCTGCCTACGATATAGCACTTACGAGAGTCAGAAATATGAAATTCTTTGTTACAAGTGGTTTTCACAGATTTATTGAAATCCAGACAGCTGTTGGAGAACACTTAAAACAATAAATAAATAAAATGTCTTCATGCATGTTTGATGGATTTAACTTGATCAAAAATATTAAAACTTATTCACAAAACTATGATTGAGATATATAATGTGAACTACATCAAAGAGGGCCAAAGAAAACCTCAAATCATAGTGATGTTGTGTTACTGTACAACTACAGAAAAAAAAAATCACACAAGAGGCGGCATACACAGCAGAGGAAGAAGTCAACTGTCCTTACAACACAATTCAATGACATGAAAGTTACAAATGATCAAACATGGCAGAAATCTTATGAGGCTAGACTGGATCATGCTCTATAGCCTATATGTCTATAGCAATAGACAACATGCAACAGCAGTATCTAGATTGTTCATTATCATAATAAAAATAAAAATTCCCAATCAAAGGCAAATTGAAAAAGATCTTTCCAAACAAACCTGGCCTCTGAAAAAAATAATGATATAAGACCATTTACAAGATAAGATGGTTTGTTTTGCACAGGTTTTCATACATAAAACTTTCAAACTTGACATCACAGATGTCATCCAAGAGCTTTCTAAATAAGCAACTCACAACTAAAAACATGACTCCTGTTACTGTACAAAGAACAGCTAAATTAATTCTGCATATTCCTCGTGTCTTTCATTCAGAGTGCTAAATATAAACCAAAGATAGTCTTGATTCGCTGTGGCTGGTCTGAAGAAGAAAATAACCCCCATTAGATCAGTGAAGGTCCTTGTTCACTGGGCAGCAGAACTCATGTCAATTTACATTCGTTTCAATTCAAAATGCTGTTTCCCTTATATTTCGAAAAGCTTGGGACTTGGGCCTTAAATAACCTCTTCATAACATGTTACAGTAGTCTTCCTCTGCCTCATGCAATCATTTTGTCCAGGTTACTGCTTTTTAAAATGGCAAGACAACATTTTGTTTTACATCAGAGTGAATTGATCATCATCCTGTTTGGAGGTTGCAGATACTTCATCCACTTCATGTGTTGCAGCTTTCATCATAAGAAGGAGGAGCCTCTGTAACAGACAGTCACCGTCAGAAACATTTGGTTACATCCCACACTCTCCACATGTGATGTCATCAGTGGGAGCCCCAGATGACCCACACCCACACACACACTCTTTACCTATATGTTTACCATTGTGGTGGTTGATAGGGCTGCTGTTGTACTGGCCTGCATTATGCTGCCAGGTGTTTCTCATTTTTGTTTACCCCATTTACACACAAGGTAATTAACTCTTCTCTGACACTGTCAACATTGCTCACTGAACATTATAAGGGGCTGATCGATATTTATATGCAAATGGGGCTGGTCCAAAACGGGGGGGGGGGGGGGTTCCCGAACTTTTTTTTGAGCACTGGGGGGGAAATATGGTTTTTATTTTGGCTTCAGGGGGGGTCCTGCAACTTTAATTTGTTAAGTTTTGTATGATTTTTTGTTTGTTTTCCATTCGTATTTTACTCAGAGGTTTTGGTTTATACTCCGCTATATAAAGTTACCCTGCATGGTCCACAATGGTATTTCCCACTTGCGCACACGTCACTTTCAATGCACACGTCACTGACCGGAAAACCCAATAGAGTAGCAGAAGAAGACGACCGCGGAACACAAACAATTCAAGCATAATGGCTGCTGTGAGGAAATCAGTAGCTGCGTTCCAAAAACGGTTTGAGTCGCCCTCGCTCACTTGCCCTCAGCCCTTGCTTTGACGTCACACGGAGGCCACTTGGAGGGCGGAGGGAAAGTGGGCGGAGGGGGAGTGAAAGAGGTAAATGGAACACACCTGCCCTCGTTCACTCACAGGGCAGACAATGATGGATCAACCACATGTCATTGGAGTAGTGCTATACTGCCTATTCCAAATCACACAAAATATACAGAGACTCATGTCATTAAGACGGAGACGTATTCTGCGCTTGATGACAATACGTCGGTACCTGGTAATTATCAGAATTATTAGTTTTGTATCAAATTTTATTTGGGCAATTCATTATTTATTTATGTATTTGTCTTTACCGTATAATTAGTAGACAGTTTTGTTGTTTAAATACATTTAACCTACTTTAAGTTTAGTTGACATTAGTTTTAGTTTTAGATTGTTTTTTCCTGATTATTAGGCCTGTTACCACCACCATCCTCCTCCTCCTCCTCATTGTCTTTATAGCCTTAATTGTTAAAGATTGTGGTTCAGACAACAATACAAACACAACACTTAAAGTCATGTAGGATAGACACAGAATGCACAACAAACGACGTGACATCAGAAAAATGAAATGCTATTTAGATACAAGTATTTTGCTTTCTTTTTCTTTTGTCTGTGACAAATAGCTTATATACTTACACTTGTAAACGGTGGGTTCTGCCATAACTGCCACGGACAGTCTAATTGCACAATTAACCGACCCGTGCTGGGTCCTTAAATTCATTTTCTTCTTCTTTGGTGGTAAATAGACAGCAGCCAACGGTGTTTGAGGTTCATTATCGCCACCGCATGGACATATTTTTCGTGCACCACTGCAATGCATTGTGGGTGATATACAGCTCTGGAGTGACCATCGTTGTTGACTTGATCACTCAGCCCTCAAGGGTCGATCTCACAAAGTTCACTTCAGCTGTTTAGAGAAATGGAACAGCCCTTAAGATGGTGGCGGGGATTCCCCCGAGGGCAAGTGCTGAGGGCAAGTGAGCGAGGGCGACTCAAACCGTTTTTGGAACGCAGCTAGTGTATCGAAAGGAAAGTTTCCTTCATGCTAATTTGAGAGTGTCTTTGCTAGGCTGACCAAACGTCCTCTTTTGCCCGGACATGTCCACTTTTCACGTCCCATCCGGGGCGTCCGGGGGTTTTTATAAACTGATGATAATGTCCGGTTTTCCTGTGTTTGTGTGTGTGTGTGAGTGCGGCATGGGCCGCATATTTCTGTCCGAAACCGAACCGAGCCCGACATTATTTAATGACCAAAGCACTGAGTTTGTGTCACACAGTTGTTATGGTTACAGGGTATTTAACAGTACGGGCGTGCGCCGTGGGTGCCCAGCCCGTGTTTGAGACGGGAGCGGGAGGTGGGAGGTCCGATGCTTCCAGCGAGAGGAGAGGGAGACATAAAACAAAATAAGATAAAATAGGAAAAACCTGTCTCCCTCTTTTATTTTATTTTCAGCGTTTCATCAAGGCGGAGGCGGCTGGAGGTCCGAGACTTCCAGCGAGGGGAGAGGTAGAAACAAACAACCAGTGTGTGTCTGTGTGTGTTATGTTCAGGTGTTGTCACGTAAATAACAGTGCCCAAGCAATAAATAGGACAGACAATAGGATTTTATTTATTTTTACACTACATTTTCACTGAAAGCTGACCGAATCCGACCCCAGCCTGAACACAATTTATAGCTACATTTTTGACCAAACCCGGCCCGACCCGTCGGGTACCCTCGGGCTCGGATCGCCACACTCTATTGTGTGTATGTGTCCCCTATTGGGGCCTATCTGAATTTCTGTCTTTGAGAGACATTATTTTGTAATATAACTGAATTTTCTATCCATACATATAAATTTTAAATATATTAAAATGATAAGGCATCTTTGAGTAAACTGCGAGTATCATTTAAATAGGCTATGTCGTGTCCGGGCTGAGTGTCCTCTTTTTTGGAAATCAAAATATGGTCACCCTAGTCTTTGCAGACCTTAAAAGCGGATGAGACACTGGACAAATTTAATTTTATTACAGAGTCGACAAAGAATAAGAACTTGCGCGACAAACTTCTAGCTCTGAGTCGGCTGCTGAGTGAGCTGCTGCTCCCAGCCACTGGTGAGAGCAAACCTTGTGGATGGCTGTTATCCTCCTTCTTATGTTAAATGTGTGTTTCTCCAATCCCTTGGGGGGGGCCCAAAACGTTTTTCTTGGACGCTTGGGGGGGGGGGGTGTTTAAGGAAAAAATAAAATCATAATCACGTCCCAACTATACCCCGGTCCTATTTAAATAACGATCAGCCCCTAAGCTTCATAGAATTCATGTCAGGGCTGTTGTATTGGATTGCACAGATTGGACAGGTGTAATGTATAAAGGCTAGCCTTGCAGCATACATTCAATTCAGACACTGTGCGCCTTAAAGATGATGAAGTGGTTAAATCAGTCCTAATTACAGCTCTGTTCTTCTCTAGCCACAGCCTCATTAATGACCAGAGCCTGGAAGATGCAGAGTAAGCATGTGCCAACTCACCTTGTGGATACGCTGAGGTGCCGTAATCTGGAGGCAGGATGAGTGGTGTTGGCACTGAGCTAGTACCAATTGCACTGGGGTAAGGTGCTGTGGCCCCTGTGGGCCCACTGAGTGGAGGCTCACCGGGTGCAGGGACGGATCCATTGTGCTGCTGATGGTTCTGGGAGAAAAAGAGGCCGGGTGCGTAGCTGAAAGCATTGGGTGACACCAGCTGAGAATGGCGCTTGTTGGGGAAGCCATCATTCGTCTGAGTCCCACCCTCCGCTCCCTGGTGGTACTCAGCTGGAGGAGCACTGGGGGAGTTATAGGAGGACACCCTGGAGCGAGGAGTTGGACGTGGGGCGGGTTTCGGGGCAGGGCGAGGGGGCAGAGTGATGGTAGAGGTGGAGGTGGAGGTGTTCGGGGTTGAAGCAGATGCTGGTGGATCTTCAGCTACAGCAGAGGAAGGAGGGGCTACTTTTTTGGAAGGGTGAAGTTTTTTGTCCAGAGAGACGTTCCCGATGTGAATGGGTAATGTCAACATGACATCTGGAGACTTAAGACTGACCTGATTAATTAGAGGAGAAGAGAATGTCACATTTTCTGGAGGAATACAGAATTTATACCCCAATCTAATAAAAAATATCTGTCTGAGGCCCATTTTAACATCACATCTTGCTGCCTCATTACATCCCTGTGTACACTGCAGTGCATGTAAAGCTAGCGTAGTGTCCGCTAGCTACGCTAAATAACACGGTCATGTTTCCACAGCTAGCAACAACAACATGTGATTGGCTGACACTTTACTGCATCATTTGGTGCACTGAAAAAAGTTGAGTCCAGCTCAGCTTTTATCTGTAGTGCATCACGCCCATCAGCAGCGACAAGTGCCAGGCATTAGTTTGTAGCTTAATGTCCTTCCACTGAAAATGAATTATAGCCTGTAGCTGTGTCGTCTGATATTTGGCAGCTGGAAAAAGCGATGAGTTGAAAGTTTCATGACATGAAAGAAGAAGATTGTTCTCTGTTATCTCATAGGCTGCATTGGTTATGAATTCAAAACTTCGTTAGCCACTGAGGCCTTAACTAATGATGCTCTCCTCTTAATGAATCTTCAAATACAGGGATGATATTAAGATGTTTCAGCTGGGACTCTTGTTAAATCACTTTTTGCTCACATGTATGTATGTTAAGTGTTTTGCTGGACATTTATTCATCCATTCAGTTGGTATTATAAGAAGGGAGGCTGCTGCTCTGATTACATTTGATGTTTTTTATCCTCTTTTGCAGCGTGGGGATGTGACATCAAACATTTGACGTGTTTCATGATTTATTATTTTCTTTGTGCAAAATAAATTTCAATGAGTGATTAATTATATAAACTATTTTAAATAAGTAAAGAAGTAAAAGTGCATTTAATCTGACTGGGTAAACTGTGCTGTGGTAGCCCTTACATCTACGTAAATGTAATGCATTAAGTTCAGACTTAATATTACAGAAATATTACGGGCCTGATATAGGCAGACCGTCATTGTAATTTTTTTTTTTGTTAGTGACTCTGGCGCTTACTCAGACAGGAGACCAACTTGTAGAATTTCTAGCACCTTTACAGAAGGTGTATAGCTGAAAGGGGCTATACTGACAGATGCCCCTATAAAGTTGTCTTCAAAAATCAGAGACACAACAAATGTGACCACTTTACAAAGTGTAACAGAGGATGAGGGTATCTTACTTTGACATAATATTCAATCTTCATAAGATCACAGCCAGCGAGGGAGGACTGAGGAAGAGGAGGAACAATTATCTGCTCCTTCCATTCCAACTCTTTGCCGGCCTTCACCACACCACCCTCCACCTCTGCTATCGTCCTCACATCATGGGTGGGCCTCTTCGTCTCATAGGTCACTCTCTGAAAATACACGTGGACATGGAGATTCACAAACTGGACTCAGTAAACAGTGATTGGGGAATACAAAGGGAGTCAGTATAAAAAAAACACTGTGCCTTATGCCAATAGACAGGGAACCAGCTGCTATCTGAAACCCCGATTCCTTTCTGATTGTGTAGAAAGGAAACAAGAACAAGAATGTAATGATTTGCCAGTCCCTTTTAACCTCTCTTCAACTGAGTACAGTACAAAGACAAGCTATTTAATGTTCAAACTGATAAACTTTATTGATTGTTGTAAATATTCAGTTATTCTGAATGTGATGCTACAACATGCTCCAAAAAAGTTGGGACAGGGACAACAAAAGACTGAGAAAGTTGTGGAATGCTAACAAAACAACTGGAACATTCCACAGGTAAACACATAGTTTCATGATTGAGTCTTAAAGAAGCATCATTGAAAGGCTCAGTCATTCACAAGCAAGGACTGCACCAGGTTCACCACTTCGTGAAAAACTGTGTGGGCAAAAAGTCCAACAGTTTAAGAACATTTCTCAACACACAGTTGCAGGAATTAATGGATTTTACCATCTAAAATTCATATTATTATTATTAAAAGATTCCCCTCAGGCTGTGCTGCATTAAAAACCAACATGATTGTGTAGAGGATATTACAGCATGGGCTTAGGAACTAGACTTGCACCGATTAATTGGCAGTGCTTGGAATTGGGCCGGTTTTCACGTGATCGGCCGTGACCTGTGACCGGCTGGTCAGTCTAAAATATGCTGATTTAAAACGCTGTTCAAATTTCCGCCGCACCGCATGATTGACATCATGCACAACCACGCACAAGTGCAACTCGCGGCTTGGGTGATGCGAGCAAGTGAAACATGGGTGGCTTCTCACCTTAATCATTCATGCACGCACATCAAAAGAGGGAACGAGAAAGTTGTTAATTGTTCGTGTTAAACTTAACTGCAGAGCTCACTGCTGCACTGTGCCGCTTGAAACTGACGAGGCGCGTGACCGTGCGCCGAAGATGGGCGCACTACTGATATTTTTAGTTTTTTGTCTATTCAAGAAATTACCCACAAATGCTCTACACCAAGAAGTATTATTTGATTTATCTATGTTTTTATTTATGTATGCCTTTTTTACTTATTCATTTTAATACTGTACCTGAAGTAATATTTGAGCAAAAAGGAAAATGTTTCTTGTATGTGTCACTGTTTTTGTTTGTTTGAGATGATTATTGAAAAGCTGGTTGTATCTTGGTTAAAATGTTCTAATAAAGGAAAGACAGAAAATATTGCAATATAAGTATGTATGTATATATACACATATACATATACACATATATACATATACATATATACATATATATACACATATATACATATACATATATACATATACATATATACATATATATACATATATATACATATATATACATATACATATATATATATATATATATATTATACACATATATATATATATATATACACACACATATATATATATATATATATATATATATACATACACACACACACACACATACATATATATATATATATATATATATATATACAGTACAGGCCAAAAGTTTGGACACACCTTCATTCAATGCGTTTTCTTTATTTTCATGACTATTTACATTGTAGATTCTCACTGAAGGCATCAAAACTATGAATGAACACATGTGGAGTTATGTACTTAACAAAAAATGGTGAAATAACTGAAAACATGTTTTATATTCTAGTTTCTTCAAAATAATCACCCTTTGCTCTGATTACTGCTTTGCATACTCTTGGCATTCTCTCGATGAGCTTCAAGAGGTAGTCACCTGAAATGGTTTCCACTTCACAGGTGTGCCTTATCAGGGTTAATTAGTGGAATTTCTTGCTTTATCAATGGGGTTGGGACCATCAGTTGTGTTGTGCAGAAGTCAGGTTAATACACAGCCGACAGCCCTATTGGACAACTGTTAAAATTCATATTACGGCAAGAACCAATCAGCTAACTAAAGAAAAACGAGTGGCCATCATTACTGAAACTGAAAATGAAGGTCAGTCAGTCCGGAAAATTGCAAAAACTTTCAATGTGTCCCCAAGTGGAGTTGCAAAAACCATCAAGCGCTACAACGAAACTGGCACACATGAGGACCGACCCAGGAAAGGAAGACCAAGAGTCACCTCTGCTTCTGAGGATAAATTCATCCGAGTCACCAGCCTCAGAAATCGCAAGTTAACAGCAGCTCAGATCAGAGACCAGATGAATGCCATACAGAGTTCTAGCGTCAAGAGGAGACTGCGCGAATCAGGCCTTCATGGTCAAATAGCTGCTAGGAAACCACTGCTAAGGAGAGGCAACAAGTAGAAGAGATTTGTTTGGGCCAAGAAACACAAGGAATGGACATTAGACCAGTGGAAATCTGTGCTTTGGTCTGATGAGTCCAAATTTGAGATCTTTGGTTCCAACCGCCGTGTCTTTGTGAGACGCAGAAAAGGTGAACGGATGGATTCCACATGCCTGGTTCCCACTGTGAAGCATGGAGGAGGAGGTGTGATGGTGTGGGGGTGTTTTGCTGGTGACACTGTTGGGGATTTATTCAAAATTGAAGGCACACTGAACCAGCATGGCTACCACAGCATCCTGCAGCGACATGCCATCCCATCCGGTTTGCGTTTAGTTGGACGATTATTTATTTTTCAACAGGACAATGACCCCAAACACACCTCCAGGCTGTGTAAGGGCTATTTGACCAAGAAGGAGAGTGATGGAGTGCTGCGGCAGATGACCTGGCCTCCACAGTCACCGGACCTGAACCCAATCGAGACGGTTTGGGGTGAGCTGGATCGCAGAGTGAAGGCAAAGGGGCCAACAAGTGCTAAACACCTCTGGGAACTCCTTCAAGACTGTTGGAAAACCATTTCAGGTGACTACCTCTTGAAGCTCATCGAGAGAATGCCAAGAGTGTGCAAAGCAGTAATCAGAGCAAAGGGTGATTATTTTGAAGAAACTAGAATATAAAACATGTTTTCAGTTATTTCACCTTTTTTTGTTAAGTACATAACTCCACATGTGTTCATTCATAGTTTTGATGCCTTCAGTGAGAATCTACAATGTAAATAGTCATGAAATTAAAGAAAATGCATTGAATGAGAAGGTGTGTCCAAAGAGAGAGAGAGAGAGAGATATGTATATATATGTATGTATCAATAAAGGCATCAATGTGGTGAATTCTGAGAGCCAAGTTATAATGGCAGAATATGCCTATATTTCAACATATTTGTGATTTTTAATATGTGAAAAATGTTCTATTTTTACTGATAAAAACACTAGTGGTATCTTATGGTGAAGGGTTACACTTAAAATACAGCTAAGGATTAGTGGTTTAACATTTCAGTAATCAAAAGAAAAATGACTAATATACTAATGGAGGGCTATTTTATTATTTTAAATCATGTGCAGACAAAATATTCTTTTAAAACTCTCACTCACAAACACAGTTACAGACACACAAAACAATACAAAATACGCAATACGAAAAGAAAACAAAAGGTAAGACTTAAATTAACTACACACAAACAGACACAAATTACTGCTTTCTTCCGTCCCTCACGATTTGCAAGTATGGCACCCTGAATCAAAGCATTTAATTTTACGCGGCTTCGAAAAGAAGATTTCAAAAGCCCTCTGGTAGTTGAATGCCTCTGGGACAGGCCCATTTACGGCAACCCACTGGATCCATGGTGTGCGCGATCCGGCCGAGGCACAGGTGCCGGAGCTAATAGCAGCCATTCAAGTCCACGCGGCCATTCAAGTCCACGAGGCCTAGAAGCGGCTCGACGCCGCACGACGGCATGTCAATTTGCACAGACCACATAGATATATATACATAGATGCTGCACCCTGGCTTGTGGGCTCTGCATTTGGGTGTACAAACGAGAGAAGTGTTAAAACCAAGCAGAGGGGAATAACATTCCACATGTAGGAAGTTGTTTTACAATATTTTACTGATACGAACATGTTTAATGAGATATATATCTCAAAAAGTGATCCTTCTTTTAAGCTAATCAAGTAAAGTAACTGTCCTGATCTGGTCCTAATGCCAAATTAAGCTAACGCTATGTCACACAACTTAAAGAAAAAAGGTTAACATTTATATAATATTACTTATAAAATTATGATGCCTTTTCAAACAGCTATGTTGGTGCCGTTGAATGTGGCATCTACGTATATATATCTATGCACAGACCAGATGAGTCCAACAGGAGTCAGGTGCAGAAAAGACGAAAGTATCCGCTCAATTTTCACAATAAAACACCCATGAAAACTCATCAACATGATGTGACATGCAACTACCATGAGACAAATGAGAATGAGAAAGTTTTCAGAGGTTACTTCAATGGTGCTGTGTGTTGCCATGCAGGTTAAGAGTTGTCTTAAACACAGCCACACAATTCTCTACTGATGTTTTCGGTGAGTGCGCCGCTTTAAGTGGTCCGACCAGCAACTGTTTCCCCACTGACTCTTCGACAGGGGGGGCCGGACTCAGAGTTACGGGGGCACTGGCCCCTGCTGGCCCTCCCCTAAAACCGCCATTGAGCTTTATTTTATTGTAGTGTTCAGAAACAAAAAATGTACCCATATACTAAAACATTTCCCTGGGGGTTCTCAGCATCATACAACATCTTTCACCATTTACTGTCCATGGAGCAGCTCTAGACTAGCCTGAGTGTCAGACAGAAGCTCCCAGAACCTTCAGTCTGACATCGCCTCCATTGAAGGCGATTTACTAGGGGGAGGGAATTCGATTTTTCCCAAACCAATCAGTAGAGATCGACGACTCACCCAGAATCTGACATCATTAATATCCATGCCTCGGGGGTGCCGAAAACAAGCGAGCATTGCCCATTTAAAATGTCTCTGTCGTTGTGCACGCCCAGCTGCATCGCCGTTAAATCCAGTTTAGCAGCTTCCATAATTTGGTCCTCCATTAACGCGAGAAGTGGCGAAATACCTCGATAGCATCGTTAATGTGGTCTGTAGGATCTGCAGCGGTCGCCATTAGCGTGGCGCTGATTGGCTAATCGCGAGACCCGCCCCCAACCCCGGCGTTCATTGGTCTGTCCATCGTTTGGACGAGATAATTTGCAAATTCATTGCAGTATGCCAGACCAGAGATGCAAGCCTACTCAGTTGAGTGGGTGGGGTCTATGGTCTGGAACCAGGCTAACTCTAGACGTCATACTTGATGACACTGCAAATTTGAGTTTTAGCATTCTAGCTTTTAGATTTGGGAGAGAATTGGTTTTGTTTAGTAATATTTTTAGACTGTCTTAGACCACAGTAATAACATGTATGAATTTTTGAAATAGGCACAGTTCCCCTTTAATTTTGAACAGCACATACAAGTTTTGGAAAAACAGATGTCTTTTCAGGGACGTCCTTGCTTATTCCAGCAAGAGAATGCCAAGCCACATTCTGCATGTGTTACAACAGCTAGGCTTCATGGTAAAAGAGCGCACATACTAGACTGACCTGCCTGCAGTCCAAACTTGTCTCTCAATAACATGTGTGGCACATTATGAAGTGCAAATTACAACAACAGAGACCCCGGACTGTTGATCAACAAAAGTCATTTATCAAATTAGACTGGGAAAGACTTTCACTTTCAAAACTTCTACAATAAGTGTCTTCAGTTCCTAAAGACTTACTGAGTGTTGTTGAAAGAAAAGGTGATGTCACAGAGTGGTAAACATACTCCTGTCCCAACTATATTATGATGTGTTGCAGGCATCAAATTCAGAATGAGTGTATATTTACAAAAGACAATAAAGTTTATCAGTTTGAACATTAAATATCTTGTCTGTGTATTATATTCTATTGAATATACATTAAAAAGGTCATACAAATCATTGCATTCTGTTTCATTTATGTTTTACACAGCATCACAACTGTTTTGGAATTGGGGTTGTAATCTATTTATAAAAATGTTTGCCATTTGTGGGTAAAAAAAGCCCATTGGCATATAATCACCTTATAAAGTTGATATGGCAGACTTGTTAGAAAACGGTGTATATTATCTGTTTTGTTTTACATTAAGCACAGTTTATTGATCTAATGGTAAAAAAACAAGAACCCTAACAGAAAGCAATTAAAAATTAAAGCTGCGAAGCAGCGTTGGGCGGGACCTTGGCTCCTCGCCGTCGTCCCCCAGCTCAAGTTGTACACATAAGCCATGTGACCTAATGAAACTTTGACTTGTGTGATGATCAAACAACACATCCATATTCATTTGAAATCATGTGACCTAGTGAAAGCTTGAGTGATGTGTACTGGCTGCTTTGAGGATCTAAGTGCAGCAAACAAACACAAATATATACTAAGACCTACAAATGTTGAATTAATATCTGACTGAAGACATATGTGACACTAATCATATGTGTATAATAACAGCAGAAGTATGACACACACAGACAGACAGACATAGATGGCCGAGTTAGCGACATGCAGAGAGGGAGAGAAGGGAGAAAGAGGAGAGAGGGGGGAGAGAGAGAGGAGAGAGAGATAGAGAGAGAGAGAGGGGGGACAGGGAGTGGAGTGTGTGTGTCTGTGTCTGTGTGTGTCTGTGTGTGTCCGTGTCCTTCTGTGTGTGCCATTCTACCACTGTTATTATATGCACATGATTATTGTCACATATGAATACTATCAGAGATTAATACATACTTCCCACATGTTGTACCACAATAGCCAGAATCATAAGTCAAACTCAATGTTAAAAACTGCAAAGGGTTCTTATGAAGGTGGTTTGAGCTTATATTTTGACATTTGTAGACATAAGCCATTTGACCTAATGAACCTTTGACTTGTGTGATGATCAAACAACACATCCATATTCATTTGAAATCATGTGACCTAGTGAAAGCTTGAGCAATGTTTACTGGCTGCTGTGAGAATCTAAGTGCAGCAAACAAACACAAATATGTACTAGTTAATGTCAGTGGAGAAACTGAGCAGGACTACATGTATTCCAATTCTTCATGAGGTAAAACAGTTTCAGCAGGACATCTTGTATTTACAGGTTTTTGGTATCAGGCATTTCTTTCAAAGCTTTTGGAATGAGCACCATGAGCTGGACAGTTTAGTAAATATTATACTTTCTTGTGTGTGTGACCACACACATTAACACACACTTCACTCTGACACAGACTGTGAGAGTGAAGCTTTTGTTATGCTAATTAAGAACTGCATGTGGCTGACAGGCAGACAGCAGAATGGGTTGAAAATCTCCTGAACTAGTCCTTTTAGATGCCAAACCGTGAGTCACAGTTTCAATCTGAAAGCATCACCAGATAGATAATTTTGTTCTGAACACAGTTATATCTAGCTTGTATGTCTCCGGATTAAAAAAAGGTGCCTTAGTCACAAGTTTACGATGTGTTGTCACTTATCTTGTCTTACAGAGATCATCATGAGGAGTTATGCTCTGCACCTTCTAACGCTCCTGAAATCCAAACCGTTCAAGTTAGGACAAAATCCTTCGCAAGTAATGTTCATCAGGGGTAGATCTGTAATTTTTGCAAGTTTGAAGCAGTTATGATAAACGGTGTAGGAGCAAATAATTTTTGAGCGACAGAATTTGTGAAAAACGTCATCTTACATTCAAACAACAACAGTGCGCTTCCTCTTGGAGTTAGGTCAGGGGTTGCAGCGCGACATTTGTAGGTCTTTATGAGACGAACGAGACAGTTTTGGTTTGGTCTTTCTAAGTGGGTCCTACCCGTCGCACCGGGCATTTTTGTGTGCCTAGGTGGCACAATAAATCGTCAGGAGGTTCTGGAGCACATCACCTGTATGAGGCCAGGAAATCCAAACCATTCAAATGAATGATGAGTGACGCACATAATTGATAAGGACAGGTTGATCGTTAATGTGTGCGATTTTGAAGCCGATACGATAAACGGTTTAGGACTAGTTGATTTTTTAAGGAATTTCTTGTTTTTGAGGAAAACTCTTACTTTGAAGGGAAATACCTCACTTCCTGTTGGATTTAGGTCATGGGTGCGAGTGCGTGATTTGTAGGTCTTGATGAAAGGAACACGGCTGTTTTGGTTTGATCTTCCTACGACGTTCCTACTGGCTACAGCGGCCATTTTAGTGTGACAAAAGCCTAGGTGGCGCTAGAGAGGCCATTTTGGCACTTTTTGAATTAATTTTTTCATTGCATAAAATTTTTCGCCAGTCCTGACATGCGTGCAAATTTTGGTGAGTTTTGGAGCATGTTTAGGGGGTCAAATTCCAGTTTAAAGTCGCGGCGGAATAAAGAAATAATAACTATAATAATAAACACTACAGGAACAATAGGGCCCTCGCCAGTTGCCGAGGTCCCTAATAATAAACACTACAGGAACAAGAGGGTCCTCGCCCGGTTGGCCGAGGTCCCTAATAATAATAAACATTACAGGAACAATAGGGTCTCACCCGTTTGGCTGAGGTCCCTAATAATAAGAAACACTACAGGAACAATAGGGTAATGTTTGAATCCCAAATAAACTTAAAAGCACATGTTAAGAGTACAAAGACATCGTTATTTCTGTAGTCATGGGATGATTCAGGGATTCATCCTTTGAAAACACAGAAGAATTTCTCACAGCAGATATTTTGATGGGATGTGGGTGGGTGGGGCTTAAGTTTTCTAAAATCCAAAACCATCTCCACTTTTTTTTTCCAAAATTACAGTAGAACTCGCTTGGGTCATTTGCCTGGAGCTAGTTGATAATGGAGTGAGGGGATTTAAGGCCCGGACACACCAAACTCACAACTAAGAACTACAGTAGCAGTGACAAAGGCTGAATGTCGCATTGCCTTGTGTTACCTGTTTCTCAGCCGAAAAAGTTGTAAATGAGTCAACAGAGCAACTAGCACACACAGTCTGGGCCTGTGGGAGAGGAAATAATCCTCCATAGCAACAGGCAGCACTAGTCTGTCATTCAAAAAGGGAAACCAGACGACTGACACAACAGATTCAAGACAGTAGTTAATGCAATGCTATGTTGAAAGAACAAAGGATATTTGCTGTGCACTAGCAAACAATAACAGAAACTAGGCCAGGAGGGCAGGGACCCCCACCACAAGACCCAGCAGCACGCCCGGAGGGCCCAGCCAGAGGCAGGCTTGGCAGACTGACAGGGGTCTACCCCTCTCTTTCTTTTCATTGTTACTTTTGTTCTTTTCAGTGTAGTATTTATTTAAGTTTATATATATATATTTTTTTTTTTAAAATCTATTTAGGGCAGTCCCGCTTTTGGGCTGCACCCAGACCCTTAGGTGGCCGCTGACCCTTTGCAGGTCTTGCCGTAATCCCATTTCCTGTCTCAGTTCTGGGCAACTCCCAGACCCCTTGGGAGAGAGTCTGCCCAACATGGAGGGGCTCTGTAGTGTTTGAGAGGAGTAGGCCCGGCCAGCCCCAGCGCCCGCCTGCCCCAACCAGGGGTAATAGATAAATAAATAAATACATGTTCATTTGATATATGACAGCTGCAGTATTAGGATGTGTTAACAGAGTAATGAGGAGAGGAGAGTGAATATACATTTAATGTAAGAGGAATCAGCTTTGAAGGTACTGTATGAAGGGGGACCAGGTGTTCTCATAGGATATGTTATTTTTCAAAGCAGCGGTAAGTTTTTCTAGGTTTGAATGATCTGTAAGTAAGTTAAGCCAATGTGATGTGGATAATTTGGATTTATCTTTCCAGTTCAGTAATATTGCCTTTTTGGCAATGGTTAATGCTTTTAGAAGGAATGATTTGTGATGAGTGGGTATGTTAAAAGCAGAAAGATCGCCAAGTAGTGCAATGATTGGGCATGAAGGGATGCTGAGGCTGAGAATCTCAGATAGCCTGCTCATGACCTCCGACCAAAAGCTCTGGATGGGTGGGCAGCATGGATATAATTATCTATTGAGGTTGGGCAAACTGACACTACTTTGACAAAATCCCATGAGGTGAAGTTTATGGGTGGTAATATGGGTTCTGTGAAGGATTTTATACTGTATTAGTTGAGTTTTTGAGTTGCATGTCATGGTAAATGTGTTATTACATATGTTCTGCCAGTTTGTATCTGTTGGTATGTTGTTGATGTCAGTGGTCCATTTGTCTGTTGGGATTGATATTGTTCGGTCATTGGATGAAAGGAGCTTGTATATCTGGGATAACATTTTCTGAGGTGCTTGTAGCTTTGAATGGAGAGAAGGGCTGTGGTGGTTAAAATCTATGATGTTGATATTTTTCTTGACTTCTTTTAGCTGAATATATTGAAAGTGACAGTGATCTGGTATGTTATACTCTTCCTTGAGGTGGTCGAAGGTCATGAACAGGCGACTGTTGAGCAGCTGTCCCAGGCTGGTTACTCCTCTCTCAATCCAAGATGAGAATGCAAAAGGTTTTTTATTGATTAAAAACATGTGGTTGTTCCATATGGGGGTGTGGGAACATGGAGAGAAGCTATAACGGAGTATGTCGTTAGAGTTCCACCAAGCTGTGAGAGTAGTATTGATGGTATTATTTTTGTAGCATGGATGAGTCTTGATGGATTTATCTATAAATGGGAGATTTTTTACGTCTAAATCGCGGGTTAAATGATTTTCAGTTTCTAGCCAGGGTGAATTGGTATTCTTTGTCCAGTGACGGATGTATAGCAATTGGTGTGAGTAGAAATAGTAGTGGAAGTTTGGAGCCCCGAGTCCTCCATATTTTCTTTGTTTCTGAAGAGTAGACAGTTTGATTCGTGATTTTTTGTTTTTCCAATAGAATTTGATGACAGCGCTATTAAGAGAGGAGAACCAGCCTGGGGGTGGAGTGACAGGGATCATGGACAATAGGTAATTTATTTTTGGGAGTGTGTTCATTTTAGTTGTTGAGATACAGCCAATTAGAGACAGTGGTAATTTATTCCATCTTTCCAGGTTGTCTTTTATTTCTTGTAATAGGGGTATATGGTTGAGTTTGAATAATTCGTTAAAGCCACAGTGTGTAGGAATTTCTCCCATCTAACGTTGAAATCACACATTGCATTCAAACAGATGGTGCACTCTAGCGCCTCACTGTTTCAAACACGTATTGCAACAACGGTAGCCGCTGTGGACCAAAAAGCTATGATAACACTGATGAAACCATGTCATCCGATACTACATGGAGTATTCATTCAGGCTGCTACACAGACACACGTGACGCGAGTTGACAAACCCCCTCCTCACCATGCTGGCTGTGTTTACAACGTAGGACTGTTGGGGCGGGTGTAAATTGAAACAGCTGATAGTGGCCAGCAGCACTACTGCATACCGCATAACAAAGTCCCACTCTTTGAGCATAATGCAGGATCATGTATTATGCAGCATCACGGGAGACGGAATCCTTGTCGCCAAGAAAGTGCAAAAGGGAATTAAAAAGGCAGCGTGACCGGCGAATTAAAAAAAACAAGGGTCAGCATTGGGGTTGCCTTTCCCAGGTGGAGAGAGCTGCTGAAGGGGAAAGGTAATACAATCACAGGCCAGCGCTAACGGCGGCTAACGGCTAATCGCGGCTAACGGCTAACACCGGCTAACGGCGGCGCAGTGATGGGAGGAGAGGGATGAGGCTGTTAGCGACTGGCCGCTAACACGGGCTAACAGCCAACAGCAGCGCCGGCCTGTGATTGTATTACCATCCTCGCTCAGCAGCTCTCTCTACCTGGGAAAGGCTACCTGGATGTGGGCCTTCGTTCTATTCTGTTAATTCGCCGGTCACGCTACCTTTTCTATTCCCTTTTGCGCTTTCTTGGCGACAAGGATTCCGTCTCCCATGATGCTGCATATGCATGATCCTGCATTATGCTCAAAGAGTGGGACTTAGTTTCAAATGTGCCAGGGTAGTAGTGAAGCGCCGCCTGCTCCTCTCCTTTGGCTCCTCAGTCACGCAGTGCTGGCCTGGCTCTCAACGAAAACACCGAAGGCGGTGCTGTATGTCCCTTGCTGGCGGGTGTATTCTCAAGATGGCGAAACGTAATGGAACCCCACAGACGACTTACCCGCACAATGTACAAACAAATCCTAAATTTTCCTTTTACGTGAATAAGTCAGATTATTGGTGGAGGTAATAGTACACCAGTGATGACATATTTATGAATGCAGACATCAATTTTTGCCAATAAACAACTGAAAATGTTACACAATGTCCCTTTAAGGATTGAGGATACGTGAATTCCAAGATATTTGATAGATTTTTCAGTGTGTCTAAAGAGGGGGTACCCAGCCCCAGCATCCCATTCGCTTATGCGGAGAATCTCGGATTTTGTCCAGTTGATGGAGTAGCCAGACACCCGACCAAAATTGCTGATCAGATTATGGACTGATGGAACTGAAGATGATGGGTTTGTAATATACAGTAAAATTATACTGTTATTGTAGGAGTTTATCAAGTTGAAAAGTCTTCGGGTGTTTTCTGAGGAATGTCTCCCATTTATGAAACCAGTTTCATCTATGTGGATTAGTGATGAGATTACAGATTCCAGTCTTATTGATAGACCTTTACTTATGATTTTAATGTCTGTGTTAAATAGTGATATGGGGCGATAGAGCAATTAGTGGGATCTCTGTTTGGTTTGGGGATGAGTGTAATATAGGCAGTATTCATATGATGGGGTATGGTTTTATTTTGGTGAATTTCAGATATCACTTTGTGAAGCAATGGTGAGATAAGAGGTCAAAATTGTTTGTAAAATTCTGTTGGGTAGCTGTCTGGTCCGGGAGATTTATTGTTGGGCATGATTTTGAGAGCTTTGGTTATTTCTTCTAAGGAGAGTGGTAGGTCTAGATGTCCTGATTGAGTTTCATTTAGTTTGGGTAGGGAGACATTCCTCAGAAAACCCTCAATATCATTAGGAGTGATGTTATGGTCAAAAGAGTAAAGTTTTGAGTAAAATGATCTGACAGTTTCGTTAATTAGTGAGGGGTTTTGGGTGATGTTTCCAGATGAGTCAATGATTGAGGTGATGATGGACTTCTCGGTTTGTTGTTTAAGCTGGTTTGCAAGTAGTTTGCCTGTTTAATTCCAAATTCAAAGTGTTGCTGTCGAAGTTTGAGGAGAATATTTGCAGTTTTCCTGTTAAGTATGTCATTTAGTTCATGTTTGGTTTTGTGGAGTTCCTTGATGACTGAATCGGTGGGTGTATGAGAAGCTAGAAGGTCCAATCTCTTCACCTCTTTTTGAAGATTGTGTTCTTTTTCTTTTTTTTTTACGTCTCATGACTACCTTTGCTGTTTCCCATAGAGTGTAGTGTTGTCACGATACCAAAATCCTTGTTTTGGTACCCATACCAATATGAATTTCAATACTTTTCGGTACTTTTCCTAAGGAAAAGTCCTTTTGGTTACAAACCTTTAGAACAATAAATTGTAGGGGTGTAACAGTACCAAAAAATCATGGTTCGAAAGTACCTCGGTATGGACGTCACAGTTTGGTTGCTCAAATGTTTCACCAAATTGGTGTTGTCTCGTGTTGTCTCCCTTTGGAGATTTGTTTGTGTCTGAGCCTAGACGGTGAATGCGGTGGAAGGTGATCTGATTTACAGTATCCGGGGGATTCATGAAGTGAAGTCCTTTATCAGCATTTCTGGGTTGTCAGATGGATGTTCGGGTATGCCGGAGAAAATCAGGTTATCACGCATGCTTCTGGTTTGTATGTCCAATATGGTTTCTTTAATTTTTTTGTTTTCCTTTTGATCTGTTCTGATCTCACTCGCTCATGACATTAGAGGTTTATTTGCTTTCCTCACCTCTGTTCCTCTTCTAGTGCACTCAGCTAAACTGCCAATTAGAGTGATTATATTCATTCTGTGCCATCTCTAACGCCAATTCAATATGCTGACACAGCTGGAAAAAAAGCTGAGGGTGCAGGACACATCGCAAAAACCAGAGCGACAGACGCTCACCAACGGCCCAATATTGGTCAGCTGTCAGCTTGGCATGCTTTAGGTCTGCAGTTGGTGATCTGTCTGAGACCTCCTACAGACAGATGCACAGTCGTCAGCTAAGTGCAGTTGGAGTTTGTCAGAGTACAGTGGTTTAGCCTCTTTTCTCTCCTTTGCTAAGTCTGTACTTTGACTCTTATAACCCATCCCTGTCCCCACCCCTGAACACTTCCCCTTTTTACAACCTTACCTGTCTGAGCTGAGCTGTGAACCAGGGTTTGTTATTATTATAAATCACCCTGGTCTGAAGCTGGCATAATGGGCACTGCTGATTGTACTGTAACAATGATCCAAAATACTCCCCTTTTGACCTTTTGGATATAAAATGTCCTAACGGATGGACAGACAGATGGACGGACGGATCAATGGGTGGATGGATGGAGGGACAACCCAAAAACATAAGGAATCCACCAACACGGAGGTTTAATAAAACAGTAATCAAATCATAAAATCAATACGCTATCAATTAGTGCAAAAATATTGTATTGCCTTTAAATGCGGCAGTAGCTCAGTCCATAGGGACTTGGGTTGGGAACCGGAGGGTCGCTTGTTCGAGTCCCTGTTCGGACCAAATATGGGGCGTGGACTGGTGGCTGGAGAGGTGCCAGTTCACCTCCTGGGCACTGCCGAGGTGCCCTTGAGCAAGGCACCGAACCCCCCAACCACTCAGGGCGCCTGACCAAGGGCAGCCCCCTCACTCTGACATCTCTCCACTTTGTGCATGTATAGGTCCTGTTTGTGCATGTGTGTTTCTTTTGGACCTGTATGTAATTGACAAGCAAGAGTGAAAACACTGAATTTCCCCTCAGGGGGATTAATAAAGTAAATAAACTTAAACTTAATGGGAGATTTGGATCATTTTGATTTGGCGGTACTTCTTTGATAAGGAAGTTTTTTAATCTGTGCGCCTGAACATAACCTTACAGGTTTGGTTGTAACAAGTGTTTACCTGCATCAAGCTGGCCACCATGTTGCCTGTGTTCTTCCCAGACTGGTTGTGGATGTTGGCCATCACCTTGATGATCTGGCCTGGTGTGTAACCCTTCATATCGGTTTCGGCCTTCAGGACCACTGTGCCTGTTTTCATCAGCATGTAGGTGAATTGCTGCGTCACAGCAGATGAACAGGTTCCCTGCATGGAGAGGACGGTGAAATAACCACGTTATACATGTTTATTAAAAAGAATAATTCAACATTTAAACAAGCTTATTTGTTTTCTTTCCTAGTTACATGACAAGTTAGACGACAAGATGGATGGCAATCAATATAATTTCTGTGTTTTTAGTACAGAGCTGGAGTCACAACGTGGTTAGCCAAACTTAGCATAAAGGCTGGAAGCACTGGGAAACAGCTAGCCTGGCTTAATCCAAACTGAATTAGTTCACTGACAAATATGTATTTGTGACTCATTTGTTTAACCATTACACAATTAGAAAAGGTGGAGTTGTTTCTTAGTTAACAAACAAATGGCACAGGGACTGTGTGCTAGGGCATTAACGACTTTGATTTTTTTCAGGTCGACTTATCTGTCAATAAAGTCAAAGTCGAGTCAACACGTCATTTGATGACGTCATCACATTGACACAGCGGAGGAAAGTGAAGTATCTCCACACATGTGATGTGTGTCTGTGAAGGCCCGAACATACTCGGGCAGAACGCATGCGGAACGGACTCTGCGGATGTCCGCAAGCCCTGTGCACACAAAGCTCAAGGCCCGAACATACTCGGGTGTACTATAAGCGCAGCAGACTCCGCAAGGAATGTCTGCAGTCATTCAGGCTGATAAATACATGCCGAGCGGTCACTGGTGTGCGGAGCGGAGTCCGCGCGGTCATAAAATCTGAGCTTTGTGCGCACAGGGCTTGCGGACGTCCGCTTTGAGTCCGCGCCGACCTCCGCAGACTCCGCTCTGCACACCAGTGACTGCTCGCCGTGTATTTTTCAAAAATCGGGGGATTTTTCACAGACATTTTTACAGGAAACTACAATGCGGAAGTGCACTCGACTATGAAAGCCCGAATGACTGCGGAAATTCCCCGCTTATAGTATGCCCGAGTATGTTCACTTAGTCAAGGATAAAGTATCAGCGTAAGCACAGAGAGAGAGAGAGAGGGAAAAAACACACGACTCCTCCCGGGGGGTGTCGACTTGTGCCACTGATGTCGACGCGTTGACAAATTGACTTTTCTGTTAATGCCCTACTGTGTGCAGCTTCTGAGAGTCTTGTTGTCACTGTGAAGTCACGGGAGGTGTGGACTCAAGTCATATGATTTGAAATCATGAATCTGATTACTTTTGACTTGCCTAAAAAAGTAACTTGACGATAACAACAGTGACTCTTGAATTCCTTTGGACTTCAAACCTTTTTAAAATGTTCAGCTATGAAGACTTATTTTTGTCTTTCACACCCCAAACCAGCTGAGGTTGTAGAGGAAGTGCAGCTGTTGCTCAGCCTTTTTGCTACTGAGTTGTAATGTCAGCTGATAATCAATGACAGTTCACAATATTTCTAACACTGAAATTGTTTAATGATCTGACCCTGAACTGTCTGAAAGACTGTGGAGGGCTTTCTTCTAAAATGTTCACAGACTGTACATCTCATATTTGAGTGACATTCAGATTTAGCAGTCAACACACTACTGAATAAAGTCATCAACCGCATGGCCACCAGCATAATCACTTGTCTGTAACAGGCTCATTGTGATCGAGGTGGTGAAATACCTCAAATAGGCTGAGAAACATTCTTTTTTCTTTTTTTTTAAGATTTTTTTTGGCCAATTTTGCCTTTAATGGACAGATGACATTCAGCAGGGGGCCACAGGCTGGATTTGAACCTGGGCCACTGTGGCAACAGCCTTGTGCATGGGGCGCCTGCTCCGCCACTAAGCCACTGACGCCCCAGGCTGAGAAACATCCTTAAACTGTTGGGCTGTCCAACAGTTTAAGGACCTTGTGCCTTCCTTGCTTGTGATTGACTAAGCCTTCAAGGATGCTCTGTTTAAACCTAGTCATGATACTATCACCTGTTGCCAATGAACATATTTACCTGTGAAAAGTTCCAGGTGGATTCCACAACTTTTGCAATTTTTTGTTGCTCCTGTCCCAACTTTTTTTGGAATATTTTGCAGGCATCATATTTTGAATGAGTGTATATTTACAAAATGAAATTGGAACATGAAATATTTTGTCTTTGTACTGAATTCAATTGAATATAGGTCAAAAGGATATGCATGTCATTGCATTCTGTTTTTATTTGTGCTTTACACAGCGTCCAAACTTTTTTGAAAATGGAGTTGTAGCACAAATACCCAGCCCTAGCTGGTGGTGGGTTTCTCTGAGGACCTTGATCAGCCTTGTGTATTAATCGAACAAGTAAAGGATTGACCATTTACATACACATCTATTTATGTCTCACCCATATGTCTGGTACTTCATTCAGATTTAGAAGCCTGAGCAGGTAGAAACCTTTCTCTGTGTTGTAGTCCTTGGCAAATCGTGGTGTGTCAATAAAAGCTCTCACTCTGTAAACGATCCTACCATAGTTGCCTTCAAATGATGTCGGAGCAGTGTCTGTGGAGTAAGTCAAATACATATTAGATTTATCATATATAGCAAATGCAGACTAATAGGTTGTTAAAACAGGGTTATCACACAGTTTCCATGTTCTTTTTAATCGTTTTGGCAGAATTTTTAAAATTGGTTGCTGCTCAAAAGAAGTTTTGTGTAATGGAATTATGGCACACAATTTGACAGGGTTATATCACGGTAGAGAATTACTGCTCACAGGATATATGATGCTCTATAGACATATGAAAACCTTTTCCTAGATTTTACCACTCCATAAACTTTAAAAACCTGACAAACAACCAGTTATTTCCCTGACTGTTCATATAAGCATCAAGACAAGACTCCTGATACATCTGCAGGCACTCTGGCAGTGAATGCACACTTGTTTCAAATGACAGATTTAGATTCACAACAATTAAAAGACCAGTTGGGTTGCTTTTGAGTTTCTGTGGTCTTCCTCGTCACACTGCAGGGAGGGCTTTACCTGGAAAAATGAACTCCAGCAGTTGAGTGGCCTAATAAAGGCTAAAGACAGGGGCTGGCTGAGTTCTTTCATGCTTGAGAGCCCATCATAATAATATCCATGACAGCAATGTATAGAAAGGAAGCGAGGGACCAGGTGTAGTGTTCACCAAACATCATGACTGGGTCAAAATACTTAGGAGAAGTTTTGCTCGTCACTCTCTCTGTGCTCTTTCTCCTGAGCCGCTGACCAGCTCAGACGTACTTGCCCCTGAACCACTGAACGGGGCACTTGCTCTACAGACTCTGCTCTTTCCCTTGAGGTGCTGACTGGCTCTTGCTCCTAAGACTCTTTTGTACTCTTTCCTCCTGGACCACAACCTGCATACCCACAGCAGGACCAGAACCTGGAGACCAACAGGTTAGTGTGCCAAACAAAAGGTTTGCAACTAACTTACTAACCAAGTTGAGTTAGCACCCCAACGTCTAACTCTGCAAGGACCCCAAGTGACCAGCTTCCTAAACCTAAACCTAAACCTAACCAGACCTTAACCACAGGGCATCATGATGATTTCGGAACGGACTTCGGAACAAGGGGTTCAATATGGTCGGAACAATGGGATGTCGGCAATATGATCAAGGCAGCTTGGTGTTGGCGGTGAACGTCACCCTGAGATTCCCTGGGAGGTCCTGAGGCCTGATGGGACTGTACAGACTGATAAATATGCTGTTTTAGAGACCTGGAGATGTGGGTTTACCAGCCTGTTTCGATCTAATAACCACAGTGACCCCTGTATCACAGTTAGAGTTATTGCATATGCACATAACAACCAGGACTCCTTCATGAACCAGCAGATTACAGAGCATGAGATTATAAGGGTTCTGCAAGCAGCTAAGAAAGGTAAAGCTTGGATATGATGGGATGCCAGTTGACATATTGAAAAATGGTAACACACTGAATATTTTATGTAGGCTTTTTAATTATTGTTTTTCAAATTGTGTGGTGCCAGAGTGCTGGAAGTATGGTATTATTAACCCCATCCCCAAAGCTGGGGGAAAAGATAGCAGAATACCTCTTAATTACCGGGGAATCACTTTGACATCTTCTGTATATAAACTGTTTTGTTCTGTGCTGTATAATCGTATTGCGGAGTGGGCAGAGGCTAATGACATTATAGCAGATGAGCAAAATGGGTTTAGAAAGAAACGGAGCTGGTTCACCTGTTGCCAGAAGGCCCTTGGGTCATTACTCAGTAGTTCTTGGATATTTTCCTGCTGTAATCTCAAATACCATCTTTTAGCAGCTTGAACTGAATGGTCAAACTGCTTCTGTATGTCCTTCATTACCACTTTAGCCTGCACCTTTACTGGACCAGGGGGGCAAGATGTCCATTTCTTCTCTGCTGAGCATAAAGCCTTCCATAATGAGGAGTGTTGCTCTGTCCACCAGACTTTTTTGCTCCTCCTCTTTTTGTTAGAGCAGCCATGTTAAATAATGACATCTCTGTGAGGGATCTGTTCTCGCATCTCCTTTTTTTACAATGTCACAGAACTGTGTATACACTGCATCCACAGCAAGCTGGCAGGCTGCAGGGGCCCCTAACTGTGCTACACAGTCCCTCAGTGCTGTTTGACATGAGACACTAGACAGAAAATGGTCAGGAATTCTGGATAAATTAAAAGCAGTGAACGAGACCATATCCTCATTCCTCTGGTTGGTAGACAGGGAGGGAGATGTTAGTCCAGCAGGAAGGGCCATAGAACATGTAAGGCAAAAGTGGTCAGGGATAGCTCTGGATGTGTCAATAGTGGAGACACAGCCTGCCTGTGTGAATAGATCCTTACTCCTAATTACACTAAAGTCACTAAACCAGTGCAAAATTTCATAAGGCACTAGTATGTAGTCAACCACTGACAGCCCCTTAGATGACACCCATGTGAAATCATTATTACGGTAATTTCTCCCATTTAGAGTACAACAATTTGCACTGATAAGAGACTGAATAAGTAATTCCCCATATGAGTTAGATAATACATCCACTATGTTTTGTTCTTCTATTGCATCCACCCCCTCAATATAATCCTGTACATTTGCACAACGGTTGTTGAAATCACCCAAAATGCAAAAGGGACCAAGTTTCTGAAATCTAAATACATTTGAAAGAAGGCTGTCGTAAAAGTCTGCTGCATCCACCTGCCTGGTGGAGTTGGCTGGGGGTAAATGGCAAACAGCAACAGAAAGCCCTTGGTTTATACTGAGGTAGGGCTTAGCAGTCAGTTTCAGCCACAGTATACCTTCCACAGAGTCATCAAGGATTTCACAGTTGTAGTCCATACACATCCTGTCACTAATAAAGAGCCCCACTCCCCCTGATCCAGAACGAGCCCGATGATGAAGTCTGGTTCTATTTTGCCCAAACCACCTGTATCCAGCAACAGATGCAACTTGCACACCAGTCAGATGAGTTTCTACCACTCCCATTAGATCAACGCCCAGATGCTTAATACACTGTGAACGTGTTTTATTATTTTCTGATGATGTGTCGATGTTCCAGCTTTGTACATTCCAAAACCCGCATGAGACCTAGCGCCGGGCTGCTTCCCCCGCTGTGGTGTTGCTGCGTGTTGGCGGGGTCGTATTAACAACACGTCCACCTCGAACAGCGAGTTTGTCTGTGCCGATTTCCTTTAAAATCGCATGGAAGCTAAACTCAATAGCTCACTGTTCATGGGCAATGTCATGATTAATATACACCTTCTTGTACTAAAGTTGCTTTTTTGCTCATTACAGATTTCTTGTGATCTTGACAACTAAACTTGGCGATTATAACTCCCAGTTTGTCGTTATGTGATTGTTTCCTTTCAGCAGACACACACTCAGTGTCTTTGATTTTAAGTCCGTCTTTAATGAGACAGTTCACAGAGTTCAGCGTGATTTCATTCACTCTGTGTGGAAGATTTCTAATCACCACGTTAAGCGCTAAATCACTCCTCATTCCAGGTGCGCTCGGGCCCGGTGTAGCAGCCGCGGCGTCTTCCAAAACTTTCAAACGTGCATTAAAATCACCAACCTCTGAGCTTAACTAAGGGTCCAAGAGAGGGTGATCCTTCACGATCGCCTCCAATTTAGTAACATGGCTGTAGAGTTCCACAATGTCTTCCTTAAATTCTTGCCGTATTATCTCCATTTTCTCTCGAACAGCAGCCGTCACTTTATCAGCAATCGTTTCCTCCAAACTTTTGATGTTGTTGGAGATTCTACTTTCCATACTCTCAATCACGTGTAGGATGTCATCATATTTGTTAGAATCATCCTCTTTAGTTTGAGAGTGCAGAGACGCGCAGCAAAAAGCAGTGATGTTAGTTTGCTAATGCTTTTTTACAGACAAAGTCTTGCATGCAACTAAACATTCACTGCACTAACCCAGACCTTTTGCAGCACAAATCACATATGTAATAGGTTATTATATGACAAACAAGAGTAATCCATCTCAGAGTCATCAAACCCCAGGTGAAATGTGTAATTTTTAGGGCTGTAGTCTCCTGGTCAACTAGTTGATTATTTGGTCGCTATGCTCTGGTCCGACCAAATTCTTATTGGTTGAATAATCGCTGTGTTACTTTCATAAGGAGAAAAGTGCTACATCAACAGCTTTCCAGGATTAATCCATTATTTCCTGCGGCGGGAGGGACAGGCTAAGTTACCCGTTACCTTTGTTGACAGAAAGTTGAACTCACCCATCCTCACACTCAGCGTCGCTGTGACGCAGACCTCCTGTCTGTTTCTGTAAGCTGAAACCATTTTTCCTCAGTGGAAACGAAGCTTGTATTTACTTGTATTTCACAGATAAGAAACAACAAATTGTGAAGACACTAAAGCCTCCACTAAAAAAGCATTTTAGGTCTTGTGTGTGATTTATCCTTCAGGGATTTATACTTCGGGATTTATCCTGGCTTCATATGAGCAGAGGAAATCTCCGCTTGTCTCTAGGCTAATGTATACCATGTAAAATGCCATAGGCTGGCGCTAAGAACGTTAGCATGTTGTATTTGCTTGGAAAACATGTTTAGTATAAGACAGTTGTTTTTTTGGTGAATGTTGTGAGTTGTAATGAAGCCAAATTGTGTACCGTTACCTTTGTTACATGTTGCTGTTGTCCCTGGTTTTATATGAGAAGTGGAAAAGATCGCTAGACGCTTGGCTAATTTATACAATGTAAAATGCCATAGACTTGTGCTGTTAACGTTAGCATGTTGTACTGGTGGGGGAAATGGGGACCAGGCGTTAGTCCGACATAGGTCCAACTACCCATAACTCCGACTTCCCGCTAATCCGGCTAGTTTTATTGTTTTAGTCCCATAATGTCGACCGCCCATTAATCCGACCATTTTAATGCCATCATTCCAACTGTCGGATTCCAGACCCAGTAGTCCCACCGGCCGTTAGTCTGACCACAGCACTTCCAACACGAAGCAGTCTATACATTTCTCCCTCACTGCGCCGGCACGGACTGTGAGGACAGTTGCGTTTATCTCATCGATGGGAAATCACATCCATCTGCTATATGTGACATACACGCCCTTATTTGGATAACATATCCTGGTATTCCCCACACATAAAGACTTTTTCTGCTGATGTTGTTGTTTTTTAATCTATGTACACTGTCTTCGTTCGTCATGTCAGAGGTAGTGAGTTTTGGAGTATAGACATTTGTTTGCTTTTGCATCTTCAGCACCAAGGACAGTGCTTAAAGTTATTTTGTTATAAACGCTGCCTCTAACAGGCTCAGGGACATCTTCAGCACCAAGGACAGCGCTCAAACTATGGTAGTTCTTGTCTGCTTTTGTCATGTGGTGAATTCTACTGTTGGCCTCCTTATGGAAAAATGCAATAAAATTTGCATTTGTTAGAACGTTTAATGTTTTATTTGTGTGTAGCTCATGGCAGCCAGTCAGCAGCCTACTGAGTGGCGATGCGTGATACGCTATAAAGCAGGAAAAAAAATACAATGATGTCCCTCATTCATTCATTCCGTTGGCAGCCCCCCCTACTTAAAACATCTTCCCGTGTGTGGGGAATACCAGGATGTGTTATCCAAATAAGGGCATGTACGTCACATATAGCAAATTATGTTATTTCCTGTCAATAAGATAAACACAACTGTCCTCACAGTCCGCGCATAGAGACATTGCAGCTGTTTAGTGGTACCGCTGCTCTGTGTTTAGGGTCCCCCCTGAAATGTAACTTTACTGTGGTCGGATTTTTGGGAGGTCGGCCGAATGGGATTCAAATACTAGGTCGGACCTTTGGGTAGTCGGACTAATGGGTAGTCAAACCATTGGGTGGTCGGATTGATGCCACACACCCGGGGGAAATGTGTCCAGATAAAGACAAGTGTTTGTCTGTCTGTCTGTGATTTATAGTGAAGCCAATATGTGTACTTGTGTTTGAAATTGTCTCTATTAAGTCTTATTTAATAAGTGTTTTGAATCAACTATATAAATAAAGTTTGATTTGAACTAAATTTTACAGCACTTAACACAGTCCTCCACCGCCGACTAGTGTTTTGGAGGTGTAACTGCAGATGTAAAAATAACGTGCATTTTTTTTTTCCCACGACTAATCGATTAGTTGAAGATTATGTGTGACTTTAGTCGACCAAGATTTTCTTTGGTTGACTACAGCCCTAGTAATTTTATTTGA
Organism: Epinephelus awoara; assembly: GCA_035609425.1. NCBI lineage: Eukaryota > Metazoa > Chordata > Actinopteri > Perciformes > Serranidae > Epinephelus > Epinephelus awoara. Next base: position 41,337,975 of record CM069302.1, on the reverse strand, counting down.
TGTCATTATTGGGTGCTAATGTGTATTGGTATTGGTTGTTGTCAAGATATGCAAACAGCGAGGCAAGTAGATGGACACAAACAGGTGGATTATGTATGACTTTAGTCGAACAAGATTTTCTTTGGTTGACTACAGCCCTAGTAATTTTATTTGATGTCATTATTGGGTGCTAATGTGTATTGGTATTGGTTATTGTCAAGATATGCAAACAGCGAGGCAAGTAGATGGACACAAATAGGTGGTGCAGAGCCTTGAATGAGTGAGTTGATTGCTTGGTGATCTGTTGGTAATGCCTCAGAGCTCTGAAAGGGGGAGACTTACTTTGCTTCCTCACTCAATACAGACCAGTGAACGACAGAGCTGCATGTTTGTCCTCATTCCTCTCTCACTACTATTCCCCCTGTTTAAGGTAATTACCGTACATAAAGCACTGTAAACTTCACAAAACATGTTCGCAATTGTTTTCCATGTGCTATTGTAATGTTATATTGGTGAAATGATGAGTTTCTTGTAATTTCAGTCGATGTGTAAGTCAATTCCTGGATACTGCATGGCGGCGCAGCCATATTGAACTGTTAACCTGTGCGGCCGCAGCACTTAAGCTAGCTACTCTTACATTAATGTTTGTGCAGTAAGATAAAAATGTTATTCTGAGGAGTTCATATGGCAGTAGATATAAGTTAGTGGGTTAAAAACACATTTCATGTCATTTGTCATGCAATAATTTAGGTAAGAGGATAATTTAATCATAAGAGAAGTAAAAAATACATATTTGCAAATGTATCTGTGGCACTGATACTGGGTATGTTGAATGTGTTCTTCTTTGAACATAAGTGAGTTTTGTTTGTATTTGTTGACCAATTACTCAACTTACTTTGCCAGCTTTGATTCTGCCATCTTGTAGTTCTCTGTTGTCAGCCATTTTGTTTGAAGGCCAAATCTCTCTCTCAATTCAATTCAGTTCAATTCAATTCAATTCAATTCAATTCAGACAGCTTTATTGGCATGAACAGAAATATGTTGTTGACAAAGCATTTTACAGAATATTTATATACAAACTTACAGTATTACAATTCAACACAATACAATATAATTTATACAATTCGATATAAATCCTTGAATTTTAGGATGTTCTAGTGAGTGAATCTTTTAGGTTGTGGCAGGCAGATACAAATTTAGCTGCCAGAGGAGCTGCTGTCCCTTCACCCAGCAGAACTGAAAGTTTCTCCTCTGGTGTTAACATATGAAAGTCTGTTATTTTCTTAACTATTTCCCCAAAGTGCAGGTTTCTTATTGAAGAAAACTTGTCGCAGTCGAGGAGGAAGTGCATCTCCACATACATGCTCCTCTCTGGGCAGCCATGTCTGTCTGTGTCTTCCTGTCACTACAGCTAGTTGGTGGTCGCTGAGTCTGTATTTGGTCAGGATCCGTCTCTGCTTCCTATCTCTGACAGAGTGGAGATATTCGGCCAATTTATATTCTCTGTTCAGAGTCAGATAACAATTTAGTCTATTTTGAGTTTTTGTTTCATTTTTCCAGTGTTGTAAATGTAGATCTTTTGATTGATTTATAATTAATTTTATTTTGTTGTGTTGTTTTGGAGCTGTGCTGGTGGGAGTCTGGTTAGTTAGCTTCACCATCAGCTGAGTGAGGGGGCTGTTTTCAGGGTTCAGCTCTTGGGTTTTTAGTGCTTTGAATGGAAGTGTGTCTTTTTGGACTTGTGTTTAGATGTGTCCAAAATGTTATTGCCCGTTTTTGAACATTAAGCAGTAATGGGAAGCATCCCAGTTCTGCTCGGCAGGCGTTTTTGGGGTTTTCCTCTGCACGTTTAGAATTCTTCGACAGAATACAGTGTGGATGGCCTCTATTGGGTGTTTATCCCATGAGCCATACTCCAATCCACTGACTGGACCCCAGACCTCACTTCCATAGAAGGCTACTGGCAAAATTACATGATCAAATATTCTGTCCATATTCTAACTGGAATGTCAATGTTGAATAATTTGTTTTTTTCTTTGATTGTAAATTTTCTCTCTCACCATCATATACTGTCTATTTAGAGCCAAATAGCGTTGATATTGGGCTTTATAAATAAAACTGATTGATTGATTGGTTGAAGTTTGCTTTGAGTTTTTGTGGTAGATGTCAAATAGTTAATGTAATTTTCTTTGTCTTTAGCTATAATTTGGTTGGGCCAGATTGTGTGAGGGCTGTCCTGAGGCATTTTGTTGTTAGAGGAGGTGAGCCTCAGGACCAGCTGTCAAGTCATTATGACTCTCAATCTGATTTCATCATTTGTCCCATTCCAGGTATTATTTTCTGGGTTCAGACAGCCCTGCTGCTCCAAGTATGCTCTGTGCTGGTATGAGTCTAAATCAGACTCTAACAAGTGGTTCCAAAATTTGATAGTTCTCTTTTTAATTTTAATGAAGAGGGGCAACCGGCACAGCTCTGCTCTGCAGCCGTGGTTTGGGCAGTTTCTGTGGACTACCAGTATATTTTTGCAGAATTCAAGATGCACTTTTTCAACAGGATTTGAGTCCCAGTGGTGTTCTTTACTTAATGGGCCCCAGACTTCACTTCCATATAGGAGGATTGGTTCAATAATACTTTGGAAAATTTTAAGCCAGATCGTGATTGGGGGTTTTAATTTGAATAGGATTTTTCGTATGCTGTAATATGCTTTACGGGCTTTATCTGCCAGTGAACTAACAGCTTTAACAAATCGTCCCAAAGCAGTGATAGTTGGGCCAAGGTAAGTGTATTCCATTGTGTGACTCAGTGTTGTCTCTCCCAAAGTAAACTGATGCCAGGGCTCCAGACTGCGCCTAATTGGTCGCTTGGTGGATTGATGAATTGATGAATTGGTGGATGAACACTGCGAGGCGGGGGGCGCCAGTAACCATAGCAACGTGCAACAGTTTTAGTACGTGTGCACTCCGCGGAGGTCCGCGCGGACTCAAAGCGGACGTCTGCAAGCCCTGTGCGCAAAGCTCAGATTTTACAACCGCGCGTAATCCGCTCCGCGCACCAGTGACTGCTCGGCATGTATTTTTCACATCTCGGGGATTTTTCACGGACATTTTTACAAGAAACTACAACGCCGAAGTGCGCTCGACTATGGAATCCCGAATGACTGCGGACGAGTCAGCAGGTGATGTTGCAGCACCGAAATTTACAATTTACGTGGCTGAGATATTGTAAAGAAAAGAGTGATGTCCTGCATGTACTGCTCTAAGTGTGGTCCGAAATTTGCGGGGAAAACTAAATTCGCCGACTCCACCATACACTTCAAACATGAAACGCTGGTTGAGCACAACAACAGCATCAGGCGTAAATTACGCAGGGACAGATGCAATGATGGAGCAAAAGCACCGCTGCACACATAATTTAAGAGGCAGGGTTGTCTGTGTTTATTGCTAAATTATCAGTAATGCAGTTAATGTAGACAAAATTATGAATATGTTGTGTCATATTGATAGTGCTCCTAAATTTTGTGCTGGTGTCTCCTAAAATTTTCAGTAAGGAGCCCTGGTGCTCCTAGCGGGAAAAGTTAGTCTGGAGCCCTGGATACTTTTTAGATTGTGATCTTGCTTTCTTTGGAAATATTACAATTTTAGTTTCATCTAGGTTCACTTTGATTGCCCAGTTTACACAATAATCATGAAGTATGTCCAGATATTCTTGCATTCCTTGTTTTGTTTGTGATAAAAGTAGGAGGTCATCTGCATAAAACACTTGATTTCCTTCCCCTCCAAGTCAAGTCCTGGGGCTAGGGAGTTTTCAAGTAGTTTTGCTAATTTGGCAATATATATATTGAAAAGTGTCATATTTAAGTAACAACCTTGATGGACCCCGCCACACTGCTTGAAGAAATCCGTTCTTTGCTTTCCAATTTTTATAGCACACTCATTTCATTTTCAGAGTATTTACATTTAATTAGATCATAAACTTTGCCTCCAATACCATTTTGATTTGAGTAACTGATAGAAGAGACCATTGTGCCAAATCCAATCAAAAGCTTTAATGAAATCAACAAAGCAAGCATATATTTTCCCTTTATTTTTTTGATGTACATGTTTTTGGATTAGAGTATAGAGAGTAAAAATGTTATCTTTTGTTCTATGTTTGGGTATAAAGCCAATTTGTGATTTACTTAATACATTGCTATCAGTCAGGCAGGACAGTATTCTTGAATTTAGAATGCTACAAAATAGTTTCCCAAAATTAGAATTTACACAAATACCCCTATAATTATTAGGATTTAGATTGTCTCCACTTTTGAAGATAGGAGTAATCAGTAATTTGTTCCAAATTGTAGGGTAAATTCCACTTTTTAACACTAAATTAAATAATTTTAGTATAGCCAGTTTAAGTTTATTGCTACTGTGTTTTAACATTTCTGTCCTGATACCATCGATGCCACAAGCCTTTCCATTTTTAAGATGAGCAAGTTTTTCTTGTAGCTCCTCAATCGTAATTAGACTGTCCAAAGCATTTTGGTTGTCTTTTACTGCAATTTCTAATGATTTTATTTTGTCAATTGTGGATATCTGTTGTGTGTTGAAACCACCATTTTCTGGATTTAGATATAAATTGGAGAAGTAGTTTTTTCCAAACATTGCCATTCTGAATTTTAATGCCGTCTTTATTTTTGGTTGAATTCAATTTTTTCCACAGGTTCCAAAAAGAATTTTGGTCTACTGCCTTTTCAATTTGAATCAATTCATCTTCAGTGTATTTGGCCTTTTTTCGGTTGATAATTTTCTTAAAATGTTTAAGGGCTGTGTGGTATTCATGGTGGAGTTCTTGGCTTTCAGGATCATTATGTTTCTTGTTTCACAGGTTTCTGAGATGCTTTCTGAAAAGGGAACATTCACTGTCAGGTTCTTTTGCTTGCTTTTTGTTTGATTTGGCATTTGATCTTATCATTTTAGACTCTTTTGCTAGTTTCATAAATATCTGATTCAAATCTTTAGTGGCCGAATTTATGCTATCTTTGTTTAGCAGGTATTGGTTATATAGAAAACTATCAAGCATGGTTTGTATATTGGTGTTGCTAAATGCATTGGTGTAGTCAGTGAGACTTTTCTCTGTCCACTTGTAATGTTTTGGGAGAGGTAACAGGTTGCCATTGGGGGCATGTTTCTGGGTATGGGTCTCTGCTTTTTCAGATAAAGTGTGATCTGATTGTGGTCTGATATGGGCCTCTTGTGCAAGACTGTGAATGCATTCACTGTATATTTTCTGGACAGATATCTGTGATTGCATAACCAATGACACTATTTCCCAATACAGAGCAGTAGGTAAACCTGCCCAGGGAGTCTCCTCGTGTTCTATCATTAACAATGTATAATTCCAGGGCTTTGCACATTTGTAAGACTTCTTTTCCACTCTTGTTCACTATACTATCATAGCTATGCCTATGTGTTGAAACAAAGGGTTGGTGTAGAGGGGATTCATCAAAATGATTATTGCCATCTGTACCAATAAAATCCATTTCTCTGCCAGTTCTGGCATTGAAGTCTCCAATTAGCAATGTAGAGCCGAGTGACTGGAAGTAAAGAATTCCCTTCTGAATTTCATGGAGATAATCTTTTGAGTAATATGGGGAGCTTGAAGGTGGTAAATAGATAGCACACAGACAAACATCTTTACAGTCCTTACAAATCCTCTGCTGATTTTTAGCCAGATATTTGTTTTCCTTTCTTGACTGGTAATATATAATTGTGATGTTCCTGTCAATACCAAATAATTATTTCCCCAGAGTGTCTTCCATTTTTTATGTGGGAATTTTAAGGAGGGCAGATTTAGTTTGTTATAGTTACTTGGGCAGTTTGAGGAGTGTTATCATGTCTACATGTTTCATGTAAGATAATCAAATCAATATTATTTATACTATCTAAAAATTCAGGACCTGAAGTCTTCAATCCAAAGGTCGAAGAGTTCAATCCCTGGATATTCCAACTGCTTAGCGAAAAAGATGATATTCTCTCATTTAAAAAAATGTAATGCTTCACAACAAAGTATTCAATATGTAATCAAATTTAAATGAATTAAAGTTTGTACTGGACTAGAGCAGGTTTAAAATGTACCAAATGGTCGATTTAACCTATTAACTTTGTGACCAATGAGTAAATAATGTCTCTTAATTGATTTTCCTCTAAAGGAACCTTTGTTCTGGAAGCAACAGCAGTGTAGGAGTCTCTCTGTATGTAGCTGTGGTCTAGGGAGCTGCTGCTGGGTCTGGTGTAGCTGCTAAAGGTGGTGACGTTGCTGCTGCTGTTGGACCCAGTGTCACTGCTGATAGTGGGGATGTTGCTGCTTCTGCTGGAGATTTCTCTGGTGCTGTTGGGGAAGATATCGCTGGTGCTGCTGGAGGAACTGCTGGCCACTGTGGTTCTCCTGGTGCTGCTGGTTTCCCTGGTGCTGTTGTGGAAGATCTTGCTGGTGCTGCTGGAGGGACTGCTGGCCACTGTGGTTCTCCTGGTGGTTCTGGGGGTAGTGCTCTCTTGTTTAGAGCTGTCTCTTTAATCTTTCTGGCAAAAAGTTTTACTCTGTTGTTGAGATGGATGTGATCATGCAGATGTTGGCAACTTATTCTGCCGTGCTGTGCTATACTCACATTAGGGAGATGAGTACAGCTCCTGGTGATCTCTGAGTTAATAGTGTTAATAATGATTTGGGGAATGTCTGAGCGAGGAAGTAATGTGGATATCATTACTTTTGAAGTCGGGATGTTCTTGATGGCTCTTTTTGCCAGTTGCCATAGTGCTGTGGGAATATCACCATTTCTTCTGGTGAGATCGTTTGAGCCAGTATGGTTGAGGATATGTTCTACACCTGTAAACTCTCCACTGGACAGGTATAACCATGGCCTTCTCTGTGGTGGGGCTCCAAATTTCACAGATTTCTTCTCTGGGAACAGACGTGCCATATTGATGTGTTTCCCATTGGAGTCACAGAGAAACAATATTTATTTGTGAGTAGATTTGCTAGGTCTGTTGTTATGCTTGTGGTCAGCAGAGAGGTCTGAGGGCTTTGGAGAGGTAAGTGGGCCTGGAGAATGAGGGGTGGGGGGTATTGAGGAGGCTGGGGGTTTGGGAGATTTGGGAGGATTGACTTCAGATGGAGGGGAGATGGCATCTGAATAGCAGGATGTAGGAAGATCAGTAGAGGTTATTGGTTGGTGGTGAACCTCTTCCTCTCGTGCTGATCTGGTTCTGCTCTGTTTGATGTTGGTGATTTCCTCTCTTGTTGCCAGAAGCATCATCCTCAGTGATTGGTTATCCTCCTCCAGCTCTCTGATGGCCTGTTGTAGTTCTCTGATTTGGTCTCCTTGCTGAAGAATCAGAGTGTGAGTCTCATTGTTTGGTTGATTATTGGAGATTTTCTGATGTAGGCTGGCCATAGTTTTCTCTCTGAACTCCATGAATTCCCTCTCCAACACTGAGAGTCCTTCTTTGAGAGTTTTTATATTGTTGGTGAATCCAGGAGTGGGCTCAGGAGAGAGAGTAACTGAAGAGTTGCTGGATATGATGAAGCTCTCTGTCTTGTTTGTGCTGTCTGTCACTGAATATGTTGAGCTTTCCTTCACCTTCTGTTCAGCCTCCTCTTATTTTCTGGAAATTATTTTGAAAATTGTCCAGACAGTTTTCAGATCATTGGACCATGACTGTACCATTATTATAAATATTAATGGTAAACATTTGGCAGGTTTTGTCTTCATCTTCATAAACCGTAATCTGTCTTCCTTTGCCGATACCACTCTTCTTTATATGTATGAAGGCTTCTGTGAAAGTTGAATGTCATACTTTTGGGTTGTGTGTGAAGAAAAGAAGGTTGGACTTTACCATGCCCTTTTCTGTTGTTGTAAAGTCTGCTATGACTGTCTCAGGTGACTCCTGCAGGACTTTCAGTTTGAAGGTCTTTTTATCTTTAGCAGTTGTGATGTGGCTTGGATACAGTATCTCACAACCTTGTATCATTGTGGCTGCCTGGCTGTATTCTTCTTAGACTGGACTGAGCTGCTGACGTGCTGACATATTGCGGAAAGCAAGTTGTGTCATTTCCGGTGTTTCTGTGACAGCGTCTCTGTGCTGCTCTAGTGAATCCTATCAGCCTGCTTTCTGCTTTCTCACTTCAGTTGCTTTAACATCTACTTCAAGACTTAACCCACACTAGTTCTGTTTAAGCACTTGTAGCTCTCCTCCTTTTTACGACTTCCCTGCTATCTCTTAGCTGTTGTTTGCGTGTTACTAGCCTTGGTAGCTACATTAGCTTAACAGCTAGCGATGGCTTCTCCCTCTGCTCTTTTTTGCTCGTTGTGCCAAATAAAAAAAAGGTGAATTCAGAAGGTGTTAAGGATAGGAGTTTAGCAATTCAGTTTGTCCGTGAGGGAGAGTAATACAGAAGGGATAAGTTAGTAAGGAGGCAGGGGTGTGGCCGCCTAGTAGGTGCTTGTGATTGGGAAATGCAAGTAGATTTAGGGGGAAAGCTTGTTGTTCCCCAGGAAATAGTTTGTACCAAGCAGAGGCCGGACATAGTGTTATGGTCACTGAGTCAACGGATAGTTTATTTCATTGAGCTGACAGTTCCTTGGGAAGACTCAGTGGAAGAAGCCTATGAGAGGAAAAAGCTTAGATATGCAGATTTAGGAGCAGAAGCTGAGCAGCGAGGATGGAAGACTAGGATTTGTCCAGTGGAAATGGGGTGTAGGGGATTCATAGCAAGATCAGCTGTCTCGCTCCTGGGGGAACTCGGAGTGCGGGGACAGAGTTTGAAGAAGACAGTGAGGGAAATGTCAGATGAAGCCATAAGAATCAGCCAGCTCATCTACTACAGAAGAAATAATGTCAGTTGGGGGCCAGCAGGGGGAACTACTAAGCAGGGCACATAACTCCTTGAAATCTGGTGGAGAGATCCACTTCCTCTTAGGAGGAAATCCAGGAAGAGGAAGGGTATTTAAGTGTGGGAGTGGCCTATTTGAATCCATTTTGTTTGAGACCATGCTGCAAGGTGAGTGTGTTTGCTGATCTTGTGAGTTTATTTATCTCCTTTAACTTTAGCTTATATTGTAGTTATGCTATGTAGCGTGTGAAATAGAGTATGGTAAATGTGCTAGGAAAGGTAGTATCAGCTCTACTTCTGCTTGGAGCTCGCATGTACGGAGCCTGGGTTTGGTTGAAGGTGGCAGTGCTGTTTGGGCTGTGAAAGCCATGTGTAAGTAAGGAGGAAGAGGAAGAGTATTTAAGTGTGGGAGTGGCCTATTTGAATCCATTTTGTTTGAGGCTATGCAGCAAGGTGAGTGTGTTTGCTGATCTTGTGAGTTTATTTATCTCCTTTAACTTTAGCTTATATTGTAGTTATGCTATGTAGCGTGTGAAATAGAGTATGGTAAATGTGCTAGGAAAGGTAGTATCAGCATTGCTTCTGCCTTGCATGTACAGAGCCTGGGTTTGTTGAAGGTGGCAGTGCTGTTTGGGCTGAGAAAGCCATGTGTAAGTAAGGTTAAGGAGGTTATTGTGGTGTGGAGAGCAGTGAGACCTGGCATTAGGGGAGTGTCTCTGGGACGTCAGAGGTCACTGTCTAGCCTCCTGGAGGTGTCGTGGGACCAACTAGACGAAACACCGGTGAAAGGAGGTTCCCACCCGATGACCCCAAAGACATGTTAGTTATCACTGCTCATTGGTCTGTATAGTTAAGCCTTGCCATAATAGCTTATCATAGGGCTTAGGAGGGTATTCACTGAGTGCTGATCCTTTTCTAGAGCACAAACTTCTTGTGTTTATTTGAATGAATTAGCTATGCCTCTGCCAGTGACAGTGGTAATTGTAACAAGTGTAGCTTATTTTGCTGCGTTGGAGGCGAGGCTTAGTGAATTAGAAGCGCGGCTCCGCACCATGGAAAACCATTCAGTAGCTGTGATAGTTAGCCAGTCCCTTGTAGCCGGTACGGAGCCACATAGCATAGCCTCTGCTAGCGGTCCTCCGGTAACACCCATTCAGCCAGGAGGTTGGGTAAATGTTCGCCAGAGGCACAGCTCCAAGCTGAAGCCCACGGCTCACCACCAGCCTATTCATGTTTCCAATTGCTTTTCCCCAGTCAGCGACACACCCACTGAGGATAAAACTCTGGTTATTGGCAGCTTTATTCTGAGGAAAGTGAAGTTAGCAACACCAGCGGCCATAGTCAAATGTATCCCTGGGGCCAGAGTGGGCAACACTGAATCAAATTTAAAACTGCTGGCTAAAGCTAAACGTAGATTTAGTAAGACTGTTATTCACGTCGGCGGCAATGACACCCAGTTACGCCAATTGGAGGTCACTAAAATTAATATTGCCTTGGTGTGTGAATATGCAAAAATGATGTTGGACTCCGTAGTTTTCTCTGGACCCCTCCCAAATCTTAGCCACATGTCATCATTTAATCGCTGGCTGTCCAGGTGGTGTCCAGCAAACAATGTGGGTTTCGTTAATAATTGGCAAACTTTCTGGGGAAAACCTGGTCTCATTAGGAGAGACGGCATTTATCCCACTTTGGATGGAGCTGCTCTCATTTCTAGGAACCTGGCAAATTTTATTAGTAATTCAAGTCCCAGACAACCCAGAGTTGAGATCAGGACTCAGAGTCGCAGTCCTATACGTTTTCTGAGCTTCTAGTGTAATTACCCACCCATAGTTTTCATAGTTTTATACAAACGGTGTCTGTCCCCCGACCACCTAAATTATCTAAATCTAAAATTATACAAAGAGGAGTTGTGCAAAACAACCTCATAAAAATTAAAACCTCTTCTGTGACAGAAAGACAAAACAGGATAATCAAATGCAGACTGTTAAATATCAGGTTTCTTTGTCTAAAGCAGTGTTAGTAAACAAATTAATTTAAGATAATCATACTGATTTACTCAGTCTCACTGAAACCTGTCTGTGTCAAGACGAATATGTCAGTCTAAATGAATCCACTCCTCCCAGTCATAATAATACCCACATTCCTCGAGGCAGCAGCCGAGGAGGGGGAGTTGCAGCCATTTTTAACTCTAGTCTGTTAAGCAGCCCTAAACCTAAACTAGACTATAATTCTTTTGAAAGCCTCGTTCTTAGTCTTTTACATCTGACCTGGGAAACCTCGCAGCCACTTTCATTCGTTATAGTGTACCATGCTCCTGGCCCATACTCTGAATTTGTTTCTGAATTCTCAGAGTTTTTATCCAGTTTAGTTCTTAAGTCAGATAAAGTTATTATTGTAGGCAGATTTTAACATTCATGTCGACGTTGATAATGACTCCCTGGCTACCACGTTTATCTCATTAGACTCCACTGGCTTCAGTCAGGGTGTACATGAACCCACTCACTGTTTTAACCATACCCTCGATCTAGTTATGACGTATGGCATTGAAATTGATAACCTAACAGTCTTTCCACAGAATCCCTCACTATCGGATCATTATTTGATTACTTTTGATTTCTTTTTACTCAATTACACGCCACTCAGCAACAGTTACTATACTAGATATTCATAAGATAGTGCTGTTGCAAAATTTAAGTAAACGATTAATACCAAGTCCTTCAGTAACAGAGGTTTCCCATGCCGACTTTAACCTCTCCCGAATTGATCATCTTGTCAATAGCGCCGTAGGCTCGCTGCGAACAACACTCGACTCTGTAGCTCCTCTTAAAAAGAAGTTAACAAAGCTCTACTGAGCCTTGTATTCCTTTAGACCTTAGCAGTAATGATTTTAGAGCGTTTTTAATGACAAAATTCGAACTATTAGAGGCAAAACTCATGACCTCCTGTCCTCAGATAGTACCTATCTAACCTCAAACACAGCTGTAAGAACTAATTGCTTCTCCCCAATTTCTCTTCAAGAATTGACCGCAGTGATTTCTTTATCTAAATCATCAATGTGTCTCTTAGACCCCATCCCAACTAGGGTACTTGAGGAGGTCTTACCTTTAGTTAACACTCATTTATTAGACATGATCAATATATCCTTATTAACAGGCTATTTACCACAGTCTTTTATGGTAGCTGTAATTAAACCTCTCCTAAAAAAGCCCACCCTAGATCCAGAGGTGTTAGCCAACTATAGACCAATATCTAATCTTCCCTTTCTTTCAGAGATCCTTGAGAAAATAGTTGCAGACCAGCTGTGTGATTTTCTCCATGATAATAATTTATTTGAGGAATTTCAGTCAGGATTTAGAGTGCATCATAGCACTGAGACAGCACTAGTTAAAATTACAAATGATCTTCTGATTGCTTCAGACAAAGGACTCGTCTCTGTACTTGTTTTATTAGATCTTAGTGCGGCGTTTGACACATTTGACCATCAAATTCTGCTACAGAGACTGGAACACTTAATTGGCCTACAGGGTTCTGCACTAAGCTGGTTTAAATCTTATTTATCTGATCATTTACAGTTTGTTCACGTTTATAATGAATCATCCTTACGTACTAAAGTTTGTTTTGGAGTTCCGCAAGGTTCTGTGCTCGGACCAATCCTATTTACTCTATATATATGCTTCCTTTAGGTAACATCATTAGAAATCACTCTGTAAATTTCCATTGTTATGCGGATGCTACACAGTTGTATTTATCTATGAAGCCAGAAGAAAGTAATCAATTAACTAAACTTCATAATTGCCTTAAAATACATAAAAACCTGGATGAGCACCAACTTCCTGATGTTCCTCTCGATCCCGGGCTCCTCCAAGCTGCATGTCGAAGTATCCTTGAGCAAGATACTGAACCCCAAATTGCTCCTGATGGCTGTTCCATCAGTGTGTGAGTGTGTTAAAACTGAGTAGCATGATTTTGGGCTTGGCGATGGCTGGAGACTCAAATACCCATCGAAGAGGGAATATACTTTCTTCTCTCCTGTGCATCGCTCATTTTCAAGAATTGACCTTTTTCTCTTAAATAATTCCATCTCACAAAAAATTACCACAAAAATACACCCTATCATTATCAGCGACCATGCACCAATATCACTCAATTTGCAAATAGAAACCATCCATAGACGGTCCCCAACATGGCGCTTTAATATCTCTTTACTTAAAGACCCAGACTTTGATAAAATGGTGAGACGGGAGTGGGCAAACTTTCTTGAAGATAATGACTCTCCAAATTTATCTCCATCTTTAATATGGGAGGCTGGAAAGGCAGTAATCAGAGGGAAAATTATATCATACTCCTCCTACAGAAAGAAACAGGAACTGCAAGCGGAAAAAAACATTGAGGAAAAAATTAAACAACTAACACAGGAATATGCGAACAATCCAAGTGATCAGGTATGGACCCAATTACAGTGTACAAAATCACAATTGGACAATATTCTATCAAAGAAAACTGAATTTATTATACAGCAACTAAGATATAATAACTTTGAACACAGTAACAAATCAGGAAAATTTTTGGCAAATCAGCTCCAACGTAATAAAGAAAAATCCTGATAACAACAATCCAGGGGCCGTCCGGAAATTACACACAATCCCCTCAGGAGATCAATCAGATTTTCTATTCTTTCTACCATAACCTATATTCAACAGTAAACAATCCAAACCCAGAAAATATTCAGGCTTTTCTCGACAACCTAAATTTACCTCAATTATCCACGGAACACAGAAATATTTTAGATGCCCCCCTGACTATTAATGACCTGCAGAGCGCATTAGACAAAATGCCAACAGGTAAGGCCCCAGGTCCAGATGGCTTTCCTGCTGAATTTATAAAACATTTCTGGACTATATTAGCACCACTTTTCATCAGGACAGTGACAGAGATCAAAAACAACGGAGGTATAAGACCTCACATGAAAACAGCAGCAATCAAATTATTACTAAAGCCAGACAAAGACCCCACACTTCCTTCTAGCTACCGTCTTCTGTTACTAATCAACAGTGATATCAAAATTATCTTAAAGGCACTTGCTTCTAGACTGGAGAAAATAATTGCAACAATAATTCATAATGATCAAACAGGCTTCATTAATGGCAGACACTCAAGTAATAGCGTCAGAAGAGTTCTTAATTTGATAAGTAAAGCAGAACCGGTTAATACGTCACTTGATGCAGAAAAAGCCTTCGACAAGGTCAACTGGTCCTTCCTATTTGCCACCCTGAGTGGATTTGACTTTGGAGAGTCATTTATCAAGTGGGTATCAGCCTTATATAATTCCCCTAAGGCCACAGTCACCACCAATGGGATCACATCTAAAAGCTTCACCTTGCAGAGAGGTACCAGACAAGGGTGCCCACTCTCGCCTCTACTGTTTGCAATATTCATCGAACCATTGGCTATGGCAATCCGTCAGAACAGCAAGATCAGAGGTATCCATTCCGCCAATTCAGAGCATAAAATTAATCTATATGCCGACGACATTTTACTTTACCTACAAGAACCGAAATCATCTTTACATGAAGTATTTAATCTCATAACAAATTTTTCTAAACTTTCGGACTACTCCATCAACTGGTCCAAATCGACAATACTGCCAATAACGGAGAACTCTTGGAATCCTGCAGACCAAAAATTTTCTCTCCCTGTGGGCAACATAAGATATCTTGGCATAAATATTTCGTCCAAACTATCAGACTTGGTCCACCTGAACTTTAGCCCGCTTCTAGATAAGATCAGTGGTGACCTGAAGCGCTGGAATAATCTTCCCATCTCCCTCGCGGGTCGAATAGCCACAGTTAAAATGAAAATTCTACCCCAAATTAACTATTTTTTTTCTCCATGATTCCATTCACTCCCACATCGAAATGGTTCCTGTCATTAGATTCTGCAATTATAAAATTTTACTCAAAGAACAAAACAGCAAAAATTAGCCTAAGCACAATTCAGAAAAACAAACTGGAAGGGGGTTTGGACGCTCCTAACTTTAAACATTACTATTTGGCTAACCAGCTACAATACCTACTGAAATGGTTATACCCTAATGAAGACTACAACTCCTGGCTCGAACTAGAACAGGCGGACTGCAACAATATAAGACTTTCTGACCTCCCGTTTATCACCACTACACTCAAACGTCATAACTGTTTTAAGAACCCAATGATTGCTTCCACCTTGTCAGCCTGGTGGAAAACACTAGAAATCACAAACTCTCAGATAGAACCTTGCTTGCTCTCTCCAATCTGGCACAACCCGGACTTTGAAATCAACAAAAGACCTCTCCATTTTAGCACATGGGAGTTGAAGGGAGTAACTCATCTCCATCACCTTTTCCAAGACAATATACTTATGACATACACAAACTTATTTCAAACTTTTGAAATAAGAAATGGAAATTTTCTACAATATTCACAACTGATAAAAACAATCAAGAAGAGAATTCCAGCGCCTCAGGACACTTTGCAGCCACCAGAATTTGCCAAACATATTACAAAGCTTTCTCCAAGTAATAAGAAGAACCTTTCCAAGATTTATAAATTACTGTCAAAGACCAGCTCTATACATTTACCAATTTTAAAATGGGAAAAGGAGCTGGGTGCTTCACCGGACCCTGACTTCTGGACTCAGATATGCAAAAATACATTTAAGATGACAAGACACACTAATATACAGCTTATCCAATTTAAAGTACACCACAGAACACACATCACCCAACAAAAGATGAATAGAATGGGCTTTAGTCAATCTGACACATGCACTCAGTGTACTCAGAACACTGCAGACACCTACTTTCATGCACTCTGGTTATGTTCACCCGTACAGCACTTCTGGTCAACAGTCACTCAAAAACTCTCCTCCATTTTGGACTGCAGGATCCCATTATCTCCAACCTGTGCTTAATTGGTGACCTGATGACAATTGACCTCCCAAACAGCCACTGCAACTCTCTTCTTGTAGCTCTCGCCATCGCCAAGAAAACAATCCTAGTCAATTGGAAAGATAAACAGACCCTCAACATCAACCATTGGCTGAATCTCCTTGTAGAACATATTTCGCTGGAGAAAATTTCTGCCGGCCACAGAAATCAATGAACATACTTTAAAGAAAAATGGTCACCATTTATTCTCTCACTAAACATGTCTGTATAGTGCCACTCAGCCTGTGAGCATATGCCACCTGTACATATAAATATTACAAGTCTATAAAGACTGTTGTGTCATATGTAACCTGTTTCTGTTTCTGTTAATGATGTAACCCCTATTCCCTCTATCTCTCACACCACAATATACCACAGCGGTTCATCAGATTTCAAGGTCTTAAGCATGTGGTAGGCGCACCTTCTCCCCCTTGAATCCGGGCCTGCTCCCTGGCTCTGTGTGGGGTCGCGGGGTCGGGCGGTTTCCCCTGGGGGCGGTGCGTCTGGACTGCTCGTCCTGTGTGCCCGGAGGCGGCGGGGTCTCCTTGTGCTCCCTGGGCCGGGGGCGGCGTGGCCGGTCCCCCTTGGGGGGCTGTTGACGCCCCGCCCCCCCCCCCCCCCAAACAACTCAGAAACTCTTTATCTGATGACAAAGTTCCTCTAGATGGCATTGCTCTGGCCTCTACCACTACCGTAAGAAATTTGATCAAGATCTGTCTTTCAATTCTCATTTAAGATGTAAGAAAAATTGGTTCACGCTTTTGTTACCTCAAGGCTGGATTACTGTAACTCTCTATTATCAGGTAGCTGTAATAAGTCCTTAAAAACTCTCCAGCTAATCCAGAATGCAGCAGCACGTGTACTAACAGGAACTAAGAAACAAGATCATATTTCTCCTGTTTTAGCTTCTCTGCACTGGCTCCCTGTAA
This sequence comes from Epinephelus awoara, assembly GCA_035609425.1. Lineage (NCBI taxonomy): Eukaryota > Metazoa > Chordata > Actinopteri > Perciformes > Serranidae > Epinephelus > Epinephelus awoara. Next base: position 41,321,232 of record CM069302.1, on the reverse strand, counting down.
AATCCAGAAGTTGAGTTTAAAATCCTACTGTTAACTTATAAAGCTTATAAATGTTCAAGCCCTGTCGTATCTTAGAGAGCTCATAGTGCCATATTATCCCACCAGAACTCTGCACTCGGAGAATGCAGGGTTACTCATGGTCCCTAAAGTCTCCGAAAGTAGATCAGGAGCCAGAGCCTTCAGTTATCAGGTCTCTCTCTCTCTCTCTCTCTCTCTCTCTCTCAGAATGAGCATGAGAAATCACTCCTCTCCCTCTGCCACTCTTTCCTGTGGGATCCCTCAAGGCTCCATCTTATGCCCTATTCTCCTTTCATTGTACATACTTCCTCTCTGCCTAATTAAAAAAAAAAACACACGTCTCCTTCCACTCCTATGCTGACGACACACTTTATCATCTGTGCACATCTATATCTTCCTCTCAAGCCTAACCACAAGTTCAATGTTACCAGTCTCATAAACTGCCTTGAGGATATAAAGAACTGGATGGCACAGAACTTCCTTCAGCTGAATGAGGGTAAATCAGAAGTTGTCCTCCTTGGCCCCTCTGACTCCATCAAAGAGAATTCTGACCAGCCCGGCAGCCCTTCTAACTATGTAAAACCCCATGTCAAAAATCTTGGAATGATATTGACTGCACCTTTAAGTTTGACAAAGAAGGACTTCCGGTGAAGGAGACATGGCGTAAGGCAGCGCCGAACCCCTGCTCCTGCAACTATCGCTAATTGTATTTTTTTTAAAATAACCTGAACTTCCAAACAACACACAGTAACTTTATGCCGATGCTACACACCAGGAAGCAAAGAAAAATGGAGGAAGAGCAAAGCGCCACCACAGAGCTCGCAGGAGAAGCTAACAGCCAATTTAATATGGATCAGATAGAAGTCGTTCTGGAGGAGCACCGAAAAGCCCTCTCCGCTGACTTCAAAGCAGCGATCACAAAGCTCGAAACTAAACTTGATCTTATCCAAGCCGCAGTGACAGACCACAGCTCTAGGATTACAGAACTCGAGACTAATGCAAATCTACAGGACAGGCAAATCTTGGCTCTGGAGGCTACGTGTGCTAAGCTATCAGAGAACAACGCTAAGCTGACGGAGAAAATCGCTGACCTCGAGTCACGTAGCCGGTGCAATAACATTATCATTATCGGTATACCCGAATCCATTGAGGGGCCTCATCCCTCCACCTTCTTCTCCGAGCTACTAGCAGAGGTACTTGGCCCTAATGTGTTGGAATCTGCACTGGAGTACGACAGGGCCCACTGCACACTCTCCGCTAAACCAGGTCCTGGTCAGAGGCCAAGGCCCGTGATCATCCGGCTACACCGGTTACAGCAGAAAGAACGAATCATTCGTGAGGCCCGGTCCAGGAGAGGTGAGCTCAAGTACAGAGGAACACCTATAGCCATCTACGAAGACTATGCACTGGAGATAATGGAGCAACGCCGCCAATATCGAGATGTGATGGCAGAGCTGTATAACCTAGGCTTCAAACCAGCCCTGTTGTACCCCGTTAGGCTCACTATTGTCACCAAGGATGGAGGTAAGGAAAGACTATTCTCGGACGGAGAAGCTAAAGACTGCCTGGCATCCATGCGTGATAAAAATGACTAAAACGAGTGCCTAAGCAAACAGGCCTTTCCAAACGTTTAAAGGGCATACCAGGCCAAGACAGCTAACTCGACAGATGCTAATGTAGCCCGGCTTCTTTGCTACATGTTAGCCCTAAGGCTAACAGGCTAGCCTCAATGGTAGCCACTGAACATAGCACCAATGCAGCTGTTTGATGAAGAATCTACATCGTAGACCTCTATCTTTTTCTTCTACTTCTTTTTCTTTCGAAAAAAGAAAGATTCGAAGATGAATTTATTATTACTGAAAATGGCATAACAGTGACTATTTTTGGGAAAGTGCTAGGGATGGGCATGAGTACTCGAGTACTCGTTTTGAACGTCAGTATTCGTTACACATATTGAGATTCGAGTACTCTCATTTCATTGGATGGGGCGCAGTCACGTGCACAGCCACATACAACATAGACGCAGGTAAGCCCCATCACTTGGAAAGCTCCGGTCCTGCACTTTCGTGTGATATGTGTGGCATTTCTGTGCGACCCACATTCGCGAGTAATCCATCCATTATACATTATACATAATTTTAGTGTAAATTTATATATTTTTTCCTTGTGAAAACATTGGACTACCGACAAGTGCTTGGTCTTGTCGGAAAGCTGTGGTTCCGCTGTTTAACCTGATATGAGTGGCTTCTCGCTATGAGAAAATCAATAGAGAAGAACAGGTGTGAATTTGGATGCACTTCGTTCGTTCGGGCCCCAAGGGTTAAAAATCATCTTTATTTCATTCACCTGTCTCTTCTGATTGAAATACATTTACTAACATGCAAGATCACATTCCATCTAAAAAGTTGCCGGAAAGCTTTCAACGGCACAATGAATCTATAGCTGCGTCAGCTGCTGTGTAACAATAATAACATGACCCCAAATCACAGAGATGAGGATTCATGCGGGACTAGTTTTATCACATGACCTTCGTCAAATATGGGAGGTAATCTGCAAGGGAATTTTACTTGACAAATTACGGCCCGGCAGATTTATATGGGATTAAGATAACAGATGACCCCCGCAATAATTATTAATCACTAGAGGTCCCCAGGTAATAGTCCTGTGGGAACAGGGCTTCAGACAATAAAAGCAAAGTTGTAATAAAACAGAAGTATGCTTGTGACTATTAAATTGGATCAGTATCTCTAACTGATGGCAGGATTTGCTGTGTGATGCTTTTGTTTTGGTTACTTGATTATTAATTACTTGATTAATTTGAATGTAAAATGTTGAATGTAAAATTGGCAAAGTGCTGCCTTTGTATAATAAGTTGGGCTGGTTTGAACAAATACTGGAAATCAGTGCAATGTTTCATGTGTGTCAATGTTTGCAAGCCCCAGTGAATACTGGGGAAAAAAGATCCATCCTCACTGCTGCTGAACCTGAGGGAAATTAGGGTAAACATCAACATGCCAGGACATGTCTGTCAAAGCACACACACAAACATAGAAAAGAAAGTGAAGCGACAACTGTTCATCCCATCACTCCATGCTCCTACCTGGTATGAGAAACTTGAAGGGAAAAGTGTGTTCTCCCTGTTTCAGGGTTCCTGTAGAGGACAAAGAGTGCACAGATAACATCAGTCAGTGGAAACAGTGACAACAGGCCTGCTGTTTCCCACCAGGTAGGTATGCCACAGGGCTGTATGCAATATTCACAGTGGAAAATGGGAACTTTTCCTACTACAGTCTTTACAACTTAATTATTTTTGCCACATTTTTTTTTTTTATCTTTAATCATGGAAAACAGATACTAACTGAAGGGATGGTATAAACTCATAGGATCAGTTTTGTAGTTAGCATTACAAGTGTTCATATGCATACCTTTATCTGCAACAGCAACAGTACTGTTGAAGTACTGTTCCTCCACAGTCCATGCCGTGTCATTGACCTTGTTGGTGATGCCACAAAAACCGTTACAGTTCACTTTGATGGCTGCAAATAATACACAGAGTAAATCAATATCAGTGAAAACAATGTAAAAAACATTCTAATGTACATAACGTATGGAGAGAAATACACTTCAAGTCCCAAAGAGCATTGTATTATGAAGCTTCCAATCATCATTAAGCTTAAAAGTCTGCTGCAGCTTCACTAATGCAGGTAGGGAGGAAGAACCCAGCAACTTGGCTGAATTCACTTTTAGGTTTTGAATTAATGTTTAAGTCCTCATTGCAGGAACAAAACACTACATTGTGACTAGGGCTGTCCCGATTATTCGACGTAGTCGACGTCGTCGATGACGTAAATACGTCGGCACGCACAACATACCGTTAAGTGTCGATGACGTAAAGACGTCAACACGTGCATACCGTCAGTTGTAAACAAGTGCGCACAGCAGAAAAGAAAGGAGAACAGCAGAAATGGCGGAGGCTCCGGATCACAGCGTTCCAGGCAGGGAAGGGGAGAGCGGCACCACGAAGCAGCTAAAAAAGCGGACAAGAAAGTCCAAAGTATGGACATATTTCAAAGAAAAGTCAAACGAGTTGGTCGTCAGTAGCCTTTGTAAAGCCGAATTGGCGTACCACAGCAGCACATCAGCGATGAACGAACACCTGAAGCGACGTCACCCAGGTGTACTGCTGGAAGACGACAGAAAGCAAAAAGCAGGAGGATCGTAAGTCCATCTAACTAATGTGGAGGCAAAAGGTCAAGGTCCCGAGCCATGTCAGGAAGCTCGCGACCCCGCTCTCCGCCTCCCGAACAAACTTTCTTTGTTTTCCATTAGATATCAAAAACTCAAATACTCAGAGGTCAAAAAATCACTGGAGACACGTAGAATCAGATGCAACTGAGTTTAATGTGCTTGCAGGCAACAAACACATCACACTCAATGAGTCAAGCTCCGGAACAAGACTGAAGATTTGCTATTGAACATTCTCTTTTAAACCTGTGGAGATGTGACAGAATCTCCACCTCTTTTCCTTAATCCTTCCCATCGCAGTCGATTTCTATTGGTAGAAAACATTTTATTTTTGTCCAAATCTGCCCTTGGTGTGACATAACCGTAGTGACCATTCTGGCCCCTATTCAAGGCTGACCTCAAGGCCCTGGAAAGTACCCAGCTCTTCTTCGGGTAGTTTCGGCCAGGTGCACCCTCTACTCCCTAAGATAGAAGATGCCCTTCTTCTGGTAGTTTTGGCCAGGTGCGCCTTCTACTCTCTAAGATACCAACTTTTTTCTACCAATAGTTTCAATCTGCTATACACTCTATTTTTTAAAAGATATGTGAGCTCCGGGGATCTTTTCTTTTAATATGATCCCCTGAACTCACACACAATCACTTACAGACCTTTGAGTGTGTGTGTGTGTCTTATTGTTACATTTTCGGGTGATGCATAATGTCTTATGTGTGTGTGCTTTAAACCATACAAGATATGATATGATGATCTGATGTGTTTCCAAGTGTATGTGTGTGCGTATGTATGTGTGGTTGGCATAATGTCTTATGTGTATGTGTTTTATATGATGTGTTTTCTAGGTGTATGTGTGTGCGTGTGTGTGTGTGTGTGGTTGCCATAATGCCTTATGTGTGTGTTCTTTATATGACGTGTTTTCTAGGTGTATGTGTGTGCGTGTGTGTGTGTGTGGTTAACATAATGTCTTATGTGTGTGTTCTTTATATGACGTGTTTTCTAGGTGTATGTGTGTGTGTGTGTGTGTGTGGTTGCCATAATGCCTTATGTGTGTGTTCTTTATATGACGTGTTTTCTAGGTGTATGTGTGTGCGTGTGTGTGTGTGTGTGTGTGTGTGTGTGTGTGTGTGTGTGTGTGTGTGTGTGTGTGTGTGTGTGTGTGGTTAACATAATGTCTTATGTGTGTGTTCTTTATATGACGTGTTTTCTAGGTGTATGTGTGTGCGTGTGTGTGTGTGTGCTTACAACAATGATTCACTTTTCTGGGTTACACAGGATACAAGATATCACACAACTTAATCATTAGGCTTAATCAACTTATGCAGGATAACACATTTATCAGGATGATGTCCTGCTCCCGCTGCTTAAAAAAAAAAACCTAGAGGAAACACTGGCCTGCTTACCATAGTCCGTGACTGCACTAATATATAATGTGTGCCTTTTCAAAATCATTGTGGTAATATTTCAGTACGCACTCTGCTTTATCTGTCTATTTTTCAGGTTAAAGCAAACTGATGTTGCACAGTTTTTCCCCTCCAAAAAAAAGAGGAATGCACACCAGAAAGAGCATCTGAACTCACACAAAGTATCCTTAACATGATTGTCCAGGACATGAGGCCCATTGCAATTGTGGAGGGTGCTGGATTCAGAGAGATGATTAAAACCTTTCACCCAGGGTACCTGTTGCCTTCCAGACACCACTTCACCGATTTGATGGAAGAAAAGTATAAGGCTACTCTTGAAAAAGTAAGAGCTGAAATAAAAAATGCAAACTCAAAAATCACACTCACCACTGACTGCTGGACAAGTGCCGCCACAGAGGCGTACTTGGGCGTAACTTGCCATTTTCTTAATGAGAAATGGATGTTTACTTCATACATCCTTACCACCATGCCACTGGAGGAGCGCCATGAGGCCGAACACATTGCTGCTTGGTTAGAAATGGTAGTGGAAAAGATGGCCATCTCCTTCAGTAGGGACATCCTGGCTGTTGTTCATGACAATGCTGCCAATATTGTGGCAGCTCTGAGGATCCTCAATGAGAGGCATGGAGTTGCCTCACACAGGTGCGCTGGCCACACACTTCAGTTGGTGATAGGACATGCCCTAAAGAAAGATCCCAAAATAAACAAGACAATTGGGGCTGCAAGATCACTTGTAGGGCACTTCAAGAAGAGTGAGCTGGACAGCAGCAAACTTAAGAGCAAACAAAAGTCCATGGGTGTTGATGAGAACAAACTAATTCAGGATGTATCCACCCGCTGGAACAGTACATACTACATGGTGAGTCGCCTTCTGGAGCAGCGGTGGCCAGTGACTGCAGTCCTGTCAGACCCAGACATCACAAAAAGGGGAAAGCACTACTTGGATTTGAAGACTGGCCAGTGGGCCCTACTAGAGGAACTTGAGGTAGCTCTCAAACCTTTTGAAGAAGCCACAACCTTCCTAAGTGCAGAGAGCTATGTGACGGTCTCCACACTACCTCGCCTGGTAAAGGGTCTACAGAAATCAACGCAGAATAGATCCTTTGAGTGTGCTCCTATCAACTCATTTCAGGCAACCGCAGAAGAGCAGATAGCTTCAAGGTGGACCAGAGAGACCACATTCACTGAGGAGGATGGTCCAAATGTGTGTGTCCTTGCTACTGCCCTTGACCCCAGGTTTGTGTATTTTGGCTTTATTGTGTTATTGCCTTGCATGTGTATAACCCTGTTTACTTGTTGTTATTATGACCTGCTGCTTGTTTTCCTGTCTCCTTTTTTACTTTTAGTGTTTTGTCTGTATGTTTATGGAAACTTGAAAGTGTTTAAACATATTTACTAATGTTGTGTTTTTTATTTGTTTTTATTAAAGGTACTGCAATCTTAGTTTCCTGTCACCCAGTGAGATCCAAAAAGTAAAAGCTGAGCTTCTGGTTCTTGCACGTAAAGCAAGAAGAAGGAAGAAGGAACGGCTTCGGGCAGGTATGGAGCAGGGTGCCTCAGGCTCAGCCAGTGACCAACCAGGAGGAAAGGTGCCAATCAAGGGTAAGAAGTCTCTGTTGGACACACTAATGGACTCTGACTCAGATGACAGCAGCAATGACAATGAAGATGGCCAAGAACATGAGGGTGAAATGTTGAGGAAGGAGGTACAAATGTACTTTGAACAACAGTCACTTAAAAAGAATAAGAGTCTCAGCCCACTGCAGTGGTGGAGGGACAATGAAGAAAAGTTCCCCAACCTGGCTCTGCTGGCCAGATCATACCTGGCTGTCCCCGCAACTTCAACACCATCTGAGCGTCTCTTCTCAGCTGCTGGGAACATTGTTACAAAAAAAAGAGCAAGCCTGACACCTGACCATGTAGACATGCTCACATTCCTTCACTTCAATTCCTAGAGAGAACAATATAGAGATACTAGAGGTGAGAGAAGTGAAATTGTGTTGGAAAGAAGTTCTGTTTGTATTCACTTGCACTGGTGTTAGTTAAGGTCTTCAGTATTTGACCTTATTGGACTTTGTGTTTATTTAAGAGTTATTTATTTTTTAGTTATTTATTCTTGTTAATTCTTTTACTTGGGCTGCTGAACATGCACTCACACATTGTTTCACTGTAATGCATAGACAGAGAAATACCTCATTCATGTTCACACGTCATGATGCTTGCCTAAAAGAGATGTGACTGTTCATTCAGTTTCAAAAGTTTTTTTTTACTTTAATAAACAAAGAATTTAAATAAGTGTTCAGAAGTGTTTTTGTGAATTAATAATCGTCAACCAAAAAATAATCGCTAGATTAGTCGAAAAATTAATCGTTAGACTAATCGTAAAGATAGTCGATAGATTAATCGGGAGAAAAATAATTGTTTGGGACAGCCCTAATTGTGACCATAAATGCGTGGATGACTCAGCAGGCATACATGGGCTCCCCAAGATTCACAAAGAAGGGGCCCCCCTCAGACCCATTGCCAGCAGCATTAACTCAGTCACCTACAACACTGCCAAACATTTAGCCAACATCCTGGCTTCCCTGGTGGGCAATACGCCCCACCATATCCAGAACTCCATAGACTTTGTGAACAAAGTAAGAGGTTTAAAAATGGATCCAGATGATACCATGGTATCCTATGATGTGACCTCACTGTTCACTTGCATTCCAACCATGGAGGCTGTGGAAACAGTCAGGCAACGGTTGATACATGACAACACCCTTCACGACAGAACCAAGCTCAGTCCACACCAGATATGCCAACTACTGGATCTCTGCCTGAGCACTACCTATTTCAAATACAATGGCAATTATTACAGACAGAAACATGGCTGTGCCATGGGCTCACCGGTATCTCCCATTATGGCTAACCTGTACATGGAGGATGTAGAATACAGAGCCTTGAACTCCTTTGAGGGAACAGCACTGAGCCACTGGTTCAGATATGTGGATGAAACATGGGTTAAAATCAAAACTCAAGAGGTGCAAGCTTTTACTGAAATTTAGTGGACAGAAACATCAAGTTCACAAGAGAAGATGTTAAGGAGAACAGTTTGCCCTTCTTGGATTGTGACGTGCACATTACAGAGGACAGAGGCCTCCACATTGGGGTATACAGGAAACCCACTCACACAGACCAATACTTACTGTTCGATTCTCACCACCCACTGGAACACAAACTAGATGTTATCAGGACCCTACAACACAGAGCTAATAACTTACCCGCCAGCACTCAGGCCCAAGGGAAGGAGCATGAACATCTGAGGGAGGCTCTAAAAACTTGTGGTTATCCCAGTTGGACCTTTGTGAAAACAGCAGCCCGTTCCAGAAAGAACAAGGTGGGTGATGAAGAAAAGAGCAAGTGCAATAACATTGTGATCCCCCATGTGTCTGGGGTACCTGAAAAACTCAGGAGGATCTTCAGCAAACACCACATCCCTGTGTATTTCAAACCCAGTAACACACTCAGACAAAGACTGGTGCACCCAAAAGACCATACACCACACACTCAGAAGAGCAACCTAGTGTACGCTGTCCAATGCAGTGAGGAATGCCCAGACTTGTACATTGGTGAAACAAAACAACCACTAAACAAACGCATGGCCCAACACAGAAGGGCTAACTCGTCAGGGCAAGACTCAGCTGTCTATTTACATCTCAAGGAGAAAGTACACTCCTTCGAAGACAGCAATGTGCACATTTTGGACAGGGAAGACAGATGGTTTGAAAGAGGTGTAAAAGAAGCCATCTATGTGAAATTGGAAAAACCATCTCTCAATAGAGGAGGAGGTCTGCGACACTACCTATCCCCCACCTATAATGCTGTCCTTTCATCCTTGCCCAGAAGGTTTAACAACTTAACCTCTAAAAACAATGGTTGTTCACAAATGGCCTCATGTGACTAACGACTCCAATGACAATCGTTGCAGCAGTTTCAAAGACCATCGTTGACACACCATTGGAGCACTAATGAACCAGTGACCTCATTGGCTTTGTGAAGACCTCCCCAGAGGTTAAATACTTGGGTTGTTCCCACGCCAGTTTTTCAGACTAGTTCCGGCCTTGTCTAACAAGCATGAACTGATGAAGCCTCTTGGATAAGAGGTGAAACGTCTTCTAAAAAAAAACCAAGTCCAGTTGCGTTCGATTCAATTGCTTTGAGAGATGACTCAGCAGCTTTTTGAAGATGACCATTACTGGATTCTTGGGGCTGATTAAAACCATGTTTGATTACCGCACTTTGAAGAACTCACGGTGATACTGCTCATTGCCTGGAAAAGCAGCAGCAGTCACTCAGACACAGGCACGCATGTGCAGTTTACAATGTTTGGCCTCTGAAAACGTGGCGGAAGGCACCCGCATGGACACAAAGTCTGAAGTCTGGACGTATTTTGGGTTTTATGAGGATGCTGAGGGGAAACTAATTGAAGATAGTCACCCTGTCTGCAGAAAATGCAGAAAAAAAGTCTATGAAGGGGGGGGTAACACTTCAAATTTGATGAGCAATCTCCGTGACCACCGCCCACAGCTATATCAATCAATTAATTTTATTTATAAAGCCCAATATCACAATTTGCCTCACAGGGCTTTACAGCATACGACATCCCTCTGTCCTTTGGACCCTCAAAGTGGATAAGGAAAAACTCCCTAAAAAACCCTTTACCAGGGAAAAAAACGGTAGAAACCTCAGGAAGAGCAACTGAGGAGGGATCCCTCTTCCAGGATGGACAGACGTGCAATAGATGTCGTACAGAACAGATCAGCATAATAAAATGACAGTAATCTGTATGACACAATGAGACAGAAAGAGAGACAGAGACAGAGACAGAGAGAGAGAGATGGACGCGATGGACGCGTTTAGCGCAGCGCGATGGACGTGGCGCGATAGACGCGAAATTCGCGTCCAACGCCTCATCGCTCGAGTTGAAAATATTGAACTTTTGAGGCAAATTCGCGTGACTCAGAGCCGTGAAAGCCAATCAGCGTTGAGATTCTCCCGACGTCATGGTTGACATCCAGTTGTTGACACAACAATAAACTGCTACTCATCGGAGACAGATGGACAGGCACTCCGCAGCTGAAATGGAGCGCCTGTAGTTGGTGTCTTGCCGGGAGATCCTGGTGCCAGCCCTCGCCAACAGGTCCTCAAACTGGTCCCCAGTCAGCCCCAACTGCCGCTGAAAGCGGCTATCATCCAGACGGAGTTCCTGGAGGAGGTGGTGAAACTCGCCGAGTTGGATGTGTTTCTGCAGGATCAGGTGGACCCAAAAACGACAGCGTTTGGCCCTCCGACGCATTTGGGACTTCCAGAGCAGGTACAAAGCAGCGATGGTGGTTATCTCAGCCATGGTCGTCAGTGGCTACCCGGAGCTATATGATACTATGTGTCTACTCTATAGAGACCGCAACAAAAAGGAGCAGGCTTGGGTGAAAGACGCCGAGGAGACTGGTCTACTTGGTAAGTTCTGTAAATATGTGTCTTTAATTAGTTTGCAGAATGGTTGTACTATGAACGTTAGCACTAGCTTAGCTCCAGTTAGCACAGCCACCGGCTTCCCCGCTACTCACGCGAATGACGTGAATTAACTAAATGGTCAGGCGTCAAAACTCGGGCGTTATGGGCGGCGCGTTACTCGCGTTACGTGCGAAAAATTCGCTTCATTCGCGTTTGGTGTGAACGCACAGTAATGATGGCAGCAGCAGCAGCAGGAGGCATCTGGCAGGAGCACGGCAGCAGCACAACCACACATGTCACGCTATCCAGGCACCGCTGCGATATGAGTTAACCTGAGAGACAGTGGAGCACAAAGGCTCCGGAGAAGAAGCCGAGTTAACAAGATGCAGTAATAGGATACGAGAGAGAGAGGGAGAGAGAGGGAGAGAAGGTGCCCAGTGTATTATAGGGGGGTCCTCCGGCAGGCTAGGCCTAAGTCAGCCTAACTAGGGGCTAGTACAGGGCAGCCTGAGCCAGCCCTAACTATAAGCATTATCAAAGAGGAAAGTCTTAAGTCTAGTCTGCCTCCTGGACCGCAACAGAAAGATGATTCCACAGGAGAGGAGCCTGATAGCTGAAGGCTCTGGCTCCTGATCTACTTTTGGAGACTTTAGGGACCACGAGTAATCCTGCGTTCTCAGAGCGCAGTGTTCTGGTGGGATAATATGGCACTATGAGCTCTCTAAGATAGGACGGAGCTTGACCATTTAGAGTTTTATAAGTTAACAGTAGGATTTTAAATTCAATTCTGGATTTTACAGGGAGCCAGTGCAGAGAAGCTAAAACAGGAGAAATATGATCTCCTTTCTTAGTTCCTGTTAGTACACGTGCTGCTGCATTCTGAATTAGCTGGTGGGTTTGTAAGGACTTACTAGAGCTACCTGATAATAGAGAGTTACAGTAATCCAGCCTTGAGGTAACAAAAGCATGGACCACTTTTTCTGCATCTTTTCGGGTCAGGATAGGCCTAATTATCGCAATATTACGCAGATGAAAAAATGCAGTCTGTGAGGTTTGTTTTAAATGAGAATTGAAAGACAAATCTTGATCAAATGTTACTCCGAGGTTTCTTACGGTAGTGGTAGAGGCCAGAGCAATGCAATCTAGAGAAACTATGTCATCAGATAAAGAGTCTCTGAGTTGTTTGGGGCCAAGAACAACAACTTCAGTTTTGTCTAAATTTAACATCATCCAGGTTTTTATGTCTTTGAGGCAGTTATGGAGTTTAGTTAATTATTACTTTCTTCTGGCTTCATAGATAAATACAACTGTGTATCATCCACATAACAATGGAAATTTATAGAGTGATTTCTAATGATGTTGCCTAAAGGAAGCATATATAGAATAAATAGGATTGGTCCGAGCACAGAACCTTGCGGAACTCCAAAACAAACTTTAGTACGTAAGGATGATTCATTATGAATGCAACAAACTGCAAATGATCAGATAAATAAGATTTAAACCAGCTTAGTGCAGAACCTTTTAGGCCAATTAAATGTTCTTGGCCAATTCTTGAAGAGAAATTGGGGAGAAGCAGTCTAAATATATATTAGGTCTTACAGCTGTGTTTGAGGTTAGATAGGTACTATCTGAGGACAGGAGGTCATGAATTTTGCCTTTAATAGTTCGAATGTTGTCATTAAAAAAAGCTCATAAAATCATTACTGCTCAGGGCTAAAGGAATACAAGGCTCAATAGAGCTTTGACCCTCAGTCAGCCTGGCTACAGTGCTGAAAAGAAACCTGGGGTTATTCTTGTTTTCTTCTATTAAAGCTGAGTAATAGTTTGCTCTGGCATTGCGGAGGCCCCTCTTATAAGTTTTGAGACTGTCTGCCTAGATTAAACGAGATTCTTCCAGTTTGGTTAATCGCCAATTCCTTTCAAACTTTCGCGATATTTGTTTTAACTTGAGAGTTATACCAAGGAGCGAACTTTCTTTGCTTTGTTAACTTCTTTTTAAGAGGAGCTACAGAGTCAAGTGTTGTTCGCAGCGAGCCTACGGCGCTATCAACAAAATGATCAATTCGGGAGAGGTTGTATACAGCGAGTGTACCTGTGCCTGGTACACACCTGACTTTTCTGCCTGTTCTGAAAGTCACTATGTCACATTACACAATTGTGGAGTCATGAAATTATGCCGTGACTTGGCCAACAGCCATGACACACTACACGATGGTACACACCAATTATCCCCGGTCGTCTTTCACGACGTGTGTGATGTCATCCGGTTATTCTTGTCCTATTTTTATTACTTTTACTATCAGTCACTGTGTCTGTTCATGTGCCAGCCGAAATGTTGTTGTAGTAACGTAAAAAGTGCCAGCAGACCACAGGAGCTACATTTGAAGTACCGTACGTAAACATATTCCTCCACAACAAGTTCCTGCAAATGTTTCAGAATAAAAGCCTCTTTAGAAAATGGAGGGATTCTTTCAGCCAAGGTTATAAGAGGCTTCTAATTCGAAACAAATTCAGGAAGTGTTGAGTTTGAAATGACGGCGCGATGCATTAACTTTATGAAGCCAAAGGGAGCAAATAAAAGTAAAATATAAAAACACAGAGGGATTAATAAATAACGGCCCTTTTATAATGCAGTCTGTTTCACGTGAAGCTGGAAGCCTCTGCAGTTGTGGTGACTAAAAGCCCCACTATTTTTTTTAAATTGTCTTACTTTATATCTGTCTTCATCATGAAGACATAACATTGTTTGCTAGCTTGATGCTAATGGCAGTACTCAGCAGGTTGACAAAGTGCCTCTGCTGTTTCACACCATCATTTCCCCCTTTTACTCCGTGTGGCAACATCCCTAGAGGAAATATTAAAAAGGCTGGGGAGTTGTTGCCCCACAGTTGTCTATGGCAGCAGCTAACTCTGTGTTTCTATTGGTCAAAGTGACGGCTTTGATGGGAGTAATCATGAATGACAAAAAGAAAATCAAACACGCTAGACTTTCTGTTACACAGAAAGTACACTGTATTCTTTATTTTATTTGTTTTTTGAAATAAAACTTGGTTAAATGATTTCAGCATTTGTATAAGTACTTGAACATTTTGAGCACATTTCAACAATACCGCGATAATAATAACTGTGATAATTTTGGTCACAATCACCGTGATATGAAATTTTCATACCGTTACATATCTAGTGTCCAATAAGCTTACACAAAGAGAGTCATCTGGTATGTCATCTATGGTTATGAGCAAATGAACAACTTGATGTCAACTACAGACCACAAAATCTTGGCTCCTCAAATGTCAAATGTAAGTGTATTTTAATGAAATACATACTTACACTGAACAAATCTACACTGCTCCAAAAATTAAGGGAATGCTTAAATCACACATCAGATCTTGATGAACAAATTGTTCAAGTTTAAATTTTTTTCTGATGTACATTGTATAATTCCTTTATCACAAAATGACGGAACAACAGTGAGTGGAAACCAAAATCACCCATTGAGGGCTAGATTCAAAATGACACCAAAATTCAAAGTAAAAAATTGAAATCACAGGCTAATCCAACTTGCATGAATTATATCACAGCGGCTCATAATGGGACTCAGTAGCGTGTATGGCCCCTGTGTACAACGTCTGGGCATGCACCTGATGAGTCTGCAGATAGTGTCCTGGGGGATCTCCTCCCAGAACTGGATCAGGGCATCAGTGAGCTCCTGGACAGTCTGTGGCTGTACTTGGCGGTAGGGGATGCACTGATACATAATCCATGGGTGCTGAATTGGATTTAGGTCAGAGAACGAGAGGGCCAGTCAATGCCATCAATGCCTCTGCCATGCAGAAACCTGCCTGCGCACTCTGGCCACATGAGGCCAGGCATTGTTCTGCGCCAGGAGGAACCCAGGGCCCACTGCACCAGCATATAATCTGACAATCGCCCTGAGGTTTTCATCCCGGTACAGCAGTCAGGGTACCACTGGCTATGACATGGCGGTCTGTGCAACTTTCCAAGGATATGCCTCCCCAGACCATCACTGGCCCACCTCCAACCCGGTTATGTTGGTTGATGTTGTAGATGCATACACTGTTTTGTCTACCTACTCTTTCATGCCTGCCACATGTACTCAGTGTGAACCTGCTCTCATCTGTGATACCAACTGTCTGTGGCCACCACATGCAAAAAATTCTCTTTTTGGGGGTTGTCTTGCTTTTGCAGGTGAAACAGATTGACAATCACTTGTGCCTTCTAAATGGAGAGATTAAAAACCCTGAAGTTTAACTGACTTGGTGTTACACTGTGATGATTATGTGCTCCCCTATTTTTTTTTAGCAGTGTACTCAACACCTTTCCTTAACAATGGTTTCAGCTGCCATTCTTCAGAATAAAGACAAGGCTGAGTGTTCTGTGCTGAGACACATTTACACCAAATGATCAACATTATGTGGACAGCTAAACATGGTAAATGGACCCACTATAAGCGCCTTCTATGCTACGAGTCACATTCACCTATTCACACACACACACACACACACACACACACACACACACACACACACACACACACACACACACACACACACACACACACACACACACACACACACACAGACACTGGTGACCAAGGCTACCATACAAGGAACCACCTGCTACTCAGTTTTCTAACATACTTACACCCCGATGTTATGCCCCACCCATAGGCAGCCCTATGGGGCGAACAAAATCGTGGACAATCCCGGAATCAGTGCATAAGTACCCACCACCAGAATCTGTCCGAAGACTAGGGTTAAGATTAATTAGCTAGTAAGTGAGACCAGTTGGATAGGGCTGGGAAGCTTGAGCTCTGTGGTGATTATTCGATTTCACCATTGCACATGTTCCAGTACACATTTGTTTTTGTGGGTTTGTAATCTTAAACACTGTGGCAAGTTTTGCTGAATCAATGTCATCTGTCTGGACATGATGGTAAGTTGCACTATCAACGCTGTTTGAGCCTGGCATGCTTCAAGATGGCTTGGCATGTGGTAGAATTTGGTTTGGTTGGTAAGGAACAAACAATGGCAGTGAGGAAGTGGTTGAATTTGTTGTTCGTGTCTGCAAGTTGGTAGCTTGGCCTGCTAGCTTTAGTAATACATACTACAGCTGTTGCTTTTTCAGGCCACCTTGTTAGAGGTCATGTGATGAGCTTTGGTGCTCATTCTGGGAGCAACATTTTGATGTGGACTTTGGGTCAGGAGGTTAAACATCTCCTGCTGACTCTACCTCACTGCTTTGTACTCAATTTCCTGAATTCCTGGATTAAACACAAATCTACATTCTGAGGTAGGTAGTATTCTAAATCATATCCTATACATTTTCATTTAAAGCCTTTACTTCCCAATGCACTGGCTTTCACTTACCAGTAACTTTCTCATTCTTAAATTGCTCCTCTGGATCCAGTGTTGCTGGGTGAGGGATTGGATCTGGTAAAATGGCTGGTGGTGGATGGAGGTTTAGGCCATTGTTCATATGAAAGTGTTTGTATGATGACTAGTCCAGTGTAAAGAGGGACACTTGGGAGACTTCAAGTCAAATGTGGGAAATGTTATTTCTCCATGTTGTATTGTTTAAAACTTTGAAATGGTGGGACTTCCGGGTTGACTCAGCCCAAGATGGCAGCATAGGTAACTAGCTCCCGATCAGTACCCGATAAAAAACCCTGAATTCGATTACCTTGATAGAAATATATACATCTGAAGTAGAGATGGAAGGGAGGGGGGGGGGGGGGGGGGGGGGGATCAAGAAGACAAACAAACCAAAAGAACCCGAAAAAACAACCCGAATTGACCAACGAAGACGGAGGTGATATAGCAGGCGACATGGAGGGTGAGGATGAACACATGGAGGCCAAGGCGGCTGCAGTGATTCGAGCAGGACTTAAAGATATTGTTAAGGAAATCCAGGACTTTAAAACCGAACTGAAAATGGAGTACACCACATTCAAAGAAGAAATCAAAAAGGAAATGAAAGAAGAACTCAAGGTTTTCAAGAAGGACATTAACCAGCGGCTCACAGAAACAACAGCAGAGTTAGCCACACAAACTAAGAGAATCACTGAGACCGAATAGAGAATCGCAGAGCTAGAAAACTGGAACACTGAGGCAAAAGAAGCCCTACTTCAATCAATAAAACAACAGAGAATACTACAAGATATGCTGACAGACCAAGAGGGAAGAAATAGACAGAATAACATCCGCACCTTTGGTCTGAAAGAGGGAGCAGAGGGCAGCTCTGTAACACAATTCATTGAACGACTTCTGAAAAACGAGCTACCTCTGCTGACAAACATGGATCTACAAATACTGTGGGCACACCGAGCTTTACTGCCAAAACCAGACGCTGATAACCCCCCAAGATCTATCGTGGTCAACTTCCTTCAATACATGGTGAAAGAAACGGTTATCCAGAGTTATCCAGAAAAGAAAGGAATACAATGGTATTAAAAAAGCTCTGAAGGAGAAAGGAATATGCTTCCAGACGCCTTTGACAAAAATCAGGATCCACTGGGAAGCTGGCCCATGGACATACGAGAACGCACAGGAGGCTGCGAAAGAGCTGAGCCGGAGAGGAATCACGGCAGAGTTACTGGGGAGAGGTGCAGCCAGGACCGGGATGGAGGAGCGACTCCAGCGGGCACTACCGTGGCAACGAGTCGGTAACTCAGAAGATACTGCTTTGCGAGCCAACCAGAGACTTCAGGAATTTCAAAGGAAATAATGGAGAAAGACGTACATGAGTGCATTCAAAAGACTAAGTAAGGACAGATTAATATTGATTGCACTCCTTGAATTGGTCATAATATTGATCGATTGTCTTCCCTTGTTATATCTGATCAGTAGCTAAGAGCATACTTTTTGCTAGGAGGTTAATGCAGAGACATTATTGGACAATAAGACCAAAACTACCTAGAGAGGGGCCCCCATATGCTGCGGGATATTCCCCTCACCCCATTAAGGTAACGTGGGAGGCACACACATGGATACATGCCTACTTTTGGAAGTCAAATTGTTCCCTGTTCTATATCAAACTGTTCTATGTTCTTACGAAGATGTTGTTGGTTGCCAAGGTTACGATACTGATCCAAGTACAAGATTTTACAAAAACAATATGAGCAATATCTCACTAGTGTCATTAAATGTAAATGGGCTGAACAACCCAATTAAGAGAAGTAAGGTAATTTTGAAAATGAGAAAACTTAAAGCACAAGTCATCTTTGTTAAATTCTGTTCTCTTTCACATACAGACTACAGAATTTATTATTTAGACCAAACTGGGTCGTAATTTATTATTTAAACTCCGGCAGACAGGTTCAAAACATTACAGCACGAGCCTTACTTCCAGGTGCATTCCCAAATAAGGTCCCTGTTGCAACAACATGTTTTGCTTTAGCAGCTCTGCTGCAACATAAACAATAGTTCCTAGGGAACATATATCTTAACAATAGTTCCTATTGTTACATCCTTTCTCTTTTGAAAGTTTACTCTTTTCCAAACAGTTATAGCAAATTATTACTTAACTTGTGTCTTGTAAATAATAAAACAAAAAATCTCATTGATAATAACAAAAATCCTCATTTAAGGCACATTGTCAGCTACTGTGATATAATGTCTCTTTAAGCTTAGTACGACATTGTATAGCTCACATTAAAGCATTTCACAAACATTAGCTGAGTAAATATTCCTGAAAATTGCACATAACCATTCGAGCATGAACTTACATCCACATTTCTGAGAACTTAAGTGCAAATTATAACTTTTCAGTCCAAATATTTTCAACTATTCCCCTTTTCCCCCCAGAGTCATTCGTGTCACGCAGTTATTTTTTTTTAAGTCACAAAGTCCTTGAAGCGTTGTGGCTTTACCACTGTGCGACCTGTTCTGGTGGTTACAGGTGTAACACTGTCGCCAGTGACAGTGGTTGTGTTTCTCTCAGAGGCAGTTTGCGAAGGAGCTGACTCTGTGTGATCAGGGTCCGCAGTCTTAATGTCCATAGACTCACTGGGAGCCCTTTCTGGAGCACGTCTGAGGTGTCTCCAGTTTCTCCTGAGAACATTACCAGAATATAACTGGACTTCGTAGGACCTCGAGACAACCTGCTTCAGCACTCTGCCTTTTCTCCAGGAAGTGTGAGTGTTTCTCGCTGACCTGTTGTAGTAGGCAGACTGACGTCGTTGGTTGTTTCTGAGTTCAACTTTTGGCTGGAGAAGACTTGATTTAGTGGGCAGCAGTGTTCTGGTACGTCAGCTGAGAACTCTCTACGCTAGACTAGAGTCCAGCCCTTGTGATGGTGTGTTGCCATTGCTGTCCAGCAGCTTTTGCTTTGAGCATGAGTCTCTTTGCGGTCTTGACGGCTGACTCCGCCTTGCCGTTGCTCTGCGGGTAACCTGGCGATGAAGTCTTGTGCTGGAATTCCCACAGTCGACTGAACCTCTGGAACTCCTGCGATGCGTACTGAGGTCCATTGTCTGAAATGACAATATCAGGGATACCTTGGGCTTTCAGTTTCTTTATCACTGTGGTGGACTTTGTGTCAGACAGATAGTCTATTTCCCAGAAATTGGAGTAGTAATCCACAGTGATGAGGTATTCTTTGTTGTCAAATGTGAACAGATCCGTGGCCACTTTTGCCCATGGTCTGTTCGGCATTTTGTGTGACTGTAGTGTTTCTTTTGGTTGTTTACTGTCCACCGATCTGCAGATGTCACACCTGGCTATATATGTTTTGATCTGGTCATTCATGCCAAGCCAGAAAACACACTCTCTAGCCCTCCGTAGGCATCCTTCCACACCCAGATGTAAAGAGTGTAAGCGGTGTGTGATCTCTCTCTGCAGTGCATCAGGTGTGACAGCACGTTCACCTTTAAACACTATTCCATCTTGATAGCACAGCTCCTCCTGGAATGACAAGTACGGCCAGATTTCACTTGGTGCTTGTTTTTTTGTCAGCTGGCCATCCCGGGTTCATTGTTTTGATGAGAGTTTGTAGTGTCTTATCCTCTTTTGTTGCACAGCGGAATGCACTGAGGCTGTCTCCAGAAATAGGTAAGTGCTGTACCATATTAACCGTCTCTATTTCAGCTTCCACAGAGCCATAGGATGAACACTCAGGAAGGTACGCTCTGCTTAAGGTGTCCGCTAGCAGCATGTCTTTTCCTGGTACATACACTACATCAAGATCGTACTTCTGAATGCGCATCATCATTCTCTGAAGTCTTTTGGGTGCGCTTAGCAGAGGCTTTCTCACAATGGTTTCTAACGGCTTGTGATCACTTTGAACAGTCACTTTGCGGCCGTATGTGTACTGGTGGAACTTTTCCATGCTGAATACCATAGCTAGAAACTCTTTTTCTATTTAGGCATAACCCTGTTCTGTCTGTGTGAGTGCTCTGCTTGCAAATGCAACAGGCTTACCGTTCTGCAAGAGTGCCGCGCCCAACCCTGTGTCTGAGGCGTCGCACTGAACAGTCAATTCCTCCTCTGGGTTGTAGTATTTCAGCACTAGAGCGTTAGCAATAGTCTCCTTCAGTTTGAGGAACGCCTCATCATGTTGCGTTGTCCAGTTCCACTCACAGTCCTTGTGCGTCAGCTGTCTCAACACCTGACATTGGTCAGAGAGATGTGGGCAAAACTTGGCAAGATAATTTACCATACCCAGTAGCCTCTAGACTGCTTTCACATCTGCTGGTTTTGGCATCTGTTTGACCACACGCACCTTTTCAGGATCTATTTTTAGTCCATCTGCCGTCAGTAGGTGTCCAATGTATGCGGCCTCCTCTTGTCTCAGTTTGAACTTTTCTGAGTTCAGTTTAATGCCTTTTTGTCTGCATCGGATCAGAAAAAGTCTCAACTTTTCATCATGATCACGCTCAGCTGCCTCTCACGTCTCCCCTTGTCCTGTGATCAATACGTCGTCTGCAATAATGTACAGACCAGGCAGATCCTCTAAAGCTATGAGCTTTCACTGAAAGATCTCAGGGGCCGGACTTATCCCCATTGGCATTCTCAGCCATCTGTAACGTCCAAATGGAGTGGCGAATGTTGTCAGGTAACTGGACTCGTTTTCTAGCTCGACATGCCAGAAGCCACTTTTGACGTCACACACTGTAAACACTTTGGCTTTGGACAGGTCCGGAAGTATGTCTTCAATGGTTGGTAATGGGAAATGGCTGCGTTTCAGCACTTTGTTCAGAGGTTTTGGATCAATACATACTCTTGGCTTCCCATTCTGCTTTTGTACAACCACCATCCCACTGATCCAGTCTGTGCTGCATTCCACTGGTGCGATGATTTTTCTGCGTTGTAGGTCCTGAAGCTCATCTTTTAGCGGCTTCATCATGGCGACTGGAACGCGTCTCTTTGGCAGCTGCACCGGTTTAACAGTTTTGTCGATCTCCATTTTATATTCTCCCTCAAGACAGCCGTCTCCAGTGAACACATCATCCTACTCTGCTTTTATCTGTCCCATTGTCCACTGTGTACTTAAAGGCTTCTCTGAGGTGACGATGCTGTCTATTGCCAGAATGTTTTCGTAGCACACCTTTATCAGTTTCATGGCCTCACTGGCCCTTTTACCAAGCAGTGGCACAGTACAGTCTTTGTCCACCACCTGGAACTCCAACTGATACAGTTTTTGGTTTCTCGGGTTCCTCAATTTCACCTTACATTTCCCCAGTGGTCTCAGTTTGCTTTTATTGTACATTACTAGTACAGTTTTTGTGTCCTCAAGTTTTGTGTCAGGATTAAGCATATTAATTGGGATGACATTGCAAGTAGCACCACAGTCAATCTGGAATTTCACAATATCTTTGCCCAGCAAAGAGCTGAGTGTCATTCCCTTTGTTGGTGTCCTCTGCATTCACATCCCCTGCCCCTGCTTCAGTAACACAGAGAATGTCTTCATACTCATCACTCTCATATTGTGCTACACTGTGTACCTGTCTCTTTTTTCTTTGTTCTGGGCTTTGTACATTTCTCTGTTTTCTTTGTTCTGGGCTTGCTCTACATTTCACTGCAAAATGGTTCTCTCTGTTACATTTTTTGCACTTCTTACCGTATGCTGGGCATTTCTGTTTGCTTTTTTCATGCTTTATCCCACAAAACTTGCAATCCACTGTGTTCTCAGCTTGTCTTTGGCGCGCTGCTCCTTGTAGTGCGTGCACCTCCTCCACCATCGGTCCTGAGATGGCTTTAATATTCTCCCACGACAACTCTGCGGCCCTGCAAAGCTGCACGCATGTGTCGAGCGTCATGTTCTTCTCGCGGAGTAGTCTCTCTCTCATGCGTTATTGTGTCCACAAACAATCCGATCTCGGATGAGAGAGTCTCTCAATGTCCCAAAGTTGCATGTTTTAGCCAACGGTTTCAGTTCTGTGACACAACTGTCGATAACTTCACTGACACCTTGATTTCTTGTAAAGAAACGATACCGTTCCACAGTCTCGTTAACACTGGGGTTACAATGAGCATCAAATTTTTCAATGATGTCATCTAACTTCCATGCATCTCTGGCGTTAACTGCCATTAACGTATCCAAAAGTTCCCGGCCACTCTCAACGACGAGATAGCTGAAAAGTTTCACCTTTTTCTTTTCGTCCTCTTCCTCGCTCGACAGTGATAAGTCCACATGTAGCACAAACTCGTCCCTCCATGTCTTCGAAAGGTTGCTGGAGTCCAGGCACAAAGTTTGCGGGGGTTTTAATCCCTCCATGTTGCACAGCTCGGCAGGCTAGCCCGGTGTTAGCTCGTCAGCTAATTACGGCTGCAGCGTCACTCTGTCGCCCTGGCTCCACAGGCTGAGTCCACTGCCGCTGCCACCATGTTAAATTCTGTTCTCTTTCACATACAGCCTAGACCATGAATTATTTCTGGAAATCCCGCGGGTCACGGGACTCCCGCGGGACTCCCGCGGGATGGGAGTCAAAATTTTATTGAACTCCGTGATTGGGACGTCGGCACGTCACAAGAAATACACATTCCAATATCCCAACGCTTCGACTTCCGGCTACTACCGGAACTTAAAGCAGCGGAGAGTGGACTGAAGACAGACGAACACACAACAACATGGCGAGCGGTGGAGGAGATGAAGATATAAAGAGTGAGCTACAGAGAAAAGTGCGCAATAACCACTTTAACCCTTCTAACTCCACGGGTGCGCGGGCGCTCCCACGCGACAGCGTCGGTACTTTGCAGAATATCTCGGGAACCACACAACAAAACTTAATGGGGAAAATTGCTATCACAAGCATACTCTTTGGGTGAGCTCGGGGCAATTCTAGCCTTTCGAGAAGGTTTTCAATCCAGCCGTTAAGTGCGGCGTTTTTTTCCGGGAACTTTGCACGTGAATTCCACTGTGATAACTCCGTGATAAGTTCATTATTCAGTACATTTTGTGATAAAAACGTGTAAATTATGACTTCCGGTGGGTCTCTTGACCAATGAGATGCTCCGATTTCTTCTTCTTTTGTTTTTATGACGGTGACATCCAATCCCAGCAGCCAAAGATCAGCGTGAGGTGAAATAGTTATCTTCCAGTATCGAAAACAAAGGAATAATAATCTCCCACGGCCAAAACAAAGATAAATAAACATTTACTAACAACTTTTGATGTGTGATGTAGCCCTCTGTCTTGTTCCAGACAGAAACTGTTTCAAGGAGTGGCACAAGTGACTGAGGAAGTGAGGGAAAAAAACGAGTGGAGAAAAAATGTAAAAATGTAAATATTTTTTGTTGTGTTTGTGTTAGAATGTTGGGATCTTTTTCTCCTGATAGCCATGGCCTGAGAGAAACATATTTGAAAATGAAAAAGCTTGTACATTGTTGATCTGTGTCTTTTTTGAATTAAATTCTGTGACATTCAATTTCCGTTTTGCTTTTTCTTTTGTTTTTATACTCATATAACTATTGATCCATTCATGTGGCATCATTTTAGCATACATATTATTATTGCCCAGGTTGTCCTGAAAAAAAAGATGTTCATTACTTGACTGTGCATGAAAGGGTTGAGATTATACATGCATTAATAGACAGAGGGGCCAGGCGGACAAAAAATAGCAATAAATGGCTTGGTTTTATCTATATGCACTTTTTTTAATTTATGTTTACACCAAACTCAAGTATGTGAATTTAAAGGCATGACTTAGGCCGAAGTTTCTGGAGAGACTAATATGCCAAGTTTATTTGTTATATTGTCCATGTCCATTTCTTTGCACTAAGTTCATTGAGGATGTTTACTTGTGTGCAGTCAGTGCAAGCCTACTACTGTACCTTAAAGGTTAAACCTTTAAATGTTGTTTAAAAGAAAACAAATTCTTAAATAAAATGCATCATTTTTGAAAAATGTTTGGGTTTATTCATCCAAGAATCAATCACGACGACAGGCAATGAGATATTTGTGTTGGGCCTTTGTTTGAAATGGATTATGGCAACATACAGTATATTCCTCATTTTATATTTTTACAGATAACTGTTCATGGTGTCATAATTTGATTTTAAACTGCATGAAACACGGTAATCTAAAAAGAACAATCCATTGACTTTCCTAATGACCAACTTAAAGGTGTAAGTAAAAAAAGAAAAAAACGGGAGTGGGATGGAAGTGGGAGTAATTCTGACTGGGAGCGGGATGGGATCAGGAGTCATTTTACAGGAGTGGGACGGGATGGGATTTACTTTTTGACTCTGGCCCGGGATTGGGATGGGATTGGGAATTTTTCTCTGTGAGCGGGAGGGAACGGGAGTGAAAATCCACTCCCGATTCATGCTCTAATACAGACTACAGAATTTATTATTTAGACCAAACTGGGTCGTAATTTATTATTTAAACTCCGGCAGACAGGTTCAAAACATTACAGCACGAGCCTTACTTCCAGGTGCATTCCCGAATACGGTCCCTGTTGCAACAACATGTTTTGCTTTAGCAGCTCTGCTGCAACATAAACAATAGTTCCTAGGGGACATATATCTTAACAACAGTTCCTATTGTTACAATCTTCATCCAGGAAACACATTTATCTCAGGAAGAGCATGAAAAGATAAAGAAATTTGGTTATAGAAACACTTTCTATAGCACATGCAAGAGGAGCCGCAAAAGAGGGGTTGCGATAATGATACAAAACACAGTCAATTTTGAATGCTTGAAAGAAATTAATGATGAAGAGGGATGACAAATTCTTGTTAAAGGAAAATTAGAGAACAAGATATTGACATTAATCAATGTATATGCCCCGCCAGAAAATGATAAACATTTCTTTACAGCTCTATTTACAATTATAGCATCAGAATCAGAAGGCATTGTGATGTGTGCTGGGGATTTTAATGTAATTCTGGATCATAAGATAGACACAACAAGCACAAAAAGAAGTAAGACTCACTTAACTAAATTCGTGAATATGTCACTGAAGGAACAGGGTAAAGCAGATGTATGGAGAGAACTCCACCCAACAGAGAAAGACTATATACACTATTCCAACACACACAACACTCATTCTAAAATAGACAATGTATTTATGAATAGCTGGGACATGCACAAGATGAAAGAATGTAAAATTGGAGTGGCTGATATTTCAGACCACAACACAATTCATTTAACTGTACAAATTAATAATAGACATAAAAATACAACTTGGAGACTATCCTATGGGACACTTTAACCTCTTGCACTCACAGCATATTTTCAGGAAAAAACGCCTAAAAAGACATACCCATAGTAAATGTGTAATTACTACACTTTACTAAAGGTTATATGCATGAAATAAAATATCAAAACACCGAAAATATTCAACTCCTACAGGAAATGAAGACCATAAAAGGGGAAATAGACAAAAATCTGAGAGGAGAGATAGAGAAAAAACTTTGTGATTTGTGAAACAGGAATATTATGAAACTGGCCCTAAAGCTACTAGACTACTGGCAAAGCGAATTAGGAGACAACAGGCGCTCAATACAATACACAAAATCAGAGATCCTCAATCAGGCCAATTAAAATACAATACACAGTATCTCAACTCACTCGATTTGCCAGCTATTGCAGAATTACAAAACAACAACCTCACAGCTCCTATACCACCTGAGGAAATATCCAAGGCTATATCTAAGCTTAAAGCCAATAAAACCCCTGGAGGTGATGGCTTCCCATTGGAGTGGTACAGAACTTTTAAGGAGGAACTGATACCTCTCCTTGCAGCTTCCTTTAATTGGACCCTCAAAGAAGGCCACTTACTACCATCCTGGAAAAAGGCAATCATTTCAATAATTCCCAAAGAAGGAAAAGACACAGAATATTGTAACAACTTCAGACCAATATCAGTTCTTAATGTGGATTACAAGATATATACATCTATTATAGCACAAAGATATGAGAAATTTATAAATGACCTAATTGACGAGGACCAAACTGGTTTTATTGCAGGGCGCCAAACAAAAGATAGCATTAGGAGGACCATACAGATAATTAACACAATACAAACTAATAAAAACAGTGCTGTTCTGTTAAGTCTCGATACTGAAAAAGCCTTTGATAGTGTACTAGAAAGATTTGGATTTAATAAAGACTCAATTAATTGTATTAAAACTACCTATCAAAATCCTACAGCCAGAATAAATGTTAATGGGAGTCTAACAGAAAGAATAATGTTAGGAAGAGGTACGCGACAGGGATGCTGCTTATCCCCACTCCTCTTTGCTATATCAGGGCTTGACGCTAAGTTTTTTCCCAAGAAGCACATGTGCTCCCAAGTTGAAAAAGTAAGGAGCGCACAAAGAACTTTAGGGGCACGATGTAAATTGATCAAATAATGTGTTTTCCATAACAAGCAAAATTATTTTATGAATTTGTATACAAAATGTACAGAAAGGTAAAATCATCAAGTTTTGAAAAAGTATTGCAATTTAATTTTGTCTTTAATGTTATTATCTCATATATATTATCTTTGCAATATGATTATCTTATATAATGTTATTACTATCCTAAAACATTCTCCAGGTCCTCTGAAACTCTGCAGGACTTATTTCCACCCTGCCCAGCAGCGGTACCGTGGCGAACGGTCCCTAACTGCGGGGAGAACGGAGCAGGCTTCCCCAGAGGTCCGCCACTTTTCCCAGTCCCTCTTCTCCACCACAAGTTAACCTATTCCCACCTAGCCGACAGCCTGGCCGTGGAGAACGGTCTCTAACTGTGGGGAGAACGAAGCAGGCTTCCCCGAAGGTCCACCGCCATTCCCGGTTCCTCGACTCCTCCACACCTTGACTTATTTCCACGCTGCCGATAGTGGGACTTACATTCATGGTGCCGACAGTGGCTTGGAAAACCACCCATAACTGTGTCACATGGGAAAGAGGGAAGGCGGCTGGAGTTCCTCCAACATTTGCAGGTAGATTATCATATTTTTTTATTGATAAAAATATAGGCTGCTTTGGCTGTTTTTTTTTTTTTATGCGCACATGTGCCCCTAAATATTTTTTACAGTTTGCAGGCGATCAGACAGAGTGAGGAAATAAAAAGGATTAACATTAATAGACAAAAACATATAATAAGTCTATTTGCGGGTGATATTATGATATACCTGGACAGCCCCAATACGATTTTTACTCAGCTAATGCATCTTATAAAAGAATTTGGCGAGCACTCAGGATACAGAATAAATGTAAATAAAACACAGATCTTGACCTTTAATTATACCCCATCCCCACAAATCAAGATAACTTACCAATTAAAATGGCAATCAAAAACTATTAAATATCTCGGTGTGACTCTAACAAAACAGCTCGCTCACCTTTATAAAGCAAATTATGTCCAGATCCATTTACAAATTAGTAGAGACATAGAAGGATGGTCGACCCTGCCATTAGATTTCCACTCAAGAATTGAAGTAATTGTACTTTTGTACTGTAATTTTCCCTAGACTACTATATTTTTTTTTCGATATCTGCCTGTTAGGATTCCACAAGAAAAGTTTAAAATTTGGGATAAAATGATCTCCAGATTTGTATGGAACAGTAAAAAAACCACGGATAAAATATTGTACACTACAATTGGAAAAAGATAAAGGAGGTATGGCACTTCCCAATTTGAAAGATTATTATCGTGCAGCACAACTCTGACCAGTGGTCAAGTGGTGTGACGAAGACTATACTGCAAAGTGGAAAGACATTGATAGGGCGCTGGCAGGCGTTCCAACCCAGTCCCTGATTGGCAATGCTAAATTAATGAAGTCACTACGAGACATGATCGATCCAATAACTTTGCACACAGTGAATATCTGGTTTGATTTTGTCAAACAACACAAATTAGAGAGAGATTTAAAATTGTTAAGTTGGTTTGCATATAATGACAGATTTAAGCCAAGCTTAAGTGACCACAACTTCAGGGACTGGGGCAGGAAAGGGCTCACAGGTATGTGTACATTAACAAAGAATGGGAATGTAATGAACTTCCAGGAGTTAAAAACGAGTTATGGATTAGAAAACAGGGACCATTTTAGATACCTACAGTTAAGGGACTATTTTATAAAGGAAATACAGACTGTGAAAACTTTAAATGGTGTACTTGATGTAATGACCAGAACATACAGCGGAACTAAACTCAAGGCAGTCTCAGTACTGTTCCAAAGTCTGAGAGACTCAGAAGCTGCTTCTACTCTGTACATTAAAGGCGCTGTATGTAAGAATGTGGCCAAAACGGTTACTGCACTCAAATTCAAAATACTGCCGTGAGTCGGGTCTGCCCCTCCTCCCCTACAGATTTGAGGTTGCTGGACAGCGGCATGTTGGAGACTGATTTGTTTGCCCACAGGCGGCTGCCGTGGCAGGGCTGCGTCGCCACGTCCTTGATCTTCGGTTTTCCAGCAGATTGTTCGAGCAAGTCCGGCTTCTCTGCTGCTAATGCTGCTGCCGGGATACAACGGCGGAGGAGCCGGCTGCTAATGCTATGTACCAGGACACTGCTAATGCTGCTTGCCGTGCTGCGGTAGCTCAGTCATAACTGTAACTGATACTGACTGCGTGACTGGTGGACGGCAGTGGGTGGCGCAACAGGCCAAAACACAAATTCAAAACATAAACATGATTTGCAGACCGTAAATTTTTTTTAAAAATGTGAATATTCTGGCTGTGCTATTGTTGTCGGTGAGATCAGTATGTTATATGAACATTATTCCTTAGTCTCTGTGACATATTAGCATGATTTTACGACTATTTGCTTTAGATTTCTTACATATAGATCCTTTAAAGAGAAGTGGGAGAGGGAACTGAACATCAACATTACTTTGGAAGAATGGCATGAAATGTGTGAAACACAACACACAACTACAAATTCAATTCACATGGAGGGAATTTGGATGGAAAAACTTGACTCGCTACTTCATTACACCTAAATTGAAGAGTAACCAAACTGGTTCCCAAGATACATGTTGGCGGTTACGTGGAGAGAGAGAAGCAAACCATACACACATCTTCTGGAAGTGTCATAAACTTAATTTTTTTCTGGGAAAGTGTACATAACATAATGAAAGACATTTTGGGATATGTAATACCCAGGGAACATAAAGTTTTGTATCTTGGAAGTTTGAATAATTATGTTCTAGAAAAAGATAAACACTTAACCAAAATGTTATTGGTCACATGTAAACAAGCAATAACAAGAAATTGGTGCAAGACCGAACCACCCACTATATCTCAATGGCTAGAGATCATAAGAGAGGTCTGCACCATGGAGAGAATGACCCATCAGCTTGGAATGAGAGTAAGTGTCTTCGTGACTAAGTGGGAGAAATGGTTTATGTTCCTAATGTCAACTTACCTGTCAGTGCAGGAGACCAGTCTCTGTGTGTTTAGCTCATAGTACTTTTCAACTTCTAACTGAATCTCTGTGGTTTGCAGGGATGCAGGAGAGAAACTCTACAGTTTGTACTTTAGAGAGCTGCTTTACCTTCCTGTTTCATGTTCACTTTCAGACGTACAGGAGTCTGTTAAGTAACTGCTGGTGTAAAATTCACTCTTAGGGGTTCTGAAGACCATTTATATATAAGAACTGGCGATGCCTGATAGTTTATTTTAATAGCCTTAGAACACTCCCTTCTGATTAGGAGAGAAATATTATATGAATGTACGCTATTGCGTCTTACTCTCATGCACTGTTTTTCAAAAGACCTTCTCCTCTTTTCTCCTTTACTTTAAAAAAAAAAAAAAAAAAAAAAAATAATATATATATATATATATATATATATATATATATATATATATATATATATATATATATCATTTACTAATCCTCCTTTTGTTTATACTGTACTTTATTTTATGTTATTTTTTTAACGTGGAATCAGTGTCATAGTGTGTTGAACCTGTACCAGGATGTTTGTTTAGAAAAGAAAGATGGAAGGAAAAAATATTGTTTTAACTGTAATTTTTTTATGTTTTGCAATTATTGTTCAATAAAGAACATCATTTAAAAAAAGTAACTGCTGATGAAAACCCAAAATATCCCTATTATTCTGCTTTACAATAAAAGCTTTTTAAAAACAAAATAACAGGGGACTTTTACTGTAGGAAAATCTATAGGAAATGAAATAGGTTCATCACCAAATGAGCAGAAGTTTGTTAGTGGTTTTTCTTCAATAAAAACAAATCTACTAATACTGCAGGGAGTAAAATCAGAAACAGCCACAGTGAGATGTTAGATGAATCTCTCATGCTCTTACTGCACCTCTGCAAACAGCTTACCTCCAAAAGGTAAACTCCTTTTACCTGCCCGGCTACATGATGGAAAAACACTGGCAGCAAAATAAAGAGGGACTTTAGCTGTGGATCAGCCTCCCGCTTTAAAACATCATCAATCAAGACAAGCTATTATCACTTAAAGGCACACCTTGAAGCAGGTAGTCCTGTAGTACTGCAAATCCCAGCTGTGCTGAACTGACGGGCCAAACCAAGCCAAGACAGCCCATGAGTGTGGACAAGAGTTTCAATGGGGATAAGGTCAGTGCTCTGAGCAGGCAGGTCAAATTCTTTCACACCAAACAGAAAGCATTTCTCTATGGGCTGACTTTGTGCAGGGGGACAAACACAAACTGTTGCCACAAAGTTGAAAGAACACTCTTGTCTAAAATATCACTGTATGGTGGTGTAGATATCTCTCCTTCAGAACTGACTTCAGAAAAACTGACCCATAACACAAGCATATAATCATATAGTATATGTTTAATAAAATGTAAACTTGTCCTTTCAGCCTAGAAACACTTGAAAAACAAATACTATTTTTTTCTTTTCTTTTTTTTTCAATATGAATCATTGTATCCAACCATAATGACTGAAGCAAATTTGATGCACTGTCAATATTTGCCTAAAAATATGTGTCAGGACCCAACCCACTTCGTAATCCATCAGTGATTCAAACTGTTGCTTGGGGAGAGTTTGTTTCCTGGGTGAAAGCAATATGAAGCCAGCAGTCAGACCAGCTCTACCTGAACAGGAATGTAAACAGACTGGAGACAGAAACTCCCAAACACAGAAAAAGCTACCCTGATCATTTTGACAGATACAATGAGAGAGAGTGACATAGAGAACACTTGAGAATGATCTCAGAAAGGAAGTGTCATCTCATAATTAGAGCATATTTTGTCCTAAAAAGTCTCCTTAAAGAATTAGAATGACTTTTACTGTCAACAAGGATTCTGACTCTGAATTTTGCATTGCTCTCGTATACTGACGCAGAAATAGATATAACAGCGAGCAACAAGGACAACAAAGCTGGACAAATAATGGTAAGGAACAGACTGGACTATGAAGAAATGAGCACTGAGGCTCCAGCACATGCATAGTAGCCAACCTGCACCTCACGAGCCACATGCGGCTCTTTGCCTATAAGTGTGCGGCTCTTCGATCCATTAATCAAAACCACCTGCATGCGGCTCTTCCGTCATTAAAAAATCAATTTATTGTTATGAGTGCGTATGGCCCTTTAAGAAATGTAACAGGCTTAAGTGGAGCAAGTGACAGAGAGAGGAGTGCGCACAGGCAGGTGAGAGGGTGTGGAGTTCGGGAGGAATGCAGGACTGCAGCGCGGTGGCGATATCGCACAACAAAAAAATGTCAGGGAAGAAGTGCGTGTCTTGTGTGTGTGTGTGTGTGTGTGCATGTGTGTGGAGAGAGTATGAGAGAGGGAGAGACTGTGTATGGATGTGTGTGGAGTAGTGTTGCACGGTATACTGGTACCAACGGTAGACCGCAGTGGGCTGCTACTTAAACAACACGGTACATGACATGGTGCCACTACTGTGGGATAAGTTCAAAGTCTAATTAAAGGAGGGTGAGTGTCCATGCGCTGGCCAATAACAGCAAAAGTGCTCCACTGCACAAGGTAACGGCTTATTGGCGACCGAGAAGACCGGCTCCAGGTGAATAAATTGGCGTCATGACTGCCCAGAAATACCTCAACAGCCGAGCCGTGGCGGCACACAGGTATGTGACGTGTCAGAGGAGAAACGAGCCGTTCACATTTCTCTCTTGTGGCAGGTAACGGTCCACAAACCTCACCGCACATTAGGGACTGTTCTTTATTTATGAAGGGACTGTCAGGGGAGGAGGGTGGCTGGTTGATTCTTATTTTATTAATTTATTTTATTTTGATCCCCCCATGTTAATCACATACTGATGCTGTTTTTGAAGTATGAATAAGTCAGTAAGTAATTTATTCCATTGAAATATCAGTGATGTATTATAGAAAAGTGATTTATCTTTTTATAAATGACAAAAAGCACATCTGCCTCATTTTTGCTGTAATATCATGATACTACTCAGAACCATGATACTTTCACTGGTATCGTACTGTGGGTCCCAATTTTAATACCGTAACAACACTAATCTGGAGAGAGTATGAGAGTGGGAGAGACTGCGTGGATGTGGTGGAGAGAGTATGAGAGGGAGAGACTGTGGGTCTGGAGGGGGGATGGAGAAAGACAGTATGAGAGGGAGAGACTGTGTTTGTGTATATCTCTGTTCATGGTTATTCATTTGTGTGTGAAATAAATATATCTGGCTTTGAAAATTGGAAATGTTTGGATTTCGATTTTATGTCATTTCGTGTTTGTGTGAGAGAGGGAGTGCGTTTGTAAGCACACGTGCATGATGTGGCTCTTTGTACTACCACGGTAATTTTTGTGGCTCTTGGTCTCTGACTGGTTGGCCACCCCTGGTGTATGTTGTGCAATAGATATGGAACGAGCAGAAGTGGAACAGTAAGGGCAGGAACATAGTCCATATAAGTACACAAATGACAATGCCTGGCCAGGCTGGCACAATATGCTATCTGAGAAGAATGTCACACTATAGAAAAGAACAAGACTATAGACATTGGACTGCACACGAATAAACCACATAAGCATCATGGATATTACACATAACTAATGTAGACTCACATAGTAGATGTTGGGATATTATATTGATGAACATTTTATAGGCTGATTATTATTATTTCTTACACTCAGTATATTCAATTTTGAAATATTTTTGGTCAATAAATAAAAGCTTCACTAATTCCTTTCCATTTTTTCATTTCTGTTGTGCAGAGTCAGTCTAGTGAAAATCATGAATCACATTTGGAACAATCAGCAACTTCCAAGGCTGAAAAATTAAGCCCAAGCAAAGTGCCAAAAACTGAAGTTTCTCTAATGGCCACTTGATGCTGGCTCCAATACAGAGTCAATCCCCTTAGCTCCCCATGTTGAAAAGCCCAACTTTATAGAAGAAAAAAACATGTTTACAGCCTGGAACAAAAAAAATGTTTTGGTCTCTTTAGCTAATTTCAACATTTATGACACCTGTGTTGGGGTGTATAATTTGCCTGTTTACATTTTATCAAGGCTCAAAGTTATGCCTATTTTAGGGTGGGGCTGCTTGAGTTACAGGTTGTCTGAGGCATCCCTTAAGTATTTGAGTCAGATCCACCCCTAGTTCCTCCACAGCTCCACCCTCTTCTCCAAATATGGTCATGTTTGACTCCACAAATCAAGACGGTGACAATTGAAATGCTGAACTTGATGCTTCAAAATGAGTCAGCAAACTACTGGGTGATGTCACGACACTTAACTTTTACATTTTATTTTTATGTCCATTTTTTTTCTTTTTCCATGATTTGGAAACCTAATGTTTTGGGGTTTTTTTTTTGTTTTTGTTTTTTAATAATTAAATAATTATATTCTAAAATAAGTATTATTTTATGTGTTGAGAAATGTCTCCTACAGAGTAGACCAGAGTCTGTATTACAGTATTTCTGTGGGAGGGGGGACTCTAGTCTCAGTATAAGAAACTTCAGTTACAACCCGGTCTTTAGAATTATGATAATTAAAAAAAAGACCAACCCATGAAACCATCAACTCCCAGTCAAATCTTTCACCGGAACTCTGGATTAATGTGTAGGAATATAACAGGAACATTATGGAGTAGTAGTGCTCTATGAAACGACTTACAGTGCCCTAAAAATTCCACTTGAAACCTATTACAACGACAGACACCGACAACCACACAATATCATGTCAACATTAAGGTCATTTTCAAAGAAAGGCTATTTCCACCATTTACACCCTATGTGTCACTGGCTAAATCCCACTTCCTTGTTTAGCGGCGGCGACGTTTACCCACCAGGTGTACAAATGTTGGCGGAATAAGTGTTCTCACCTTTACACTGCAGCGGCTGTCCCAGTTTGATGGTCACGGTTCCAGAGATGGACTCGCCCGGACTGTACACCACTTTGTTTTTATCAAATGTGATCTCAAACTCTTGAAGCTTCCCCATAGTCTCCCAGATCCACAGCTACAGACTGAAGATCACCTGTGCGCCCAAGAAACAGGCGCATTTACGACTCTGTAACCCCGCCCCATCAGGTGACGTAAACGACCTCTCCAACCATAGACATATGCTGTGTCCGAAATCACTCCCTACTCACTAAATAGTGCACTAAATAGTGTGTTTGCCATTGTAGTACTGTCCGAATGTTTAGTGTAAATTAATATACCCTATATCGTGGACTCATAGTATCCCACAATGCAGCGCGAAAAAGGCTAGATCGCTTACCTACGATGTGAGCCAATGGGGACTGACGTCGTCACACGGCGGCCATCTTACCTCAGGGCTGCTGGCCCACTGATAACATTAATGTCTATGGTGCATGTACTGTTTCAATGACCATATCCTGCTCAAATTTCAACTGATTTTCAAACGGATTGGTTTGTTATAAACGCCAGAGATGTAGTTATGTTTCTGCATATTTACGGATAATTATAACCATGGACTTTCATATTAAATTAAAAAAGTAGAGAGTAGAGCAATACCTGCCATAGCTGCACGCATACACACACAGTTAAAATTAAATTGTCAGTGTTTTTTTTTTTTTTTTTTTGTTTTAACATAAAAATAATTATACCACAATTGTAAAAAATTCCACGGCCTGTTGGAAATTATGTTTGTGTTATTTTAGGGTCACATAACAACTCATGTGTATAGTTTTAAAGATCAAGGGGATGGTTCGTTCATCTTACCCGTTCTGCTACATATATTTTAATATAAAAATTAAAATTAAACACATTCAGTAACATGACATAAAGGTTCTTTTATTAACCAGATGTGCACAATTACAAAACAATTCAACATTCACTCCAAACCAACAGTCACACTAAACCATGCAACATTCACTCCAAATCAACAGTCACTCAACCTTAAAAACATGAGAAGATACCGAGATATGAATTATTGACAACATTTTACACCCTTCTTACCTTTAACATTAATGGCAAAGACAAAAATACAGAGCTAAATTATGATATTGTTGGGGTAATTCATGTAGCCTATGCTTGAATGCCATTAAGTAAACTTAAATAAGTCAATAACAGTAACATGTTAAAAAAAATGTGAAAAAGAAATATTCAATGATTATTATGTAAACAAATGGTAGAAGCATTTCTAAAACGTCAGGGTGAAAATAACTTGTATTGTACAAGTACAAATTTAACTACATTAGTAACAATTATCCTAAATATGTCCCTCAAGTCATTTCTTACGAGTGGAATCACGGGCTCTTGTGTGGACAGAACGTTCATTTGCGCATCCATGTGCCGCACAAAAGTCTGGCATCTTGAACTGTGTTGAGTATTTCTGTAAACACAAAGCCAGGCATTTACTGTATCACAATGAATCTAAATTAAGGATATATTTTACCAATGAAACAGCTTGGAAATCATATGTTAAAACAAAGGAGTAATTCTGCCTTTCCCACCTATAAAGAATTATGTCTAGGCTACTTTGTAATAGTCCCAGTTGCCCACTATGTCACATTCACAACCTCTTGTTTCTTTGCTCGCTAATAAACACAACTGCATCCACACAAATCGTCATTTAGACAAAATATGTGGTTGTCACAAAATTATTATTGGTCTCACGGAAACCTATATAATAATTGAAACTCCCAGATTGCAGCCTTGCAAATGGCTGTGACAGACACACAACTATGCAGCAAAATGAAATCGATTTTAGAAAAGAAAAGCTGCACTTTCAGCATGTCCGCGCGGCCTGAATCATAGCCACGTTAATAAGGTTTTTAATAAACCAAACCGTTTGTAAATCCGTCAAGATTTCAGCGAGTTAAGTGTATTTTTGTTTGTGTCGGTCGCTCACCTTCCGTCCACTACTGTAGAGTGCGCGGGGAAAGTCCCCCTAGGTAAGATGGCCGCTCGGTGACGTCGCCGGCGAAAGTCCCATCAGCCATCTAGCCTTTCTATGTATATCTATGGGCTACAACCTTTACAGTCTATGGCTAGAACTGATGGTCACTAACCAAGCAAAATGTACCACGATGCATTGCGATGATGCCAGTAGCAGACGGCAGACAGTGAGGTGGAGCACCCGCCGGTTTCAATATTCTTCTTTATGTAATAACATCTAAAAGATAAAAATCTTACCAGATGGAGGACCCAGGGACAAAAATCTTATCAAATGAGGGTCTGTGGTCTAATTTCAGTTTAGGGGTCCTTAACGGTAAAACAAACAAAAAAAAAAAAGTTTGAGAACCACTGCTGTAGGCCTATGTGATGTGAAAAACAAAATTGTCATGTTTAACTTTCCCCAGGAGGGGGTGTTATTTGACCACTGGTCTGACACTGAAAGTTTACAATTGACAATTCAGAAATGATGGTTTGTGTATCTATTTTAAATATAAATGTACAGGCCTAGTATAATCTTTTCACTTACGATTCTATGACGTTATGCTAGTCTAGCAAGAGCTGCACATCTCAGCCCCTGAAATAGAACTAAAGCTTAAGGTGCAGTGCGAGAAATCAATCAAAAGCCTCTCATATGATTTATAAAAGGCAATGGCAAGGAGAAAAGGCGTTCGGTGTTGATTTAAAAGAACTGAAAGTGTATTTATTTGTGTAGGCGTATTTATTCATGTGTACGCCGTAATAACGGTCCGAAGAACGCCGTAAATAACGGCGTTTTTCCAGATGATAATGAGCCCTGCCCTCTGTTTAACACAAACAATACGTTCAGTGTTTCTGAAACCAATCACCGGAGAGCACAGCGAGACCAAAACAATGGATCCACAAGACTTGGCTGCTGTGTTGCTATTTTGTATCGCCAGAGGAAATTACTAAAATTCAAAGGATTAATTACTGATCTGTATGAAAGTATAATCACCGTGGCTGGAAACGCTGTGCTCAGAATATGTCGGGCTACAAGGCTTCAACCTGTCGACCACACTCAATCAGCTCTTATTTTTAATTTCATCATAATTCTTGCAGTTACTAAAACGATGTTGCACTGGAAATTAAGCTTCTAATATTCAAACTTGACTCACCTTTACATCCTCCACAGCTTTTTTTAAAAATACATTTCCAGTGCTGTAAATTGTTGAAATGTGTGCAGTTTAAATGTAAAATTAAACAATGTATTAAGACTTGCTTTGCTGGTTTTTAAATGGAGTATATCTGGTATGAATTTTAACAGCAACATGAACACCACCACACACTGCTGCAATCAATAATCAAGTCAGAAAAAACTTTAAAAACTATTTCATTATATTATTTTAAAGGTTGAATGAAGTCTCTCGCTGTCTGGATGAAGAGGAGGCAGCGGCAGCGGGAGTTGAATTAGTGGAGCTCATCACAGTGTGCAGCTCCTCCTTAGTCTTGATCAGAATGTGCTCCCACTTCCTTAGCCTGGGAGGAAGAGGAGAGGTTATCAGGGTCACACTGGGTCATTTAATTGATGTGTTTTGTATTTTCTTTCCATTACTACAAGAAATTTAAGGGACAGCAAGAAGGACTTCAGCCCACGGGTTAACGAAGAAGCTGGAGAGAATGAGACCAGTAACAGGCTCAAAACACTCCCTCCAGGTATCCTCACCTGCTCTATGTCTACAAGTCCTGAGAAAAGTATAAAGATCAGCCTCCCTGATGGAATCTGATAATTGGCAGTGTAATCAGTGTAATGTTCTCAGCCATAGCCTCTTGTCAAATATGCACACCTATGCAATTACTTGATTACAGGTGTGTGCAATTAACACATTAAATCAATCAAATAACAATATATTCTGGACCGCAATAGAAGATATGTGGCGATAGAGAAAAAGAGAAAAAAAAGATCAAATACAAATATAAATATTATCTTCACCAACATCTTATATATGAGAAAAAATATTGGGAAAAAGTGAAAATACATATCATAAATGCAGACAACACTATTAATACTTTGTAGAATCCCATTAAAAGCTTCAATCAGAATAGTACAAGTAATTAAACAACAATTCAATAAGTTAGATATGGGAGCCTTTTCTACAAACACACTCAAGTCCAATTCATCATTAAGACCAAAGTTAGTCCCAAAAGTTTGAAGTTCTGTGATCCAAAAGGCTTCTCATCTAAGAAGTTTCTCATTTAGATCACCCTCACGCCTAAGCAGGACAATTTTTTCTATACCACAATAGCTAAAGGCTGTAATTGTTTAAAGTGGACTGCTACTGGGTTGTTATTTCGGATAATGAAATGTGATCTGCATTTAGAATAAAACGATATAAACACAGCCCAGCCCTGCGTCTTTTCATAGACATTGTAAGAAATTAATATGTATATGTTTTTAACGTTTCAACATATATAACTGACACACAAAAACATATAAATAAGAAAAGTTTGTGGAGAGTTGGTGGTTACTGTGATCATGAGCATTGGCGAGATGGAAATCAAAAATCAATAACGGATCGGAGAAGGCGTCTTGGCGCAGTTATTGCAGCGGGACTGCTGTACCTGCAGGATGAGGAGGAGGCTGCCCAGCTGAGGAGGCAGATCCCAGAAAGACAGCGGAGGATGAGGATGAGGATGAGACGTGCGATGCTTGCATGTCTGTTCGATTATGTTTGTCCAGTTGTGGACAAAGTACCCAGGAATATCACAACAAAGAACAAAAACTCAGTCACAAGTAAAAGTGCTGCACACCAAATCTGACTTGAGTAAAAGTATCTAGGTATTGTCAGCAAAATGTAGGCATACTTAAAATTAAAAGTTCAAAGTACTCATGATGCAGAGTGACCCAATTTCAAGTGTTGTGATCATCATATACATGAATATGTATTGAGTATTAATTGATAAACGTAGGCTACATGAAAACAGCATTTAAATGTTGTCATGGTAGAACTAATTTTAGCACCTTTCACTGGTGCACTAGTCTGATCTATAACAACACACAGCAACTTGTAAATATGAAACAACTACATATAAAACAAACTTATGGAGTTAGATCAGTCTCAATATTCACAAATGCACACAGAAGGATTCACAAATACATGTTAAGATTTATATATAAATGACTCTCTCCATACAAATATTTTCAATGCACACACATATATTTAGCATTTTATATAAATGTAAAAAAAAAAATCCACAAATAACCAAAGAAGTTTTACAAATGTATTTCTGATGCACACACAAATATTTATTGTTTTAAATACATGCAATAAAAATCCACAAATATATGTATTTAAAAAGTATTTGCAATTTTCATCAAAACATATGTGGATGTTGATACATTCATTTACAAATGCTTTTATTTTGTGAACCTCCGCGCATTTGTGTGTGAATCTTTTTGAGACTCCCCTGACGTGACCCGATCCACAAATGCATTTTTTCTATCAAGGGGATATAGGTAGCCAATCAGATGTCTCCTTCCTCTTCAGCCAATCACATGAGCATCCCGCCACCACCCCCGCGCGGGGTATGTTTTAACGTCGTAGCGTCAGAAGGTGGCAGTAATGCACCACTACATTGTTTGCGACCGCCAAATTAATACGGAAGAGAAGAAGAAGAAGGTCAAGAGCGTAGAGTGCGTAAGCACTGCTCTATTTCCAGCGCAGCCGGCACTGCGAGAAAAGCCTTTTATGTCCGTCCCGGAACAGCGGGCTGGGTTGGGAAATAGTGTCGAAGGTGCCGCTGTGTGTTGGGGGCGGCACTTGACGGACAACGCACCGCGCCGGCGGCGGTGTGCGTTGCACGGTGTACCTTAGCGTCAGTTACACGGTGCAATTATACCAACTAAGCAAGTTTCAGATGATTTGCTAACTAACTGGGCTACCACACACTTTAGCAAAACCAATCACTAATAATTCAACAAAGAGTCATGATTTACAACAAGTGGATACACTTACAGGCAACAGTATCCAGCTGCAGCCCCGGAGCAGAAGCCCCTGACATGACACAAGCCTCTGGCTTTTTTTTTCTCCTAACAACTTTTTTAAGTAAAATTGCATAACATAGCGTCTATGAATTGATGAATTGTCCATTTATTTTACCTTTATTTAATCATACAAGTCAACTTTGCTTTTTGTTTGTTTTTGACCAAATCGCCAGGTTGGAAACATCAATAAAAGAAGCTGCGCTCAGTGGGCGCTCCTTGTACATTAATATTCATATGCTTCGTTAACTACGACCTGTATTCATTTAGATCGGACCTTTCAAACTACAAATATTTCACCATTCAATGTGAGAAATCAGTGCTAACATTAAAAAATATCTGACTGTTACCCTGTATCGTGTGTAAGTGTGCACAATGAAGAGACAAAAGTCAATTTGACAAACTTTATTTTCAAATTTCCACAAACAATATCTGATGGCCAGTCCGCTTCTCCTGGCAGCCTGCAAGACACAGAAAAGACAATGAGCACCTAACTTCAAGAAACAAATCCCAACTTCACCACTGTATTTTTTTTGTTTCGCATTTCAGCTGTCTTATAGCCAGATTGAAGGCTTTGGGTCCGTCACTCTGCTTAATTTAGCGTTGTAACGGCCTGACTACACGGTGTCGGCCCCCCCGGCCTGACCTCCGCGCTCCTCTTCGCTCCTCTCACCCACACTTGAGCATCCGTCCAGGCCGCGGAGGTCAGGCTGGAGGGCTGTGGACTTCAGGCCCGGGCGGGACCATAGGTGAGTGGATCCCAAGTCTGGAGCCCTGCCCTCGCCAGTCACCAGGATCCTCTTCTAACGGTCACAGAATAAACAACATAGCTATTTTCTGCCAATTTATTCCAGTTAGCTTACCTGAAACCTGCTGCGTTGAGATGCTGTGTCCTGCGAGCTCAGTTCCACACAAAGACCGCGACAATAATATCCAGCATCACTTCCGTCACGTCAGGGGCTTGTGCTCCGGGGCTGCAGCTGGATGCTAGGCTACTCCTTACAGGTGCACGATCGCCGGCCGCCATGCAGCAAACTAGACCTCTTGACCATAGACCTATGCCATAGACAGACATACGCGCCTGACCTTCTTCTTCTTCTCTTCCGTATTATTTTGGCGGTCGCAAACAATGTAGTGGTGCATTACCGCCACCTTCTTCTTCTTCTTCTTCTTTTTCTTCTTCTTCTTCTGTGGGGTTTATTGGCGGTTGGCAAACCAACTTATGGTGCATTACCGCCACCAACTGGACTGGAGTGTGAACAAGCGATTAGGCAGTAAAGAAAAAAAACAAAAACCTAGATTCTGTTATTTAACTCAGTTTCTTTAATGAACTTAATGTCATATTGTATCTTGCCTGCTGATTCCCCCAAAAGCCCTGTTAGTGTAAAATCATGGTGTTTTGCCTTCCTTAATGACTGACAAAGCTTCTTCCTCTGGGTATCATATTTCTTGCAGTGAAGTAGTACATGTTCAACTGTTTCTGGTTGATTACAGTGTGTGCAGTTTCCAGTAGGGTGCTTGCCTATTTTGTGCAATGTGTGATAGAGACCTGTATGACCTAATCTAAGACGTGTTATGATGTTTTCTTCCCTACGTTTGAAGCCCATCTTCCTCCCATCACCAACATTCCTTTGTATTTGATACAGGTACCTTCCGGTTTCACTGATGTCCCAATATTCCTGCCATGCAGATTGTGTATACTTCCTAATGAATGATTTAACTTCAGCTTTGCTTAGTGGAACTTGCATGTCTACCTGTGTAATTCGGAGTGTTTGCTTGGCCAGAATATCTACCTGCTCATTTCCTTCCACACCCACATGAGCAGGGACCCAGATGAACCGTGTGAATATGCCCTTAACATGCGTTCTGTACATTATTAGGAATATTTCATTGACTATATCCATTCTGAATGCTGATCTGCCTGATCTAATACTTGATAGTGCTGAGAAACTGTCTGATGCAATAACTGCTTTTTGTATTTCCTTCTCCTCTATCCACTGTAACGCAAGTAGTATAGCCAGCAGCTCTGTGGTGTACACTGACAGATGATCTGATACCCTTTTCTTAATATATGTTTTACTCACCGGGATATATACTGCTGCACCTGCACATCCTGTATCTGGGTCTTTGGATCCATCTGTAAAAATAATCACTGAATCTGAGAAATGTTGGTCAAAATATTTCTGGACTACACACCATACAGGATGTTTCTCTGGCTTTTTCTTCAATTTTTGCTGTATATTGAGGTCTACATTTGGCAAAGGGAATAGCCAAGGAGGAATGGCAGAGATTGAAACTGTGGGGCTATACTGTAATTTACTTAATCCTATGATTCGTGCTTTCACATCACCAATCCAACCAAAACTCTTGAAATTGGTTTCATTGTGTTCCCAGCAGTCTTTTAAGATATTCTTGGCAGGATGTTTATCACAGTGCCCCTGAAGATTGACCCCGTATGCCAGCATTAGTTTAACTCTCCTAATTCGCAGAGGCAACTCTCCCATTTCCACCTGCATCGCTGACACTGGAGATGTTTTAAATGCTCCACTGCAGATTCTCAGGGCCTGAGCTTGCAGAACATCCAGCTTTTTAAGATTTGATTCTGCTGCTGACATATAAGCTATACACCCATAATCAAATATTGCTCTCATGAGTGCCCAGTATATATTTTGCAGAGATGACCTACATGCTCCCCACTCCTGTCCTGCCAGACACCGCAGTACATTCAAGACCCTCTTACTTTTACTTTTAACTTTACCTAAGTGCGTGCTCCATGTAAGCTTCTCATCAAACCAGACCCCAAGAAATTTGATGACTTTAACCTGTTCAAGTTGTTGCCCATACAATTTTAACGAGAGAGGTGTAATTTTATGTCGTCTTGAAAAGCAGATCACTTGAGTTTTTGCAACCGACAATCTAAACCCCCACTTACTTGCCCACTCCTCCACCTCAAGTATTGCAGCTTGTATTTTCCCACCCACATGAGCTACATTGCGGCCTCTTGCCCACAGAGCCCCGTCATCCGCATACAAAGATTTCCCTACATTCTGTTCTACCTTAGAAAATATGTCGTTGATCATTATATTGAATAGCAATGGACTACAAACACTGCCTTGTGGAGTACCATTCTCTACCTCATATATATTGGAGTATTCTGCCCCTACTCTTACCTGTATTTTCCTATTGATTAAAAAATCCAGCACCCAGTTATACACCCTCCCACCAATTCCCAGTGATTTTAATTTAATGAGAAGACCTTCTTTCCAGAGCATGTTGTATGCTTTTTCAATATCAAAGAAGACAGCTATCACCACTTCCTTATTGGTCTGTGCTTTCCTGATGTCTGATTCTAAACACAATACTGAGTCCATTGTGTTCCGACCCCTTCGGAATCCACTCTGATATGGAGACAGAAGGGCTCTACTTTCTAGGAAGTATATTAACCTTTCTGTGACCATCCGTTCCATGATTTTACACAGGTGCGATGTCAAGGCATTGGGTCTGTAGCTTGATGGATCTGAGGGGTCCTTTCCTGGTTTTTGAACTGGTACTATTATGGCTTCTTTCCACACTGAGGGAAGTTGACCACACTCCCAAACCCTATTAAACAACCTCAGCACTATGTCACATCCTCTGACAGGTGTTCCAACATTTTGTAGCATACACCATCCTTCCC
This sequence comes from Epinephelus awoara, assembly GCA_035609425.1. NCBI lineage: Eukaryota > Metazoa > Chordata > Actinopteri > Perciformes > Serranidae > Epinephelus > Epinephelus awoara. The sequence goes on along the minus strand of CM069302.1, from coordinate 41,276,645 downwards.
AGGCGTAGTTTGACGAGCACTAATGATAGCTCTTCTCAGCTCAAACATACTAAAAGGCAGGTCTAACGGGTCCCCTGACACCTCCATTTTCTCCAATATGTTGGGGTTGTTTATTAAGGTTCTACTCCTACTCTGCCTGGCCTCCTCTGTGAGATTATCTAAACTGTGAACTTTCCTAAATGTTTGGGCTAGAAGTTCAGCCTTTTCCAAGTTCTTGACAGCCATTTTGTCCCCACTGTTTAATACTGGTACTTCATAATTTCTTCTGACCCCCCCCCCCCCCCCCCCCCCCCCCATTCTCCTAATCATGCCCCAGATATCTGATAGTTGCACTTCCCTACCGATACTGCTGCAGTATTGCCTCCAAAATGTGCGCTTTTGTGTTCTTATTGTTTTCCTCACTGTTGCCTGGGCCCTTTTATACTGCATCAGAGCATCCTGAGAATGGAATTTTTTGAGTTGCCTGAATGCTTTATTTCTAGCTTTTATGACTTTGTCACATTCATTATTCCACCAGGGTACGTTCTTGGTACGTCTAACTCCTGTACTTTTAGGGATTGCTTCCTCAGCAGATTGAATTGAATGAAGTCCTTATTGAAAAAGTTGACATCCACCTGGTACCCTTCTTGAAGTTTTTTAAATCTGCTTTTACTGATCTTTTGGAAAGCATCCCAATTAGCATTTCCCAATTACCATCTAGGAATTCTCTTTTCCTTTTCAAAGCAACTTTTTGTGCCAACTATAGTCATCACAGGATAGTGATTGCTCCCCACTGTTGTATTTTTTACCACCCTCCATGTGCTAACACCTGCTATTGTACTGGTTCCAAACGTCAGATCAATTGCTGTTTCTGTGTTTTGCATTCTATTATAACGTGTTCCTTCACCCGTATTAAGACAAACCAAACCGTGATCATCTAAAAATTCCTCAACAACTAAACCATTTGCATCTGTGCTATTGCTTCCCCATAATGAGTTATGTGAGTTGAAATCCCCACACCATATTACATTATCTTGCACTGATCCCCCAACAAAATTTAATATATCTAGACTTAGCCTCTCACACGGATTATAGTAGTTAACTATGTCTATAGGGCCTTTCTCTGTCCATACCCTAACCACAATTGCTTCATAATCTGTGTTTACTTGTATCATTTTATATCTCATTCCGTTCTGTATGAATGTTGCAACTCCTCCCCCTCTTCCAGATTCCCTATCTCTTCTAATTGCAATATACCCCTTTATAATAAAATCCAACTGTGGTTTCAGCCATGTCTCCTGAATACAAAGTACATTAGGTCTCTCTCTCAAGTTATCAATATATTTCTTAAACTCTTGTCCATTCGCGATTAAACTCCTTGCATTCCACTGCAGTAAGACCAAGACCATTAAGAGGATCCAGTCCATGTCTGAGATGGTTGAGTATCATCATTAAGAATGTCTTTAACGTCTTCGCAACTCAACCCCTTCACATTAAGGTACTTTTCAGCTGATCTGACAATTATTTTTATCCTTTCATTTCGGCTCCTTGACTGTGCTGAGCAGTTAATTACATCTGCCATAAACAGTACAAAGTCATTTTTACTCACTAACAGAGTTTCCTCCTTCAACTTATCACATCTTTTGCATTTTTCTGCATCTTTGTTCTTAGTGTCATTTTGTTTTGTTACCTGTACGGTTCCTAGAGCCGCTTTGGCTGCCTCTGCGTAGCTCACTCCCTGGGAAACCCTGATTCTCTGCACCTCTGCTGCTTTTTTACTAACCTCGCATCCACGGTATGCTGAGCTATGTTCCCCTCCACAATTGCAACACTTCAGTTTTGCCCCCTCATCACATTTGCCATATTCATGGTCTCCACCACATCTGCCACATCTTTGCTTTCCTTTGCAAACCGCCGCTATATGTCCAAATCTCTGGCACTTAAAGCACCTTAGGGGAGGGGGAACATATGGTCTCACATCATAGCACATATACCCAATGAATATCTTTTCCGGGAGTCTTTCTTCATCAAAGGTGGTCAGAACCGAGAGACTATCACTTTTAATCCCATTTCTATTTGTCTTCAGACATTTGACCTTACTCACTTTTGCATTTGTTACATTTTCTTTCACATCATCATCAGATACTCTTACCGGAATCCCTGTCGCAACTCCCCTGACTAGCTTTCTGCTTCTACCCAGGGTACATTTCACTTCCCTGCCTTCTATCTTATTCATCCTGATGGCTCTCCCTTGTTGTCCTCCATCCCTACATGCAATCAGCAATGATCCATTTCGCAGTATCTTAGCACTCCTTACCTCCCCGATTTCTTTGCTGATGGTTTTAGTAAGCCGTATTGGATTCCAGTCGCTGAACGAAGCTCCCTCTTGTGCAAAGCTAACGATTACCTTGAACTCCTCTTTCCTTTCCCCTGCTACCGCTGCTCCCCCTTCGGAATCACTATCCTCCGATTTATTTCTCCTCTTTTTGCGCTTATTCTTCCGAGCAATATTCCAATCACCTTCATACCTCCCGCCACCTACTTCCATCTCCCCTAATTCGCTTCCTCCTCCGTCACTTCCCTCTGCCATCTCTCGTCCAGTCACAGTCCATTGTTGCCAACCACCTCCTCCAGGCACTGCCACCTTCTGACGCTACGACGTTAAAACATACCCCGCGTGGGGGTGGTGGCGGGATGCTCATGTGATTGGCTGAAGAGGAAGGAGACATCTGATTGGCTACCTATATCCCCTTGCACAAATGCATTTGTGGATCGGGTCAGGGAGTCTCAAAAAGATTCACACACAAATGCGCGGAGGTTCACGAAATAAAAGCATTTGTAAATGAATGTATCAACATCCACATATGTTTTGATGAAAATTGCAAATACTTTTTAAATACATATATTTGTGGATTTTTATTGCATATATTTAATACAATAAATATTTGTGTGTACATCAGAAATACATTTGTGAAACTTTTTTTGGTTATTTGTGGATTTTTTTTTTTACATTTATATAAAATGCTAAATATATGTGTGTGCATTGAAAATATTTGTGTGGAGAGTCATTTATATATAAATCTTAACATGTATTTGTGAATCCTTCTGTGTGCATTTGTGAATATTGAGACTGATCTAACTCCATACAAACTAGCCTATCTGAAAAGTAACTATAGCTATCAAATAAATGTAGCTTGAGTAGAATGTACAGTATTTCCCTCTAAGTACATGGAAATACCCAAAATACATCAAATTTGTACTTAAGTACAATAGCTACTTGTAAATATATTTAGTTACTGTCCATCACTACATTTGTCTCACCATTATGCTTTCTGTCTACAATTTTATGGAGACTTGACAGTTTACTTGGTACACCTAGAAAAAACAACAGCAGTTTAATATTGTATTAAGTCTGACATTTTATTGAAGTGTTGAGTTGTAGATTGTGGTGCTGTTGAGCTGTACTGGATTACACTGACAGCAGTTTCTCATTTAGTCTGTCCTCACCAATATAAATGGGATCAAACAGGTCAGATGTGGAGAGGAAAATTTTATTCAGCCACACTTCAGACATCAGGTATACAATTCATATCAGATAATCAATATTTAAAATGCTGTTGAATAAATACTACAAAAAAGACAATTAATCTTTAAATACAATAAATAAATTACAATAAATTCTTAAAATCATTATTGAATTGTAAAAACACATAAATAAGCAAAAGAATGCAAAGAACAATAACATGTTACAACATTTAATAATATAAGAATATATCTTATACTGAGACTGAATATTGCCCATTAGACATACCCCAAACAAATTACATTCCATATTTAACCACTGCAGAGATATCAGCCACGAATTTCAAAAGGACTACCTCATACGCACGTTTATTATCTATGAGCGCTGACACCGCTGTCATCCAGCGGACCTCAGTCACAACTGGGCTCTATATTAAAACATCGACCACGGATCTGACGATTAAACTACGCATGAAAACACTACGTTCTGTGACAAAACAACAGTCACATATCGGTAATTATGGCTTACAATTGTGCGCCTTTCCCTCACTCGCCATTTTCCGATGATTGTTGCGAAATGCATGCTGGGATACCTGGCTGTCTGAAGTCCACACAAGTCTGCTCCAATGCATCCCCGGTGAAATGGGTGTGCCAAGAACACATCCGGGAATTTGGACTGAACTTGGCTAGATGTGAACTCTGAATTGGAACAGTACTTGGGCTGTGACTGATGACGTGTCACAGGTCCACAAGAACACAAGTCCGCACAAGAACGCATATTGAGAAATGGCTCGAAAGTGTTTTAATGAGCTCACTAGGCCTATATAGTCCTCTATATAGGGAATTCCCTATATAGTGAGTAGTGAGTAGGGAGTAGTGAATGATTTCGGACACAGCAATAGGCTGCATCCCAAGTCCCTTAAAATTACTGCTAACCACCTTATCTAGCCACCTTATCTAAAGGGTGGTCCTGAAAAATCTTAAAAGTGAGGGACATACAGCCCTTATTCTTGACCCTCAACTCAACACTCTGAGAATCGGGACAGCATTAGCACTTCGCAGGAGCGCGGATTTTTGAGACTGAGGGTTAAGATTGAGGGTTAAAATAGGAATTGGGATTGGGCCTAACTGTTTAGTCCCTCCCACTTAGGAAAACATGCAAGGAGTCAGGAGTTAGGAGTGAGGAGCGAGGGTTGCTGATTAAGGCTGCGGTCGGAAAGTCCCTCCTATCGTCTATTCCTAATCACTATTCCTTAACCTCGGTGGGAAACGTCTCGAGGTCAAGGAAAGATGAGTAGGAGAATTCATAAGGACTTAGGAAAAGAGAACCGCGGAGCTGAGAAAATCCAACCGCACTTACACTGGGCTACTTCATCATGCGACGGCGGATGTCAGTGACGTAGATCAACCGTGGTGAAACTACAGTTTAGTTTAGATGGACTATAAAAAGCGCATCTCAGATACTCCGCCCTGTGCCTACTTACCATGTTGCTTCATGCAGGCTATATAAACGTGGACAGCACCATGAAAAATATGACTTAATTACCAACGTCTGAATTGAAGTAAAAAAAGATATATAGGCAGTCACAACACTGAAACGCTGAAAATGGTTGCTCACCCTCACCCTCCTGAATCATTGTGATTATTTATGACAAATGTTTAAGTGTATGCAAGAGAGGCAAATATGTTAGGCTTACAAATCTACTACTGTACATATCATTCTTAAGTTGCAAACATGTTGAATTAAAAACATCATCTAAATAAAAACGTTTCATATCCCTTTTTCTTGAAACACAAACTCCTGTGTTAATATGCCAATCAATCATCATCTGTCATTTGCTTACAATAGTTTAAAAACGACCACAAAACTCAGTAAACACCTTGAAATGTTGACATGACTGTGCCTTGAAGTTATTTTTTATTTTATTTTTTAATTGTGTTTATTAGATTTCCCATTATATTAGTGACAATAACAACACAGAAAAAAGAAAAGAACAAATAACCAGAGCATACATAGGGATGAAGGTGCATCTGTGCAATAAACAGTATATCTTCTGCCTATGGACATGTTTTCTGTGTTTGCTGATGTTCGTATGCAAGAAATGAGTAAACTATTCAATTCACAGAGAGAGCAGAAAGGGAAAAAAAGGGGGGGGGGGGGGGGGGTAGAGATGTGGGAGGCTTTATTCTAAAGTGTTTGGGTGAAATTCATTTGCAGAATAGTCTAAAAAGGGCTGCCTCCCGCTGAAGAGGTGCTCCTGCTGCACACGTGCCCGTGTGAGTGCAGAGATGTCTGCATCTGTGAAAAATTAATTAATGATATTGCTAAAAGCTGGCGATTCAATAACGCTCAAATAGTGACATGATTAATGCACAGTGAGCATATCTTACACCACAATGTTAACTTGAATTGGATAATGTTACAACAGTAGTGTGACGTTTATAGTTCGCATGGGTTTACCATATTGTTGAGAGTTTGGAACATATAACGTTACGCATATTATCAAGTTATGGCATGAGATGGGCAAAGCTTTATTTAACGGTGACTTACATGGTAATCTCCGTGACTTTTCAGTCATGTTGAGAGCCAGTTGTTCTTTTTCTTTTCCTTTCGTTGCTTCTTTCGTTCTTCCTCTTCTCCTACTTCTTCGGGTTTATTCGTTTGTCTCCGTGAATGGTTGGTCGCTTTAAATATTGCTCCCGCAAAGCATTGTGGGATTAAATTATCTCCTTTCCTATCGCTTAGGAAGGTCCGATGTATCCTATGCTAAAGGAGATCTGAAAGGAAGCACTGAACCTCCTTTCCTTAGTCTGAAATACTTCCGGGTCATTTCACTCAGCTAGGAACCTTCCCAAGCAAAAAAGACTTTCCGACCGCAGTCTAAGAGACATGAGACGGCCTTACTCTGAAGCGTCACGAAAAGCGACGTCCTATTCTGGTGACGGCGCGACAGCTGGAGAACGGAGCCAGCGTTTGGCGTAGGCCTACATCCCAAGTCCCATCATATTCACTGATCAAAGCCGTAATTTTATTTATAAAGCCCATTATCACAAATCACAATTTGCCTCACAGGGCTTTACAGCATACGACATCCCTCTGTCCTTTGGACCCTCACAGCTGATCAGGAAAACTCCTCAAAAAAAACCTTTAGGCAAGGCAAGGCAAGGCAATTTTATTTATATAGCACCATTCATACACAAGGCAATTCAATGTGCTTTACAAGAGAAAACATTAAAGGAACAATAGATCATTAAAAACAAAAGCTAAAAGCAAGACAATAAATAGTTAAAGACAGCGCAGAAAATGCATTTAAAAAGCAAACATAAAGCCAAAGCAACAGCAGACAAATATAAAAACAATAGCTACAGATTATCCTAACAATAAATTACATATCTAGTTCACTGGTAAGCTGCAGTAAATAGTAATGTTTTAAGCCCTGATTTAAATGAGCTGACAGTTTCAGCCGACCTCAGATATTCTGGAAGTTTGTTCCACAGGCGGGGAGCATAGAAACTAAAGGCTGCTTCACCTTGTTTGGTTTTGATCCTGGGAACACTGAGTAAACCTGTTCCAGATGATCTGAGGGGTCTGGATGCTTCATAACGTACAAGTAAATCAGAGATGTATTTAGGCCCGAGACCATTTAGTGTTTTGTAGACAAGTAACAAGATTTTAAAGTCTGTCCTTTGACACACAGGAAGCCAGTGCAGTGACTTAAGCACTGGTGTAATGTGCTCCACTCTCTTGGTGTTGGTGAGGACTCTGGCAGCAGCGTTCTGGACGAGCTGCAGTTGTCTGATTGATTTTTTACTCAGGCCTGTGAAGACACCGTTACAATAGTCCAGCCTGCTGAAAATGAAAGAATGAACAAGTTTTTCTGTATCTGGTTTAGACAATTAGAAATTCTTAAATTCTTGCTATGTTTTTAAGGTGGTAGTAGGCTGATTTAGTAATTGTCTTAATGTGACTATTGAAATTTAGGTCTGAGTCCAGAGCTACACCAAGATTTCTGGCTTGATTTGTAGGTTTTAGTGTCATGGCGTCAAGGTGAGCACTGACTATTGATCGTTGTTCTTTGGGGCCAAAAACAACTATCTCAGTTTTGTCTGTGTTTAGTTGTAGAAAATTCTGGCACATCCACGTATTGATTTCGTCAATGCACTTATTTAGCAGATGTAGGGGACTGTAGTCATCTGGTGACACTGTTATGTAAAGTTGTGTGTCATCTGCATAAGTATGGTAGGAGATGTTATGATATTCCATAATCTGAGCAAGAGGGAGCATATAGATGTTGAACAGAAGAGGCCCAAGAATGGACCCTTGAGGAACTCCACATGTAATTTTCATTCGCACAGATTCATAATTGCCACATAATAATTGACATAATTGACACAAAGAAATACCTGTCTTGTAAATAAGATTTAAACCAATTTAGTGCCAGAAAGTCCCACAAACTTTTCTAATCTGTCAAGCAGTATGTTATGGTCGACTGTGTCAAATACAGCACTGAGGTCCAGTAATACCAGAACCGAAATCTTTGATGCATCACTGCTCAGATGAATGTCATTTAAAACTTTTACAAGTGCAGTCTCAGTGCTGTGATGTGCTCGAAATCCAGACTGAAAGGCATCAAAGGAATTGTTTTGCTCCAAGAAGGTGTTAAGTTGCTGAAAAACAACCTTTTCAATGATCTTTCCTAAAAATGGTAGGTTTGATATGGGCCTGTAGTTATTTATTACTGAGGCATCCAGATTAGGCTTTTTTAAGAGAGGTTTAATGACTGCAGTCTTCAGGGTCGTTTGGAAAAGGCCTGACTGAAGAGAACAATTGACTATCTGTAGTATATCTGATGCTATGCAGTTAAAAACATCTTTAAAAAAGCTTGTAGGCAGACTGTCGAGGCAGCAGGTAGTGGACCTAACCCCCTTTACCGGGAAAAAAACGGTAGAAACCTCAGGAAGAGCAACTGAGGAGGGATCCCTCTTCCAGGACGGACAGACGTGCAATAGATGTCGTACAGAACAGATCAGCATAATAAATTAACAGTAATCCATGACACAATGAGTTCTCGTTTTAAGACAGATTGTCTGATTAGGGGCCATCGGTATATAGGTACATAAATACCCATCGCTAGTATGCACAGAAGACTAGGGTGAGTCGGATAGTTTAGTTTTCTATAGGCAGTTTAGGGGGAATATTTATATGAAGCCTGTTGTGGTGGATGTCGTCATCTCCTTTCAGTCACTTTAATGACTGTGTTAACTGACTATAGGTGTGAATGGACTTTGCATAATTTTGATCATATGAATGGAAATGGAGCCAGGTAGGTCAAATCCCTGTTCTGATATATGTGACACAAGTGAAGACAAAAGACAAAGAAAACTCACTGTGAAAGCTTTGATGAATAAAACTGAAAATCTTCAAAAAGAGCGACAAGTAAAAGTGAGCAAAATTAAAGGTACTGTGAAGGTAATCAAAGGACTTATGCAAAATAAAGATAATGCTCCAAGTATCCAGTCTCAGCTTGAAGATTTGCATGTGCTGTTTGATGATGCAGGTAAGCTCCATGATTCTGTCATTCCATTGCTTCCTCAGGAAGAACAGAGGAAACAAAATGAGTGGTTTTCAAGTGTACACTAACACAATATTGATTTTGTTGATGGGGTGAAGAAATGGCTTTCTGATGCTAAGGGGAGGGATACCCAAAACATAGCCAAGGGAAGCACAGATGGTACTTCTATTGTCCCTCAGTCACCCCTACCTGGTGTTGAACAACTTTATGCACAAAATATTGATGAGTTTTGTGCTCCCGACCATACTGAGAATAGTGTGGGAAATGCTGATTTAGATGATGTCAAACCAAGTGACAGTGTCTCTAATGTTGCAAGTAAAGCATCAAATAAAAGAAGCTCAGCAGGAAATAAGTCCACAGTTTCATCCACTTTGTCAGCAAGCATTAAAGCTGAGGCAGATGTGGCTGCACTTGTTGCTCGCCAAAAGTTCTTAAAGGATAAGCATGCTTTGGAAGAGCAAGAAGAGCAGCTCAGGAAAAGAAAGGAGCAGCTAGATTTGGAGATGGAAATAGCTGCATCACTAGCTAAAATAAATGTGTTGAGAGTCTCAGGGACCTCACAAGTTCCCAGTATAGTAGATCAGATGTAATGAATTCATACTTGGAGAGAGAAAGGGGTAAAGTTCAAACTTTGAATGCTGACGCTGTGTTATTTGTGCTTGCGGCTGCGAACCAGCCACCTCTGTCTATTTTTGGAGGTGACCAGCTCGATCCATGTTGGATGGGTGCAAGATCCAAAGCCAGAAATATGGAACTGCAGCCTCAAGCCATGACATCATACCAGCCGCTGAAGCTGGAGTCAAAGATGAAACAAAATGGTACACAGAGCATTAATATCTAATATATCCAGTTAGAACTAGACCACTCTGCACCCCTGTTTCGAGACGGTTCTGATCATGGTCACTTAACAGTCTTGGAGAGGCAAAATGAGATTACATCCTTACTGGTGGAGCAGCAGTCTCTCTCTTTTCTTCCAAGACATGACATTCAGATTTTTGATGGGGATCCTTTACAATATCAAACTTTCATTCGGGCCTTTGAATACAGCATTGAGCAAAAGACTCACAGTGCTAGAGATTGCTTATACTTCCTTGAGCAATACACCAGAGGGCAACCCAGGGAGATGGTTAGAAGTTGTCAACATATGCCTCATGAAAGTGGATATGTCAAGGCCAAATCTTTGCTGCGAGACCACTTTGGCGATCCATTGAAAATCGCTTCTGCCTATATGGAGAATGTTTTCACATGGCCGGTGGTAAGATCTGAGGATGTGAAAGCCTTGCAGGCATATAGCTTCTTGTTGCGTGCATGCTGCAATGCTCTGGAAGGGGCAGAGTCCGCATATGAGTTGGATGCTCCTGTTAATATGCAAACGGTAATGAAGAAGCTGCCTTACAAGCTCAGGGATAGGTGGCGAGACGTTGCCTGTGATCATGGGTGGATCTACCAGGGTGGCATGGGGCTAAAAGAAAGCCTTGCCACCCCAGTTGGCAGCAAAGAATTCAAAGAAAAGTCATGGCCAATTTGACATTTACGAGCGCGAAACTCCAATGTCCGACTGCTCTGAATGCAGCACAACAGTCTAAATCCTGCTGGATATTAGTTTGTTTCTCAGGACTGTCTTAAGTTACTGAGTTTATGCACATCAGTCACTTCTTTGGACATCAGCTTTTGTCTTTACATTCAAATATTACACAGCGAGAATTCACCCTCAGCTCAGAATCAAACCTCTGTCCTTTTATTATTTATTATTTTTTATAACACTGCACAAGGATCAGACTGCCAGTCTGTTAGAGCAGCTCCCACATGTTTATTGCACATAATGTGTAGGTCTAATTATTTACATTTTAAAAATCGGTATGAAGCTTTAGACACGTAGTATCAATGACTAATGATCTCTATCACTGATGTCATTGGTCGCACTGATGGAACATAATTCCTATAGCCTAATATTGGGGATTATATGTTCATATTTCTGAGTGAGCAATGGTGCAGCATTTCAGTGTCTTTAAATTTACTACATTTGTAGCTGAAATAAAGTCACTGAATGCTGCTGAGTCAAGATACAAATAGATGTCCAACATTTTAAAATCTATTGTATTTTAACCTCAATGTCTTTTCGAGTGCAAATCACCAAACATATTATTACTGGGTCAGACTGTGAGTTTACAGTCATGTCTTTATGTCTTTGATCTATAGCCTAGCCTATATGTTTCAAATCTTCCTATTTTTCAGTTGCTGCCTCCTGTGTTTTTCCCCATCAGATTAAATCTGAACAAATATATTATTATATATTATTAATATAATGTAAGTATCTACAGCCTGATACACAGTCAGATTCCACCACTTTATCTTCATTAAGGAAATGTAAGTCTGACAAATGATGAATAAACGGACAACACTGAATAAAACTTTTTTATTAACTTTATGGTAAACTTATTTACACCTTCCTCGCTCTGACTCAGGCTCTTCTTTAAAAGATAAACGTGTACCGTCTGCTACACATGCATTAATATCTCTACATCCACTGGATTAAAATGGAGGCGCTGTCTTTTATTTACCTGTTGCCATGGTGAATCGTGGAGTCGGAGCTCCATTGATGATGGCTTTTTATTGTTGGCTTAACTCAGAGTGAACATACTCAGGTTGACTGAACTAACTCAAATCAGCTGTTCTGGAACCACTAACTCAGAGTTTCCCATCTCAGGGTAAATCAACTTAGAGTTCAGGGTTAGACTCAGGGTCTGTTGAACCTCCCTCAACACCTATTCCTAATATGAACTGTTTCACGTGAAACCTCAAATGCAAGACAGTGATTGCATGAGATTTAGTTTGTCTGTGTGAGTTTGTAAATGGCAGCCCGTGTCCTTATGTAGTGTAAACATACTATTTCTCATCAAACTGTGATAACTGTGATCAAATTCAGTATATATACTGTACGTCTGCCATATGTTGCCACCCCTCAAAAATTCCTGCCCCCCTCTTGCCACCCCATAAATATTTTTCTAGATCCACCCCTGCCTGTGATCTACAGGAGAAGTCCCATCGTAGAGCTAACATTCGTGACATCGTTGAGTTCATTGAAAGGCAGGTGAAAATAGCAAGTGACCCACTGTTTGGAGATCTTCATGATTCTCCAGCAGCAGTAAGAAAGGATGTGAAACATGTTAAATCTAAACCTTTTTCTAAAGCTAAGGGTAGTAGCTTTGCCACTACCATCGCTGCAGTGGACGAGAAGGTTGAAGCTGCAATAAAGAATAAAAGGGGCTCACCTGTGGGAAAGGTTTGTTTGTTTTGTGGAGCTGGACACACTTTAGATCTGTGCTTTCTATTGGAAAAGAAGACTCACAGTGAGAAGATGTCCTTCTTGAAAGAACATGGGTATGTCTGTGCATTGGGCACAGAAGCAAAGATTGTAAGAAACGTCTCTCTTGTAAAGTATGCAATCTGAAGCATCCCACCATGTTGCATGTCCGCTGTAAGGAAGGCGAGGCTGGTTCAGGACAAGTGAAGAAGGAAGTAGAAGCTACAGGTGGAAGTGCTTTGATCTCTGTGCAATCCAGTGGATTTACTGGGGCCAGGGAGCGTGATTGTACACCTTCTATACTGCCGGTTCGAGTAAAATCTAAGACAGGGCAGGAAACACTTGTTACTTATGCCTTTCTAGATCCTGGGTGCTCTGCTTCATTTTGTACGGACAGGCTCATGAACAGGCTGAATCTCACAGGGAGGAAAATGGACATTCTCCTAAGGACAATGGGTCAGGAAAAGGTTGTTGGCAGTCACATTGTGACGGACCTGGAGGTAGCTGGATTGGACACAGACTGTTTCTGTGAGCTGCCTGATATGTTCACCCAGAGATGTATGCCTGTCCATCAAGGTAATATTCCTAGACAGGAAGATCCTCTAAGATGGCCACATCTTGAGCATGTGAAGATAACAGAGATTAACTCGGGTGTAGACCTGCTTATTGGAACCAATGGACTGTTAATGGGCCTCTTAGAGGAGACTGCATCACTGCTGCTTGTGGAGAGCGTGATGTTACCGTCAATAGGATTTCCGTTGCAAAGCTTGATGAGCTGTGGGAACGGCAGACAAAGGCAGACTTCCCTGAATGTGCTCAGGATGAGCAGCTGGGTCTGTCTAGAGAAGATTGGCACTTCATGGAGTCTGTCACCAAGTCAGCTCAGCTGGTTGACAGTCATGATAGCATTGGCTTACCTTTGAGGCAGGGTGATGTGAAAATGCCCAATAACAGGAAGGTCGCTGAACAGCGAGCACTGAGTCTCAGAAGGAGATTCAATAAGGACAGCACCTTTCATGCTGATTATACCAACTTCATGGGTGACATCATCTCTAAGGGTTACGGTGAGAGGGTACCAACTGAGGATCTGGGTCGTTGTGATGGTAGGGTATGGTACATACCACAACATGGGGTGTATCACCCACAGAAGAAAAAGATGAGGATTGTTTTTGACTGTGCTGCTACATTCCAAGGAACATCTTTAAATGCCCAGCTTCTTCAAGGCCCAGATCTTACCAGCTCCCTGGTTGGTGTCATATGCAGGTTTCAAAAAGAGTCCATTGTGCTTATGGCTGACATTGCAGCTATGTTCCATCAGGTCAGGGTGCCAAGGTCAGACTCCGACCTGTTAAGTTCTTTGGTGGCCGGATGGAGATCACAGTCAGGATCTGGTAGAGTACCGAATGTACTGCCACAGGGCATGGTGGACGTAATCACATGCTTTCAAGGCTACGCCAGAGATACTGGATTTCAGGTGCTAGTATCGCTAGAAGAAAGACTTTGTCAAGGTGTGTTGTTTGTCGTAGGTTGCATGCTGCACCGAGACAGCAGTGGATGGCAGATCTTCCCCATGACAGAGTTTCTCCTGATGAACCTTCATTCACCCAAGCTGGAGTAGATTGCTTTGGGCCTTTTTGGGTCAAAAGAGGAAGGTTCACTGTAAAGAGGTGTGGGGTTATCTTTACGTGCCTGGCTGTAAGAGTTGTGCACCTTGAAGTAGTGTCATCGCTAGACACGGATTCCTTTGTCAATGCCCTTAGACGCTTCGTGGCAAGGCATGGTCAGGTGTTGGAGCTACGTTCCGACAATGGCACTAACTTTGTGGGAGCTGAACGCGAGTTGAGGGAGGCAATAGGAAAATGGAATCATGCCCAGATCAATGACATACTCCTTCAGAAGGGAATTCAGTGGGTTTTTAATCCCCCGTTTGGGTCACATCATGGTGGAGTGTGGGAGCGATTGATAAGGTCTGTACGGAGAGTATTGAACTCCACTTTGAGGACACAAAATCTTGATGAGGAAGGTCTCCATACAGTCCTTTGTGAAGCCGAGGCCATTATCAACAGGCGTCCCATAACTAAGGCCTCCACTGATCCAAATGACTTAGAAGCATTGACCCCTAACCATATTCTCCTTCTCAAGTCCAAGGCCATCATTGCCACCAGGAGTCTTTCAAAGAGAGGACATGTATGCCTGTCGACGTTGGAGACAAGTGCAGTATATGGCGGACCTGTTCTGGAAGCGCTGGGTTAAGGAGTACTTGCCTCAGCTTCAGGAGCACCAGAAGTGGCAGAGCACTAGACGGAACTTTGTTCCTGGAGATCTTGTTATCGTCGTGAATGAATCTGCACCTCGTAACTCCTGGCTCACTGGAAGGGTGTTGCAAGCAGTTCCTGATAAAAGAGGACTCGTACGTCAGGTTCGTATCAAGACAAGGACCAGCTGCCTGGACAGACCCATAACGAAGGTGTGCCTTCTTCAAGAAGCAGAGGAGCCATGAACATCTGAATTGACTCTTGAACTTTTTACTGATATGGACTCTTTATTGACCTGGACATTTGTAAATGGACATGCTAATGAGCTTGGGCTGACATTTCCCAGCCAGAATGACTCATTTAAATCTGGTGTCAGACTTTGGGGGTATGGGCACAGGTGTGGAATGTTATATATAATGTTGTTTTCTGACTGTTTAATTTTGTCTCCTACATATTAGTGATTATGTAATTAATGCCTTAGCATAATTAGGGGCCATATGTGTGTGTGTCATGTTGGTAAGTCTGAATGTCTATGTGATGTGGGTGAGTACACGCCATTGGTGCTTGGGTGGTGGGCGTGTCACTGTGTGGTGCCCTCTGTGATTGCAGATGATTATGCTCACCTGTTGTCAGTTCTGTGTTTGTCCACGAAGGAGGGTGAGTCGGGAGGGAAACTTTTTGTTGACCGCTAAAGCTAGCGCTAACGCTTAAACCATCGCGTTATTAATCCTGTTACTTGTATCATGATCAAACCTTGCACTAGCGCATGTGTCAAATGCACGGCTTTGTGATATGGCATTAAAGAGAAATGAACCGAGTAAAGGAGAGAGTGTGAATCAGTTTGTGGGCACGTGAAAGTTATCTCCTGTGCTTAGCCTCCTGCGGCATGCCAATTTTATAGTGATCCTCAGTCAGCCACAATACAGCATACGACATCCCTCTGGCCTTAGGACCCACACAGCTGATCAGGAAAACTCTTCAAAAAACCCTTTAACGGGGAAAAAATGGTAGAAAGCTCAAGAAGAGCAACTGAGGAGGGATCCCTCTTCCAGGACGGACAAACGTGCATAAGATGTCGTACAGAACAGATCAACACGATAAATTAACAGTAATCCATATGACACAATGAGACAGAGAGAGAGAGAGACAGAGACAGAGACAGAAGGCCCGTTTCCACCGCAGGAACTTCGGGGTAGATTTACGGGGTTGGGGCCGTTGGTGCGTGTCTCCACCGCAGGAACCACCCCTGAAAGACAGAGTTCCGGAAATTTTACAGGGACTAAACAAGTCCCTGCTTCGGGGTAGGTACTCAGAACGGCCCCGAAAGACTCCTGGGTGGGGCTTGGGGATTACTTGGTGCTGATTGGATTTACTCAAGGCGGGATGTGACGTTAACAGAAAGCAACAAAATAGCCGGCATTTTTAAAACTCAGCAGACGAGGGTTAGCTCGTTCATAGCTTCCACCGCCATGTAAACAAACTCAATAACCGGTCCGTGAAAAACATAATTTTTCCGGCGGATATCTTAGTTACAACATGATTGAGCTAGCAAAGCAGTTTTGTGTTGCTATGTGTGGTATTTATTCAGTTTTGGGAAATCACAATGTCTAGAAAGCATCAGTAGCTGCAGCTGACAGGGACAGCTAACAGCAGCAGCAAAGCTAACATCAGGACGTCATCTGTTAAAAGCCTGCTGTTGTCGGATACGACATGAAACTCCTCCAGTTAGCTCAATCATGTTGTAACTAAGACATCCACTGGAAAAAAAAATTTCACGGGCCACTTTGTGAGTTTAGTGAGTTATTACAGACACCGCTAACAGCGTCCCTACGCCGCTACGTTGCTCCGGTTAAAATGGTCGCGTAACGATTACATCACATCCAGAGCCTGGTAACTTCACAGGAACCTTCCTCCTACTCCGCTCTCTCAGTGGAGACACGGCGGTTGAGAGGACCGAGCGAGAGGACGTTCCTGTAGTAGTTCCTGCCCCCCAAATAGTACCAGGAACTTCTTCGGTGGAAACGGGCCTAGAGAGAGATGCAGGACAGACGGTAATGACAGTAATTTACAACAACATTAATGAAAGTAATAATATTAATCAATATTAATAGGCTAATTAATATTACCTACAAGCTATTAAACATTATTCCACTCACATGACATGCAGGACAATTAATGATGGGCAAATGTGTTTGTGTGTGTGTTTGTGTGTGTGTGCGCCTGGTGTTATATCACCACGTGTGGTTCTGGACATGAGCGGCTGCACATTTAACAGCCACACATCACCGACAGTCCGCTGAACAACGCAACGGGTTGTGAATGAAATAAACTTTATTACAACATGACAGTCTTGCACGAAATATCATGAACGTTACTCTTTGTAGTCACATAGGCATGTGAATTACAGCGCTTCATTGCAAAGAATGCATGTAACGGGTACACTTGCAAGACTGTCATGTTGTAATAACCTCACCTCAACCCCAGAGTGGAATACACACATATATATATACATATATATATATATATAAATATATATAGATAGATAGATAGATAGATAGATATAGGCTGACCAAACGTCCTCTTTTGCCCAGACATGTCCACTTTTCACGTCTTGTCCGGGGCGTCCAGGGGTTTTTTATAAACTGATGATAATGTCCGATTTTCCGTGTGTGTGTGTGTGTGTGTGTGTGTGTGTGTGTGTGTGTGTGTGTGTGTGTGTGTGTGTTACACTGTGGCACGGGCCGCATATTTCTGTCCGAACCCGAACCGAGTCCGACATTATTTAATACTAAAGCACTGAGTTTGTGTCACACAGTTGTTATGGTTACAGGGTATTTAACAGTACGGGCGTGCGCTGTGGGTGCTCAGCCCGTGTTTGAGACGGGAGCGGAGGTCCGACGCTTCCAGCGAGAGGAGAGGGAGACATAAAACAAAATAAGATAAAATAGGAAAAACCTGTATCCCTCTTTTATTTTATTTTCAGCGTTTAACGAAGGCAGAGGCGGGCGGTGGAAGGTCCGAGACTTCGAGCGAGGGGAGAGGTAGAAACAAACAGCCAATGTGTGTCTGTGTGTGTTATGTTCAGGTGTTGTCACGTAAATAACAGTGCCCAAGCAATAAACAGGACAGACAATAGGATTTTATTTATTTTTACACTACATTTTTACTGAAAGCTGACCGAATCCGACCCCAGCCTGAATACAATTTATAGCTACATTTTTGACCAAACCCGGCCCGACCCGTCGGGTACCGTTGGGCTCGTATCGCCACACTCTAGTGTGTGTATGTGTCCCTATTGGGGCCTATCTGAGAGATATTATTTTGTAATATAACTGAATTTTCTATCCATACATATAAACTTTAAATATATTAAAATGATAAGGCATCTTTGAGTAAACTGCACACAGCAAGTGAGACATTTTTTAACATGTTGGACTTTTTGCCGCACTAGTTGACATCTTCATCACACTAGTCATCATGTTCATCCTACTAGTACTAGTACTGTGATAAAATTTCACTTGTTTAACATGTATGGCAGTAGCAGCATTCACTAGTTAACTAGTGACATGCACATGTTAACTAGTAAGCAGCTTTGTTGTTCTAGTAAGATGAGGATATCTACTTGTGTGGTGAAGATGTCAACTACTGGGACAAAAAGTCTCACATGTAAAGAAATGTCTCACTTGCTGTGCACAGTTACCCACTAGTGCTGAGCAAATCGTTACTAGTTCAAAGAATAGCCTTACATGTAAGAAAAACTTCCAACAGGTTTGGTCAAAGTCTTTACATGTTCAGTGCAGAATCTGACTAGTGACAACAAATAGCATCCACTAGTTAACGAGTGAGCCACGGAAAGAGGGTCACTAGTCAACTAGTGAATCTTTTTGGACCTAACATGTTAACTAGTAAGAGGACATATGTAACTAGTTGACTAGTGAAGTCGAAAAGACACCAACTAGTGTTACTAGTGGCCAATTTGGGTCTTACCAGCCGACTAGTGGCAGGTCTTGAACTTCACTAGTTGACAAGTTAGGAAAAAGACACCCACTAGCACAACTAGTAGACATTATGCGTCTTACTAGTCGACTAGTGGAACTTTTTGAACCCCACTAGTTTACAGATGAAGTGTAAAATGTTGTCACTACTATCACTAGTTAACATGTTAAATGCAACACACAGCCAGTAGAGTTGCAGGTGCCACTTAGAAGTCAACATGTTCCACTTGTAAACTGCATGCAAATCAAATAGGCGGGATAAAGACTTTTATTGGTCAGTATTCAAATGAGTGCTGAAAAGCCTTAAAGTGTCAGCTCTGGATATTGACTTTGAGCAGCAGTGGTTGCAGGACATGTGTACATTTATTTTATTGTGTTATTATAAAATGCAGTTAATTTAACGAGTGCTGTAAATATAGTGCACAGATGAAAATCGAACAGATCTTTAACAGTTTGATTTAAAAATAAACAAATAAATAATAGCCTAAATAAATACATAAATTCAAAAAGAAGAAATATTAATATGCAGCTGATATCATAACGCACCATGACTGTTTTGAAAAAGAAAGTTTTCTTGAGTTACCGCGCACTGTGCACGGTACAGTACTGTGCACAGTGCGCGGTACAGTACTGTGCACGGTACAGTACTGTGCACGGTACAGTACTAGGTACTAATGCTAGTGTCACTTACTGCAACTGGTAAACTAGTGTCACTAGTGCTACTAGTAGCACACAGCCAACTCACAACACAGGACACACCCTGGACCTGGTCGTAACCCATGGCCTGTCCATCGGTGTGTCCTCTGTTGTCAACCTGGCTGTGTCCGACCACTACTGTGTATTTTTTAACATCACCAGTTTTAACCAGGAGGAGGCCCCGGTGAGAACAGTGAGGAGGCGCTATCTTACTTCTGAAGTGGCTGCAAATTTTATTGAGATTTTACAGAGCACTCCTGCTGAAATTTTACCAACGATATCAACATTATCAACGATAAAATCACAAGGTGCAGGACCCTGTGATTTTATCGTTGATAATTTTAACAGTAAACTGAAGTCAACTCTCGACTCAGTAGCTCCACCTGTAACGAAAACAATAAAAAGAAAACCTACACCCCTGTGGAGAAAAAACGATGAAATCAATAAACTGAAAAGAAAATGCAGGAGTGCTGAGAGAAGATGGAGAAAGAGTAAACTAACCGTTCATTATGAGATTTTACGTCAACAACTCAAAACCTACAATAACGCAGTCAAAAAGGCCCAAATTTCCCATTTCTCACAACTCATCACCAACCATAAAAACAACCCCCGGTCCCTCTTCTCCACTTTTAATATTTTAACAGGCACTGATTTTAATAAAGTTCTTAAGACACCAACAAATGATCTTTGTGAAGACTTTGCAGACCACTTCAGAACTAAAATCAAGGACATCAGATCCAGCCTGTTATCCGAGAAAGTTCTGTCTGTTACCACACGTGGACTGTTGTCCTTGTCTGAGGAAACACTGGAGAGTTTTGCCCTGGTTGATGCAAGGACACTTGGTCGAGTTTTCTCCCAAGTAAACCCAACAACCCGCCTTTTAGATCCAATTCCCACATCACTTTTAAAGACGTTTTATGGTTTCTTTGAGGAGCAGTTTTTAAACATCATGACTTGCTCTCTTCAGATGGGTGTCTTCTGAAGAAGAGCAACTTAGACCCCAACGTTCTTAATAATTATCGGCCTGTATCCAACTTACGGTTTTTAAGTAAAATTTTAGAAAAACTGGTTTTTAACCAA
Organism: Epinephelus awoara; assembly: GCA_035609425.1. Taxonomy (NCBI): domain Eukaryota; kingdom Metazoa; phylum Chordata; class Actinopteri; order Perciformes; family Serranidae; genus Epinephelus; species Epinephelus awoara. The sequence continues at coordinate 41,256,241 of CM069302.1, read as the reverse complement.
GTTAATGACTTTTTAAACAGAAATACCATTTTAGAGAGGCATCAGTCTGGTTTTAGGAGGAACCACAGTACCGAGACAGCTCTTCTAAAGATTTTAAACAACATCAGGTGGAATTTAGATAACAGAAAGCTCACAGTGTTGGTTCTACTGGATCTAAGCGCCGCTTTTGATACGGTAGACCATCACATTTTATTAAAAAGACTCAGACACCTGGTGGGCCTCTCCGGTACTGTCCTTGACTGGTTTTGTTCTTATCTCACAGACCGATGCTTTTATGTAAGTATGGATACATGTTCCTCAGGAACCCATGAAATTGGATGTGGGGTTCCCCAAGGCTCAATTTTAGGTCCACTTCTCTTTAATCTTTACATGCTTCCCCTTGGGGACGTCATCAGGAGACATGGCATCAGCTTCCATAGTTATGCCGATGATACACAGCTATACATCACCGTGTCTCCTGATGACACAGGGCCAATTGATGCCCTTTTTAACTGCATTGTAGACATCAAGTCATGGATTGCAGAGAATTTCCTACAGCTCAACCAGGACAAAACTGAGGTTTTAGTTATAGGTCCTGAAGGCCAGAGAGAGAAACTTTTACCAAAACTACAGGATCTTAAACCAACCCAATCAGTAAAAAATTTGGGCGACTTTTAACTCTGAGCTGAATTTTATCCCACATATCAAAAATATAACGAAAATAGGTTTTTATCACCTTAAGAACATAGCCAGAGTCCGCCCGTTTCTCTCTCAGGCCAGTACGGAGGTGCTAATGCATGCTTTTATTTCCTGTCGCTTAGATTACTGTAATGCCCTGCTCTCTGGTCTTCCCAAAAAGAGTATTTTAAATCTCCAATTATTACAAAACTCAGCCGCACGTGTGCTGACGAGGACCAGAGGGCGGGAGCACATTACACCGGTTTTAGAGTCACTGCATTGGCTCCCCGTGCGCTTCAGGATAGATTTTAAGATTCTCTTACTGGTTTTTAAATGTCTTAATGGCCTTGCGCCCTCTTATTTATCTGATCTGCTTTTACCATATCAACCCTCGCGGACCCTGAGGTCCTCCGGCACTGGCCTTTTAACCATACCAAAACCCAGAACAAAAACCCATGGTGAGGCAGCATTTAGCCACTATGGCCCCCACCTGTGGAACAGCCTGACGGAGAGCCTCAGGACTTCAGAGACTGTTGATATTTTTAAAGAAGATTAAAGACACACCTTTTTGATCAGGCATTTAACTAATATTTTAAACTCTTCTTATGTTCTTATCTGGTTCTATCCTATTTTATGTTGCTGCTTTTATCTTGCTTTTTAAGATGATATTAATCTGAATAATTTTCTGTTTTTATTTATCACTGGTACTGTATTTATTCTATTTTATTTATAATCTTACGTATTTTATTTTTGGTACTGTATTTATTTTATTTACACACTGGGAGCTGTGTCGGGTCTGCTAGTGGGGGTGCTATCCTTGCGTCCCTTCGGCCCGGCCGGCTGGTGGTTCCTCCCTTCGATGTGGGGGGTCCACCTGTCTGTCGGAGTCGGGGGCCTGGGTGCTGGTCCCCCTGATGGCATGGCCTGCGGCTCCTCCCAGTGTGGACGACCCCAAAGGTGGCGTTTCCTCGATCCTCAGTGCTATGCCATGTCTCCCTATTGTGTGTGTTGTGTGTGTGCGTGTGTGTGTGTGTGTGTGTGTGTGTGTGTGTGTGTGTGTGTGTGTGTGTGTGTGTGTGTGTCTAGTATGGAGGGTGGGAGGGAGGGGCTTTCTTTGTAATTGTTTTTCTTTCTTTAATTGTTTTTAATTCTGTAAAGCACTTTGTGTTGCATGTCCGTGCAGGAAAAGCGCTCTACAAAGTTGATTGATTGATTGATAGTGTCACTAGTGCCACTAGTCGTGCCACTAGTGTCACTAGTAGCACTAGTGTCACTTACTGCAACTGGTAAACTAGTGCCACTAGTAGTGCCACTAGTGTCACTGGTGTCACTACTAGTAGCACTAGTAGCACTAGTGGCACTAGTGCTACTAGTGGCACTAGTGTCACTGGTGTCACTACTAGTAGCACTAGTAGCACTAGTGTCACTAGTTTACCAGTTGCAGTAATACTACTTGTGTCACTAGTTCTAGTAGCACCACTGCAACTAGTAAACTAGTGTTATTAGTAACACTAGTGGGAATCCTCGTTTCGTTTCATGTCCAGCACTGCAGGACAATGTGTGTGTGTGTGTGTGTGTGTGTGTGTGTGTGTGTGTGTGTGTGTGTGTGTAGTGCAGTAGTTCATCTTTTAATTACCAGTGGGCTTTTATTTATTCTTATTTTTTAATGAGACTGTGATTGAATGTTCCTTGGATTTTTATTGAAAAATACTTGTGTGACCATGAAAGGAAAGAAGCAGAGTTGCTTTTTTATTTTTATACTCATTCACAATAGGAAACAAAGACATATGCCTGGGGTTTCACTGTTTTTATTTCATTGTCCCTGATAGTTCGCTTTACTCTGCATTTATAGTTACCAAGGAGCTGGCAATTACACTTAAGTTCCCCAGGCTTTAAAAGGTTAAGTTCCCCTGGGTGATATTCTTGTTGGAGAACCAATAAGATGAATCCATTTATAATCCTATTGAGCCCCCTAATTAACATTTGGTGTTACTAGTGTGACTCGTGCACATTTTGGTTTCCACTAGTACAACTAGTAATGTGTTTTGCCTCACTAGTTAACTAGAAAAGTCAAAATACACTTCAACTAGTAAGCATGTCAGCGTCACTAGTTCAACTAGTAAACATTTTAGATCTCACTGGTTAACTAGTGAGCTCAATAAGGTGTTACTTGTATAACTAGTGAGTATTTCAGCTTCCACTAGTTCAACTAGTAAATATTTTAAGCCCCACTAGTTAACTAGTAAGGTCAATGAGGCTTTTTCTAGTTTAACTAGTAAGGTGTAAATCCTTACTAGTCACACTAGTGATGATTTTGGCTCTTCCATGTGTAACTAGTGTAAAAAAACTTGAGGTTACTAGCAAACTAGTGAGGTGAATAGCTGCTACTAGTTAACAAGTCAGAGCTTTTGCAGCTCACTAGTTCACTAGTAAGACTTTAAGCATTACTAATTCAGCCCAGTGGGCCACTAGTCTGTCAAAAAGCTGACTAGTTTGGATTTTGGTGCCACTAGTATGGCTCTGTGGCTTCACTAGTCAGGCTTATGTGACGACCCTCTCTGCCCTGCCTGCCTTGTTGTGTTCTCCCTTGCAGGTAGCAGTGGGCGTGGCTGTGGGTAATCAGGGAAGTGGCAGCACCTGAGCTCAGTGAGCTTTTAAAAGCTCTGGCTGCTCACTGCTCTTTCTCTTCTCCTTCCTGAGGCAGCATTTGGTTTTGGGTTTTGGTTTTATTTTAGTTTCTACACCCTACACCATCACACAGGCACTGTTTCACTCATGCCCTCACCTACACTACTGACTTTACTGACTGCAAACGCCATGTTTAGTTAGGTTCTTTTTTCTTAGGTTTAATTCTTTGGTAAATAAAATCCTTTAATTGGCTTTCCCTGTGTATGTGTCTCCCTCTTTGTCATGGCCGTGCGGCCCGGTTCGTGACACTTAAGTTGTAACTAGTTTGACAAGTGTCACTAGTTGCTGAAAAAGAGTGACTAGTAAGACTCTTTGTTCAACTAGTTGGAAAAAAATGTCTAACTAGTGTGACCAGATGTCCAACTAGTGCTGACAATGATCGAACTAGTGAATGACACTGACACCTGATATCAAGGATATGGAATAAATGCTCAAACGGCATGGCATAGGCTTCAGAGGTGCTTCGGCACTTATTGATGGTAAAAAAGTTACAGTGAAGGACATGTAAGTTATTAGGCTGTTTCTATACAATATCGCTGGATGGTGGTTAATTATAGACCTACAGGATGTGTTAAAGTGGATATGGTTTATCAGGATTCACAGACTTTGATGAATTGTAATATTATCCCTTTCACGCCATGAACACCTGTGAACAGGTAATGTTGCATAGGCCTACTAGAGCGGTGGTTCAGATTAAAATTTAACGTTTTCGCAAGGCTTTAACCGCTGAGATGATGGGCAATTTTTTTTTAGTTTTTCAGAGAGGATCATAAATGATAGGCAATATATTTGATTTGTTGTATTTTCCAATATCAGCCCTTTTTTCGCTCTCTCTCTCTCTCTCTCTCTCTCTCTCTCTCTCTCTCTCTCTCTCTCTCTCTCTCTCTCTCTCTCTCTCTCTATTAGCTTGGTGCTTCAACTAAATTAAAATATAGCCTCTTTGATAAGAGTAATTGAGGTAACGTCTTTCTGTGTTCTTATAAGTTTAGGTAGTCAAGCCAATACATATTTCGGAAAATAAATTTTAATAAGCCCTGTAAGATCTAGACTCATCTGTCGCAGACACAACAGCAGCTCATATCCTAAGAGAGGATTTTTGAGTTTTTTAATTTATTCTGTTGGTGGGTTTTTTCTCGTTTTGTTTCTGCTGGGGGGGTGGGGGGCACTTTAACACTGTGATGGATGAGAGTATGGATAGGTGGCCGCCCAAAGATAAACAAACACATGAATTAGAGAATATATGTAGAAGGATAGGTTTAATTGATATCTGGAGACACAGGCATTCAAATGAAAAGCATATACTTGGAGTAACAAAGATAGGTCTCTTCAATCTCGTATAGACTTCTGGTTAATTTCATCAGATATTGAGGATAAAGTAGATTCAGTTATAATAGAACCAACAGTTCTTACGGATCACAATGCTGTAACCATCAGAATAAATAGGGTAAGGAAACATAACTTTAACAGAGATTACTGGAAATTAAACAAGACACTGTTACAGAATAAAGAATTTCAAAAAGAAACTCAAAAAAATTATAGATAAACACTGGAAACAAGCCAAATTGTTTAATAGTTTTAGCAAATACTGGGAGAATTTGAAGTTTGGAATTTTGCGATATTAATGAGTAAAAAGATTTCTAGAACAAAGAAAATCTCAAATGGTCACAAAAATTATAAAATTATCAACTAAACTAAATCTGTCTGAAGAAGAAATGAAAAATCTGACTACTGCACAAGCTGAACTGGACAAAATATATGAGGAAAAAGCCAAGGGTGCCTTTGTCAGATCTAGGAGAAGGTGGCTAGAGCAAGGTGAAAAATGCACTAAGTAGTTTTTTAACTTGGAAAAAAGAAATTATGAACAGTTGACCCTGGGCAAACTCAGAATTAATGAAGCAATATGTGATAATGAAAAGGAAATCTCACAATATGTGGCCAAGTTCTACGAAACACTGTATAGTGCTGACTCAGTTGTCCAAGATAGTATTGCAGTGTTTCTTAAAGGCTTAGAACCAGGTATTAAAAAAATTGATGACAACCTTAAGTTAATCTGTGACCAAAAAATTTGTTTTAAGGATGTACAAACTTGCATTAAAGCTTTGAAAGACAATAAATCACCTGGAAATGATGGGTTAATAGGAGAATTCTACAAAGATTATAGCAAGACATTAGCACCATTTTTAGCAGCAATGTTTGAAGAAGCTTTAGAAAAAGAGGAGTTACCTCCAACCCTGAAACAAGGGCTAATTAAATTAATTCCAAAACCAAACAAGGACAAACTTAGCATTGAGAACTGGAGACCGATTAGTCTGCTGAATAACGATGCCAAAATATTTGCCTCAATTTTTGCCAAAAGGATAAAGCTTGGACTAAATGACATTATTGATGAGGAGCGATTGGGATTTATGCCTGGAAGAAACATAGTCAATAATATAAGATTAATATTGGACATGATTGATTATAATTGTTATATTCCTGATGAAAGCCTTATTTTGTTTGTTGATTTCTCGAAAGCATTTGATACAATCAGTCACCAGTTTATGTTTAGAACTATTCAGTTTTTTGGATTTGGAGAAAAGTTTCAAAAAGTGGTAAAAACTTTATATAAAGGATGTAACAGCTCAGTAAAACTAACATGTGGTACAACCCCCAGATTCTTTATAAACCGTGGAATTAGACAGGGCTGTCCATTAAGTCCCTTTTTATTCCTTTTGGTTACACGGGTCATGGCTGTACATATGAAAAAGAATCCATTTTAAGGTATAAACGCGCTAGGCAACTAGCAGATGATACAACGATATTCTTAAAGGATAAATATGAAGTACAGTAATTAGCTGTATTGATGAATTTTCAGCTGTATCAGGTCTAAGAATGAATTTAAATAAATCTGTGCTATTGCCAATCAAAGAAAGTGATCTGTCGGACGTGAATGGTATTCCTGTAAAGAACACTGTCATTTATTTGGGTGTGGTTGTTGATAAAAATGAAAACGATCGCTGCAAGTTAAATTTTAACCCAATAACACAACAAATAGCCAAGAGGTTCAATATGTGGTTGATGAGAGACCTGTCACTGAGTGGTAGAGTTCTTCTTTCTAAAGCTGAAGGTATATCCAGATCCGTATATGTATCCCTGTCTCTGTAATGCCCCCAGCAATTTACAAAAAACTAGATCAGACTGTATTTAACTTTATCTGGAGGAATAGATGTCACTATATAAAGAAACAAATCGTATGTAACCCTAAAAGTAAAGGAGGCGTGGAGGTGTTAAGTTTTGAAATGCTGAACAATACTTTCAAAGTGCAGTAGTTAGCAAACCTAATCAAAGAGAGAGACAACATCTGGAATATTTTTCCAAAATTTGTGTTTAATTCTGTTGGTGGAATCCACTTTTTATTGAAATGTAATTACAAAATAGAAAAACTACCAGTTAAACTGTCAAACCTTCATAAACAAGCTTTACTTGCCTGGAAACTGATTTATAAGCATGGCTTCTCACCAACTAATCTCTACATCTGGAACAATGAAAATATTCTCTATAAAAATAAATTGTTATTTTATAGGAAGTGGTTTGATCATGGGATTATATGTGTTAAACAACTTGTTAATGATGGAGGACAGTTACTCTCTTACCAAGAATTTATGAATAAATCCAGTCCCACCCAAAGAGTATGCAGTAGTGTTTGATGCTGTAGGGGGTGTAAGGGGTGTACTACAGCTTCTTAGAAGCTCAGAAACTTGTGATTTTATTTTTCCTACTGCTGGATCGTTTAATAGTCAGATTTTTGTGGGGGAAATAGATATAACAAAGAAGAGATGTTCAAACAAATATATTAGAAATTGTATTCAAACCACAACTTTACCTTGAGGACAATCTTATTGGAACTCATTTTATGGAGAAATTAGCTGGCAGAAAGCGTGGACGGTTGGTGAGAAGTTTTGTTTAAACAATCAAGTTAAAGAAGTTTCATTTAAGATATTACATAAGATTTATCCAACATAAAAAATACTGGCAAGGTTTAAAATTGATATTGATTTGTTATGTAAATTCTGTGGGAATAAGGAGGAAACAATTCATCATCTGTTTTATCAATGTGCATTTTCAAAAGCATTCTGGACTGATTTAGAGCATTATATAAGGACAATAACAGGACAAGTAATTCTTTTAAAAGAAAAGGACATTTTCATTTATTTTGAAGAAAATCTGGATGTTGATACAGTCTTTTTTGCTCAACTAATCCTGATGCTTGGGAAATTCCACATTCGCAAGAAAAAATGGACAGACACCAAACCAAACGCTGATCTCTTTGTTTTGGAACTGCAGCGATACGCCACTACAGTTAAAGACTGTAAAAATAAGAAAGCTGTCAGAACAAACTATGTGCTTCAAAATCTCAATATTTATCCCAGTTAATGAGGTATGTGTACACCCTCACTGGTAAACCCTGGCAATAATGGTTGTAATATTGTGTTCTTGCATTGTTGGTTTTTTGTTGTTTTTGTTCTGTTTGTTTTTTGTTCATGTTCTTTAAGCTTTTTAATTAGAAAGACTCAAGAGTACACAGGAGGAGGTCGCATATGTGACGTCATAGCTTTCGCTCGCTTCCTGCAGTTTGGCCTCCCTGCTGAAATTCCACTGTTTTATGATTAATCGATTTATGATTGAAGATGTCTGTGTGTTTTGTGCCAGGTTAAGTCACTCCGAGCTGCACCGGAGCAACGGCCGGTGGCTGAAGCAGCGCATCAACACAGATGTAACTACACGCACACATTGTAACATTACATACACACACATATATATATATATATATATATATATGTGTGTGTGTGTGTGTATTCAAAATATCATGGCGGATATATCATCATCGGATATACCATCATTATGTGCAACAAGCTAAAGATTTAAGTTGCACAAATATACAATTATCAACACACACAGTTTTCACTGTTAAAAAATGTATTTCTGCTAATATGATTATGAACAAAGTGGTCTGTTTTATACCGGTATTAAGTTAGTTTGATATTGGACATTCACATTCATTTGACATTCAAAAGACAACAACAAACAACAATAATAAAATAAGTAATGATAATAATAAATACTAGTATTGTTAAAACAAATGATTATTAAGTTTGGCATAATGACAGTACATAGGGTTGCCACCCGTCCCGTTTTTCCCAGAATTGTTCTCTTTTTTCATCAGCTGTCCCGGGAAAAAAAGATCTATCCCGGGACACAATTTGTCCCGTTTTTTGGGGAAAATGCAGCAGCAGCAGCAGCAGGCCAAGGAGTCCATCCAGAACGACGCATAGTGCGTCCAAATTCACACCTGTTCTCTATGGTTTTTCTCCGCGACCTGGGGTTGCCACCTTGGATTTGTGAAAAAAAGGGACACTTGACCAAATGTTTGAGGCGGAGGGCTCGGCCACTATTACCAGTTCAGACTGACCAATGAACATGAAATTCGGACATAGGAGACCAGATTTATCATTCCATGTCCTTCTATATGCCTGTATTTCATATTAATTTTTATATCAGTGGAAAAAAAACAAATCTGTGTGACTAAATTCTTACATTTTTACATGTATCTCACCATAGCAAGTTGGAAGTTGACATATTCTGCCATATCTGAAGAGGGGAGACTCTCTGGAATCTGGCAATATAAGAACCATGATGGTGGGACATTCTGTCACTTCACAGCTGTCCAAAACATGTGGTTTGTGCCAGGCGGACACGATTGCCAGTAGTTTTTCATTATTGCAAGAATTTCCATTGACTCATCCACAAGTCAAAAATGTGTTTTATCTGGAAGAAACATGCAATATTTACATTTAAAATAATAGAAAAATAGTCAACCAAGTGCAATGATGTCCTCCAAGATAATATTTACCACTTTGGTTGCAGTAAAAAAAAAAAAAATTGGGCATGGGGGGGGGGGTGACTACGCTCTGTCAGCATGCATAATTAGGCTAGAGTTGTCTGGGTGCGCAAAGGTGAAGAGGCTGGTCTTGTCATACAATGTTTGATGGAGTGTCAACTGGACAATATGGAGATATTTGCATCTTGAAAGCTGGACTACAAATGTGGACAGACAGGGAGAACCACAGGCAAGCCTAAGACGTGGTAAGATACAATATTCCTCACTATATGAAGTGACTGATAACAAGAGCTGTATAATGGGTTGTAAAGAAATTCGTCAGGATTTTATTTGGTAGACAATTAATCTATATTTATAGCATGATGGGATGACAGCACAATGATGTGTGGTATCACTGGAAAGCTCTGCTCCTGCACTTTCATGTGATATGCGTGGCATTTCTGTGCCACCCTGCATTCGCGAGTAATTCATCCAAGAGTAATGTGTGTGCAAAGCTGTATGAAAGCTCTGTTATACATCATTTTAGTGCAACTTTATCATTTTTTTTCGCTGTGAAAACATTCGGAAAGCTACAATTCCTCTGTTTCACGTGATATGCGTGGTTACTCGCTATGACGCACGGTATTAAGTTAAGGGAAAAACGGGACGGGTGGCAACCCTACCGCGACCTGTAATAATGGCCGAGCCCTCCGCCTCAAACATTTGGTCAAGTGTCCCTTTTTTTCACAAATCCAAGGTGGCAACCCCAGGTCGCGGAGAAAAACCATAGAGAACAGGTGTGAATTTGGACGCACTATGCGTCGTTCTGGATGGACTCCTTGGCCTGCTGCTGCTGCATTTTCCCCAAAAAACGGGACAAATTGTGTCCCGGGATAGATCTTTTTTTCCCGGGACAGCTGATGAAAAAAGAGAACAATTCTGGGAAAAACGGGACGGGTGGCAACCCTATGTACTGTCATTATGCCAAACTTAATAATCATTTGTTTTAACAATACTAGTATTTATTATTATCATTACTTATTTTATTATTGTTGTTTGTTGTTGTCTTTTGAATGTCAAATGAATGTGAATGTCCAATATCAAACTAACTTAATACCGGTATAAAACAGACCACTTTGTTCATAATCATATTAGCAGAAATACATTTTTTAACAGTGAAAACTGTGTGTGTTGATAATTGTATATTTGTGCAACTTAAATCTTTAGCTTGTTGCACATAATGATGATATATCCGCCATGATATTTTGAATCTTGCTGGGCAGCAACCACGTTGCATTTAAATAGGAGACTGATGATGGCGGTAACATGCCGTGCAACGTCTACAATGAAGAAGAATACGAAGAAGAAGCCCGTGGTGCATTTTGGGTAGGTAGTAGCCCTGCAGTATGCTGTGCCATCATACTACAATGTAGGCGTGTTTAGTAGGGGTGGTAGCATACTACTCTTCCCTACTACGGTTTCGGACATACTACATACTAATTTGATCTACTACAATCCATACTACTTGGCCTTTTGGACGCAGCCAAGATCTCCGGGGTTTGCCTACAGACTCTACATTCACTGCATGTAGAGTCTGTATATAGAGACTAGGTTCATAGAGTCTGTTACTACGGTAACTGACTGAGCGCTTAAGTTAGGCTACCTCTCTCTCTGAAACAGGCTAGAGTTACCCCTCTTTCTCTGGTTTGAGTTACCTCCCTTTTTGAAACGGAAAACTCAGAGTTTCCCTCATTTCAGGGTTAACAGACTCTGAGTTTTCACTAAACCTGCTTTGTGAAACGGACCCCTGGTCTTAAAGAAGTGATCACACATTTCAGAGAGCTGTCAGATAAGGCAATTTCATTTCTGCACAGAAATAGGAAGCTATATTCTGCAGTGGGTTCGCTGAAAGTGAGAAAACAGTTTTGCACAAAACAGCCATACAGGTTTTATACTCTTCTGTTTTTGTACAGACTAGAATAGACAAATGAAATATAACATGTTGATAAGTGAGCTTTAGAGGTGCTTGTGGGTGGATTTTGTCAGGCCAGGATCAGGCTCACCAGTCTTTGGTCTTTATGCTGTGCTAAGCTGTTAGCTGTTCACATTTACCATACAGACATGTCTGGTATCAGTAGGCCTATTGATCTTTCATCTAAAATTTGACTATTCTTTTGCATGATGTGGGTGCAGGGTGTGTTTGGTAGTTTTATGCCTGTGCAGAGCTCTGCAGGGAAATCTAAGTCACCAGGCCTGCACTGTGAACAGTTAAGCAATTAGATTGTATAGTTTTTTTTTTCACTGTCGCTTAATTTTAACATGGTTTTTACACCAGTGTTTGATGCTGGGCTGCTCATATCAGAGTTAAAGTGCACCACTCCACGTTACTGATTTGCAGTTATTTCTGAATCACTTCTGTTTGGACCGTCTCTCTGCCTAATCCTCAAAGACTGGAAAGCATCTCGAAAATTTTGCGAACCAAAATAGTACAACAGTGGATCCAGGCAGCTGTTCACTCCTGCTAAAATCCAGGATGCATAATACGCTGTCTCGATCTGCTGAAGAACATTGCATTGTCGTGGGTAGTATTTCTTTAGTACCACTGCTATAGTTCGTACCACATTCAGAGGCAGGAAGCACAGCCCAAATATCACCAGACACATGCCGATCATCCTCTGAGATTTCACTTTGACTTTCAGACCTTTAGCCGTGCTGATGTTGAGGCGAGTTAAGCTCTTCGCCAGGCGGCCATAACAAACAGCCGACACAAGGAGAGGGAGTAGAAACCCAAAGATGAACAAGATGAAGTTAATGACGAAGTAGATGTTTGTCAGGTTCCTCTGATGGATGGAGAGGCATTGACTGTTACTGCCCTCTTTACTTGGAGGAAGCATGAAAGCGTAGATCAGAGCCTGGATCAGTAGCACAGACCAAACTCCTGCACAGAGCTTCTTGACAAACTCCTGCCGTTTCATGCAGGAGCTTCTGTTGAAGTGCACCACAGCTGTGTACCGATGGATGCTGATGAGAGTGAGGAATATGGTGCTGCCGTAGAAATGCAAACTGAGCAAGGCAATCTTGACTTGGCAAAGGAACAGACCAAAGGGCCAGTCGTTGCCCATAGCAAAGTACACCGCTATCATGGGAGTGACTGGGGTGGCAATGGCATCACTGAGGGCCAGGTGGAACTGCAGTGTGGTTCCAGAGGTCCAGCAGGGCAACCGGCAGCAGAAGACCCAGAGGCTGAAGGTGTTGAGGAGGAAGCCCAGGAAGAAGACCAGGCACAGGAGGACAGTGCTGGACACGTGCTGAGTCTCCCCCAGACAGAATCCAGAGTCATTGCTGCTGTTCCCGGGCTGTGAGGAAACCACCATCTTCTCAAAGATTTTCTTTTTTTTCTTAAACCTGCAGGAAAAAAATATCAGACTAAATATCATTGATGCAACTTTTTCCATATTAAATCCATAAAGAGATAGCTATACATTTTTTATGTTTATTTATCAAACTCAATACAGGCTTACCATCCCAACAACAGTAACAATGCTCGAGGTGTACACATAATACATTAATAAATAAATTTTAAATAAATAAATAAAAATTAATTTCAAAAATGAAATAAAACAAAAAAGTCATCAAAGATCAAATTCATTACACAATGTAATGTGTCCAGGTAGGATTTTAAGAAAGACATGAAGGCAGTAAAGTTCACAATACAATGATCATGTTTGTCTTATTCATAAATATTCATTATTTAATTCATTTGATTCATTAATGGCCTCATAGCTCGTCCATTTAATCCATCGTCTTCTGTGCTTGGATTCTTCATTTCTAACTCTATAACTTACCCTCTCCATTTCATAAATCTCTTTTATAGTTAACATCTGTTTTTTAATTGATGGACTTCCAGATTTTAGCCACTGTCATGGTTCTGTTTTTCTCTGCTCTCCTCTCACTCTCCCTCTGCAGAGCTGGATCATGGCAGGGGGGGGGCTGAACTCGTTGGCTGAGCCTCATTCACCACACCTGAGCCTCATCAGGCTGATTAGCATGTAGGTTTTTAAGCCGGCTTCACCCCTGGTTCGTTGCCAGAAGATTCCTTTGTCTTGTACTGTGTCTCGCCATGCTTCTGCCCTCTTCTCCTGCCACGCATTCAGTCTTGAGTTTTTGCATGTGATCCTTTTGTTCTCTCATCATGAGTATCTCCCTGAGTAGGTGATTTTCTGTTGTTACTTTGTTTCCTCAAGTATCTCCCTGTTTAAGGTGATTCTCTGTTGATACTTTGTTCCCTCTAGCTTCTCCCTGTTTAAGGTGACTTTAAGTTGATACTTTGTTTTTCCCTTGTTACTTTTCCCATAACGGTGATTTTGTGTTTTTCTAGTTGTTAAATTTTTCTTGAGCTTTAACTTTTGTTTTGTTTTTGTTCCCATCTAGCCTCCATAGCCTTTTTTCCCCTTGTGGTGATTTTCTGTTTTCTTTGTGTTGATACTTTTGTGCTTAAATAAACTTGTGGTCTTGTTCTCTGCATACTGGGTCCTGGCCTCGCTTTTTGCCTCATGGCCCGTAACAGCCACATCCTTGTGATCTGTTTCATAGCTGCAGTTCTCAGAATTCTGTGGAAATACTGATCTCTTTCCTGCGACAGCTCAGGTGGAGATTTTCCTAGAATAATATGCATAGGATTAATTGCTTTTTTTATTTGAAATATACTCATGATAGTTGTTATAACCGAGTGCCAAAATAATTTTGATACAGGACAGAAAAAGAAAATATGTGAGTGGTTTGCCTTTGTCTCCCCGCACTTTCTAATACATTTTAAAGAGACATTTCATTAAATAGTAAAAATACAAAATGATGAAAACTCAGTGTTATATATTGAGGTTTTTTATTTATTTATCATATTCAGTATCAAAAGTCATTTAGACCATAACAAAAGTTTTTTTCTCAAAAAAGATGAGTTATAACATTTCGGTTGTTTATAATACAAAAAAAATGTCACTACGTCTTAATGAAAAAAATGTTTTGAATTTAATGCAACCTGATAAAGCTATTGCCACCATTCACTTTAGGCATGTTATGTTTAAAAAAAATCCACTAGGCATCTCCGTGTCTATAATTAGTCTGCCTTTTCAGTTCACCAAGTTAGTAACCAAGAAAGTCACTTAAGACATGAGGGCTCTGTGTGATGGGAGTTTAAAAGACAGATTTTTTTTTTCCTTTCTGTTTTACAGTTACCATGAAGGGCCATCTCAACCGTTTGGCAGAGGCCTATATTTTAAAAACTATGGGGTCTGTTAGAAAAACAAACATTGCCCCAAGGAAATAAAAAAAATGCTGGGAAAAAAATTTGTATTGCTTTTTTCTTCGTGAGGACATTACAGGGTTAATATTCTCTTGCACTGTTTCTCCATCTGAATAAATTTGCTTAGGCAGACACTGTGGAGAAACCATATTACTGTGACCATTTTTTTTCTCAAAGCATCTGAAGTATCATCAGTATGTCTACACTGGAGAAAGGCCTCGTTCCTGTAACAAGAGCTGTTATATTCAGGGAATTAAAAGATTCATCAGCAGACTCAAACTGGACAGAAGGCTTATACCTGTGAACAGTGTGGGAGGAGTTTCACTACACGTGACACAATAAAGAATCATCAGAACCTTCATATTGGAGAACAAACTAAGCTGTGTAAAGCGTGTACCTCAACTATCTGGATCTCTTAGCTGTTAAAAAAACCATGTGAATTGTAGAAGTCATCATTAAAATATCTCATTTATATTGAAGGTATGCAACTCAGTCATCAGTGTTACAATTGCTTCACTCCCTCTATTAAAGCTACAGCAGCAAACACACACACACACACACAGTCCAGACACAGAAGTCCCACTTAAAAAAAAAATCAAAACCTTTTTACATGTATGTTATATTTAGAGTATTTTTACTGCCTTACCTTTCTGTCAGACAGCCTCTTCCAACAGAGAAGCCATAACTGGCTTCAGTTCCCAATCGATGCTCTTATCAAAGCCAACAGACTCAAATTTTAGCTCACTGAACATGGGAGCTGCTGGTGTACCGCTGCTTTGATCAATTAGTTTGTGTTATTGTGTGGCTTTGGTGAATCAGAGCTAACCCTTTTAAAATTCAAACTTACACAATAACACAAAAAAACAACAACAACTGATTGAGGCAGCAGTAAACTGGCAGCTCCTGTGTTCAGCGATGTTAAATCACTGTTTTTCTCATGAGAGTCTGGCTGTAAGGAGAGCAATATAACAGCCTCAGTTCCCCTTCAGAAATTACTGTGTAATGGTAAGGTAAAGTAGTGAAAATACTCTCAATATAACATACACTTTAACTGATTTTGATTTATTTTAGGTGGGACTTTCTTCAGGTGGCTATGTTACATGTTTTGGTGCTAACCCCGTTCCACAGCAGTATATTGCACAGCTTTCATATCGGTACTCCAGCCCGATTATACAAACTGGGGGCGTGGTGACTGACATCTTCTGTATGTTATATAATGACTTTGCATAAGTACCTCACACAACCCCACTTTAAAAAAAAATCTGAACTATCCCTTTAAAAGGCGATGCTACAGTATGTCAATGTTTTGTTCACAACTTTAGTTAGCTACCCCTAAGAGGCCAAAATAATAGACTAGCTTCCAATTAATTTGCCCAGAATTCATTCAAATTAAAAGGAAGTGAGATTAATGGCAATACTGCGTGATTATTGAGGCTTCACTTTTTGTCAGGTATAATGAAAGCTAGATCTCCAAGAAATTCATGCACCATGGCACCAGAGGATGAACTTTTTCCATTTTGAGCACTTTTTGACCTTTCCTTTGGAGACACCCTCAGGACCAGGATCATTATTGTGGTAACATGTTCCATCTGTGGAGTGTCATGAACAACACAGACACTTGCACATTTAATTCAATCCAATATCCATACAATAAATACGACTTTGTGAAGCTGTTAATGTTCAGTCTGTCAAAGAGCTGTTGACCTTTTAGAATTGTTTATATCACATTATATTGTCTGGTGTTTTTGTCATTTTGTCCACCTGCTGGGTGTTTACAGCATCTATGTTTTTATTTCATCCCTGCTGTCTGCCAGAGGCGATGCTTTAAGCACTGAATATTCCCCTTCGCACATGTGCAGTTCGAGTATGTATGCCAGCAATGTCACCTGTGACCCCTGGATGACCCGAAAGAGACTATATCTCTGTAGCTCCTCTTAAAAAGAAGTACGCTCCTTGGTATAACTCTCAAACCCGTAAGTTAAAATATATATATTTATGTATGCTTCCTTTAGGTAACATCATTAGAAATCACAGAAAACCATTGTTATGCGGATGATACACAGTTGTATTTATCTATGAAGCCAGAAGAAAGTGATCAATTAACTAAACTTCATAATTGCCTTAAAGACATAAAAACCTGGATGAGCACCAATTTCCTGATGTTAAATTCAGACAAAACTGAAGTTATTGTTCTTGGACCCAAACAACTCAGAGACTCTTTATCTGATGACATAGTTTCTCTAGATGGCATTGCTCTGGCCTCAAGCACTACCGTAAGAAACCTCGGAGCAACATTTGATCAAGATTTGTCTTTTAATTCTCATTTAAAACAAACCTCACGGACTGCATTTTTCCATCTGTGTAGTGTTGCGAAAATTAGGCCTATCCTGACCTGAAAAGATGCAGAAAAATTGGCCCACACTTTTATTACCTCAAGGCTGGATTACTGTAACTCTCAGGTAGCTGAGGTCAGGTAGCTCTCGTAAGTGCTTAAAAACTCTCCAGCTAATTCAGAATGCAGCGGCACGTGTACTAACAGGAACTAAGAAACAAGATATCTCTCTCTCTCTCTCTCTCTCTCTCTCTCTCTCTCTCTCTCTCTCTCTCTCTCGTCCTATTACTGCATCTTGCTAACTCGGCCATTCTGGATGTCACTAACTCAGCTTCTTCTCCGGAGCCTTTGTGCTCCACTGTCTCTCAGGTTAACTCGTATTGCAGCTGTACCTGGATAGTGTGACATGTGTGGTTGTGCTGCTGGCGTGGTCCTGCCAGATGCCTCCTGCTGCTGCTATTATCATTAGTCATACTCCTACTGTTATTGTACACATATGATTATTGTCACATATGTATACTATCAGATATTAATTTATACTTTCAACATATTGTACCACAACAGCCAGAATTATAATTATCGTATTATTACTTTCATTAATGTTGCTGTAAGCTACTGTCATTACCGTCTGTCCTGCATCTTTCTCTCTCTCTCTCTCTCTCTCTCTTTCTGTCTCATTGTGTCATACAGATTACTGTTAATTTATTATACTGATCTGTTCTGTACGACATCTACTGCACGTCTGTCCATCCTGGAAGAGGGATCCCTCCTCAGTTGCTCTTCCTAAGGTTTCTACCGTTTTTTTCCCCCGTTAAAGGGTTTTTTTGGGGGAGTTTTTCCTTATCCCCTGTGAGGGTCCTAAGGACAGAGGGATGTCGCATGCTGTAAAGCCCTGTGAGGCAAATTGTGATTTGTGATATTGAGCTTTATAAATAAAATTGATTGATTGATAGATTGATATCTTCCGGTGACATCAGAGGATAATTTCCTTTTCATCTTCTCACACGCAGGTTGCCTTTGGAAGCATTGCAATTGCATTTCAAACTTATATCCTGTCGCTAGTAGTTCTGTGGCCATTTTTGGTCGACGCAGTGGATATTCGCCCTCCAGGAACTATGACGGCATTCTTTCCCTCTTGAAAGGTGTTTACTTACATTTGGTTCAGTGTGGATGCGGTGCGTCCCTTTGCCGGTAGGGCAGAGTTACATAATTTTTCCGGAGAGGGAAGTGAAACAAAGTTGTTTGCAAACTAATGTTATATTACCTACTTGGTTAAACTTGTAAAAGTTGCGTTCGCGCAACATCTTCCTGGCACTTGATTTACTTTGATTGAGTTAACATTCTCTGTTTCTGGAGTTTTTTCCGCTGGAGGGTTGTGTTAGCGCTCCCCAGTTGCCAGGGTGTATAGCCCGTTGTTTATTTAGCGGTAGCATCCGCACTAAAGTTTCAGGGCTCTGATTAGTTATCTGTCTTTTGGTTAACACTAGAGTCTGTGCTCTTGCCTTTTGACAAGCCTTTGCCGGTGAAAGCTAGAGTTAGTGCTCCTTGTTCCCAGCATACGGCGAATATATCTATATATTTCTATTTTGTATTTATTTATTTATTGAGTTGGGACAATGCACATTTATCAACATTATTGCATTGAGCATCAATGTAAACGCGCCGGACTTAGCAAAGATGCTAAATTTCATCCGTAGTCCCAAGGCAGGTACCAACACAACACAGACACAGTAAGACTTTAAAACCTCACTACTACAAATCATACAATAGACAATTACAAAACACAACACAGGTAGACAATATCAACAAACAAAAGACAGGCAGACAATATCAAGACTAACATTATTATAACAAAACATTTTTAGCCCACAGTTAAAGAGTTAAAAAGATCAATGAACCAAAAGCCCCCGGAAACAGGCATCAGATTAGGAACAGTATTTATGTATAGGTACATGTCTGATTTGTTTTTAATCAATGTTTGAGTCTTTTTTTTTAAAGAATAAGTAGTTGTCACAGTTTCTGATGTGTGATGGTAGCTTGTTCCAGGTATGTGTATGTCTTACAGATACCACCATCTGACTGAATTTAGTCCTACGCCTAGGTACATTACAGTCTACTCTGGTTAGAGCTCTAGTTCTTCGTCCATAATTGTTTTTTTTCTGGATGAAGTCACTCAGTGGTGGGGGGGCAAGACCGTTTAAGACTTTAAAAATGAGACAAACATCCATAAAAATTTGGTAGCTATCCAGGTCAAGAATGTTAAACTTTTTCAAAATATTACAATAATGAAAATGAAAAGGTTTCCTATCCAAGATTTTAATTGCCTTCTTGAAGAGAGACTTGATTGATTTTAAAGTACATTCTGTTGCATGTGTCCAAGTTGAGAAACAATAATTTATGTGTGAAAATATCATGGCATGCATATAGACTTTAGCTGTCTTGGAGGTAAGGAAAGGTCTTATATGATGGAAATTTGACAGGTTGAATTTAATCATATTTGTGACTTTTTTTAACATGTGATTTAAATGATAAATTTGTGTCAAAGACCACTCCAAGATATTTAAACTCTTCTACTACATCAAGGCTCTCTCCATTGACCACTACACATGGTTGGTTGCCCTCTGTTGAGTGACAGGAGAAAAACATGCATACACTCTTCTTAGTGTTGAGGTGCAAACAAGATTCATTAAGCCAGTGAACTACAGGTACCAACGCTGCTGATAATATTGCAGCAGCTTCTTGTTTTGATTTTGCATGGACATATAAAACTGTATCGTCGGCATATAATTGCAAATTAACAGTTGGACAAACTTTAGGTAAGTCATTAACATAAAGACTGAACAGAATCGGACCCAAAATGGAAACTTGGGGTACCCCAGCTAAACAGCTGAGGGGAGGTGACTCTGAGTTTCCAATCTGAACAGTTTGTTTTCTATCTGATAGATACGATTTCATCCAGCAGAGTGTGCCATCAGATAAATTGAAAAGGGACAGTTTTGAAAGAAGTACGTTATGGTTTAGTGAGTCAAAAGCTCTTTTTAGGTCCAAAAAAAACAGCTCCTACAAAGCCACCGTGATCCAATAAACCCTTTAAGTTCTCATGAAAATAACAAATTGCTGTGTTGGTTGAGTGGTATTTACGAAAACCAAACTGCATTGGATGGAGTGGGTTGTGCCCATTGTTAAGATGGTCTGTTAACTGCAAAGCAACCCATTTCTCAGCCACTTTTGATATAACTGGCAAGATACTTATCGGCCGATAGTTCTCCAGTTTGGTCTTATCACCAGCCTTTAGAACTGGAGTAACCATGGCAATCTTCTTAGTGGATGGCACTCTACCCTGTTTTATGGACAGATTTATTAAGTGTGCAATTGGGTGTGCAAGAGCCTCTCTATGATGTTTTATAAAGTTACTGTCCAGACCAAAGGCATCTTTAGCCTTAGAACTTTTCAGAGATGAAATTATTTTTAAAACCTCAGGAACAGTTATTTCCCTTAAACTAAAAATTGGCTTTCTGTCATCTAGAGGGTTACGTGGAGTGTCTGGACATTTGAAATTCATTGTCAACTCCTCAATTGAATGTATGAAAAAATTGTTGAAACTACTAGCAATAATATCTAAGTCATTTATCAAAGTGCCATTCACCTGGAGCTGCATGTCATTGGATGTTATGGTTTTATTTCTTCCTGTTAGCTTATTTAATTGTTCCCATATCAGTTTTCCATTGCCTTTTGCTCCATCTATCATTTCAATAAAAAAATCTGCTTTAGCTTTGCAAATCTGTTTTAACACTTTGTTTCCAAGTGATGTAAAAATTTGTCGGTCACAAATGAGCCCTGTTTTTAGAGATTTTTTCAGTGTATTATCTCTTTCTTTCATCAATTTGCGAACATCATCCTTCAGCCAAGGTAGTGTCTTTTTATGCTTTTTGAATTCCACTTTTTTTGTGAAGCGATCCAGAACTTGCATAACACATTCAGAGAAAGTGCTACAGCTGTCCTCAACGTTATTTGTTAGTAGATTAGACCAATCATACTCTTGCAAAGCATTCTTCAAATTTTATCTATATAGCTATATCCATAACTTATTAAGCCTCTGCTGGTATAGGCAGCGTACGTGCTTCCTCCCTCCACCATACAGTCTCTGTACTCCAGATTACCAGCTAACCGCAGCGCTCGCTTAGGTTATCTGCAGCATTGTTTCTCTACACTGTCTTGGGATTTCGGCTCTGCTGGTAAAGGCAGCGTACGCGCTCCCTCCCTCCAGTTTACGGCTTCTGTACTCCAGCTAACCACAGCGTTTGCACTCAGGTTATCTGCAGCTTGGACAGGTGCGCATTAGCTGGTGTGGCAGTGTTCCCCCAGTGCCACCATGAAGGATAACACCCATTACTGAACTTCCTGTGGGGCTCTTCTGCAGCCAGATGATGGCCAGGATCCCTGCCCTATGTGCCTTGGACTGGAGCACCTGAAGGAGGCACTCTCTGAAAATCCTTGTATAAACTGCAACTACATGCCTCAGGCAATGAGAGCTACCAGACTGGCAGAGCTGGAACAGCCAGAGCGTGAGGGTGACCTCACCCTATCAGGCCAAGTGTCTCCACCCCAACATCGACACTCTAAGCATCGGGCTGAGGCCACTGCAGCTGCGCCCTTCAGAAAAAAGATACCGTCAACATTTTGGTTGCAACTCAGTTGTGCCAATTTTTGTGTTTATCGCCAGATCAATCTAACCTTTGTTGGTTCAGGCAGGGCTCTTGCTCCCGCTCCCAGCATAGGTGTGTTGTCAACCTATTGACTTTATAGTTAGCTGAGGTGTTTATGCTTAAGCTTAACTTATATGTATTTGTTGCAACCCTTGTTGGTGATGGTAGTGTGTTCGCTCCCCCTCCCAGCATTTGTTGTTATTCTTTGGGTCCCTGGCAGCTATGCACGACACAGCAAAAGTGGGCCTGGATTGCATGGCAGCTATCAAGCCTACCATCGAATCCCTCATCGTTTCCCCTGATGAGGTTCTGCGACGGGATGCTAGGTGCCCTCGACCCCAGTGTTGGATAACGGACGACCTTCTCACAAGGGCTTATGATGCTGGAGCATGGGCCGGTCGCATAGGCAACTCGCATAGGCAACTCACTATCACACCTCATGCTCGCCCTCTCAGCTTCTCTTTTGTGACGCGTCACTCGAGGCATCGGCCTTCTGTCCAGGGAAATCGGACGGATGATGTCCATCATAATTCAAACCCGTTGCCAAGTCTGGCTTTCACAATTTTTCTAAATTTTTCTAATTTGAAGGAAGCATCTAGGAGAACTCTCTGTAGTCTTACTATGGAACCAGGAGAGATATTTGGTCCAGCAGCGCAGGAAGCGCTGGAGCGAACCATCCGGGTGGGGCAGACCAGGCAGCAGCTTGCAGGTCTTCGATGTATGCCTCCCCCCAACAGACCAAGGGGCTCTCCCGAGTTCGTTTACCACAACCAGCTCACTCCAGTCGCCGTCGTGAGTCTCAGCATCCTGTGCAGAGGCCAGCCAATGACTTTCGGGACTCTGCCAGCCTGCCCTCCAGGCAACCTCGAGCCCTGGATCCTGTCCGCCCCCCCTCCAGGACCCCTCAGGGGCCGGGGGGCCAGAAACTGAGGCCTTGGGTCGGCTGTCGGGTATTTCTCCCATCAGCAGCTCAATTACTGGGCTGCTCACGCTTCAGACCTGAGGGTGGTTGCCACCTTAACCCATGGGTACAAGCTTCAATTTCGACGCCGGCCCCCTCCATCCAGCCGGGTCAGAATGACCATCATTAGCGACCCGGCAAAAGCCCTAGCATTGGACCGGGAGTTCTGCCCTCCTTGCGTAAGGGCGCCATCGAGGCTGTAGACCCCCCTCTCCCCAAGGGCATTCACAAGCTGTGTGGCAGTGGCCCTTGCACCTCTGCAGTCTCAGGGCAGAAAGATTCTTCTGTACCTCGGCGATTGGCTGATCTGTGCCCCATCCCAGACTCAGGTGTCCCAAGATCCAGAGCGTCTTCTGTCCCACGTGGCCCACCTAGGCCTCAAGGTAAATATGGAGAGGAGTTGTCGGGAACCATCTCAGACCACAGTTTTCATTGGTGTAGAACTGAACACTGTAACTATGACAGCTTGTCCGTCCCCTCACCGTGTGGCAGACATCCTGCACCTTCTTCCCCTATTCCAAAGGGGACGTTTGTTGCCCTTGGTCACGTTTCTTTGGCTTTTGGCAAACTAACATCCATTTCAGCTGTTGTTCTGCTGGGCTTGCTATCCCTGCGCCCCCTGCAGAGGTGGTTGAACAGCTTCCACTTGGATGCCAGGCGGCACAGACGCAGGAAGCTCAGGGTGTCGCAGCAGTGTCTCCTCGCCCTGCCCTGTGGAGGGACAGTGCGTACATGACAAGGGATGTCCCTATGGGCTCCATCCCATCTTACAGGAAGACTGTCACTACAGATGCCTGCCCCTTGGGAATGGGTACAGTGTGGCAGAGCAGGACGGCTCATTGACAGTGGTCTGTGGACGACCGCGCCAAACACATCAATGTACTGGAGTTGCAAGTGGTGCACCTAGCTCTCAAGCACTTCCTGCCATACCTGAGGGGCAAGCATGTCCTTATACGGTCAGACAACACCTCAGCCGTGTATCATATCATGGGGTCAAGTCTGTATGGATGCTGCAGGTGTCACAAGATCTCCTGACCTGGGCAGCCCCCCCGCTTGATCAGCCTACGGGCAATATATCTACCGGGAAAGCAGAACCACCTTGCAGACTTCCTCTCCTGTCAAAAGCCTCTATCAGGGGAGTGGCGCCTCCACCCGCAGGTGGTGCACACCATCTGGAGCCTCTTTGGCAGAGCAGAGGTGGATCTCTTCACCTCAGAGGCGTCAATCCACTGCCCTCGGTGGTTCTCCTTGGCAGAGTTGACCAGCCCTCTAGGCCAGGATGCTCTTGCTCACCCTTGGCCAGAGGGTCTTTTATATGCCTTCCCACTGCTTCCTCTGATTCGGCCAGTACTTCAGAGAGTTCTTCAGGAGGGTCACAGGATTCTGCTGTTGACTCCCTTCTGGCCGGGGAGGACATGGTTTCCTCTACTGCACAGACTTTGTCGTGGCGCACTGTGGCGCCTCCCCAATGGTAGAGATCGCCTGTCCCAGCTAGGGGGTCGGATCTGGCATCCCAATCCCCAATGCCTCCAACTGTGTGTGTGGCTGCTGGAGGGCCCGAACCGCTGCTGAGCAGCTGTGTGGACCCCGTCAGGCACACCATAATGCATGCCGGAGTGCCATCCACTCGTTTGCAGTACAACAATAGATGGAAGCTATTTTCCAACTGGTGTAAGGGTCGGAGTGAAGACCCAATACATTGCTCTGTGCCTACAATCCTTGGATTCTTGCAGTCCCTCCTAGACAATGGCTGCTCTCCTTCTACTCTGAAGGTGTATGTGGCGGCCATATCATGTCGACATGCTAGGGTCAACAACGGCACAGTGGGGAGCCACAGTCTGGTGTCCCTCTTCTTGAAGGGGGCTCGGAGGGTGCTCCAAGAGCCACGAGACTCCCAGCATGGGATCTTCCCCTGGTGCCGGATGCACTATGCAGGCCTCCCTTTGAACCCTTGGCACAGGGAGAGCTGAAGTGGGTGTCATATAAAGCCGCATTCCTCCTGGCCATTCCCTCGGCGAAGTGTGTCAGTGAGCTGCACGCTCTTTCTGTCAGTGAGTCTTGTTTGAGGTGGAACTCAGATGGATCAGGGGTCACTCTATGGCTGAACCCAGCGTTCCTCCCTAAGGTGCTGTCACACTCGCACCTCAACCAGCCTATAAGGCTTGCACAGTTTGACCCTCCATCAGGAGAAAGGGGTGACAAGTCGGACAAGGGTGACAAGCGTCTGTTACACTGGATTGTGGATGTCATCCTCAATGCATATGGGGCGAGTAACCATCCCCTGCCATCCGGTGTGAGGTGCCACTCTACCAGGAGTGTCTCCACATGTTGGGCGACCCTGACAGGAGTATCCCTGGAGGACATTTGTGCTGCTGCCTCGTGGGCTTCATCAGACACTTTCTCCAGGTTCTACAGGGTGAATGTTGCCACTCCCCATCGACTGGGTGTGGTTCTGTTACCAGAATCCTCTGATTCTACTCATTGAGGTTTGTAATCTGGATTCCTCATGACTTTGCTGGTATGAGTCATTCAGTGCTTAAAGTACCGCCTCTGGCGGTCAGCAGGGATGAAATAGAACATAAGTTACAAATGTAACTACGGTTCTATGAATCCCGAATGACCGCCAGAGCACTCTGTCACTCAGAATCCTCATGTTCTCGCAAGAAGATTCTGTAGGAAATGATCCTCTGATATCACTGGAAGATATTGTCTCTTTCGGGTCACCCAGGGATCACAGGTGACATTGTTGGTATACATACTCGAACTGCCCATGTGCGAGGGGGAATATTCAGTGCTTAAAGCACCGCCTCTGGCGGTCATTCAGGATTCATAGAACTGTAGTTACATTTGTAACTTTTGATACTCACCCTTGCATCAGGCTGCCGTTGCTGTCCTCGTATAAAAAAATCACTTCCTGTTCTAAGTAATGTTATGGAACTGAGACACAGAATTTTCAACTAATGTGTTTAGAAATACATACTGTACACAACACATTTCTGCATCACTTCCCCAAAGTGGGAACAATTTTCAAACTACTGTGGCAAGACTTTGTAAAAACCCAAGCAAAATTAAAACCCATAAACCAGCAAGGCCACAGCATTTGACACATGTTTACATACTCATCAGACTACTGAGTGAGACCTTGCATCTACATTTGATTTGTTACTTATTTTTCAGGTTTTCTCTTTAATTTGGCACTCATCCCTAGACATCTTATAAAAAAGACTAAAAGACTGCTATCTAATGAAGAGTCAAGTGTCATTCTAAAACCCTATCCTCATGTCTGGCCAGTGCAGTGTTTTCTCATACACAGTGATCAGTTTAAAAAGATCTTAGCAGAGTTCAGGCTCTCAGTAGCAAATTAACTGTTTCTCTTTCACACTACACACTGACAATAGCTGCCAGGGGTTGGAGCTGTCTAATAGACTACAGAAACCAGAAACCAGACTTTTTCACTTTAAGTCAAGTGCTTCTCATTTGTTTCTCTGGAATGGATCTGTACACAGATGTTCAAAAAAATGTGGCATACCATCTTCTCAGTTTGGCACAGTTCCAATGTCCCCCCTGAGCTCTGAACTCTCACAGACTTCAAGAGTAACTTCAGTATTTTTTTACCTGCAGCCCGTTTTCTTATGTTTGTGTCTAAGTGACAAATGGGAACAACAATTTTTGAATTTGAGTGAGAGGACTGCAGCTGGCAGCAGCGAAACAGCTGCAATGTAACCACTTGGGGCAACTGTGTACTCTCAATTTATGTCCACTAAAAGTGCCTGTTTTTGCCACCGGCTGGCTCAGATTATTAATATAAGTGTCTGCCAGCATTATGAACAGGATCCTTACAGAGAAAGACCTTTGTATTTAAGAGTAATTTCCTTTAAGTTTCACCCAAAACAATCCCAAAGTTGCTATTGCCAAACTCACCAGACTCCATTTCAAGAAACAGTAATTTTAGTTTGTACAAAGGCAGCACATTTTCACATCTGAGTGAATAAGGTTGGAACAGTGGAAAGACAAACCATGACTGCTTTTGTGAGTTTTATTTTTTTGTGGACTTTGAATGAAACAAGTTTAATGATGATTAAATGACTGAGTCAGTCTTTATACCGGTTCAAATCACTTGGTACATTTGTTTTGGAGAGGAAGAAACCTTGTGGATAACTTGGCTCCCGGTAAAACCCTCCTGAACATTTGGATCTTAAGTTATCAGAGAAAAAGGATGAACACACATTAGCAGGTGTAGGTCAATGGCCCGGTTCAAACATGCCAAACAGCATTGGAGACACCCTGATTTGTAACTTGAAACTGCTTTATTTGGAATTTTTTATGGTTTTAATCACCTGGTCCATTTGTTTGGGAGAGGAGGCAATATCTGCTGCTCCTGGTAAAAACCTCCTGAACAATGAACACTAAAGGAATTCTAACTGTGAGAAGTTTCAGCTGGTTGACAACTGCTATCTTCTCAGCTAAACACCAATAAATCTCCCTTTATCTTACACACTGAGAGGGACCCAGCTGCAGACATGATGGCAGACATGGGCGCCACCATATATTCAATCCATACCGGAAATTCGTCTGTGTGTGTATTATTCACCGGAGAAGATGAAGAGAAGAATGCAATCAATAACTTACACGCACGACTAACAGAAAGAGCGGTAAGTCTTTTAATTATTAGATTTAGACAACTTTATTGTCATTGTACATTGTATAACAAAATTCTGTTCGGCACTTAGCACTAGCACTAGCTAGCTAGCACTAGCATAGAGTACCAAGCTGCTACGTTTATATGCGCTGTCATCTTCATTATCTTTAAACACATGTGTTATGTTCTCTAAGATGCAATTCTACGTAATCTCGGCATGCACAAATTACCACCCCCGGATGGGTTTAGCTACATTTGTTGTGTAAAAATGAGGGCATGATTGGTATTAACTTAACGTTGGCTGCTCAAGGTCTGTTGTGCTCCCTTTCATCAATGTCTGTGTGTAGACAGTGTTAATGTTGGCCAGAGATTATTACTGCCCTCGCTTGATGTGTTGGTTAATTTAGATGTGTAGTTTGCAGCGGGATTAATATGTGTTCCTCTGCTTTTTGGCGTGCTGTGGTGTAAAACATCTGTGCACACACTCACTGCACACAAGCCATTTTTTCCCCCAATTTTTGGTTCGCCTGGTCTCTCTGTGTATTAATGCTTGTATAACCTCAACC
Source organism: Epinephelus awoara (assembly GCA_035609425.1). Taxonomy (NCBI): domain Eukaryota; kingdom Metazoa; phylum Chordata; class Actinopteri; order Perciformes; family Serranidae; genus Epinephelus; species Epinephelus awoara. Next base: position 41,228,536 of record CM069302.1, on the reverse strand, counting down.
CTGCACTGCTCTGTTCTATACATGAAGGAGCTATGTCATTAGTTTGATTAGTTTATTATTTATGTTTTGTGTTGTTTTATTTTTATTTATTTTGTGTGTGTGTGTGTGTGTGTGTGTGTGGGTAAACACTAGGGGCATCAGACAGTAGGAGATATAGGTAGCCAGGTGTTAGAGGCAGGTGAGGCACCAGGAAGGGGAAATGGTTTTTTACCAGCAGGACAAAGCAGAGAGGCAGCATGGTTTTGAACATGTTTGTTTGCTGTTGAAAGCTGAAAATAAACCTTCTGAATGGAGCTACTCACCTGGAAAATGAATTCTTTGACTGCCTGAGTAAGCCTAACTAACCTGGTGCATTTGTGGCCCTTTGTGAGTGGATTTGAATTTTCTTAAATTTTGATATTTTTTGAAGGAGCTCTTAATTTTGTCCTTTTTTTGCCCTTTGAACAAATGTCCACAACATAAAGTAAAAAACCACCCTTGGAATAACCCACAGTAAACCCAACCTCGGACAAGAAAACAGGAAAGGAGGATCATTTATTGGAAAAATTGATTCTCTGGATTTCATGGAAGAATGCACATTGGAGGCGCGCGGAAAGGAAAGCCCTCACCGACAAGTTAAACAAAGGACCTGCAGCCACGTAATATCAAGGCACAGCAAAGCCAGAAGGAGCCACATCACAGCCAAGAAACATCGCACAGAGATGGTATGTGCATGAGACAAACATTGACTGTAAAGCTGTATTGGAAAGCGGCGCAACGATTGGAGTTGACTGTCATGTTCTCACTGCTCAGTATTGTCTTTTGGCGTTGTCAGTTGTGTCGGACATGAATGAGACTGGTGCTGATTATTTGAATTGTTGTTGCTGTGCTTATTTGTGGGCCTTATTAGCGTGAAATGTCACGTAATATGTGTCGGTGTGGTTGTTGATGCCGCTGCGCAAATGGTTGCGGACTGAGCGATACATTGTTTCTGTTTGGTCCTGTAGGTTCCGGTTGTGGTGTTATATATTGTTTCAATTCAGTTTCTATACATTTTGTGGATGTGGTATTGCATGGCCTACATTGAAAGAAGTGTGCAATGAGCTTGATGTTGCTTCCATAAATTGTTTATGGCTATGCTGCAAAGTTTGACGCGTGTGTTAAAGAGGAAGCACACACAATGTCTGACGTTACTAATGCAAAGCCAGACGGTAACATGTCCATGCCATCGGAAAAAAGAGACATCAAAGTCACTGCAAAGGGTCTGACATACCGCATAGAAAGGCATCAAGCAGCAAGAAAATCAAAATGCAAGCAAGCAAGCAAGCAAACTTATGAAAGGTCTTCGGATGCTTATGGAATCAAAGGAAAATGTCACTGATGTGCAATATGAATTGTCCACTTTCATCAAATGCTGTGATGAAGCAAAGGAGGAGCATGAGTCTTTCTTAACCTTGCCTATACCCCAGGATGAAGTGGAAAGACAAAACAAATGGTTTCACACACAAATGACAATCTATAATGACTTTGTAGAAAATGTGAAAAAGTGGCTTGTTGATGCTGGTCAGCCATATGCACAACGTGATGTTGAGTGCTCTGAACATGTTGATGTTGATAATGAGGAAATTGGACCTGGGGATAGTGTTTCTAACATCTCACGCTCTAAATCAAGCCATGTAAAAGCTTCATCTCAGTTATCACGTATCTCTAAAACATCATCTGCACGCATCAAGGCTGAAGTTGAGAGAGCAGCTCTTATGGAACGTGTTGCAGCATTGAAGAAAAAACATCTAATAGAGGCACAAGAGGAACAACTGAGGAAGGAAAAAGAAAGACTGGAGTTGGAAACTGAGATGGCAGCTGCTAATGCTAAAATCAGTGTATTGGAAGCTAATGCATCAAGGAGTGGTTCAAGAGTGTCAGATGGAATGCACTCTTATTTTGAAAAGGCTAATGCTCAACCCATCAGTAATCTCAATCCTACTGCAGCTTCTTACATTCTTGAAAAAGAGCTAACTGATATCTTACCTCCACCACTGGTTGTTCGTCCAAAGGAAAGGACACAGGAACAGATTCCAAAACCATCAGTAAAAACCAACATCCAGACTCAGGTGACAAATCAAGTGCAAGAAACTCATTTGAGGTCCAGCATGCAGACCCACACCGATGTACAGAGAATTTCAGTGGGCCATGTTCACTCTCAAACTCCAATGCTGAGGGATAACAGTCAAAATGATATTGTCAATATCATGGAAAGACAAAATGACATCACTACTTTATTAGTCCAACAGAATCTTTCTTCTTCTCTCCCACCAAGAGACATTCCACTGTTTACTGGAGATCCTCTTCAGTACCAAGCTTTTATGAGAGCATTTGAAAATGGAGTGGAGGGAAAAACAAACAACCTTGGCGACTGCTTGCACTATCTTGAACAGTACACCAGGGGGCAGCCGCGAGATATAGTGCAAAGCTGCCAACATCTTCCTTCAGATCAAGGATACCAGAAAGCCAAAATTCTTCTTCTAGAACATTTTGGAAATGAACAAAAGATAACCTCTGCTTATATGGACAAAGTTTTCAGCTGGACACCTATTAAAGGTGAAGATGTTCAAGCATTGCAAGCCTTTGCTCTCTTTCTTCGTGGATGCTGCAATGCAACAGAAAATATCATGTATATGAAGGAATTGGATTTGCCATCAAACATGAGAAGCATTGTGCTGAAGTTGCCCTATAAACTTCGAGAAAAGTGGAGAAATATCGCCTGTGACCTGCAAGAGCGGCGAGGGCAGAGGGCTTTGTTTTCAGATCTCGTCAGCTTTATTGAAAAACAAGTCAGGATTGTATCAGATCCCTTGTTTGGCAACATTCATGACACACAACCTATAACTTCAACTAAAGGTTTCACTCCAAGGCAAACAAAGGAACCAAAAAGGCACAAAGGAAGCAGTTTTGCCACCAATGTTACTGAAATAGAGGGAAAAGCTAAGTCAGCGTGGACAGAGAAAAGGGAAAGCTCTTCCTCCATCTCTACTTATCAAGGCTGTTTCTTCTGTAAAAAAGGTGGTCACTCATTGGACAAGTGTTCACAGTTTAAAGGGAAAATTCACCGTGATAAGATCAGCTTCATCAAGGAGAAGGGAATCTGCTTTGGCTGTTTGCAGATAGGTCACATTAGCCGAGACTGTAGGAGTCGACTGGAGTGTAATGTGTGCAGCCAAAAGCATCCGGGAATTCTCCATATTGAACATCAGGATAAAGGAACAACTGCAGAACAATCAGAACAGCCAGGTAAATCAACAGTATGTACTGCAACTGCTGCACCCCAGACATGTGGCCATATTTGGGCCGGTCGTGAGGACGACAGCATCCTTTCTATTGTCCCAGTTCAAGTAAAGTGTCTAAAAGGTGACAAGGTATTGCAGACCTACGCCTTCTTGGACCCTGGCAGTACTGGTACATTCTGCACAGATAGTCTGGCTCAAAGGTTGAATGTGAGCAGGCGAAGAACCCTGCATTCTGTTAAGAACAATGGGTCAGGAAAAGACTGTGGACAGTCATGTGATATCAGGTTTGGCAGTGTCGGGACTGGACAGGAACAACTTCATTGAGCTGCCTGAAGTTTTCACACAAAATTGCATGCCTGTGACAAAGCTCAATATTCCCAAGCAGGAAGATGTCGATCAATGGCCATATCTGAGGGATATTGAACTCCATGAAATTGACTCTGATATAGACTTGCTCATTGGAACCAATGCATCTGAAGTGATGGAAACATGGGAACTGGTTAATAGCCAGGGAGGCGGACCCTATGCGGTAAGAACCAAAGTGGGATGGGTTCTTAATGGTCCACTTCGAGGTGGAAGTGACGGCAGGAAACAAACTAGCTGTTCTGCTATAACCACCAATCGAATTTCCATTGCAAACATTGAGGAAATGCTGGTTAATCAATACAACCATGATTTCAGTGAGAAGTCGTCAGAGGAACAGGCTGAAATGTCAAGAGAAGACATTAAGTTCATGAATATTGCTGACAGTTAGCAGTGCTGAAAGATGGCCATTACACCCTTGACTTACCTTTCAGGCATGAAAATTCCATCCTACCAAACAACCGCTGTATTGCAGAACAGCGCTTGATGAGCCTGAAGAGGAAGTTTGGAAAAAATGAGAGGTTTAAAGAGGAATATACATCTTTTCTCAGTGATGTAATTGACCAAGGCTATGCTGAGATTGTTCCAGCAAAAGAACTGAATCAGAATGATGGAAAGGTCTGGTATATTCCACACCACGGTGTATACCACCCCAGGAAAGGAAAGTTGAGAGTGGTGTTTGATTGTGGAGCAGTGTACAAGGGAACATCACTAAATTGTCAATTGTTACCAGGTCCCAATCTGACAAACTCCCTCATTGGTGTCCTTATCAGATTCCGACAGGAGCCAGTTGCAGTGACAGCTGATATTCAGGCGATGTTCCATCAGGTCCGAGTCTCTGCCAAAAACATCAGCTTTCTCCGTTTTCTGTGGTGGCCTCAGGGTGACACTGGAATATCGCATGACCGTTCACCTGTTTGGAGCTGTGTCATCACCGAGCTGCGCCAATTATGCACTAAGGAAAACGGCAAATGACAACTGGCCTCACTTTTCTCCTGAAGTGGTCAGTACCATCAACTGCAATTTCTACGTGGATGACTGCTTAAAGTCCTTGTCTTCGGAAGAAGAAGCAGTACAGATGGTGAAAGACCTGACTAAACTCTGTCGCAAAGGAGGATTTAACCTCTCAAAGTGGATGAGCAACAGCCGCACGGTTTTAACGTCAATTCCAGAGGAAAGTAAAGTAAAGGAAGTGAAAGAGCTCGATTTGGACAAGGACAGGCTTCCACTGGAGAGCGCACTTGGACTCCAGTGGTGTGTGGACTCAGACAAGTTCAAGTTCAGAACCGCAATAAAAGAACGACCACAGACAAGAAGAGGTATATTGTCAGTTGTCAGTTCTCTGTATGACCCCTTGGGATTTCTTGCCCCTTTCAGATATTGGAGTTTAAGGTTGATCGCTGTTTTAAACCAAAGGATTTTGGAAAATCCATCAGTGCACAGTTGCACCACTTTTGTGATGCCAGTCAGGAGGGATATGGTGCGGTGTCTTTTCTGAGGTTGGAGAACAGTGACAAAAGGCTGCATGTTGCATTCCTCTTTGGAAAGGCCAGAGTTGCTCCAATAAAACAAACCACTATTCCTCGGATGGAACTTACAGCAGCTGTCCTCGCTGTGCGTGTGGATAGGATGCTACAGAAAGAGCTGCAACTTCAACTGCAGAGATCAACGTTTTGGACAGACAGCACAACAGTCCTCAAATACATCAGCAATGAAACCAAGCGCTTCCACACCTTTGTTGCAAATAGAACAGCTGTCATAAGAGAAGCAAGTGATGTTGAACAATGGAGATATATTGGTTCTAAGGAGAATCCAGCTGATGAGGCATCCAGAGGGATGAAAGTGGATGACTTCTTAGCCAGCAAAAGGTGGATTCATGGACCAGAGTTTCTCTCTAAGCCAGAGGAGGAATGGCCTAAATCTAATTTGGATTTCAGTGTGATCTCTTCAGATGACCCAGAGGTCAAGAGAGACCTGTCAGTTAACTCCATCACAAAATACACAGAGAATCACACCAATTATTTGATCAACTACTTCTCAACTTGGATGAAGCTGAAAACAACTGTGGCTTGGTTTCTGAGACTGAAACAACTGCTCAAACAACTGACACAGAAAAGGAAGGAAATCTATATTGCCATCAGCATAACTGAGAATGACCCAGAGAAACAAAGGACAACATTGGAGAAAAGAATGCACAACTTCAAAACCATAGCCAGCAGACAAGGTTTGTGTCCTGAAGATTATGCTAAAGCAGAGCTGGCAATCATTAGTTTTGTGCAAGGTCAAAGGTTCAAGGATGAAACTGCCTCATTGAAAGCCGACAGAAATGTCAAGAAGAACAGTCAACTGTACAAACTTGATCCAGTATGGGAAGACGGAGTACTGAGAGTGGGTGGTCGTTTGAGCAGAGCTGCAATGCCGGAGGAAAGTAAACACCCTATGATCCTGTCCAAGGATCTACATGTTTCCATGCTTATTCTGCGCCACATACATCAACAGCTGGGACACGGAGGAAGGAATCACATGCTGTGCCATCTCAGGAAAAAATACTGGATAACAAATGCCAACACTGCTGCAAGGAAGGTCATAGCCAAATGTGTCACATGCAGACGCCATAGAGGAAAGGTTGTTGAACAAAAGATGGCAAACTTACCAAAGGAGAGAGTCTTACCTGACGAAGCACCATTTACCAACGTGGGGGTAGACTACTTTGGTCCCATCAATGTCAAAAGAGGAAGAAATATTCTCAAAAGGTATGGAATCATTTTCACCTGCTTAACCAGCAGAGCTGTGCATCTGGAGGTAGCATACACTCTAGATACAGATTCATGTATAAATGCCATAAGAAGATTCATCTGTAGAAGGGGACAAGTATCAAGTATCAGATCTGACAATGGCACAAATTTTGTGGGAGCCAACAGAGAAATGAAGGAAGCTCTGGCTGACTTGAACCACAACAGGATCCAAGGTGCCCTTGTACAAGACGGAGTGACATGGAACTTTAATCCTCCAGCAGCATCACATCATGGTGTGGGAGCGCCTGATTCGCTCAGTGAGGAGAGTGCTCACTTCTGTTCTCGGCCAACAAACACTTGATGATGAAGAGCTGCAAAGTATCGTCTGTGAGGTGGAAGCTATTCTGAATAGCAGGCCCATCACTAAAGTTTCTGATGAGAAAGATGACTTAGAGGCTTTAACACCTAATCACATCCTTCTCTTAAAGGGAAAACCAGTGTTACCACCTGGACTTTTTGAACAAAAGGATCTATACATCAGAAGGAGATGGAGGCAAGTTCAGTATATAGCTGACCTCTTTTGGAAGCAGTGGATCTCTGAATATCTAACTGTGATGCAGGAGAGACAGAAATGGTCCGAAGAAAGAAGAAGCCTCACTCCTGGAGACATTGTTATCATTACAGACACTACAGCTCCCAGAAGCTCTTGGATGATGGGCAAAGTTTTGGAGGCTAAACCAGATGCTAAAGGCTTAGTGCGGACTGTACGTCTCCAAACAAAGCACAGTTTACTGGAAAGGCCTGTCACAAAGGTCTGTTTGCTACTGGAGGCAGCAGACTAGAACTCTGACTCTGACTGGACCTCTCTTCTCTGAAGCATCAAAGAAGACAAGATTCAGTCACACTATTGAGAATCAGTTTATTCATAGCTCCACTGAAATTTATTTTTGTAATTGTGTCTATGTTTCACACAATTAGTGGCCGGAGTGAAGGAGCTATGTCATTAGTTTGATTAGTTTATTATTTATGTTTTGTGTTGTTTTATTTTTATTTATTTATTTATTTTTTTTTTTTTGTGTGTGTGTGTGTAGGTAAACACTAGGGGCATCAGACAGTAGGAGATATAGGTAGCCAGGTGTTAGAGGCAGGTGAGGCACCAGGAAGGGAAAATGTTTTTTTACCAGCAGGACAAAGCAGAGAGGCAGCATGGTTTTGAACATGTTTGTTTGCTGTTGAAAGCTGAAAATAAACCTTCTGAAGGGAGCTACTCACCTGGAAAATGAATTCTTTGACTGCCTGAGTAAGCCTAACCAACCTGGTGCATTTGTGGCCCTTTGTGAGTGGATTTGAATTTTCTTAAATTTTGATATTTTTTGAAGGAGCTCTTAATTTTGTCCTTTTTTTTGCCCTTTGAACAAATGGCCACAACAATACATTTTTTTTGCCGCAGATATTCTAAAAATAGTAACGAGAGTCGTCTCATGTGGTATACGACATGAGCGACCCCCAAGGGTTAACCGGGTCAAAAAAATAACATATACATAGCCCTGGGTGTCTGCAAAAAATACATTAGTATTATGTTTTAGTAATGCAGAGCACTAATACACATACACATGTGGATACATAAATAGCTGTAGTGCCTCCTCCACCATGAGTCCTTTAGATCGGTAAAATATGGTTGATGTTCAGTATGTTTTCCAGCTATCAGTGTTGATTGACTTCTCCTTTTTTCAGATGCACCCCTCTATTTTTAGTGACAAAGCCAGTCTGGGGCACACAACCCTTTCACCATCCGAGTTTGGGTGTCCTCTCTGCCCTAAATTTAAAACCAAAAATGAGAGCGCGATCCAGAGGCACCTGAAAGACCATACGGAAAATGCAGTTCATTTCCATGGTATGTTGATGAGATCATATACTTCTGCATGTGACAGTAATGTTTAATGATATTTGTTTGAGACAAAACAAGACATTTTAGGCTGCATCTTGGGATCTTGGGATTTGTGGAACAGTGGTTGACATTTCATACCATTTTCTTATATTTTATAGACCAAACAAATAAATTATTTTACTGTTTTTCCATTTTTCTTTTCTTTGTTTTTTTTCTACTTTTGAGATTGAAATGGATATCTGGAATAAAAACTTGTTCACAAAAAAGAGAACTCCAAGTCTACTTCTTTATGTTGCCAGTACAATAGTGTAATATTATGTTTGCATTCATTCATTCATCTTCTAACCGCTTCATCTTTTAGAGGGTCGCGGGGGGGCTGGAGCCTATCCCAGCTGACATTGGGCGAGAGGCAGGGTACACCCTGGACAGGTCGCCAGACTATCGCAGGGCTGACACATAGAGACAAACAACCATTCACGCTCACATTCACACCTACGGACAATTTAGAGTTATCAATTAACCTAATCCCCAATCTGCATGTCTTTGGACTGTGGGAGGAAGCCGGAGTGCCCGGAGAGAACCCATGCTGACACAAGGAGAGCATGCAAACTCCGCACAGATGGGCTCCCACACCCGGGATCGAGCCGGCAAACCTCTTGCTGTGAGGCGACAGTGCTAACCACCACAACATCGTGCCGCCCATATTATATTTACATGTGTTCCTGAAATATAATAGAATACATCTGACAATATGACAATCTAATTATTACGTTCATTTAATTGTTAAATAGTTACAATTAACCATACTGATGTAAGAGTAAGTATGATATTTGTTGTGTCCATGGTTTTCAGTGGTTTTGAATGACCTGATTGTAATCTGCATGTTGCAACTGTAGCCCAATAAATGAAAGTGCTCACCTTATTTAATCTTTGTTAAAAATTAATCCAACTAAAATTCATGTGTTTGCTGATTTTCTGCAAGTTTTGTAGGTTTAACTTGTTGAGGTCAATGTTATTCCAAACAAAACATGATTGTATTTAAAATAATTGTTGAAATAATTGTATTATTATTATTACTATTATTATTTATTTTATAATATATATATATATATTTATAATTGTTGGTTGCTTCAAAGTTTGTAAATGTATTGCTAAAATAAATAATATAAAAAAGACAGACTTAAAAACCAACTTCTGGGGAAAAAAACTGACTTTCGGTATGGCCTTCCAGTATGTATGAAACTTCCGGTATGGACTTCCAGTATGGATTGGATATATGGCGGTACTCTTGGACCTATAAGCAAATCAGACTTTCAGAATAAACAGACTCAGGGCTTCTCAATGTCAAGGATGTTTCCTTCTTCCTTCCTTGTCCTTTTAAGTTGAGTTGTACAAAGGGTAGGCAAGACTCCTTCCTGTAGCATTGTGTGAATACATATTGGAACAGGCTAGCAAGTGCTCAGGTGTGCGTCATTGAAAAGGCCCTGCCCTCAATTCTGGCAAGTGGTGCACAAAGATCGCACTTCATGCCCACTGAGGATACACACATGCACCCTTGAAAGTTCTCTGAAGGAAAGACTCAGAATTCACAGAATCCTTGACAATGGAACAGTCCTTTGGCTGGATTAGATTATGTAGCCTCCTTGAAGTTTAAGGATCATTCCTTCACTTTGAGAAGCACCAAATGTGACAGAGCCCTCAAACACTTTGCAGATCTGTGTAGCACATCAGTATAACAGCAGGACAGCCCTACGCCCTCACTGACTTGTTAGGACATCTGTACCTAAGTTTGTGAGTATGTACGTATTGGATAAAGGCCTTTGAAATGACATGAAAAAGTCACATGATTTGGGAGCTTTACCATATTCAATGTCTGAAAGACAAAAACAACTAAGTTCAGCAATTAGTGTCTCAAATAGATAATGGGCCTACTGTTATTTTCATTAACCAGTATGTTCAAAATACGAGAGAGATACATGACAATAAGTGTTGACATGAGAGTCAGTAGGATGCTGCCAGATATACAGTTTGCCATAATAAGTAATAGAGCAGACACGAAATTTGGGAACCTGTTTACAAATTTACATCATGAGCTCAACACAGACCACAGTGTAAAATATAATTTAATGCATTGAAATAATACTACTTTTGTTATGCTACTATTCATTCTTTGTTGAGGCTGTCACAGAGGAGATGATTCAGCCCAATCACTTACACCTTTAAGGCTGTAATTTGTCATTTATATCGATGATAGTCCTGTTTTCTGTCCCCCTGGTGGACACTTACAGCACTTACACTTTTTCACTCCTTTCCCACGGAAATGGAACAGATTCCGTTCCAGTTCACAGGCCTAATTTTGAACTGTTTGGAGCATTTTTACAGAAAATGTTTGGTTCAAAACCCAAAAAGTTGGTTCCCAGTTGGATCCAAAAAATAGCAGCTTTTCATCAAACTAACGTGTGAACCATGATTACATCAGTGGGCGTGTCTTATTCTACCGGTTGGAAAGACAGGTTGGAAAAGTAAACAGTGTAGAAGTCAAGTGAGAAATTGTCAAAGCTCGTGCAGTGGCCTCATTAATCGTCGGTCCATGCTTTGTTGTTTTTTTGGGGGGGTAAAAACAAATATTTGTTGTAATAGAACTGTAAGAACCACAATTTATGTTTGACAGTAATGCGCCTCCACACCACTAGAGGGCAGCCATGAGTTGTTTGTGGTGGCGGCTGAGATTCACCACAGGTGTTTCAAGTTCATTGATTGTTGTGACAATGATGCTGCTGGGGAAGCAAACAGTTTTTGACTGTGCACAAATTTACGTTTATGGTTTTTATTTTGTGGTTTATGTTCTACGTTTTGTCAAAGTCAACCTATTGGAAGTGATGAACAATTCAACAGAAATGCGGTGAGAAAATAAACGCATTGTAAATATTATTGGAAAAGACTGGACTTCGTTTTTTCGGCACACGTCTAAACAATAGGCCCATTAGCAGCCAGTAGTGGCTTCTCAGTATAGGACTTTGTCACTACAAGAACAGAAGTTTGTAGGTAATCAATTAATCTGCGCATGACACCAGTGATTACAATGGTACTGATCAAAAATGGTGGAAACACGGCACATTTGTGCACAAGTTAGAACCATGGTTTCAGAAAACATGAAAGGAAGCAGTTCAAGAACAGGCCCCCAGGAAAGCCACTGAGCTTGCAGCCAATTTTTCCCAGTGGCCACTCTGTATAGCACTGAAAAAAATTCTCTGCTGCACAAAAAACATTTTCCCCATAGGCCACCATTGTGAAAGAGTCGTCTGTAAAACTGTTGACAGGACACCTCCAACTGCAAATAAGGACAATTATAGCTCTTTCTATTATGATTTTTAAGACATGGTTGTTTTATATTTGTAAAACTTTCCTCAAGCTGCGAAGTCTATGAGTCGAGTGGGAACTCGCATGCAGAGCCAGTAGGAGAAACACTTCTGTATATAAATATATATATATACACATATACATATGTATATGTGTATATATACAGTACAGGCCAAAAGTTTGGACACACCTTCTCATTCAATGCGTTTTCTTTATTTTCATGACTATTTACATTGTAGATTCTCACTGAAGGCATCAAAACTATGAATGAACACATGTGGAGTTATGTACTTAACAAAAAAAGGTGAAATAACTGAAAACATGTTTTATATTCTAGTTTCTTCAAAATAGCCACCCTTTGCTCTGATTACTGCTTTACACACTCTTGGCATTCTCTCGATGAGCTTCAAGAGGTAGTCACCTGAAATGGTTTTCCAACAGTCTTGAAGGAGTTCCCAGAGGTGTTTAGCACTTGTTGGCCCCTTTGCCTTCACTCTGCGGTCCAGCTCACCCCAAACCATCTCGATTGGGTTCAGGTCCAGTGACTGTGGAGGCCAGGTCATCTGCCGCAGCACTCCATCACTCTCCTTCTTGGTCAAATAGCCCTTACACAGCCTGGAGGTGTGTTTGGGGTCATTGTCCTGTTGAAAAATAAATGATCGTCCAACTAAACGCAAACCGGATGGGATGGCATGTCGCTGCAGGATGCTGTGGTAGCCATGCTGGTTCAGTGTGCCTTCAATTTTGAATAAATCCCCAACAGTGTCACCAGCAAAACACCCCCACACCATCACACCTCCTCCTCCATGCTTCACAGTGGGAACCAGGCATGTGGAATCCATCCGTTCACCTTTTCTGCGTCTCACAAAGACACGGTGGTTGGAACCAAAGATCTCAAATTTGGACTGATCAGACCAAAGCACAGATTTCCACTGGTCTAATGTCCATTCCTTGTGTTTCTTGGCCCAAACAAATCTCTTCTGCTTGTTGCCTCTCCTTAGCAGTGGTTTCCTAGCAGCTATTTGACCATGAAGGCCTGATTCGCGCAGTCTCCTCTTAACAGTTGTTCTAGAGATGGGTCTGCTGCTAGAACTCTGTATGGCATTCATCTGGTCTCTGATCTGAGCTGCTGTTAACTTGCGATTTCTGAGGCTGGTGACTCGGATGAATTTATCCTCAGAAGCAGAGGTGACTCTTGGTCTTCCTTTCCTGGGTCGGTCCTCATGTGTGCCAGTTTCGTTGTAGCGCTTGATGATTTTTGCGACTCCACTTGGAGACACATTTAAAGTTTTTGCAATTTTCCGGACTGACTGACCTTCATTTCTTAAAGTAATGATGGCCACTCGTTTTGCTTTAGTTAGCTGATTGGTTCTTGCCATAATATGAATTTTAACAGTTGTCCAATAGGGCTGCCGGCTGTGTATTAACCTGACTTCTGCACAACACAAATGATGGTCCCATTGATAAAGCAAGAAATTCCACTAATTAACCCTGATAAGGCACACCTGTGAAGTGGAAACCATTTCAAGTGACTACCTCTTGAAGCTCATCGAGAGAATGCCAAGAGTGTGCAAAGCAGTAATCAGAGCGAAGGGTGGCTATTTTGAAGAAACTAGAACATAAAACATGTTTTCAGTTATTTCACCTTTTTTTGTTAAGTACATAACTCCACATGTGTTCATTCATAGTTTTGATGCCTTCAGTGAGAATCTGCTCGGCATGAACACAGAAACACACACCCACAGGTGTGTTAAATATAAAGGGGTCACATGACCCATTCTCAATCACAGTTTTTCATTTCTCTTTTTTAAATATTTTTAAAGGGAGTGGACTGTTAGTCCCATCTATGCAAGTCAAAAGGATCATTAACAAACATTGGAGAATCCTAGAATGTGATCCAAGTTTGGACCATTTGACATCTTCCAAACCTCGCTTTTGCTTTAAAAGAGGTAGAAATGTCAGAGATTTTGTGGTGAGTTCTATGTAGCCTACAAGGAACCCACACAAACTAATTGGCTTGCTCAACAAGTATATGGAAATTATAGATGTGGAAAATGTGCTCATTGTTCTAATACAGTTGACACCAAAACATTCAATCACCCTCATTCAGGAAAGAAATATGGCATTAAGGAATTCATTAACTGTCTTTCTACACATGTTGTTTACATTTTGAAATGTCCTTGTGGTTTAATGTATGTGGGCCAAACAAAACGTCATCTCAAATTGAGAATTGCTGAACATAAGGCTGCCATCAGAAATGGAAACATGGATTATGCCATTGCTAGACATTACAAAGAGAAAAAACATGGGTCAGCCTCTTCTCTTAAATTTATTGGTATTGAGAAAGTGCAACCCAATCCAAGAGGGGGTAATCTGATTAACCAGCTCTTAAGAAGGGAAGCATTTTGGATCCATGAATTGAACACACTTGAGCCACATGGACTTAATGAGACACAGGATTTGAGTTCTTTTCGGTGATATAAATATTGACTTATGTCTCCTCCCACAGGTAATTGGGAGCCATAGGGAGAGATGAGCCACTAGGCCTCTTGTCACAGAAAAAAACCCTTTCTGTGTTCATGCCGAGCGAACCTGAAGAAGCCACGGGCGAAACGCGTAGTTCGCTCTGAATAAAATCACAGCAATTCAGTTCAGTGTGCGGTGGTTTATGTTGATGTTTTGACTAAGATGTTCCTGCGACCGATCAGCACCTGATTCCTGAAACTGGCTGTGCAAAGGGAGTCCCGTTTATATATATATATATATATATGTATGTGTATATATATGTGTGTATGTGCGGCATTCAAGAAAAAACTTCTGATCCCCACGTTTTCATGTACAGTGTGGTAAAAGCACATGGCAACAAACTTCCTTAAGAACTTTAAAATACTACATCCAGGCCTTTCTATTACATAGTCCAAAGTATTACCAATATTACTAAGTTCCTTTAGGTATGCAAACATATCTATATATGAGTGCAAATATAAACCCTAACATAACGATATGTAAGATAAAATTGTGTTTTTAAACCTCATCTATAGGTATTGGTTTATCATGTACAATTATTTGAGATCTTACCAGTGCTGAAGTTGTCCTGTGTGTGTTGAGGCCAGTAAAACACACTAACTGTTCCTGTTTCACACTGCCTATATGTGTGGTTACCAGGGGAGTTACCCAATGAGGTTCAGAGAGACATTTTCAGTTTTAGTCAAGTGTTTCTCATAAAGTGACTGAACACACACAGAGGTGTTGCAATGTTATATAAGATGTTGTACTGCAGTTTGTCACTTTGCCTGGAAAACAATAACACCACTTTCCATTGCTAAAGAATAATTTATTTACAGATATGATGCACTCCTGGCACAAATCAAATAACATATGAAAATACTGTAGCACAAGTTTAGAAAGGCAGATGGCTCCTGGACTACACTGTCAGAAATGGAAGACCTATTTAGAGAAAAACATCTAAAGAAAATAAACTTCCATGAAAATCATAGAATGAACAATAATGTAAAATGGTCTTTTATTTAAATTCACAAGCTAGCTGTTGACTGTATTTGTTTCTGCTGGGCCTCAGAGAGGCGTGGTTGGGGTGGAGGCAGTGGTGGGGACAGTCACTGGATGCAGCCCCAAATCCAGGGATGGAGTTTCATCTTGTGGCAGAGGGCTCTTCTTCTGGGCATCCAGCTTCTCCATCAGCTGAGCGTACAGCTCCTTCACCGGTTCGCTGCTCTGTGGTCACCAGGCACAGCATCACACAAAGTGTCAGTACATACAATACACACAACACTCAAGCCGCTGACATGTTCTTTCTCTCATGCATACATTTGTTCTGTTTCAAAGCTACAATCTGAGACATGTCTTGAAATAATTAACTGGATAAAAAATGCATCTGTGTCAGTGTGAGATCCTGTGCTAACTATGTTGTAATTTCAGGCTAGATGTCTGAGATTCTGGCTGGATGTTGATTCACAGCTTATCAAGACAAGGAACCTGTTTGTGTATGTTTTTTGTTGTACACATGAAAGATTTGATCTCATTAAAGAAAACACAGTTTACTGATTTAAACATCAGTTTATTTTGTGACATTTGATGATATGTATCAATATTGTAAAGTATCTCTATCAATATCATGGTAATGTTTTAAATCATATAGACCAGCCCAATATGCATGTAAGTGTGCACCATAGTATGTATAACATGTTATGTACACTTCAAATATGGGACTGAAGAACATTACCATGAGAGGAAATATGTGATACGTTCACTTCAATAATTGATTGATGATTAAGGCTGTGATGCTGTCCACCCCCTCTGATGTTAAATGACAGGTTCAGTTATTAGTATTCTCCCTTCAGGAGGTGACAAAGGCAAATGTTTATCATAGCTTCTCCAGTTTAAAGTCCCATTTAGACAGGATTAATGTCACATGGGCAAGAAAATATTCCCCCTCCTTCACTGTAATAAAAGTTGTTGTTGCCAACAGTGTTTTAGCTGACTGGCTTTACTATGCATTTTATTATTGGATTAATCACCAGTAACTATCTAGTTGTAATTTAATTAACACAGTTAGCTTCAAACTACTTCGTCTTGCACTTTCCTTCATTGCAGTAGTTGATAGACTGATATTGTGATCCGTCAGGTTAGTATTGGGGGCAGACCTGGCTTGGTAACGGAAGGGTCACTGGCTCAAGTCCCCATACTGAGCAAGTATGGAGCGTGGACTGGTAGCTAGAGAGGTGCCAGTTTGCCTCCTGCCAAGGTGCCCCTGGGCAAGGCCCTGAACCCCCAACTGCTCGGGGTGCCTGTCCAAAGCAGCCCCCTTGCTCTGACATCTCTTCTTCTTCTTCAACCCTTGTCCCTTTCCTCAGCTAGCCACCATACTTACAGTCACAGGAAATACAGCTGCATGTATAAAAACTCAAGACACTCTGTAAGAATTAAAGTGTCCACGTGAACTGGGCTTAAAACGTGAGAAACAGTTAGTTTGCCAAAAAAAAGTCAGTAATTTAGGCTGCAATTTTAATGAGCTCAGCTATGAAAAATCTCACACATATACACACACAGGTAATACTGAAGTCACTCCAACTCCCCATAGACTAAAATCTTCTGTCCAAATGGGGCTTAAGACTCATATCTGGTTAATATACACCGATCAGCCATAACATTAAATCCACCCAAAAGGTGGAGTGATCATCTTGTTCCAAAAAATGTTCTGCTGGGAAACCTTTGGTCTTGATATTCATGTAGATGCCACTTGACATGCTTCACTGAAACACTGTTGCAGACCAAGTACCCTGCCTCATGGCAACAGCACTCCCTGCGTTTTAAGTGGCACCCACATGAATACCAGGACCCAACGTTTCCAAGCAGAACATTGCTTTGGAACAAGATGACCAGTGTTATTCACTTAACCTCACTATCACGATATTTCAGGGTATTTTTGCGACAAAGATATTCTTGATGATATGACAAATTAGTTAAAAAAAAAACAAAAACAAAACAGTTTGCCTTCAAACTTTCAGTAAAAACTAAACAAAAATGATCTCTTATTTTTGTTTGTTTGTTTGTTTGTTTGTAAACAACAACAGTTACTCAGAGTCAGATTCAGAATCTGTATACAATATTAATAGTACAACAAAATTAAATCTACCACAAATTACACATTTAAACAAAATACAAATACAAAAAAAATTTACCCTGGGATCAGTATATCTAAATCAACAGGTGATTTCCTTTTCCTTTAGCAAAATCTTTTTGGAGTCTCTAATTATTTCACTTTAAGCCATGTTTGTTGTTGCCATGGGTAACAGTATGACGTCACTGTCAACAAGTGTAAAAGACGCGAGTATCACAATATGAATTTTTCATATGATATCAAAAATTATACTGGTATTATTGTGAACACCAAGAGGTAACATGGAGCTGCCGCCCTGTGAGCCCACCACCCGCAAGGATAGACATCAGGGTCAGGTGCATTGTATGCGGGTGGCAGGCAGGGGTGGGGCCTGAGTCTGAGTGGTCCATGTTCAAAGCCTCCATTGTGGAGACGGCTGCTAGTAGCTGTGGTCAGAAGGTTGTTGGTGCCTGTCGTGGCAGTTACCAGGCTCGCCGCTATGAGCCTGTTTATGTTCTTGGTGGACAAGGTTGTCCCTTGTCACAATCCTGTTTGTGATTTTCATGGACAGGATCTCAAGGCACAGCTGGGACGAGTCAGGGGTCTGGTTTGGGGACCTCAGAATTGCATCTCTGCTTTCTGCAGATGATGTGGTTCTGTTGGCGGGCTTGGGGAGTAACAGATTACATGTAACGGCGTTACGTAATTAGGAGACCAAAAAAAAAGGTAACTGTAATCCGTTACAGTACAGAAAAAAAAAATGTAATCAGATTACCGGTATATTTGATAAAAACGGGGATTACTTAGCAGGATTACATTTTTAAATCAAACGGGATGCAGAAGACACATGCACACTGTGCACGCAGTGTGACACTTTACGACACAACACCACAACAAAACAACACGTGAAACGACCACCAAGCACCAATGACTGTTCATCATTATGGCCACTGCTGGGGAGAAAAATGCCTTCACTGCATGGAAACATGGAAAAAGGGGAACAACATCACAGTACAGTGCAAGTTATGCCTCCCAGCTCTCAAAATACTGTCAACATCCAGGGACTCGACATCCAACTTAAAGAAACATCTACAGGTAAGATGACAAACCGCTAACATTTGCTGAAATACACAGAAATCCAGTAAGCTAAAGTTAAGGTTTGTTAGCTTGCTAACCTGTCAACACTGCTACTCGTGCTACTACTGTGCTATATAACTACTACTGGAAAACATGTCAGGACTGTAACTTAGGTGCTGATGCTGACTTGTGTCGTGCCAAAAAGTGATAACGTTAGTCCGTCAAAAATGGAATCACCGAGTTTATATATACCTAATATTGTAACAGCTGCATTTATCTGGATCAAACAGTCATAACGTGCAATAAACATGACGTCATGTCCTGTTGTATATGCGTTTGGTCTTATATTCCTGCTTATCATCTGCATTATTTTACCTGCTCTGTGCTGTAAATTAAAACCATCAAATCCTTTTTTAACACTTTAAAAGCCCTTCTTGGGTAGGTTTACAGGGGAAACAAATCATGTTTTAATGATAATAGCAAGATTTTTGCCAGAAAGGGCTATTGGCACAACACCATTAAGGCTAAACTGCTTCTGTGTGCAAAGGAAATAAGTGCCTTCACTGGCGGAAATGTAGCTGAAACACTGCTATTATTGTTGATGTGTAGTTAACTTTTAGGTATCTCTGAAGCATGTTAATACCGACACACCTCTTTCAGGTGGTAATTGTATTTTATTTTTTATCAAAAATAATAATTGTTACTATTATTGTTGATGTTGTGTAGGTGGTGATTTTTTACATTTAATAATACGTATAACAATAATGATTAATTGATTGAATAAATAAGGATTGTTATAATTATCATTATTATTATTATTATTATTATATTACAGTTATTGTTGTTATAACCTGTGATCTTATTCATGAATACAGCTGAATAGTTCATAATTAATAAGTTAATTTATTGTTAATTTTGCGCCCTGTATTTTCCAGAGGAAACATCAAAGTCACTTACTTCTGACCAATGAAGTCACTGGCCAGTTCGAGATGAGTGAGCAGCCCAGTATACCTGAACATGGACAAGGACATCCTCCGATCAAACAAATGAAACTTGACCTTGGATGCAGCACATCCCAGAGTTTAGTCAGAAGACTGATATTTCAAATTGTGATTGATGATGTTCAGTCTTTTTCCTTGATTGTTGTTTTGTTCATTCAAAAAGCTCATTGAGAGAATGAGTGGTGGCAAAACAGTCATATGTAGAAAGACACTAGTCCAGCGTATTGAGAGAGAATTTACTGCCATGAAAGAAATTTTGACTGCAACACTTCAGAAAGTGACAAATGTCTGCAAAACAGCAGACTTGTGGACTGCACATTACAGAAGCTTCTTTGGCATGACATGCCACTGGATTGAAGAGCAGACTATGGAGAGGAGGTCTGCAGCTCTGGCCTGCATACGAGTAAAGGGACAGCATACTTTTGATGTCCTTGCTGGAAAAATCTGTGAAATACATGCAGAGTACAAAATACAACACAAAGTAAGGGCCACAGTCACAGACAACGGGAGCAACTTTGTTAAGGCCTTCAGTGAATTTGAATCAACTGAGGAAGAAGCACCAGACGGGTTGGATGATAGAACAAGGTTCCTGGATATGAATGCCATTCTGGAGATGGAGGGAGATGAGGAGCTTCATTTTCTCCTCCCCCCTCATCAAAGATGTGCAGCAGACACACCTAACCTTATTGCCACCAATTAAGTGGATAAAGCAGAATCAAAAGGGCCATTCTGGAAAGTGTACCGAAGTGCAATGGGTAAGTGTGCTTCAATATGGAACAAGGCACACAGGTCATCAGCAGCGGCAGAAGCAGTTCAAGATATTGCCAACATGAGGCTTTCTTTTCCATGTGTCACAAGAATGAGCTCTGAATATATGGCCATTTCCAAACTGATTGGACTTACAGAAGGTCAACTGGGTGACATCTGTGGAAGGCTTGGAGTGACCAGGCTACACCCTCACAAGCTGACTTTTCTCTGGGAATATGTAGCTGTGCTACAGCCAATTGCTCAATTCATCGATCTTCTATAGGGTTAGGGTTAGGGGTTACTTTACTTTTTACTTTACTTTTTACTTTACTTTACTTTTTAAAAAAGTAACCAGTTACTTTACTGCGTTACTCCCTGAGTAAAGTAGCTCAATTACTTTAAAAGTACTTCCAACGTTATTCCCTGAGAAAAGTAACTCAAGCACTTTTAAAGTACTTTTTAGTATTCTATATTTCCTATTGGGCAATGGACCACAGGGCGCTAAGCCTACATTTTTTTGTCTCCAAAATGAAAGGGATACGCCAACATTTTTTTGTTTGCGTGTCTTGCCTCACTCCCGAGTCCATGACAAGCAGGTAGATACCATTCTTTCGGCTATACGTGCAGTAACAAGGGAGAGCCAGGCAGAGCTCGCCCACCGCTAATTAGCTTAGCTCAAATGCTTGGAGTCAATGGGTAGTGTTAGCTTGCCTCTGCCTGCAGTCATCAGATAAACTCTTCAGCAACTCTAAACGGTCCTGTGTGCTTGTTGTGACTCGTTTTTACCGCGTTATGTTACGTTATCTATTTTTAGACTAAGATTAGCACTTTATGTAAGTTTAGAAAGAAGTACATAGGAAACTAAACCGCAGTTTTTGCACATGCGCAAACCACCGCGGACGTGCTTGGAAGTAGGTAAACAGAACAAAGCCTCTGTTTAGGAGAAGAAGAAGATTGCAACTACGGATTATGGCCGACTTTGTAAGAGAGGACGAAGATGATTTCTTCGTGACTGACGAAGATCCACAACCTTACCTATTTGAACCAGAATATACAGAGGAGGAACTACATGTTTTGGAAGCTGAGCGTGCACGAAGAGAAGCTAAGCGTTACAACGTGAAAACAAAACACAAGTACTTGCCTCGTTTACTGTCTGTGTGACACGAGTGATGGGATGGCCGTGTCCTTCAAGGAAAGTCTCATTGTTTGGGTTCTGAATTCCAGTTTTTTGTAGTAGTCATCCCGTGAAAAATGCTCTGAGCAAACTAGCATCCTCTTGACTGCTTCTTGTGGGGTGTTGGGATCCTTGTTCAGAGCACCTAGCCATTGTTTCATCTGCTCCGGACTTCTAGTTGGAATTGAGTGAAAAATAAGATTTGACGATATCTTCTGCTTATTGTCGCAACCCCGTACAGCACACGTACGAGGCATTTTGTAAAATTGGGATTTATAAGTCTCTCTCTCTCAAAAAAAGTGTCACAGTGTCCTACAAACTCCTTCACCGATCTACTGCATGAGCTCTTCTTCTTCTTCTTCTGCTTTCTTCCTCAGCTGTTTCCTGGCGCGCATGCGCAGAACTGCGGTTTAGTTTCCTATGTATTTCTTTCTAAACTTACTTACTCACTGCAGTCATCAGATAAACTCTTCAGCAACTCTAAACGGTCCTGTGTGCTTGTTGTGACTCGTTTTTACCGCGTTATGTTACGTTATCTATTTTTAGACTAAAATTAGCACTTTATGTAAGTTTATAAAGAGTACCAGTGTGTAGCGTATACCAGGCATAATGCAAGTCCTGAGTCTGAAATATGTCTGTCAGCGAGTCCTACTCCACCTATTTAGACCACGTAGCGAGCCACAAGCTCCGTGGCTTCTTTCAGACTGATAGGGTTAACGTTATCTCTGTTATTAGAACCAAACGACAGCAGTTGCTGTTTCGGAGCTGAAGTACCAGCGTTCTAAAAGTAACGGAAGTAACTGATGTCTTGTTTGAAAATGTACTTAAGTATTTTATTACTGAAACAACAAACTAATGTGTTAAGTTACTCGTTACTGCAAAAAGTAATCAAAGTACTCGCGTTAGAGTACTTTGATTATAACCAACTCTGCACACAATAGACACATCTTCTACACTCTCGTCTTAATTTGCATGTTTGGTATTGAAGTAATCCAAAAGTCACTAAAAGTTACATTACTTTAATATTGTGATACTTAGAGTAAGTTACTGATTACATTTTTTAACAGGTAACTTGTAACTGTACTGGATTACATTTTTAAAGTAACCCTTCCAACCCTGTCTGTTGGCTTCATCACACCGTAACCTCCAGCATGCACTGGGGCGGTTTGCAGCTGAGTATGAAGCGGTCGGAATGAGTGTCAGCACCTCCAAATCTGAGGCCATGGTGCCCTGCAGGAAACCGGCGGATTGACCTCTCAGGGTTGGGAGAGAGTTACTGCCTCAAGCTAGGGGAGTTCAAGTATCTTGGGGTCTTGTTCACGAGAATGGAGCGGCGGTTTGGTGCGGCTTCTGCATTGATGCAAGCGCTGCACCAATCTGTCGTGGTCAAGAGGAAGTTGAGCTGGAAGGCAAAGCTTTCGATTAACTGGTCCATCTACGTCCCAACCCTCACCTACGGTCATGAGCTCTGGGTAGTAACCGAAAGAATAAGATCGTGGATAAAAGCGGTGGAAATGAGTTTCCTCCGTGGGGTGGATGGGCTCAGCCTTAAGCCGGGTGCACAACCTAATGCATTGATGGATTGATGCTGACCGGAAGTCATACATTCTAATGGAGGTGAAAATGACAGATAGTAACGGAGTAGCACGCAAGCATAGCAGCGGTTCCGTTGACCGTCGGACCGTAGAGGCGTTGGATTTTTCCTACTCGGGCATTGACAAGAGGAGTAGGAAATAAATTGCAATTGCAGTTGTAAACAAACAATATTTCATTTATTTATGCAAAAGAAAAATAAGCATAAGCTTTTTTTCCACTATTAAAAGTGATTGTTGACCATAGGTTGATTTCTATGCGGTTGATAATTACTCGATATTTTCGAATTTCGCATTCATTTCTATATATATATATATATATATCAGCTCTTTCAATAATACACTACTCAACTTGTCTCAGTGACAGTCAACATGAGAGATCTTCGCAGGAAGATATTGCTAGCTCTTCTGCTAGATGACTTTGCTAACAGCTCTCGCCGACAGCACGCTAGCTAGCTGCCCACATCTGGCCAGGTCTGTCAACGATGGAAGCTCGCGGCGTTGTCCTGGGGGTGGGGAATGAGTTGGGGAGATGCTCCGTTAAAACAGGAAAAATAGGTTGTGCATCCGGCTTTAGAGAGCTTGGACATCCGGAGGGAGCTCAGAGTAGAGCCGCTGCTCCTTCGCGTCGAGAGGGGTCAGTTAAGGTGGTTCGGGCATCTGATCAGGATGCCTCCTGGGAGCCTCCCACTGGAGATTTTCCTGGCACGTCCCACTGGTAAGAGGCCTAAGAGCAGACCCAGAACACGCTGGAGGGATTACATCTCTCATCTGGCCTGGGAACGCCTTGGGGTCCCCTAGGAGGAGGTGGAAAGTGTTGCTGGGGAGAGGGATGTCTGGGGTGCCTTGGCCTCGGCCTGCTGCCCCTGCGACCCGGTCCGGATAAGCAGACGAAAATGGATGAATGGATGGATTATTGAGAACGACATGATATGGCACAC
Organism: Epinephelus awoara; assembly: GCA_035609425.1. Lineage (NCBI taxonomy): Eukaryota > Metazoa > Chordata > Actinopteri > Perciformes > Serranidae > Epinephelus > Epinephelus awoara. The sequence goes on along the minus strand of CM069302.1, from coordinate 41,204,778 downwards.
CCCTACCTGGCAGTGGATTTATTGTTCTGGCTGATCAGTGTACGTCTGACGTATTAGAAAATGCACTGTCACTGTGGAACTGTAGGACAGGGAGACCTCTACCTAATTCTACCCATCACTACAACTCGTTTCAAAGCACAAGCTGAATGTATAAATGAAACAAACCTGTTTTGGAGGTTCCAGAGTTTTCATCAAGGTTTCCATGTATGATGGCAGCACTTTGTGGTGTAGATGAAGCAACATCCGGAGGGTGTGTCTGTGGACATTCTCTTTACTGCAAAATATTCAGACACAAACAAAATCTGTCAAGAGACATGGCAGACAAGTTTGAGTCCAGTGCACTACAAATAATTTGGAAGGGTCTTGGAGAGTGGTGATGCCATTTAACACCATCATGCAAAAAACCTGCTCGGCCTGCTCAGTGATAGGTGTATATAGATTTGTGTGTATATCTTTTAGCAAACGGATTCTCGTGTCTGTCTCAGTCCACTTTAAGTCCACTGTTAATACTGATAATGCACTGAAACTATGTGGAACTAGAAGACGCTGACTACAGGCATGCAGTAATGTCATAGGCTCTGCTAGAATCAACCCACCTGGAAGAAGAAGTAAGAAGGAAGCCATCAAAGACAACAGAACAAAATTCTTCTGATCCAAACTCATCAGAGAGGAGGGTGAGGTGTCCAGTCAGCAGGTGCAGGAAGATGTCGCTAAAGGCCATGTCATTGTAGGTCTCCACTGTGGGGGAACAGCGGAGATCCAACTCTTATTTTGACAAGTCATAAAGTTCCTACTATAAAAAGACAGCTTTGACTGTATTCTGACCCTGCTAGTGTAATTTACTGCCCACACATCGATTTAAACTGTTGACCCATCCAGTGTCAGTGCCTTTCTCTGACAATTACACACAGAATTAAATATCATTATCACCTTTTTGTGATTATGATATTCTTCACCATATGACAAATTAGTAAAACAATATATTTGTTTATTATTATTATCAGACTCAAGGTCCATACTAAAAAACATACAACACTCAATACATAAAAACAGATCACTCAATCAATTAACAACATATCCTAGACATAAGAGATTTTTTAAAATAATAAACACATTCAAAAAGAATAGAAAGAAGGAAAACAGTGCTAAACAAGACAATCATACCAATGTTTCCACAAAGTTGGCCAATATCTCACATCACTGACATGAGGGCTAACCAGCTGAGCAATGATAGCATTCTGAGAAACATTCAGTCTGCAGATAAACTTGTACATCAGATGTCTAAGCAAAGCCTGAAATAAGCTGACTCTCACCTTACAGAACAGCTCACTTGCACTACACCATCTCGGCTGTTTCAATAGTATCCTCATGCAATCATTGTAAGCAACCTGCAGCTTATGAATGCTCGCTTTCTTAAATTTACACCATAATGGGGCAGTATAGAGCGGGGTACAATATGCCCTAAAGAGACAGATCTTCACTTGGTCTGAACACATGTTAAATTTCCTTCTCAGCATGTTTGCCTGAGCATATAGGACTCTGCACTGTCTATTAATATCATCATCATCTGTTAATTGATCTGTGATGAAATGGCCGAGGTATTTTATTTTAGTACAGACATTCAACATTTGTCCTGTTAGATAAAAATTTGGAAATGTGTGGTCTCTATCCTCTTTAGTTTGACATAGCATAACCATACTCTTCCTGGCATTATACAATATATCATGGTTGATCCCATACTCAGAACATATATTGAGCAGTTGTTGCAATCCAGAACTGCTGGGGGAAAAAATTGCCAAATCATCAGCATACATGAGATGGTTTAAAAGAGTGTTTCCAATTACACAGCCTGTTCTACAGGCGCCTAGTTGATGAGAAAGATCATCCATGTAGATGTTAAGAAAGGGCTGGAGAAAGTAGCCCCCCCGGCGGATGCCATTACTAACACAAAAGCAATCGGAAACTCTGTTGCCCCATCTAACCTGCATGCTCTGGTTTGCATACCAGTACGCCAGTATTCTTATGATGCTATTAGGCACACCCCTTTGACTCAATTTAAGAAACAACTTTTTGTGATTGACTCGATCAAAAGCCTTCGAGGCATCTATGAAGCTGATTAGTACTGAGGAGTTTTGTCTTCTGTACAGATCAACGGCCTCTTTTAGAGCATAAATACATAAGTCCGTACCATGCTTGGACTTAAATCCAAATTGGTTATGTGTGGTGGATACAAATTCACATAGATGGTCCAATAGGATCTTTTCCAGAATCTTGGAAACCACACTGGCTAGTGTAATAGGCCTATAGTTGTCCATGCTCCCAATCTTGCCTGCTTTATCCTGACAGGGGCAGGGCTCCTGACTAACTTTTTCCACTAGGAGCACCAGTGCTCCTTACTGAAAATTTTAGGAGCACCAGCACAAAATTTATGAGCACTATCTTTATCGACACAACATATTCATAATTTTGTCAAGATTAACTGCATTACTGATAATTTAGCAATAAACACAGACAGCCCTGCAGGGTTAAGTTGGTCAGAGTTCTACTTGCCCAAAGTCAGTTTTTACTTGCCCTATAAAAATTGTTTAATTTGGCTATCAAATAACAACTCTATTATATTCTATTAGATTCTGTATTCTATTATATATAATAATCTTTATTCAGGGCAGCACAGTGGTGTGGTGGTTAGCACTGTCGCCTCACAGCAAGAGGGTTGCCGGTTTTGAGCCCTTCTGTGCGGAGTTTGCATGTTCTCCCCGTGTCAGCAGTCCACAGTCCAAAGACATGCAGTTTGGGGATTAGGTTAATTGATAACTCTAAATTGTCCGTATGAATGGTTGTTTGTCTCTATGTGTCAGCCCTGCGATAGTCTGGCGACCTGTCCAGGGTGTACCCTGCCTCTCGCCCGATGTCAGCTGGGATAGGCTCCAGCCCCCCCCCCCCCCGCGACCCTCAAGAGGATGAAGCGGGTAGAAGATGAATGAATGAATGAATGAATCTTTATTCACACTGTATTTATTAATTAAAACAACATATGTCATGTACTGCAGCTTAATTCCTACACAAAAATGACAGTGTCAGGGCAGCAGCAATCTTTGTCAATCATTCTCTGTCTATAATTTTGTGCCCTACTTGAGCATGCCCACCTCTATTTATCTTTCACCCCTCTCTCCAGTTCTGCTGTATTAACACCGGGTTTAATATATCTCTGCCCTGCTCTACTCTATTTCAACGCTACTTAGCTCTCTCTCTACTCTACCAGTAGACTACCACATCCACCTGTTGCACAAAACGCACACAGCAGTGTTTCCCCTAGGATGGAGTTGTAGCAGCGGAGGTGAAGCACACACATGAAAAATTATTTTCACATGCGTGAAAATTTTTTGTATGCTTGCAAAGCACAGCCTGCTGGGATGTTTCTATGTATACTGGCACCAGAAGGGCTCTTTAGGACTAAGTACATACAGTACATGTGTGCACAGTAATGAGCAGGTGAAATGTCTGTCTAGCTTACATATGAGGTGTCTCAAGATTTAGGAAAATGCAAGTTTATTGAACATAATAAAAGTATAAAGTCACTTGACATGCTGCTGTTTTGTGCTATGACCTATTTAAGTGCTGGAAGTTGTTAATTACGTGACGCCTGAACGCAACACAACACAAGCTCAGCAGCGAGTGCCGTGCTGCGCTGCTGTGCGAGCAGCGTGTTTGTCTGTGCTTAACAGCAGTCTGTTGTTATTTACACACTGTCCATAACAATAACTTTGTCAGCTGACAAACTGCACCGGGCTCTGGTCAGGTTTAGTCAGGAAAATGCGGCGTGAGCCACACTCTAGCGTGCTCACCTGTGTGTGTGGCGGAACTCCACCGTGCGCGATACAGAGAGCAGAGGAGAATTGTTAATGCGTGACCATGTAGAGACAGAAATGACACAATGACATAACACCATAAATAGTATATTGTTAGGTTATTATATGAAGCGTCCATTGCGCAAAATAATATCAGTGGGGGGCTGTGGGCAGGACATTGCTGACTCGTCCTCTGAACTATCGTCGTCGGAAGTTTGGGAAACTGGCACAGGACCGACAGGAGTTTCTGGATCATTTTTTCTTGTGAAAAACAAATTTATAGTTTGTTTCATAGCGTCACTTTATGGTCAAACGACACAGCACTTTCTACTCGACACTGGCTCTGTGACCCCTCTCTGTCTAACCCCGCGTACAGTACACATGTAGGTAGGCTACTAAAACTGCTGCACATTGCTATGGTTACTACGTCTCTTGTAAGCATAAAATGTCACATTTTTGCAACAGGTTGTCAACGACTATACGCCGGGCCTTATCTCCCTCACTGTTGTCAAGGCGCAAGCCTCGGCAGTTGTAAGAGGCCACTCGCATATTAAACGGTTCGGACGGCTGCCACCGCTGTCAGCATCATATCCCCAGTGCTGGTCCCTATTTGATTATTAATTTAAGAAAATAATATTGCAACAAAATAAGTGATATAGTTTTACATATCACCCTAACAGTTTGCCTTCAAATATTCAGTAAAAACTAAACAAAAATGATCTCTCATTTCTTTAGTTTGTAAACAACAACAGTAACTCAGAGTAAGATTCAGAATCTGTATATAATATTAATTAATTACTATTAATTAATTAATCCTTTAATCATCACGCTGTAACCTGTGACAGGCTGTTATGCCACCATTAACTATCGCACACTCACATATATGTAGTTTTTTGTTGAGCTGCAAGTGTCACATAAGTTTACACTGCAAAAGGTTTATGAGAAAATCACTTGACTACATGGACTCCTGTGAGCACATGGCAAGAGAGGAGAAGGAGACAGACTGCACTGCTGCCGGGCAGACTCGCTAAATGACCTCCCTCTGCAGGGAGGGTAACTTGTGGTGACTCGCTAAAAGAGTCTGAGAAGTCTGGGACTGTTTATAAAACATTCACGATGCCTATACCTAACACTACCACATTTTATTCCACACTATTGAAGCTGCTCCTCTTTTTGGAACCACCACAGAGTAGCTAATAATTTTGTTTTAAGTCATGTTTATTGTTGCCATGGGTAACAGTATGAAGTCACTGTCAACAAGTCTAAATATTGCGAGTATCATGATATGAATTTTTCATATGATATCAAAAATCATACCGGTATTATTGTGAACTAGATCTAGTCTGTGGCCCATGGTAGCTTAAACCTTACCAGTCTGGTCTCAAGAGAGGAGTCAGATAAAAGTCAGCACACTGGCCGTCTAAGCTTGGGGGTTGGGCGTAGCGCTGATAATGCCACCTGATAAAAAACTACACTGAGCAAAGCTATTGACATCAGGCACATAACAGACCCTAGCCACCAAAATGGTGGCAGGATGACCACTCCGGATGAAAGCCGAAAGAAAATAAGGAGTGAGAAAGAGGGTCTACTAGGGTCTACTAAGGCCAATATTCAAGATCTGCCTTAGAACATGGAATGTCCGAACCATGTAAGAGGCCGCATGTGACAGCAGCACAAGTCCTTAGTAAGATGAAGAGATACTATCTGGACATCTTGAGGATAACTGAAAGTCACTAGACTGGCTTTGGAAGCCAAATGCTGCATGATGGATCTGTCATCCTCCATTCAGGCCATAAGAATACTCACACACATAGCATAGCTGTCATAATCTCAAAGGAGAAAGCCAAAACCCTACTTGAATGGGAACCAGCAAGTGAGAAGTTGATCAGAGTGTACCTCAACTCAAAGTTCTGCAAACTCACCATCTTGCAGTGATATGCACCAATGAGGCTGAAGAAGTGGACAAAGAGGATTGGTATGTACAGCTATAAATGGCAGTATCTGAGGTACCCCAACACAACATGCTACTGATAAATCATGACATGAATGCCAAAGTGGGAACCAAAAATTCCAACTATGAGAGGGTAATGGGCACACACAGACAGCGATGGCTCGGCCATCAGGAGTACCGGGAGAATTCCCGGGGGGCAACTCTAGTGTGGGCTGGTAGTAAGCTTATTTTTTTCTTTAAAAAAAAATAAAAAAATTTGGTTTTCGGCTGATCAGCCCACAGAGCAGAGAGATGATAGGCACACTGGTTTGTCTCTCATCTGAACACTGGCCAATCACGCCGACCCCGAGTGTAGAGGCAGATAATGTATCATTTTATACTAAAGGTGAAAATAAGTTCAGTAGCACAAGGTTTAGGAAGCAGCTGGTCAATTATCAGATTTGGCAGCAAAAAGGACCCATAAGAGGTGTTTTGATAAATTGAGTAGTTTGTGCGTAAGTCAAGCCTTGGGAGGTTAAATGAGGGAGAACGTTCTGGGTTAGGGTGACCTGACCGCTGGCACGGATGTACCAAGTTTCGTAATAGAAACAGTTGTTTTTGCCAAGAGACAAAGAAGAAAATATTGACGCACGAACTCCAGCTCTAGGAATAAGTAGGAAACCAGGAGAACTTCCCAGAAATTACGACACACACACACACATACACCGACACACACACACACACATACATACATACATACATATACACACACGCACGAGCAAACGCCGAGTATAAAAGCACTTGAAGGGTGATTGTTCAGGGCTGTTTCGCTGTTTCCAACTGATTTGTTGTGTAGACTAGTATACTGTTGTATGCTAATGTTCTGCGATTAAAGTAACCCCGTTGGCTGTAGCTTTTCTCCATGGTTCTCCGAGTCTCTTCATTTCAGTGTTTGCTGAAGTTGAGCATTTTCCTTACATAATTGGCGTCACGAACAGTCATCTCTGAAGGGAGGACGGCAGTTAGTGGTGACTCCGAGGAGCATCCTCCCTGCGTGGGATGACAGGCGCGCCAAACAAAAGGTAAGGACCTTTAAAACTCCTTACACAAATTCTGAATTGGCTAAGATAAAAACACCTTGAAAATCTCAGTCACTGTACACGGCTGGGTGCTCCAACAGGTCACTGCATACCGATATCCCTTGCAGACAGAGAACTTGTCAGCGGGAAGGAGAGTAATGGAGAAAAGAGAGCCAAACGTCTGTACACAGAACAGCTGCTAAGAGAGGAGCTACACTTAAATGCTAAGTTCGTTTTTTTGACACCTGGGCCTTATTTTTAGGAATAAATACGCTTGTAGACTCACCCAGACAATTTTGGTGGAGCTCGGAGCCGTTTTTGAGCAATTTAGATCCATCCGACGGCGTTTTCTCTCATGCCATAGAAGCGGACGGGGCCAGACATCGAAGCCCCTAAATTAGACATTATCTGCTGCGAAACTCGCTCATTTCACCTACATTTTTATAAATGAATGGCCAGTGTTATCACCATGTCAGCTCAACTTCCTTGTTATGGTCATCTGGGGCTTTACAAGGATGGGTAACTTTTGATGACGCCAAAGACGTGCGCCGCAGGAGCACAGTCCAGCCGGCGCTAGGCTAGGAGCTACACGGGTACAGACATGGTTCATCATTGCGTTTTTCCACTTTGTCCAAACAAAATGACTAGTTGGACAAAGTTCACATTCCACAGGCTTCCTTTGGAAAAACCCGGAGTTACTAAAGCTCTGGCTTGTTGTCCTGAAAATGGACCCGAATATTCCTATGGAAGAACTGAGGAGGGTCAGTCACCGGGTCTGCAGCGCTCACTTCGCTCCAGAAACCACACTGAACTGAATTTCCTAAATGCCAAACTCATATCTATGAAACTGTCAACCGTGTTTCTACATTATTTTTTTCTGTGTAATAGCCTGAGTCTGCTGTCTGCATTCCAGATCATACATAACTACAAAGTAAGACATCATACCCAAGTTATTTATTTATAAAGCAAACACTCATAGAAAATATACCCTTTTTGCATTTGTATGGGCTACTTACTCTATCGAAAGTGGTCCGTTCGGTCCTGCTGGCTTCGGCTGCGTCTGCCAGTTGACTCTCGGGACATGAAAAAAGTCTCTATCACAGCCCGGTTTGTCATGGCAGAAAAATCTTCCAGTGTAGTGAGACACGTATTTTGGGGGGCATCAATACGTGTTTCCTCTGGTCTCAAGTCCCACTCTGAGCAGCAAAGGCTCTCCTCTTCTTGTCTGTGGCGTGTCCACAACAACACCACCAGTTAGCCCCCATTCGTGGACATGCAGTGGATGCTTGTTCTCTGGCCAGCTGTTCGGCTCTTTCCCTCTGCATCCTCCTTTCAAATAGCTCCTCGTCGGTGTATTCTGGCTCAAAACGATACGGGCATCCATCATACTCAAAGTTGTCATCAGACACTTCTACATCGGATAAATATTCCGTCACGTTGCACAAGAATAGCTGTGTAGCTGTATAGCCTAGCCTAGCGCCGGCTGGACTCAGCTGTGCTACTGCGGCGCACGTCTATGACGTCATCAAAAGTTACCCATCCTTGCTAAGCCCCAGATGACCATAACAAGGAAGTTGAGCTGACATGGTGATAACACTGGCCATTCATTTATAAAATGTAGGTGAAATGAGCGAGTTTCGCAGCAGATAATGTCTAATTTAGGGGCTTCGATGTCTGGCCCCGTCCGCTTCTATGGCATGAGAGAAAACGCCGTCGGATGGATCTAAATTGCTCGAAAACGGCTCCGAGCTCCACCAAAATTGTCTGGGTGAGTCTACGAGTGTATTTATTCCTAAAAATAAGGCCCAGGTGTCAAAAAAACGAACTTAGCCTTTAAGAGAGTGAAGCGAAATTTGATTGTGATTGGCAGTGTGTCTAAAACGAAACAGCCAGAAGTTAAAAGAGCAGCTGGGGAAATAGACGATTGGTCAAAACTGAGGGGGACAAGTCATGTGTTAGAAGTCTAGAGAGACTTGAGGTCCAGAGGGACCCAGAGTAAATCCAGAGGGATTTAAGTGGTCTAAGAGAGACCAGGATTAGAGTCCAGAGGGACTCCAGAGTTAGATTTAGGTAGGTTTAGAGAGACCGAGATCCCATGGCCAGAGGGATATAGCTTAGATAGGGATGTTGATGCGAGTCTAGAGAAAGACTGTGCAGACTTTGTCAGGTTTGAGTGAAACCTGAGGCTTCTTGCTATTTCCGGCAATCGGAGAAATAGCTACCCCTACTTTTTATTATTATTATTATTATTATTTATTATTAATTATAATATTATTACTTTTATTAATGTTGTAAGCTACTGTCATTACCGTCTGTCCTGCATCTCTGTCTCTCTCTCTCTTTCTGTCTCATTGTGTCATATGGATTACTGTTAATTTATTGTGTTGACCTGTTCTGTATGACATCTATTCAATTCAATTCAATTTTATTTATAAAGCCCAATATCACAAATACAATTTGCCTCACAGGGCTTTACAGCATACGACATCCCTCTGTCCTTTAGACCCTCACAGCGGATAAGGAAAAACTCCCCAAAAAACCCCTTTAACGGGGGGAAAAAATGGTAGAAACCTCAGGAAGAGCAATTGAGGAGGGATCCCTCTTCCAGGACGGACAGACGTGCAGTAGATGTCGTACAGAACAGATCAGCATAACAAATTAACAGTAATCTGTATGACACAATACAGTAATCTGTATGACATCCTCGGTAATGACAGTAGCTTACAACAACATTCATGAAAGTAATAATACTGTCGTTATAGTTCTGGCTACTGTGGTACAACATGTTATGTATACATGTATGATAATATCATATGTCTATAATAGCAGTAGAAGTATGACTAATGATTAATGATGGCGGCAGCAGCAGCAGCAGGCATCTGGCAGGACCACGGCAGCAGCACAACCACACACGTCACACTATCCAGGCACCGCTGCAATACGAGTTAACCTGAGAGATAGTGGAGCACAAAGGCTCCGGAGAAGAAGCCGAGTTAGTGACATCCAGAATGGCCGAGTAAAAAAGATACAGTAATAGGATACGAGAGAGAGAGGGAGAGAGAGAGAGAGAGAGAGAAGGTGCCCGGTGCATTATAGGTGGTCCTCCGGTAGACTAGGCCTAAGTCAGCTTAACTAGGGGCTGGTACAAGGCAAGCCCGAGCCAGCCTAACTATAAGCTTTATCAAAGAGGAAAGTCTTAAGTCTAGCCTTAAATGTGGAGACGGTGTCTGCCTCCCGGACCGTAACAGGAAGATGATTCCACAGGAGAGGAGCCTGATAGCTGAAGGCTCTGGCTCCTGATCTACTTTTGGAGACTTTAGGGACCACGAGTAATCCTGCGTTCTCTGAGCGCAGAGTTCTGGTGGGATAATATGGCACTATGAGCTCTCTAAGATATGACGGAGCTTGACCATTTAGAGCTTTATAAGTTAACAGTAGGATTTTAAATTCAATTTTGGATTTTACAGGGAGCCAGTGCAGAGAAGCTAAAACAGGAGAAATATGATCTCGTTTCTTAGTTCCTGTTAGTACACGTGCTGCTGCATTCTGAATTAGCTGAAGAGTTTTTAATGATTTACTAGAGCTACCTGATAGTAGAGAGTTACAGTAATCCAGCCTCGAGGTAACAAAAGCGTGGACCAATTTTTATGCATCTCTTTGGGTCAAGATAGGCCTAATTTTTGCAATATTACGCAGATGAAAAAATGCAGTCCGTGAGGTTTGTTTTAAATGAGAATTGAAAGACAGATCTTGATCAAATGTTACTCCAAGGTTTCTTACTTCAGTTTTGTCTGAATTTAACATCAGGAAATTGGTGCTCATCCAGGTTTTTATGTCTTTAAGACAATTATGAAGTTTAGTTAATTGATCCCTTTCTTCTGGCTTCATCGATAAATACAACTGTGTATCATCCGCATAACAATGGAAATTTATAGAGTGATTTCTAATGATGTTACCTAAAGGAAGCATATATAGAATAAATAGGATTGGTCCAAGCACAGAACCTTGCGGAACTCCAAAACAAACTTTAGTACGTACGGATGATTCATTATGAACGTGAACAAATTGAAAACGATCAGATAAATAAGATTTAAACCAGCTTAGTGCAGAACCTTTTAGGCCATTAAGTGTTCCAGTCTCTGTAACAGAATTTCATGGTCAACAGTGTCAAACGCTGCACTAAGATCTAATAAAACAAGTACAGGGACGAGTCCTTTGTCTGAAGCAATCAAATTATGTTATTGCATGTCTGTCCGTCCTGGAAGAGGGATCCTTCCTCAGTTGCTCTTCCTGAGGTTTCTACCGTTTTTTTCCCCCGTTAAAGGTTTTTTTTGGGGGAGTTTTTCCTTATCCGCTGTGAGGGTCCAAAGGACAGAGGGATGTCGTATGCTGTAAAGCCCTGTGAGGCAAATTGTGATTTGTGATGTTGGGCTTTATAAATAAAATTGATTGATTGATTGACTTTGTCAGGTTTGAGTGAAACCTGAGGCTTCTTACTATTTCTGGCAATCGGAGAAATAGATATCCCTACTTTGACAGTTTCATTTTGGATGATATGCATAACTTGCTAAGTTGAAATCAGAGTACATTTTAGTCTTGTAAGAGAAGGTAAGAGATAAAACGATTAAATTTCTACAGGTGGTGGCCGCTAGTGAGGCCAGAGATCCCACTGAGACAGAGGGACAGGACGGCAGGGAACAGGAGGAGGCTCACAGTGTAGGAGAGGGAGGCACGCCAGGTGATGGAGGTGAAGTGGTAAGCAGCACTACAGGGAGTGTATATCTTGCTATTGGAACTTGACACAATAAATATCAAAAGACAAATAACAAATGCTGTGTTTTTCTGCTAGCTAGCTTATTAGCTGTCTGCAAACTGAACTCTAGCTGACTGCATTTTAAAAGTTTCTAGTTCCTAGAAGATTGCCAAACCTCTACACACCACTGTGATCTTTATAAGAAAGTAGGATGGTCCCCCCTCAGTGTAAGGAGGGCCCAACATCGCATATTGTTTGTATATAAGTCTATGTGCACTTTACTCTAATACCACTCAGCTAAGTAGTGGTATTTGGGGCTGGTATGTTCATGTATTGAAAGGGAGAACAAGAATGGGTGATGTCCAGCCGATTGTGGTGGGCTGGTCTGGGCAAAAGTCCAGGGCTGATTTTATATCTCAGTCCAGCCCTGCACACAGATGTGGAGAGAGAAACAACAGTGGTGAACACCTTGTTGGATTCTGCATGAATAACAACCTGGTAATTGGTGGAACCATCTTTTCACATAAGAAAATCCACAAGCTCATATGGAAGTCACCTGATGGTAGGACCATCAACCCAACAGAGTAAGTGGTGTAGCATACTGGGGTGCAGATGCCTACAGCAACCACTACCTAACCGTTGCCACCATCAAACTCAAGTTTAAGCAGCTGATCCCACAAGGCCAGTGACAGAAAAAACTGGACATTGCTAAACTCCAGTATCCAAAGGAAAACCAAGAGTTTGTGTTGGAACTTAGAAACCACTTTAGCATACTAGATGCTGCCTCTGAAATGGGAGAAGAACCCACTATAAACAGTAAATGGAATGCTATCAAGACCATATATTCTGAAACAGCATGAAGTCCTGGGCTTCAAACAAAAAGGGGCCAAAGAATGGATATCAGCTATCATTCAGCAGAAAATTGAAGAGAGGTAACAGCTAAAGACAAAGATGCTGAACACCAAGTCTCAACGTCTCCTCGAAAAAGCCAAGTCGCCCTATCAAATGCAATGCAAAGTGCTCAATTAAGCCTTATGTACCATAGGGGATGAAGAGGAGTAAGTAAGTAAGTGAGTTGCAACCTTTATAGGGGTGTGTGGTGTTGGATACTATGGTCTAGGACTTCTCATATTTTACACAACATTAGGGGAAGAGCGATACTGACCCAGGGGAGGCAGTAACCTCTGTAAGGCATTCTTGTTCCTCAGTTTGGCAATGTGGAGGACGTAGTAGAGACCCATTTCACAAGCCACTCTGTTCTCCTGCAGGTACCTGAGAAAGAGAAACAAAGACCATCACAATCACAATACTTCTCACTTACGCATTTTTCCTGTCACATCAGTCATTACAGATAAGGACCTTGAGTGCCTTGAATTCCCTGTTTGTAATTGTTTTGTTCCAGCTGCTCATCTCACGAGCTTTGGGCTGTCTTACAGTTATGCTGTGAGTCAGATAAGTCCTCTCACAGTCGTCCTATCTGGCTGCAAGCATGTGAAGTTAGTAACACAGTTAATTACATTTAACACCAACACATTAAGAACACTGGGCCTTATTCACTAATATGTGTGTAGAAATGTTCTTACTTTGCACACAGACACAAACTCCAATGTCCTTAAACAAGTACGTTCTAATAAAAAGCGTCATAGCTTGTCACTTTTGCTAAAAATGGTCAAATCTGTATGCCATATCAAATTACAAACTTAATTAAGCATAAATAACTAAATAAATTTCAACCATACAATGTGATCAGGTTAGTACCTTGTCCACTTTTGTAAGGCTTGGATGTAGACAGACCTGGCAGAGATGGCTGCCACCTTGTTTTTAGATGGATTGCGGTTATGTTGTTCTCTTGCTACCAGTAGATCACACATGAAGATGTCCATGAATGAGGACAGCAGGTCTAAGTTAAAGGGCCAGTGTGTAAAATGGGTTGAAAACCGTTGAAAACAGTGACATCAGTGGTCAAATTCTAGATTGCAGGGCTCACCCCTCCCGTCGGGTAAATGACGGTGGCCTCGTAGGGACAAAAAGCCTTGCGCAGACGAAGTTTTTCAGGAGTAGGTATCTTGCGATGAGGTGAATGTTTATTTAGAAATCTAAACCATGTTACGATATTGTAATGAATCCCTCACGAGCAGGAGGCCAGAGTAGCGTTCGGGAAAAAGGCCTGTTTATTTAAGCACTCCAAAAACTCCGGTAACACTCCAGGGGGTAAAAGACTCCGTCCCAAACTCTGACTCTTCTAGCGTAACACACACACTTAATACAAACATACTCGTTTACAGTACCTAGCGGGTACCCCCCTCCCCTCTCTGCTCCACCAATCTCCAGCCCGCACACTGACTGACAGCGTAGCCTGTAAACAGAGCTCAGCTGTTTATTTAGCCTAGCAATATCTCCGGACTGTAGTAGCTGCAATGGACGACTTTGAACGCGATTTTGAAGAGTTTCTTGTAGCGGACACAGATCCAGAGCCATACCTGTTTGAGCCAGAGTACACAGATGAGGAAATCCATGTGTTGGATGCTGAGTGGGCGAGAAGAGAGGCTGAATCCTCTGCTCCCATTTTGCTGCACAGAATGGGATTTGGTGCTACCATCGTTGGGGAGATATATCATCAGGAGGAAAAGCGCCGCAGAGAGTGCATCACAAGGAGTGAAGTTGCGTCTTCTTTTCCTCGCAGGTGACGGTTCGGGTTCATTCTCTCCTGTTGCGTGGTAAATGTGGTCCCTTCGCGAACTTCATAACTTAAAAAACTTTTCACTACTCTCTATCGACGAACTACTAACACACTCTGCTGTTTCCTCCTCCTTCTTCCTTCCTTCCGCTGTCTTCGTTGGTTTATTTATACACGCAAAACGCGTTCTCTGGCTGACTGGATTGTCCGCTTGGTCTGCCGTACATACATGGTGGCGCAAGATGGCGACCTCTCTAAAGCATGGCCCTTGCTATATATATATATATATATATATATACAGTACAGGCCAAAAGTTTGGACACACCTTCTCATTCAATGCGTTTTCTTTATTTTCATGACTATTTACATTGTAGATTCTCACTGAAGGCATCAAAACTATGAATGAACACATGTGGAGTTATGTACTTAACAAAAAAAGGTGAAATAACTGAAAACATGTTTTATATTCTAGTTTCTTCAAAATAGCCACCCTTTGCTCTGATTACTGCTTTGCACACTCTTGGCATTCTCTCGATGAGCTTCAAGAGGTAGTCACCTGAAATGGTTTCCACTTCACAGGTGTGCCTTATCAGGGTTAATTAGTGGAATTTCTTGCTTTATCAATGGGGTTGGGACCATCAGTTGCGTTGTGCAGAAGTCAGGTTAATACACAGCCGACAGCCCTATTGGACAACTGTTAAAATTCATATTATGGCAAGAACCAATCAGCTAACTAAAGCAAAACGAGTGGCCATCATTACTTTAAGAAATGAAGGTCAGTCAGTCCGGAAAATTGCAAAAACTTTAAATGTGTCTCCAAGTGGAGTCGCAAAAACCATCAAGCGCTACAACGAAACTGGCACACATGAGGACCGACCCAGGAAAGGAAGACCAAGAGTCACCTCTGCTTCTGAGGATAAATTCATCCGAGTCACCAGCCTCAGAAATCGCAAGTTAACAGCAGCTCAGATCAGAGACCAGATGAATGCCACACAGAGTTCTAGCAGCAGACCCATCTCTAGAACAACTGTTAAGAGGAGACTGCGCAAATCAGGCCTTCATGGTCAAATAGCTGCTAGGAAACCACTGCTAAGGAGAGGCAACAAGCAGAAGAGATTTGTTTGGGCCAAGAAACACAAGGAATGGACATTAGACCAGTGGAAATCTGTGCTTTGGTCTGATGAGTCCAAATTTGAGATCTTTGGTTCCAACCGCCGTGTCTTTGTGAGACGCAGAAAAGGTGAACGGATGGATTCCACATGCCTGGTTCCCACTGTGAAGCATGGAGGAGGAGGTGTGATGGTGTTTTGCTGGTGACACTGTTGGGGATTTATTCAAAATTGAAGGCACACTGAACCAGCATGGCTACCACAGCATCCTGCAGCGACATGCCATCCCATCCGGTTTGCGTTTAGTTGGACGATCATTTATTTTTCAACAGGACAATGACCCCAAACACACCTACAGGCTGTGTAAGGGCTATTTGACCAAGAAGGAGAGTGATGGAGTGCTGCGGCAGATGACCTGGCCTCCACAGTCACCGGACCTGAACCCAATCGAGATGGTTTGGGGTGAGCTGGACCGCAGAGTGAAGGCAAAGGGGCCAACAAGTGCTAAACACCTCTGGGAACTCCTTCAAGACTGTTGG
Source organism: Epinephelus awoara (assembly GCA_035609425.1). Taxonomy (NCBI): domain Eukaryota; kingdom Metazoa; phylum Chordata; class Actinopteri; order Perciformes; family Serranidae; genus Epinephelus; species Epinephelus awoara. The sequence continues at coordinate 41,188,843 of CM069302.1, read as the reverse complement.
GAAACCATTTCAGGTGACTACCTCTTGAAGCTCATCGAGAGAATGCCAAGAGTGTGCAAAGCAGTAATCAGAGCAAAGGGTGGCTATTTTGAAGAAACTAGAATATAAAACATGTTTTCAGTTATTTCACCTTTTTTTGTTAAGTACATAACTCCACATGTGTTCATTCATAGTTTTGATGCCTTCAGTGAGAATCTACAATGTAAATAGTCATGAAAATAAAGAAAAGGCATTGAATGAGAAGGTGTGTCCAAACTTTTGGCCTGTACTGTATATATATAAAAGCATAATTATAAGACTATGAAAACCAAACAAATTTTATTTTATAGCGATTATACACTTATATAAACATATGAATGGGTAGAATATTCAGATTCAGATTCAGATTTGATAATAAACCATGCCAAATATTACACACTGGCCCTTCAAGCAGAATGAATTTCAAGGTGCAGCAAACCCAAAATGTAAGATCCACACAGAGACCCAAGGGTCGCAGAAAGTTAAATCAGATATATGCATTACTGTTAAAACATTGTGTCACCCCTTACAATATTGTGTCACCTTACTGAATCTAATCTAATTTCCTGTTGACACTGTGGCGATCTATCCTGTCTGAATGACACCAGTGTAAGATGCCTGTTAATGTGCTGACTCACTTTTCTCACCTCTTCACACAGGTCCTAGCAAGGTAAACTCTGAAATGCTGCTATGGAAAAAAAAAAATTCTATGAAGTGATGCTATATGATGTCACCCTCTGTCCTGTGTGCAGTGATTCACCTGTTGAAGGTATCAGGCAGTGTGGTGGGGTATGTTAATGAACTCTTTTCTTCACTGGGAAGCTTCTGTTCTACAGTGAAGGTGTGATCATCAACAACCACTGACATCATGGCAGGCAGGAAGCGGGTCACCACCTCCAAATCCTGATTGTAGGTACACAGGAAGACAACGTTAACAACTTACAGTCCATTTATTTCAGTGCAGTGACCTTCAACTAGCCTATAACCAACAGAGTGAAAAACAAATAAGCTATTTACCAACAGTTTGTTTTAGCCTTGATGTGATTTTATGAACTGACACAAAGATACACCTGAGCTGCACACTGTACGTACCAAACGAGGCTCTTTAAACACCTGGCTGTCAATCATGTCCCACGCCCCCTGACCCAGTGACAGCATCCTCAGCAGCAGCATCAGGTCTGGACTATCCTGTTCACAAACACACATGCAACTTGACCTTTTGTTGATTAAATAGGCTGTGTATGAGGGAAAACACACAGTGAAACCACATTTACTTGAAGGGGAGTCTTTTAGACCCAGCATAAACCAATGTGGAAGGAAATATGCAAATTGAAAATAAATAATTGCATAAAAAAAGAGTCTGATGTGCAAATAGATGTTAAGATAATTTCGAAAATTTCAGCAAACCGACTAGACAGTGTAATTACGTCATTGGTCCATACTGACCAAGTGGGATTTATTCATGGTCGTAACTCCTCAGATAATATTAGACGCCTTATTGATGTTATGTGGTCAGTGGCTGACGCCCAGTCCCCAGTTGCAGCAATCTCGTTGGATGCCGAAAAGGCGTTTGAAATGGTGGATAGGGGTATCTATTCAAAATTTTAGAAGAGTTTGGATTTGGTATTACCTTTAGAAAATGGATTCATGCATAATATAAGCACCCAGAAGCAGCAGTGCAGACTAATGGGCTTATCTCGGATTATTTTATGTTGGGTAGAGGAACCAGGCAGGGTTCGCCCCTTTCTCCTTTGCTTTTCTGTTTGGCTATTGAGCCTCTTGCAGCAGCTGTTCGTGGGGCGACTGATTTCCCGGGTGTCACTGTAGGTGGGATGGTACATAAATTGATGCTTTATGCTGATGACATTTTATTACTGGTGTCCGAACCCAGCAGATCTGTACCATGTCTTTTAAGGATCATAAACACATTTTCGAAATTGTCTGGCTACAGGGTGAACTGGTCCAAGTCTGAGGCACTCCCCCTAACGGCTTATTGCCCCTCCACTGCCTTCCATCTAGGGGCATTTCAATGGCCTCAACAAGGTATCATGTATTTGGGTATCCGATTTCCTAGACAGCTGAAAGATTTGGTCAGTCAATTTTGACCCATTATTACAGAAAATTTCTTGTGATGTTGAGAGATGGGCAACTCTTAATTTATCTATGGCAGGTAAAGTTAACGTTTTTGAAAATGAACTGTGTTCCCAAACTTAATTATCTTATACAGTCCCTCCCCTTAGAAATTCCCCATTATTATTTTAAAAGGTTTGACAGGATATCCAAGATATTTATTTGGAATGGTAAGCGCCCTCGTTTGAACCACAGCAAGTTACAAAGACCAGTTGATAGAGGAGGCTTAGGGCTGCCAAGGATGTTGTTTTACTACTACGCTTTTAATCTAAGGCACCTGGCCCATTGGTCTCTCCCTCCCGAAAGGGCCCCCCCATGGTACTGTATGGAACAAGCTGTAATGGCCCCCATATCACCCATTCAAGTCTTGTCTACTAAATTAAGTAAAAAAGCAAAAACACATCCAATAATTTCTCATCTGAAATTAATTTGGACTAAGGTTACTCGAATATTTAAATCTGATCCCTTTCTGAATGTCTCTTCAAGTATCTGGTTAAATCCTAAATTACGAATTGGTAAATTTCCCATTTATTGGAAAATATGGTGGGAGAATGGTGTGGTCACATTGGGTGATCTGTATTGTGATGGTTCCTTAAAATCTTTTGGGGATCTGGTGCGGCAGTTCAATATCCCTACATCTCACTTTTTTAGGTACCTGCAACTCCGATATATGCTGGTGGGGATTTTTGGGTCTGGTGCGGCGGTTCCCCAAAATGCAGAAGTCCTTGATAAAATTATAAAGAGTTATGGGAAGGGGCACGAGGCGGCTGTCTATTATTCTATGTTGATTCAGACTCTTGGCAACGGGCCCATTTCAGCTTTGCAGAAGACATGGGAAAGGGATCTGAATCTGATATTCAGTGATGAAGAGTGGAACAGAATTTGTAAAAGTGTTAAAGTAGTTTCAAGGGATGCAAGAGTACGTCTTATTCAATTCAAAATTATACATCGTTTTGATTGGACTCCTTCCAGATTATTTAGATTAGGGATATTACCCACATCAAATTGTTGGCAATGCAAATCTGAGGAAGGTGATTTAGTTCATGTTTTATGGTCATGTGATAAAGTCCAGCAATACTGGATCAATATCTATGATCATTTGTGTGAGATCACAGAGATACAAATGCCATTTATACCTAGATTATTTATTTTGGGCGATGATTCAGTTCTGGTACGAGAGGATAAACATATCAAAAGTTTTGTCCAAACCAGTATTATGATCGGCAGACAAATACTTATCAGAGGATGGAAGACGGAGGGGGTTCCCTCTCTTCAAGAGTGGGCTGTAGAGATGGCACGAGTTGCAGCATTTGAAAAAATGTCATATAAACAACTGGGTAGATTGGATCTATATGAAGCAAAGTGGGGCAAATACATAACATTTTTAAAGGGTTCCTGAAAGGGGTTGGATGGTGGAGAGATGCAAGTTTTTTTCATTACTGTGAGTAAATACAGAATAGTGCTTTTTATGTGTTTGAATTTTATTCAGCTATTATTGCTTTTATTTTTATTATTTTTCTCTTCATTTGTTTACCAATTATCTCTTTAATGCAGTGATTACTTTGTGCTGTATTAACCTTGTTTGGAGTAATTTTCTGTGTCTAATTTTGTTATAGTTATTTTGTGTTTTGTCTACATTGATGCAGGCCATGTAGCTGTAATAGCTGTACATGAAGGAGCACAATGGTTGATGTTGATAACCAGAAAGGGATCAGCATGGATGGTGGTGGCTTGGGAAGGGTTTGTTTGTTGAGGGAGGGGGGTTACTGTTCCTACTGTTTTGCTGAAACAATGAAAATAAAAATGTTAATCACAAAAAAAAAGAGTCTGATGGCTCACAGAGACAATACTACAATACTGCTGCTTTAAAGGTCTTCTGTTTAAGATCTGGTGGCATCTAGTGGTGAAGTTGCAGATTGCAACAAACTAAAACTTGTCCAGTGTGCCAAGCGGTGGCTGACTTAAAAATGCAGTTGGCCCCATCCAGAGCCAGTGCTTAGTTTGTCCCTTTTGGGCGGTGGATTCAGTGGAAGAGGACCTGCTCTGTATATAGTACAAATGGCTCATTCTAAGGTAATCATAATGATTCTTATTTTCAGGTGATTATAGACTAATAAAAACATAGTTAAAATTCAACCTGGGCCCTATTTCCCCATGTGTATGTGTGCGTATGTTTCATGTGTAAAACTCGTTATAAAATTGGTTCAGTGTTGAGGGAGCTGGATGCAGGGGGCAAATGCGTCCCGTATAAGTTTGCGCATTAAAAGTGCTTTTTTTTGCCACTGACCGGTTCAGATTGCCAGTGCTATCTCTGTAAATAGCATACTAGCCTTTCCCTTACCTCTGGGCTGTGTGATGTCACAAGCTTTGCTCCACAGTGTCTGTAGCTCTCTCTACTCGTGGGACAGCCGTTTTCTTGAGGAAAAGGTGTTTCAGGATTGGATGTCTTCTCTTCTTCGGCTGGCAGTAGTCATCTTGGGAGAAGTGAGCACTGCAGACCCGATGGTGGTGTCTGGACAGGAGTGTTAGCATCCATTTGTAGCACAACTAGCCACAACTTCAGCATCTCGCCGTCCGACATAGGCAGCCTATGAAAGCTGTACGGGGTGTTGCGCGACATCCTGTTATTGCGTTCAGGAAAAAGGCCCGTTTATTTGAACACTCCAAAAACTCCGGTAACACTCCAGGTGGGAAACGTAAAAGACTCCATCCTCTGACTCTTCTAGCGTATCACACACACTTCATACACACATATTCACTTACAGTACCCAGCGGGGCAGCCCTCCCCCTCTCTGCTCCAACACTGACTGACAGCTGACTCCACTCATAGCTCTCATAGCACTGGCGATCTGAACCTGTCAGTGGCGAAAAAACAGCACTTTTATTGCGTAAACTTATACGGAACGCATTTGCCCCCAGCTCCTGGTTGCATGCGCCTCCCTCAATACTGAACCAATTTTAGAACGAGTTGTACCTATGAATCATACGCACACATACACATGGCGAAATAGGGCCCAGGTTGAAAAATACCAAAGTTGTCCTTTAAATGGAAAGCAACATTGAAATATTCTAACTGTGGTTGGACTTTATTGGTGAGTGAGGTTGTTTAATACAAACCAGTGATCAGTTTCTGCTGTGTTGCCATTGGTTTTAATTATGTAAGCAAACATTCAGCTCAATCTTAGTTAAAAGTTGCAACTGATAATTTATAATGAATCCTTTTTTAAATCTTATGTTACATTTATGTTATAAAGTAGGGATGGGCGATACGGACAAAAAATTCAAATCTCAGTATTTTTAGGCTGAATGGCAATACATGATATACAGTTGTGGTCAAAAGTTTACATACACTTGTAAAGAACATAATGTCATGGCTCTCTTGAATTTCCAGTTATTTCTACAACTCTGATTTTTCTCTGATAGAGTGATTGGAACAGATACTTCTTTGTCACAAAAAACATTCATGAAGTTTGGTTCTTTCATGACTTTAGTATGGGCTAACTGAAAAAGTGACCAAATCTGCTGGGTCAAAAATATACATACAGCAACATGAATTTGCAATTTTGGTGACTCAGAAAGTTGTGTCAATGAAATGAGCTTCATAGCATGACCTCTTAACTTCCTTTGAGTGATTATAAGTGACTACAGCTGGTGACTTCTCTGAGGCCATTTAAATAGGGCCCATTGGATACGAACACCCACAAACGCTACAATGGGGAAGTCAAAGGAGCTCAGCACAGATCTGAAAAAGCGAATCATTGACTTGAACAAGTCAGGAAAGTCACTTGGAGCCATTTCAAAGCAGCTGCAGGTCCCAAGAGCCACAGTGCAAACAATTGTTTGTAAGTATAAAGTGCATGGCACTGTTTTGTCACTGCCACGATCAGGAAGGAAATGCAAGCTATCACCTGCTGCTGAGAGAAAATTGGTCAGGAGGGTGAAGAGTCAACCGAGAACCACCAAAAAGCAGATCTGCCAAGAATTAGAAGCTGCTGGAACACAGGTGTCAAGCGTGTTTTGCATCGCCATGGATTGAGAGGCTGCCGTGCAAGAAGGAAGCCCTTGCTCCAAAAGCGGCACCTTAAGGCTCGACTGAAGTTTGCTGCTGATCACATGGACAAAGATAAGACCTTCTGGAGCAAAGTTCTGTGGTCAGATGAAACAAAAATTGAGCTGTTTGGCCACAATGCCCAGCAATATGTTTGGAGGAGAAAAGGTGAGGCCTTTAACCCCAAGAACACCATGCCTACCGTCAAGCACGGTGGTGGTAGTATTCTGCTCTGGGGCTGTTTTGCTGCCAATGGAACTGGTGCTTTACAGAGAGTAAATGGGATAATGAAGAAGGAGGATTACCTTCAAATTCTTCAAGATAATCTAAAATCATCAGCCCGAAGGTTGGGTCTTGGGCGCAGTTGGGTGTTCCAACAGGACAATGACCCCAAACACACATCAAAAATGGTAATGGAATGGCTAAATCAGGCTAGAATTAAGGTTTTAGAATGGCCTTCCCAAAGTCCTGACTTAAACCCCATTGAGAACATGTGGACAATGCTGAAGAAACGAGTCCATGTCAGAAAGCCTACAAATTTAACTGAACTGCACCAATTCTGTCAAGAAGAGTGGTCAAAGATTCAACCAGAAGCTTGCCAGAAGCTTGTGGATGGCTACCAAAAGCGCCTAATTGAAGTGAAAATGGCCAAGGGACATGTCACCAAATATTAGCATTGCTGTATGTATATTTTTGACCCAGCAGATTTGGTCACTTTTTCAGTTAACCCATAATAAAGTCATAAAATAACCAAACTTCATGAATGTTTTTTGTGACAAAGAAGTATCTGTTCCAATCCCTCTATCAAAGAAAAATTAGAGTTGTAGAAATAACTGGAAACTCAAGAGAGCTATGACATTATGTTCTTTGCAAGTGTATGTAAACTTTTGACCACAACTGTATATCTTGGCATCTTCTATAAAATGGGCTACATGTTCAGTTACAAGTCAAAGCCACATTTGAGATGTCAAAAAGTCGTTTTCCATGGCCTTTCAAATGAAACTGGTACTGGAAAATCATTTAAATCTTTTCATTTATTTAGGCTATTAATCTTATTAATGCACATAGCATCAACAGAGAGGCTGAGGGAGGAAAGGAGCAAGAGACTTTGTTCTCAATATATAGGTCTTGTATATGAAATGTCTGCATTGAAAGACTGCTCCTTCCCAAGTGCAGGACTAAAAACTCCTTTGTCCCTTAGGCCATTAGACTGTACAACTCCTCACTCGGGGGGAAGAGGAGAAATAGGAAGACCGAGGATGGGAAGGAGCAGAAACCAGAAGCCAGTAGCCACCACAATAAAGAATATAATAAGGAATTGCTTATTTGTTCTCTGTATATATCATATCTGTATCATATATCTTATATTCATATTTTACAAATTGTTTTAATTTTTTTTTCATTTTGATACCCTGTGTGCTCTTTACCCTGTGTGCTGCTATCCAATGCTGCTGGAATCTCTTTCCCTGAAGGAGTCTTCCCAAGGGATTAATAAAGTTCTATCTAATCTGATCTAATCTAATCTCTAATCTAATAATAATGATAATAATAATAATAAACATTATTTGTACAGCACTTTTCACAACACATTTACAAAGGGCTTTATAAGACAAATAAAATAGTATACGCCATCAAGATAAAAACAGCAACGGTCACGTGATGGCAAGCTAGAGAACAGATGCGGAAACGACCGCTCCGTATCTATTGATTAAATAAACAATTTTTACATACTGATAGCCGAAAATAAAAGCTTAAACAGCTTACTAAATGCAAAGGGGACTGATTCTCATCCTAATACATGTCTTAAAGTAAGAGGTCGGCAGTGAGAAAACTCCACGGTGCAGCAACAAAAACAGCTAGCAAAGAGGCGACGCTATTAGCCATGTCTGCCCAAGAAGAAAGTGCAGAACGGGAGTACAACTCCGCCAAAATAACGGCTGCTATCAACAAGGGAAACAAGGCGATAACTAGCAAGATTGAGGACCTAAACTTGACCCTAAAAACTTTGCAACAGAAAACTACACTTATTGAGAAGAAAAAAGAAGACCTGGAAGGCGGCCTTAACAGGCTCAACGGTGATGTGGATAGCATGTCCAGGCACCTCGCTCAAACAGAGCAAACAGTACAGGAGTTGAGAGTAAAGCTGGATGACATGGAAAACCACTCCGGGAGATGCAATCTCCGCTTGACGGGGCTATCAGAAGGGTCTGAAGGAAGTGCATCCACCACATTTGTGGAGAAATTACTGCTTCACATCCTGGGAGCTGACAACTTTCCTAACCGAGTGGTGCTGCAGCACACCCAAAGGACACTTGCCCCGAGACCGAAGCCACGCCAGCTGCCACGGGCAATAATAATGCAGTTCCTCCGGTACCAGGATAAGGAGTGGGCCTTGACGTCCGCGTGCCAGTAAGGCATGCTGCGACATGAAAAAAACATCATCCAACTCTACCCGGATTATTCATTTGAGCTTCAACAGAAAAGGCGAAGATTTGAGGAGATGAAGAAAATCCTGCGGGAGAAAAGAGTTAAATACCGGCTGGTTTATCCTGCTCGCCTGATACTGAAACATGCTGGTAAAGATCTAAGCTACACAGATCCAGATGAAGCTCGTAAATTTGCCGAAAATCTGTCCTTGGCAAACTAAACATAAAGACACTTGGAGGCCGCCTGTTCACCTTTGACTCAGTTGTCATTTAATACAGACTGAGCTATATGACTCTCCTGAGAGGACGAGGACATTGACTTTTGCATGTACATCGGAGTGAATGAACCACAGCCGAGCCTGCACTGTGGGTGTAGACATACTCACCAATTCCTGTTGTTGAGACTTTTCTCAGAGTATCTGGACAACACCACAAAGATGAGAAGCCCATCTATCCCTGGACTACTGACCACCCAGAAAGAATTTTATTTTTATGCATTTAATAGTTCGTCAGCTCCTTTTTTTTTTTTTTAGGGGCCGGGCAGCCTAAGCTGCTTCAATGAACAACCTGAGGCGCCTTTTTCATATAATATTAGAGGCAGTTCATTTAAAGGACACACCCATAATCGTTTCGCTAGTCGGGAAAAAGCTTTTGATTGTGTTGAGTGGTGCTACATGTTTAAAGTTCTGGAACATTTCAATTTTGGTAATTATTTTATAAATTGTATTAGACTCTCATATGATGAACCCAGAGCCAGAGTTGGTACCAATGGAATTATATCAGGCCCCTTTGCTATTGGACTGGGCACAAGACAGTGGTGCCCTCTGTCGCCCCTGATCTTTGCTCTCATCTTGGAACCATTGGCTCAACAAGTGAGAGAAGAATCCAACATAATTTTGATTGGAAACATTACACACAAAATTGCCCTCTATGCTGACGATACACTTTTGTTTTCAATCAAACTGATACATTCCTTGTAGCCTTACTGAACTTGATTGACGCGTTCAGTGGTTTTTCCGGCTACAAAATTAACTGGACTAAAAGTGAGCTCCTCCCAATATTTAAACCAGACCTATCTACAATGACTTTTTGCCCACCCATTAAGGTAAAACCTAAGATCATATATCTAGGAATCATAACAGACATAACTCTTAATAATCTAAACAAACTCAACTATTTACCCCTTTTACAAAAAATTGAAAAAGACTTGATAAGATGGACAACCCTCCCCTTGAGTCTTAAAGGCAGAGTAAACGTCATCAAAATGAATATACTAGACTTATGAACCTGTTTCAATCAATACCAATGGATCTTCCACAACCCTTCTTTAATAAATACAAAAAAATAGTGGGAAAGTTTATTTGGAATAACAAGGTCCCAAGGATCAAAAGATCTACCTTGTGTTTACCAGTGGAGAGAGGAGGACTGGGACTTCCAGATATGCAATTATATTACTGGGCTGCCCAAGTAAGACCATTTTTTTACGATGAAGAGATCCCCTCCTGGACACAAATAGAAAGACATATCTTAGGGGCGTCGGTAGCGTAGTGGATAGTGCCGGCGCCTCATGTACAGAGGCATTGCCTCGGGTTTGAATCCGGCTCGTGGCCCTTTGCTGCATGTCAGTCCCCACTCTCTCTCTGTCTCCCCATTTCACTCTCTGTCCTGTCAATAAAGGCAAAAAGCCCATAAAAATAATCTTTAAAAAAAAAGAACGACATATCTTAAATATAAAAGATTTAATCACATATCCCGTATTGTTTTAACAACAAAACTGTAAAGAAATACACAGACAACCCAATCATTATTCACTCAGTTGACATTTGGGGCAAAATTAACCATTTTTTAGGACAAGTCTCCTCCTTATCTCCACTTACCCCTATCATGTCTAACTAATTTTGTGCAGAAGGATCTGGGCTTTAAAGTTTGGGTCCAGAAGAATATAATTAAGATTGATGACCTATATGATGGTAACACTTTAAAGTCATTTCAGCCGTTGAGAGACTCCCACCAATTGCCAGCTACACATTTTTATAGATATTTACAACTGCGCCACTTTATATGATCACAGCTGGGGGGAACCCTGGAAAAACCAGAGCTTTCACAGTTAGAATTGCTGCTTACCCAAAGAATTAATAGAAAGCATATTTCGAGAATTTATGACCTTTTAATGTCATACAATAAAGCTAATACTAACCTGGTCAAAGAAAGGTGGGAGAAAGATCTTGGAATTCAGATAAATGATGATCACTGGTCCTTATTGCTCACAGATGCACAAAAAGGATTTATCAATACAAGATATAAAATATGTAATTTCAAAACCATTCACAGGTTCTATTACACCCCTGAAAAAATTAGCCGTTTCAAAGGCAACACTTCTCCACAATGCATCAGATGTAAAACAGAGGTCGGGAACTTTCTTCTTATGACCTGGGCATGTCCAAAGCTAGAACAATGGTGACATAGAATATACACTCAAAAAAGTCTTAAATATGGAACTTAATTTATCACCCTCCATAGTACTTCTTGGGGACTACTCTAATCTCCAGTTCGACTCAATATACTCAGCTGATTTCTTGAGACTGGCCATGACGACAGCAAAAAAGTGTATTCTGTCTAAATGGATTGTTGAGGACCCCCTAGTCACTCACACTGGGTAAATGAACTCAACTACTGTATGCCCTTACAAAAGATCACATATAGTATTAAAGGTAACCCACAGAGATTCTTAAAAACATGGCAAACCTGGATTAACTTCCTAGAACAGTGATCTGTTAAACCTGTACTGCACCACCATTACTTTCATTTCCATCAGCACTATTCATGCAAAATGTTAATTCTTTTTTATTTTTTATCTATTTCATTGTTTTCCTTTTGCACTGATATGGCAGTCTCTATGTGAAATATATTTGGAGGAGATGCTGTGTAATTGAAATTTGCATATCATTTTGATCTTTAATTTGTTTTTTTGATTTTTAGTTTTGGTTGTTTATCTGTTTTTTTTGTTGTTGTTTTTTTTTTACACATATACTTGATTGTTTTTCTTGCTTGTAGCTGCTGGACTACTTTGTTCTGTAGCATAAAGATGATCAATAAAAATAATGTTCCAAAAAAAAGATAAAACAGCAACAAAAACATTGAACATAGGCCAAGACCAAATAAAACAAAGTGTGTAAAAAAAAATCAGTAAGTAATAAAATCAATAAAAGAAGGATAGAAACTAGAAACACGACAAATTTACTGTAAAAAAGCCTTCCTGTCAAAGTATGTTCTTAGTAGTATTTTAAAGGAAGACACTGAGTTTGCCAACCTAAGTTCCTCAGGTAAGGAGTTCCACAGCTGTGGGGCTCTAATGGAAAATGCCCGGTTTCCTTTAGTAACGAGGCGGGCTGTCGGAGAGTCCTCCCTGAGGAGCGCAGGCAGCAGCTAGGCTCATAGGGTGGAAGTTAATCTAAAATGAATGTTAGAGCAAGGCCATGTGGGGCTTTAATAGTAATTAGTGAAAGTTTAAAATCAATTCTATGCTTAAAAGGTAGCCAGTGTAGCATTGCAAGGGTGGGAGTCATATTGGCTGCGTCCAAAAGGCCCACTGGCTACTACTACATACTACCACTAGATACTACTCCTACCTACTAAACAAGTTAGGTCCATTCGGACATACTAAAAGATTGGTGGGAAAACACTCCATCTGCTGGCAGAGCAGAGGTACTGCACATGTGCAGTACCTCTGCTCTGCCAGCGGGGCTTTTTTTGCCTATGAAAGCACCCCATCTGCTAGTTTGGCTGAGGTACTGCACCAAAATCTGAATGCACCTGTGACTACTGAAATTGTCCAAAAATGAAGCTGGCCACTCTTTACCCACCACTAACATGTCTGCAAGCTCTCTCATGCTTCTCAACATGCAAAATGCGAGGTGTAGGCGAGCCAGAGTTTGCAGATGCCTCCTTTTGCACATAATAATTAATTCACTGCCACAGGTAAGCAATGACATGACATGCCACACTCAAAAACTTAAACTTTGCACTTTGAAGATCCTTTATATTGTTTTTGAAATAATGCAACCTGTTATGGTGATGACAACCATCATCACTTCTCATAAGTGTCACAACGCTAACATCATGTGTCAATCAAGTGATTAGTTCATTGAATATCAATATGTAGATACAGCATTTCCACCAGCACATTCTGTCATGTGTGTAGGCTGAGTCACTTTGAACACCTGTCACCTCACACAGTACAATGACATCCAATAAAACTACTCTGCCATGATGTATTTTCATTATGCCAAAATTAATCATCATTTGTTTTAACAGTACTAGTATTTATTATTATCATTACTTATTTTATTATTGTTGTTTGTTGTTGTCTTTTGAATGTCAAATGAATGTGAATGTCCAATATCAAACTAACTTAATACCGGTATTAAACAGACCGCTTTGTTCATAATCATATTAGCAGAAATACATTTTTGACCAATGAAATGTCAAACAGATTATATATATATATGTAAGTAATGTAACAAAGTGTGCATGTAGTTACATCCGTATTGATGCGCTGCTCCAGCCGCCGGCTGCCGTTGCTCTGCCATGATGTTTTGAATCTTGCCAGGCAGTGACCACGTTGCATTTAAATAGGAGAGTGGTGAGGGCGGTAACATGCCGCACAACGTCTACAATGAAGAAGAATACGAAGAAGAAGCCCGTGGTGCATTTTGGGTAAGTAGTAGCCATGCAGTATGCTGTGCCATCATACTACAATGTAGGCGTGTTCAGTAGGGGGTGGTAGCATACTACTCTTCCCTACTATGGTTTCGAACATACTACATACTAATTTGGTCCACTACAATCCATACTACTTGGCCTTTTGGACGCAGCCATGGTCTTGTCTCTTGAAATTAGTTAAAATCTGGCAACCGAGTTTTGAACAAGCTGGAGATGGGAAATGGCCTTTAGACTGAGCCCTGAATACAAGGAATTACAGTAGTCCAGATGTGATGAGATAAAGGCATGCAGGACTTTTTCAAGGTCTGCTTGAGATAAAAAGTTTTTTTACTTTTGGAATGTTTCTAATTTGATGGAAGCACGACTGCACAACCTTGGTTGCTTTACACTGGAGGACAGGCTCCCAAGGTTCTTATTTAAGTTAGTGGTCAGGTTTGGGGGTCCAAAAAAAAAAAGGACCTCAGATGTGGACTCATTGAGCTGTAGGAAGTTTTATGACATCCAGCACTTAATATCTGAGAGAAAAGCCATAACATGAGAGAGATTGTCACTACCAGTCAGCGGAACATGAAGTTGCATGTCGTCCACATAACTATGAAAATTAATATTATAATTACGGATTATCTGACCCAGAGAAACATATAAATAAAAAACAGAGGATGACCTAGAATTGACCCCTAGGGAACACCACAAGAGAGGGGGGTTGGGGATGAAGAATATTCTCCCATTACAATAAATGAGTTGATTAAACAGGAGTAGATAGGGGGACATGCCTCATTTAGCAGGATAAAGAATTCGGGGCTTAACCAGGATTCAGTATATTGCTAGCAGAGCATGTGAGCGGAGCGGAGCGGGTGAAAATGTCCGCTCCTCGCTCGCAGACCTGTCACTTTGTGCCGCTTGTCCGCTCCGGTTGGTTCTGCACATTCTTCGCTGCGCTCCATCATAAATTCTATCCCGCTCCACTCGCTCACCACTCACTCCCATTGTTCCGACCATATTAAACCCATAGTTCCGAAGTCCCATTGTTCCGAAATCATCATGATGCCGTGTGGTTAAGGTCTGATTAGGGTTAGGAAAAGATCACGGTGTGGGTTAAAATGAAAAAGAAAGTGGCAAACACATAAGCCGTGAGCCTGCTTCGCCTCAAGCCTTTCCCAGCTGACCCAGAGCCGGTCGCAGTGCACCACTGAGGCAGAAATACACCCGCCGGGAGCCATTCAGCACCACGGTGAGCTCCCAACAAAACCCGGACCCCAGAGGTAATAACAGGAGGTTATGGTGTTTCATTCTCTCCTTTCTATGACACTTGTATCTCGACCAGTAGCCTACTATTGTTGCGTTGCTAATCCTCTATGGTAGCCTACACAAATACAGTAATAATCACTCATCGGAACAGCGGGATGTCAGACTAATGAGAGGTCGGAACAATGCTACGGCACCAATAAAACATGAGCTTGGTAGATTGTCCGGGGAAGCCCTCTCCCCGCAGTTAGGGACCGTTCTACACGGTACCGCTGGCAGGGTGGAAGTAAATCAAAGTGTAGAGGAGACGGACCGGGGTAATGGGTAATGGGTCTGGACATGGAGTGTACATTTCCTCTATTCCTGAGGGGCAGTATCAACGGCTGTCACTCAAAGTGCCCCTTCACGCAATTGGAAAGACGGAAAACCAATCAGAGTAAACGATACCTGTGATATAGACTCGCACAATGCCACTGTAAACAGAACAACAAGCAAGTGCAGTGTGCAGCGGAGATGAGCTGTGATGATGTCTGGGAAAGAGTGTTGCCGTCTTAACAAATTTCCTCCTCACTGTGGACTCCGAGTTGCATGGCTGTGATTCCCAGCTTGGTCGCTTCCCTGACCTGCTCCTCCATGAGATCAACTAGTGGAGAAACAACAATAGCCACTGGGTTTACACTGAGTCCCATCTTTCTCCCGATCAATGGAGCCAGTTGGTAAATTAAACTTTTATCAAACCCCGTAGGAGGGATGGCAAACACATCTTTTTTTTTCAATAAAAGCCTTCAGTGCAGCCGTTTGCTCTGCTTTTAAAGAAAAGTACATTCCAGTTCGTTCAACACATTTACTATCGCAGTTTCAAAATCAGGAGCCATGTTGGTTGTTTACGAAATGCATTCACTCCGCTCCTTGTCCCTCCTATTCTGATGACGTGATTTCAAATAACCCGCCCCAAAGTAATAAACGGTTGTGACTGGCCTGGTAAGCTTTAACCGATGCAAGAATTTGATTGCATTTGATTGCATGGTCAGACTGATCACCAGGCTAAGTGAAATCATGCTGCAAAGAGAAATAAAACTGCCAGTGCACAGAGCTTTTAGTGGTGGGCAACGTTGTTTTAGTAAGCTAGCAATGAGCTAATGTTGGCTCCTAGCAGGCACTTACACACAAGGGCTCCCATAAGGAGCACACTGCGATGATCTGTTTTAGTAGCTGTAAGTGGTATTGATGCTCAGATGGAAGACTTCAGAGAAGAAAACGTACCGGCATGGGCCCAGAACTGGGCCCGCTGCCTTCTGTAGTTGTAGTAGTGGTAGCCAGAGAGGAAATCTCCAGGTAGATTAACCCAGGTCACGGGTTAGATCCAACATCCGACAAATTAAATATTTTACTTGAGTAAAAATACATACATGTTACATACCATTAGTGGGCATGCGTCCACGCGTGCAGCCTGTTGCAGTAGCTCCTGCTTGTTTTCTTAGTTTTCCCCCATTTTTCTGCTTTATTAAGTTAGGTATTTGTGCTTGTTTTCTTTTTTATTACTGAGACTTTGAAACTGTGCCCTCTCCAAACATGCTGATTGAGAAACTTGTGCTTTGTTTCCTCACTCTGGAATTACTTCTTTCATTCGGACCAGGCATCATTGCGCAACAACTTCATGGCCGCATTGTTTACTCCAGAGATCAGCTGATCGCGCTGAGGCTGGCCGGCTTGGCGGCTGGAACATCAGAGATCCCAGCTGAAATGTGGAGGAAAACACACAGAGGATGCAGGGAAGGAAGTAAACAGCGGAGGAAAAAAGCAGGGTTGAGACAACGGAGGATTATGGAGAAGAGGAAATATAAGCCCCGTCTCCCCTCTCTCATCATGGGCAACGTGAGGTCGCTGGCAAATAAGATGGACGAGCTAACAGCGGTCGCCAGGAGTCAGAAGGAGTACCGAGAATGTAGTCTGATGTGCTTCACTGAGACACGGCTTCACCAGGACATTCCCAACAACAACGTCTCCATCAGCAGCTTTCAGACTGTTTGGGCCGACCAGGACTACACCGAGAGTGGTAAGCGCAAAGGAGGGGGGCTTGCTGTACTAGTCAACAACCATACCATACCCATACCGTACCCTGACCATATTTCTATTAAGGAACGTATCTGTTGCCCGGACATTGAATTGTTTGCTGTTGGACTCAGGCCGTATTATTTGCCCAGGGAGTTTTCACATGCCATTATTGTAACTGTTTACACCCCGGTGGCGGTTATTCACTCCGCCATAGCCCGCCTGCAGACTAAACAGCCAATGCCTTCATAGCTATCTCGGGTGACTTCAACCATGGACACTGGACTTCCTGTATGCAAACGCCAAGGATGCATACAGTTGCTCCCCCATCCCCCCTCTGGGTAGGACAGTGAGGAGATGGTCGGAGGAGGCTTAAGCCTGATTCATGGTCCTGTTTTAAATCAACGACAGCGCTATGTCGTAGGGTACGTGGTTACGTCAGGCTCGCCATAGCCCCCAGTGTAACCTGACGTGCACCTCTCCAAAAATGTAACTACACATCGAGGCGACGCAGACCCAGCTCAGACCAAGAGGGCTGTGATTGGTTTGCGATGTAGATGTTGCAGGATTAAGGCCCATTTTATGCTCAATGTTCAATACGGATACGGACGGAGCCGTCTGTCCGTGCTTCGTGTTCATTTGTCTGTGAACGGAAAAGCCGAAAGCTAAACAAAGAATCAACTAGAGACGACGATAACTACTCAGGAAAGGAACGCAGCCCCCTACCGCTCTGGCGGTGAATTGCACCACGACAAAACGGAGTGACGGAGAAGTTCGAAGGGTTCGCGATGGCGTCACGGCAACGACGTTGATTCAACACAGGACCATAAATCAGGCTTTATGAGACACTGCAGGGCTGTTTTGGTGTAACAGACTGGCAAGCACTCTGTGAGCCACATGGGGAGGACATTGATGGGCTCACAGAATACATCACGGACTACATCAGTTTCTGTGTGGACTCCACTGTCCCAGCCAGGACTGTCCATTGTTATCCAAATAACAAACCATGGGTAACAAAGAACATCAAAGCCATCCTCAATGCAAAGAAGAGGGCATTCAGAGCTGGTAACAGGGAGGAGGTGAGAACAATACAGGGGGAACTGAAGATGAAGATCAGGGAGGCTAAGGAGAGGTACCGGAGAAAGCTGGAGTGGAAACTCCAGCAGAACAATATGAGAGAGGTCTGGAGTGGAATGAGGACCATCACTGGCTTCAGGACCAACAACAACAGAGGAGCTGAAGGACGCGTGGACAGGGCTAATTAACTGAATCTGTTTTTTAACAGATTTGACACTGCTGGCCCTGCCCATCCCCCCTCTGACTCTTCTGCTGTCTGTCTTGGACAACCATCACCCACTCCACCCTCCTCCCCCACTACTCCCTCTCACACCCTAACAGCCTCCTGCCTGAGCCCTCCTCACACCTCCTCCCTCCGTGGCCAGACTGACTGCACTCTCCATCATGAGGACTACACCCCTCCCCCACGTGTCATCACCTCCACAATATGCTTCACTGCTGACCATGTGAGAAGACAGCTGATGAGACTCCACTCAAATAAGGCTGCAGGCCCTGATGGTGTCAGCCCCAGGGTGCTCAAAGCCTGTGCCCCCCAGCTATGTGGAGTACTTCAGCATGTCTTCAACATGAGCCTGAGTCTCCAGAGGGTCCCCATGCTGTGGAAGACATCCTGCCTCGTTCCTGTGCTAAAGACGTTGCGTCCCAGTGGCTCCAAGGACTACAGACCCGTGGCACTGACCTCCCACATCATAAAGACCCTGGAGAGACTAATCTTGGAGCAGCTCCGGCCCATGGTCAAGCCACTTTTGGACCCCCTCCAGTTCGCCTATCAGCCCTGACCTGGTGTTGAGGACGCCATCAACTACCTGCTCAACTGCGTCTACGCCCACCTGGACGAGCCGGCGAGCACTGTGAGGGTCATGTTTTTTGACTTTTCTAGTGCGTTCAACACCATCCGTCCAGCTCAACTGGGTGACAAGCTGACAGCAATGCAGGTGGATGCCCCCCTGGTGTCCTGGATTGTAGACTACTTGACTGGCAGACCACAGTACGTGCGCTTGCAACGCTGTGTGTCAGACAGAATGGTGAGCAATACCGGGGTCCTGCAGGGGACTGTCCTCTCTCCCTTCCTCTTCACCCTCTACACCACGGACTTCAGCTATTGCACTGAGACCTGCCATCTTCAGAAGTTTTCTGATGACTGCTATAGTTGGATGTATTACCAAGGGTGACGAGGATGATTACAGGGCTGTTTTGAATAACTTTGTCACATGGTGTGAGCAGAATGCTGTGTTTCCATCCAGGGGGTCAGTGTGGACATTGTGGAGAGCTATAAGTACCTGGGGGTATACATGGACAATAAATTGGACTGGGCTAAGAACACTGACGCTGTCTACAGGAAGGGCCAGAGCCGTCTCTATTTTCTGAGGCGACTGAGGTCCTTCAACATCTGCTGGACTATGCTCAGGATTTTCTATGAGTCAGTGCTATCCTCTATGCTGTTGTGTGCTGGGGCAGAAAGCTGAGGGTGGCGGACACTAACAGACTCAACAAACTGATCCGCAAGGCCAGTGACGTCTTGGGAACGGAGTGTGAATCTCTGATGGTGGTGTCAGAGAGGAGGATGCTGTCTAAGCTACGAACTATCTTGGACTATAGGCCTGTTTCCACTGAAGAAGCTCCTGGTACTATTTGGGGGGGCAGGAACTACTACAAAAACGTCCTCTCCCTCGGCCCTCTAAACCGCCGTGTCTCCACTGAGACAGCGGAGTAGGAGGAAGGTTCCTGTAAAGTTACCGGGCTCTGTATGTGATGTAATTGTTGCATGACCATTTTGACCCCGGCGACGTAGGGGCGTAGGGACGCTGTTAGCCGTTAGCCGTTAGCGGTGTCTGTAATAACTCTGGTCACGGTCCGTGAAAAAAATATTATTTCCAGTGGATGTCTTAGTTACAACATGATTGAGCTAACTGGAGTAGTTTCATGTCGTATCCGACAACGGGAGGCTTTTAACAGATGATGTCCTGTCAGCTGATGCTTTCTAGACATCGTGATTTCCCAAAACTAAATAAATACCACACATAGCAACACAAAACTACTTTGCTAGCTCAATCATGTTGTAACTAAGATTTCCGCTGGAAAAAATATTTTTCTGACGGACCGTGACCGGAGTTATTACAGACACAGGAGAGAATTTATATATTTTCACCTATCTTTCCACACTTGCAAGTAGCAACTGTAACGCAAATAATTTCCCCTCGGGGATCAATAAAGTATTTCTGATTCTGATTCTGATGTTATGTAGGAGTGTGCCTTAAAAGTTCTGACTGAGGGACACAATGCCATGTTTGTGTCCTTGTGCACAGTATGCTCACCCTTGGTAAAGCGTCCTGACTCAGCAGCTCTTGCAGGTTCCTCATGATACTCAGGACCAGGGTATTACAAGCAAACGGGTCACACAGGATCATGGACAGGTCCCTAAGTGCACACAAACTCTCCAGAGATTAATTCATCCATTCATCAGAGATGAACAGCTCTATTCATACATTTTAACCATCCTATCATCTGTTACCCGAGGACTTGCTCTTGTCCTTTCTTCACTCCATCCAGGAAACCTTGCAGCTCTCTGGCTCGCTTGCCATCCACAAACTTCTCACGGATGCATGCGTCTAAACACCAAGTAAACTGTCACAGCACACAGAGGAAAAAAGTGACACAAAGCTAAAAAACAATACAGGGTTTGGGGCTCTTCAGGGGTACGATGGTGTTACTGAAGTGGTTTGCCATAACTGTTCGTATCCTGACCTTGTGGCAGGGGTCTACGGAACAGATCTCACTGATGTCCAGGTCATGAAGAGACATCAGCAGCTCTGCTCTCAGTGTGCAGTAATGGACATTCCGTGTTCGCAGGAAGAGTGTTCGTAAAAACTGCAGCACCATGTCATACAGCTTTACGTTCTTTCCAATCATCTGTGTCAGTTTTAGGACAACCTACAACAACAGAAAAGCATAATCTCACACAGGGAATCATAAACTTCTGCACAAAACTGGACAAATCTCTCACTTAAACAGTTATATTGTACATATCTTCATCATATTTTTTCCTTTTTTCATTGTAATTTTTGTACTTTATATTTGTGTTTCTTGACTTCTGCAGTACTTTGCTTTTATTTCTATTTCTTCTTTACATGTTAATTGTATGTACCAAACGCAAAGGTAAATTCCTCAAATGTAAAAAACCCATCTTGGCAATAAACCTTATTCTGATTGTGATGTGTCAAAAACTTTGGCTAGCATTTATTAGACATCTCATCGAATGACTGTGACTCACCTCGCCTTGCCGTCGTGTTTTAGGAGATGGGCTGAAGAAATTGTGCAAGATGGAGAGATCACTGCTGAACAAGGCTGCTTCCTTCTCCACAATGTACTGCTTTAGGAGGGGTGAGACTTCATCCCCAAACAGAGCCTGGTTGTCCTGCCAGATCTGCCTTTTCACCTCTACAGCGCACACTTTGTACAGCTCCTTATCAGCCATCACCATCTTCAGTTTCTTTTCTGGCACCTGCAGGAGAAAGCATGTGATAAGGGTAAGGGGGTGTTCTTCACTTTCTGCTCAGCCAATTTGAAGATCTCAGTTCAATAATTGTCTCTATACCAAATAAACATTTAAGGTTCCCAGAGGGTAGAATTCATACACTACCGCTCATAACAGGGTACACAATGAATGCTTACAAATTAAAAAAAATAAAAGGACAAATAGAACAGCTTAAGTGTATCACAGACTCTCCAAGTATGCAGGGCTCTACTGGAGGGATGAACAGCAGTTCTTCATTAGTGTTTTTATGATGGTGGTGGAGGGCACTGTCTAACATGTTGCATTAAAATCCCCCATTAGTGTTCAGTTGGGCCTTAATGTGCTTACTGTGGAGGCCACAGATTATGATTCACATCATTTACAGTACATACTAATCAAACCAGTCAGGGAGCCTGCATTCACTGTGGAGGGGAACATTGTCTTTATGGAATAGAGCACTCCCACCAGAGTAGGTCTATTCATCATGTGATAAAGTCACTTAGATCTTTTCTTCTTCACACTTTGATCCAAAATCAACTAGGCCTCCTCACTAAGCACTTATACAATTTGTAAAAATAAATAAATAAATAAATAAAGCTGATATTCTGGTCATTACTGAATCACCAAGTCAGCTTGTCATTTTATGAGGAATGACCCCATCAATGGATAAAGACTTCTTTTGTTAACAGTGGCTGTATTCACAAACATTCTGACAATACTCTCATAAAGCTCAAAACTTGGCCTAAAAAAATCTGGTAAGGAGTCCCAGCTTAGGAGTGAGTTATTAAATTCTCATAGCAACTCTGAGTATGGAAGGGACAGAAACTTTGACCTCAGTGAGGAGGTGTGGTTGACCCAGATGCTAGGTATGACCTGGAGGGTGTGGACACCCAATGGAAATGAAATGAACTAGAAGTCCTTTTAGATAGGAATTGTGCAAATTTGCAGGAAAGCCCAATCAGTCTTCTTTCATCATTGACAGTATAAAAACAAAATCTGGGAGTGCGGCAAAATGCTGCCTATCTACTTTTGTTTATACAGAATGCGTCTTTTCGGGCAATGGGGGTTGTAATCAGGGCTGTCACTTTTTCAAAAACTCAAGTTCGAACGAATTTGAAATGACCCGTAATTCGTTCGGATATATTCGAATTACAACAACTGAAAATTAACTGGATATTTTATTGTATTTCTCTGCACGACTTCCTGCCCCACACGATCTGCTCTGTGCTGAATTGCTGCGTTGTGCTCCGGCGTCCGGCAAAAATAGAAGTGCTGCGCATCTGTTGCGGAGGCCTCCGGAGTGCCGGAGCTGAGACGGAGCACAGCCGGAGCCGGTGGAAACACACACATTGACTAGAACTGAATCTAATCGGCTCCGTTGCCGTGCCGGAGCGGAGACGCAACCAACACGCATCTGGTGGAGATTGGGGATTACAAAGTCAACAAACAGCCTTATCTTTGTTCGTAACTTTGCCATCCACGGCGTAGAACCCAAAATACTTCCACATGCTGCTTCTCAGATGTTTTGGTGTCGTGATTGTCCGCTCAGGATGGCTTTGCTCGCTATTGTCCTCCATTTTCAGTGCAAAACAACACATTAACATTAGCTTAGTTTAGTGATAGGTCAATAGGGCATGCAATAGGTCAAGATGATAGTGAATTCTTTGAGCGCCCTCTGTTGGATCACACGGCGAACTACATCAAACGGTCTGATGCGCCTATAGAGACTGCAGGTTGCATTTCGAACAGGTAATTACAGCTCGAATATGAACTTTTCACCCCTCCATCGAACGAATGTTCGAAATTCGAATAAAAAGTGACAGCCCTATTGTGAGCAAGTAACAAAATGTGTAGCTCAGCGTGTGACGTAAACAGTGACGTGGAGGGGAGCCACAGCTAGTCAGTCCTGCGGTGATTCTCTCGTAACTCGGCCCATTCTTCACCGTTCCAGTCATCTGACGATTAATGGCCTCTTCATTTGCGAGGGCAAGGAGGGCGCGCAATTCCTTGTCTCCCCAGTTGCTCATCTTTATAGTGTCTGTCAGGTTTGCGTTTCCCTCTTGTTACTAGCTGCTCATTCCTGCTATCAGCTGTTTATGGTTTATCCACCGCCAGTGGGTCGCACATGCGTTGTCATCAACAGTTCCTCCCACAAGTCATCAACAGCCCCTCCCATTGCGGAGGCCACCTCTGTCTTTTTAAACTAAAAGGATTCCGCCAATATGACTACCGTACGAGGCGGAAAATTGGGCACCTCGGATCAACTCGGAAATCTGGCTCAGTTGTCTAAATGCTCACAGCTTGCCAGCAAAACGGCCCAACATTCGCGGAAAATCTGGCAGTGTAAAAGGGGCTACAGACTGTGAAAGTGTTGTCACTGTTAGTATGATTGCCCTGCTGATGAAAGGTCGAGACAAACCCAAGTCATCACTGCTGCACTACTGCATTTTCCAGTTTTCCTATTGAATACAACTTGATGCTATGTCCTTCAGTCACTTAGATATGACTGCAGCTTTCAGCCAGGGGAAGATGTCTAAGTGTTTGTCGTGTATATACTGAAGCTTATATATTGTAGCGCTAGGTGAATTACTGATAGGAGAGACCGTATCTTCATGCAGCTAGTAGCACTTTATTGAACAGCGTACACAGCATTCACCACACATACCGCAGGTCCTAGTGCCTGCCATAATAACACACACAACATCCTGACAGGGCGGGGTCAAGCTTGAAGCAACACCATAGGGTCTGCACAGCTGCCTATATTACATCCCTCCTCTCAGCTATAGCTTACCCCTTAACTTCTAGCCCTGTTCATTTATAATTTTCACATGCCCTTGGAACACAACCCACCTTACATCAAAACATCAAACAGGGGTCAAAGGTCAATTGAACATGACGAACATTGAAAAGGATACTGTTTTTCTATTTCAGCACATAGTCCTTCAGCCTAGCTGGAGGCTTGCTTGTGCGCCCAGACCTGGTCTGAGTCTCCACCTGCAAGGGCTCTTGGTGATAGTCATTGTCCCTGTTATGTTCATTGTCAGTGGTGGGCCCTGTGTCAGGTTCAGAGTCTGGGTAGGAGCAGTCCAGTAGTTCCTGATGATGCTCGGTGGTCCTGTCAGGCCTGAGGTGTCGGCGGTTCCTTTGGTAGCAGACCCCAGCTGCTGTAACAACATCATATGAGCGTGGTTCATCTCTGACCCGCACTACAGTTGCTGGCCTCCAGCCATCAGCTGTCTCCATGCATCCATGCACACAATGCGTTACTCCGTGCTTAAAGGCGCATACTTGCACTCTTAATGAGGAGACACTCATTTCTGCTGCTGCGGGGATCACTGTGTTAAATAAACCCTTCCACATGACTGCCTTCGCGCCCTCCATCATGCTCCGGTGTTTTGGTCCATACACAGGGGTCCTCAATTAGACTCAATGAGAGTCTGGCCGCCGGCCAGATTGTGCCTGACTAAATATAAATATTAAAATGTGTTGTTCACATTTTAGAGCATGCAATACATTTTCCCCTCATTAATGTTTGTCAAAGTAATTTGTA
Source organism: Epinephelus awoara (assembly GCA_035609425.1). Classification (NCBI taxonomy): domain Eukaryota; kingdom Metazoa; phylum Chordata; class Actinopteri; order Perciformes; family Serranidae; genus Epinephelus; species Epinephelus awoara. Next base: position 41,164,061 of record CM069302.1, on the reverse strand, counting down.
AACTTTGTTTTTATAGGGTGCGATTTAAATAAAAGTTATTATTAGGCTATTATTTTCACCCGCCCATAACCCATCCGCCATTAATCAGATTGTTCATTTTTGTCACCTGACCCGCCCGATCCGCGGATTAACCGCGGGCCAGGCAGTTATAACTGCCATCCGCGCATCTCTAGCGGAGACGCAGTCCTGTCATAAGCTTGTTTCCGCAGCAGCTGACGGGACTTCAGCGCCTCCTGGACATTATCAGGGGTGGACGGTTGCAGGACTGCGGCACTAACAGGTAAGTTGGACCGCAGGACCCGGTCCATGAGGAGCTGAGCAGGTGAGTAGGTCAAACCAGTCACGGTGTATTTCTCAGGTTTAAAGGGATACGCCAACATTTTTTTTGTTTGCGTGTCTTGCCTCACTCCCGAGTCCATGACAAGCAGGTAGATACCATTCTTTCGGCTATACGTGCAGTAACAAGGGAGAGCTGGGCAGAGCTCGCCCACCGCTAGTTAGCTTAGCTCAAATGCTTGGAGTCAATGGGTAGTGTTAGCCTGCCTCTGCCTGCAGTCATCAGATAAACTCTTCAGCAACTCTAAACGGTCCTGTGTGCTTGTTGTGACTCGTTTTTACCGCGTTATGTTACGTTATCTATTTTTAGACTAAGATTAGCACTTTATGTAAGTTTTGAAAGAAGTACATAGGAAACCAAACCGCAGTTTTTGCGCATGCGCAAACCACCGCGGGCGTGCTTGGAAGTAGGTAAACAGAACAAAGCCTCTGTTTAGGAGAAGAAGAAGATTGCAACTACGGATTATGGCCGACGAAGATGATTTCTTCGTGACTGACGAAGATCCACAACCTTACCTATCTGAACCAGAATATACAGAGGAGGAACTACATGTTTTGGAAGCTGAGCGTGCACGAAGAGAAGCTAAGCGTTACAACGTGAAAACAAAACACAAGTACTTGCCACGTTTACTGTCTGTGTGACACCGAGTGATGGGATGGCCGTGTCCTTCAAGAAAAGTCTCATTGTTTGGGTTCTGAATTCCAGTTTGTCGTAGTAGTCGTCCCGTGAAAAATGCTCTGAGCAAACTAGCATCCTCTTGACTGCTTCTTGTGGGGTGTTGGGATCCTTGTTCAGAGCACCCAGCCAACAGATATCTTCTGCTTATTGTCGCAACCCCGTGCAGCGCACGTACGAGGCATTTTGTAAAATTGGGATTTATAAGTCTGTCTCTCTCAAAAAAAGTGTCACAGTGTCCTACAAACTCCTTCACCGATCTACTGCATGAGCTCTTCTTCTTCTCCTCCTTCTTCTTCTTCTGCTTTCTTCCTCAGCTGTTTACTGGCGCGCATGCGCAGAACTGCGGTTTAGTTTCCTATGTATTTCTTTAGCTGTATTTCTTTAGCTTCTCTTCGTGCACGCTCAGCTTCCAAAACATGTAGTTCCTCCTCTGTATATCCTGGTTCAGATAGGTAAGGTTGTGGATCTTCGTCAGTCACGAATAAATCATCTTCGTGGGCCATAATCCGTAGTTGCAATCTTCTTCTTCTCCTAAACAGAGGCTTTGTTCTGTTTACCTACTTCCAAGCACGTCCGCGGTGGTTTGCGCATGCGCAAAAACTGCGGTTTAGTTTCCTATGTACTTCTTTCAAAACTTACATAAAGTGCTAATCTTAGTCTAAAATAGATAACATAACATAACGCGGTAAAAACGAGTCACAACAAGCACACAGGACCATTTAGAGTTGCTGAAGAGGTTATCTGATGACTGCAGGCAGAGGCAGGCTAACACTACCCATTGACTCCAAGCATTTGAGCTAAGCTAACTAGCGGTGGGCGAGCTCTGCCCGGCTCTCCCTTGTTACTGCACGTATAGCCGAAAGAATGGTATCTACCTGCTTGTCATGGACTCAGGAGTGAGGCAAGACACGCAAACAAAAAAAATGTTGGCGTATCCCTTTAAGAGAGCAAGGTGTGGATCAACCCCTGTCTGTGTAGCACATTTCATCATGTGCTTGACTGACTGAATGGCCCTCTCAGCCATGCCATTTGACTGGAGGTAGTGAGGGCTAAAGTGAGTTATCTTGAGGCCCCACTCTGATGCAAACTGAGCCATTTCAGCACTTGCAAAGGGAACATGGTTGGTTATGAGGTGCTCAGCTATGCCATGCCGCGCAAAAACACCCTTGAGTTTAGGAATCACAGTCCCTGATGTCTTGTCTGAAAGGCGGAGCACCTCGGGATACTTTGAGAAGTAATCAACAACCAGAAGGAAGGATCGACCTTGAAAATCAAAAATGTCTGCTGCTATTTTTTGCCATGGCCAATCCGGCACTCCAATCCGGCTCTCTGTGGTTACTGGGGAGCTTTTCTTGGCAGGATACACATGACTCAACCATCCTGTGCACATCAGCGGTGAGACCAGGCCAGTACATGAGTGCTCTGGCATGTGGTAGTGAGCGTTGAATGCCCTGGTGTGCAGTGTGAAGCCGCTGGAGCACATCAGCTCTCAGGGCACTGGGGATGATAATGCGCCTGTCAAACATGATGAGTCCATCTTCTGTGTGGAGGGAATGTCTGATGGGCCAATAAGGCTGAGCCATGAGTGGTGCCCACCTCTTTTTGTCAGGCCACCCCTTAGTGTGGAGCTGGCATAACAACTGCATAACACTGTCCGTCTCTGTGGCTTAAGCTGAAGCATGATGTCTCCCCCTAGTGGTGGGTGACTGCATAGATGACTTTTTCCTCACTAAGATCACACTCCTCTAGTGCAGCAGTTGGTGGTACAGCCTGCGACAGCGCATCGGCAATCCACATGTCTTTCCCGGGTGTATAGACAACTTTTAAGTCATATTTTTGGATTTGTAGGAGCATATGCTGAAGACGTGCAGGGGCATTTTCAATTGGTTTAGTGACGATGGCCTCCAATGGCCTGTGGTCACTTTGTACTGTCACTGGGACGCCGTAGACATATTGGTGAAATTTCTGCAGGGCAAACACAATGGCCAGGAGCTCCTTTTCTATTTGGGAGTAATTCTGTTCAGCCCCAGACAACGCTCTGGACGCGTAGGCTATTGGCTGTTTGCCTTGCATCAGACAGGCTCCAAGTCCATCTTTGGATGCATCTGCTTGTATCTCAACATCTTCCCCAGGATTGAAGAAGCGGAACACTGGAGCTGAGCTGATGGCTGTCTTCAGCTGATCCAGCGCAGCCTGATGCTCAGGGTGCCACTGCCAAGCGACATCCTTCCTGAGAAGCTGCCTGAGTGGTGCAGTGAGTGCAGACTCGTTTGGTATGTACTGGGCTAGATAGCGTGTCATGCCTAACAGCCGAAGAAGGGCTTTTTTATCAGATGGTGCAGGCAGGTGTGTAATTGCTGCTACCTTTGTGTCGTCTGGTCGAACACCATCTGCACTGATAATGTGTCCCATGTACTTTACCTCATTCACCATGTATTGTATCTTGTCTGGGTTGAACTTGACGTTCAGGCTCTTGGCTCGTTCCATGACCTATTGCAACATCTGGTCATGCTCTGCTTTACTGGTGGCTGCGATCATGTCATCTGCTATTATGTGAACATCCTCAATGTCCCAAAAGCACTCTGAGTTCATCTGCTGGAACACTTCACTCGCCAATTTTATTCCAAATGGGAGGCGGTTGAACTTGTACCTTCCTCATGGGGTGCTGAATGTACACAGATCGGAAGACTCCTCATCCAACTTTATCTGCCAGTACCCATCCTTCTCATCAAGGATTGTGAAGATCTTCTTACCTGACAGCTTGCTTTGCACATCCTCAGGGGTGGGTATGTTGTAGTGCTGGCACAGTATAGCATTGTTAAGGTGACTGGGGTTGACACAGACTCTCAGAGTGTGATTCTTCTCTGTCACCACGAGGCTGTTGACCCATTTAGTCGGCTTTGTGACTTTTCTCACCACACCCCGTCGTTCCAGTAAATCATCAATAGTCTCTTTTAGCCTATCCTGCAAAGGGAAACTTTCTGCCGCCATGGATGACAGGAGGAACAGCAGGGTCTGTGTAGATGTGATGAGTGCCAGGGAACTCACCAAGACCAGTGAAGACAGATTTGTAGCGCTTAAGCAGCTCTCCCTAAGTGCGTGGGGCAGAATGACTCAGTGTGTGGCCCCTCCGGACGAGGCCCAGCCACACACAGGCTTTCTTATCTAGGAGAGATGTGTTAGACACATCAGTGATGACGAAGTCCAGATGTGCTTGTTTGTGCTGAGTTTGCACATGCAGTGTCACCACACCCTTTGGGATGATGCGTTGCCCACCATAGGCCAGAAGAGCAGTCTTAGTGGGCCTGAGGTCCAGTTGCAGTGATAGGTTGTTTGCCATCGCTTGTGGCAGCACATTCGCTGAGGCCCCAGTGTCCAATCTGAAGTAAACATTCCTGCCCCCTATACGCAGATTAGTGTGCCATTCCTCATCATCATCTGACTCTGCGTGTGAGACTGCTCCTATGAATAAAGTTTCCATTTCCTCAATGTCAGTGTCAACAGGGGCAACATCCTCGGTCGACTTGCACATGATCGCAAAGTGGTTTCTTCTTCCACACGTGTTGCATTCAACATTGTAGGCAGGGCATTTCCTCGGCTTGTGGGCTCTCCCACACCTGCTACACTGGAACTGCTGCTGCTCGGGGAGTGAGTGCTTGGCCTGCTTTGCCTGTCGTCCCGACTGCACATTAAATTTCCTGTGTTGGCGACCTGGCTTCTCAACAACATGCACAAACTGCTCCTCTGAGCTGCTGGCCGACATGGCCCTTGCCTGTGTGGACGTTACTTCCTTAGCACGGCACATATCTACTGCTTTAGCCAGGGTGAGATCAGAAATGGAGAGTAGTCTCTCCCTCAGTCCATTACCAGTGACACTGAATACTATTTTGTCCCTTATCATGAGACCCTCTGTGTCTCTGAACTCACAATTGCGTGCTTTCTTCCTCAGCTCAGTAATAAATTTGTCAATACCTGCTTGCTCATCAAACTTCTATGCCCAGAACTGATGTCTCTCAAAGACTGTATTATTCTTAGGGGTAAAGTAGGCTTCAAAAGCCTTCAGGACTTCAGTTATCTTTGGCGCTGCTGCATCCTCATAATTTATTTCCAGCGTGTTGTATATCTCCAGTGGCTCTTCCCCTATGCAGTAAAGCAACATGGCGATTTTCCGTGTGTCTGGCTTGTCATTAAGCCCAGCAGCAACAAAGTACAATTGTAGCCTTTGTTCCCCAATTCTCCGCTAGGTTACCAGTCATTAGCAGTGGTGGTGGGGGTGTCAGTGCTTGCATCGTTGCAGCGCGGCTCTAACACAACAGCTTGAAATGTCCAACTGGCCCTCACGTGCAATTAGCTTAGCCGCGCTGCCGTAAAAGCTGCGTCGCCAGTGTCCACAAATCGTAGCTGAGCCACAGACGTCCTGCTCTGAAGACGAGGTTCACTAATCCCACTTCTGACACCATGTCGTGTATATACTGAAGCTTATATATTGTAGCACTAGGTGAATTACTGATGGGGAGACCGTATCTTCATGCAGCTAGTAGCACTTTATTGAACAGCGTACTGTGATGGAAAATTCTGGCATTTGGTAATGCTATGATGTACGATGTGTGTTGCTCATTTAACCCCTAATGTGACAGCAGTGAGAGACATCAAGGTCATGAGCCAGGGAGGCTCAGACACCAAGATTATGAGCCAGGGAGGACACCAAGTGTCCTTGTTAGTCTCAAGAGATGTTGTGTTTTAGGAATGTCAAGGAGCCACATATTTTGACTGTTGATGTGCATGTGTTTTGGGGAACTACAAAGATAGCACGGCGAGAGGACTTGCTAGGCACTCGTTCACTGACTCATGCGGTTCATGCGGTTGTATGTGTGAGTGTCTCCATTCATGAATGCTTATTAAAACTCAAGAAAGACAGCTGACGTGTAAAGACTTTTTCTTTAAACTGTTCATTAAATAGTAGTTTTGCCACCACAGTACACAGCCTTCACCACACATACCGCAGGTCCTAGTGCCTGCCATAATAACACACACAACATCCTGACACGGCGGGGTCAAGCTTGAAGCAACACCATAGGGTCTGCACAGCTGCCTATATTACAGTGTTGTCATTACTTTAGTTCTGGTGTTGTATCGTTATTGTGTATTGTATTTTCGTCTTTATTCAGATTTAGTCTTCTTATTCTTTAATGTATTATTTGTATCCACTGGTCTTCCACCAGTTAGGGCTTACATGGATGATATGACACTGGTGACCACAACAATGCCATGTACAAAGAGGCTAATAGAGAAGGTAAATAAGAACCTGAAGTGGGCCAGCATGAAGATCAAGCCTAGTAAATCTAGAAGCATCTCGATATGTAGAGGGAAGGTAAGCGATAGGAAGTTTGTCATAGATGATGAGGACATCCTAACAATTAGGGAAAGATCTGTGAAGAGTTTAGGTAGGTGGTACAATGTAGAGTTGAATGATAAGGAACAGGTGGTGAAATTTAGAAAAGATGTGGCTGAAGGATTGGCTAGAATAGATAAATCAGAGCTTCCAGGAAAATTGAAGTTGTGGTGTTTACAATTTGGACTATATCCTAGGTTAATGTGGCCATTATCAGTTTATGAAATCCCAATATCTGCTGTGGAGAGAATTGAAAGGTCGGTTAGCTCCTATATCAGGAAGTGGTTGGGTGTTCCTAGGTGCCTAAGTAGTGTTGCATTGTATGGAAAAGGGATTCTTCAGCTGCCAGTATCTAGTTTGACAGAGGAATTTAAATGTACTAAGGTCAGGACAGAGCTCTCGTTATCTGGGAGTAAGGACGTGGTAGTTAGGAGTGTGGTTCCAAATCCAACCAAGGGGAGGAAGTGGAACCCAAGAACGGCAGTTCAGGAGGCAGAGGCAGCTCTAAGGCATGCGGAGATTGTAGGTAATGTTCAGTTTGGCCGGGGAGGCCTGGGGCTTGGTTCAGGCAAACCGGTTTGGAATACAGCAGGTCCCAAAGATAAAAGAAAGCTGGTTGTGGAACAGATACGTAGACAGGAGGAGATAGTAAGGGGTGCAAAGGTAGTGGCCCAGGCTAAACAGGGACAGTGGTTGAATTGGGAAAGTGTAGAGAAGAGGAAGCTTAGTTGGAGGGACCTGTGGACTATGGAGGAGAATAGTATCAGATTCCTGGTAGGGGCTACATATGATGTGCTACCTACTCCCCAGAACCTAAAACTGTGGGTAAACGAGGACCCATCATGCCCATTGTGTTCAGGTACAGCAACCTTAAAGCATATTTTGTCAGGCTGTAAGGTTAGTTTGTCACAAGGCCGATTTACATGGCGACATAACCAGGTGTTGAAATGTTTAGCTGCAGGAATCGAAGGGAAACGAAGAGAGGTCAATTCAGAAGGTTATAAAGATAGGAATTTAGCAATTCAGTTTGTCCGTGAGGGAGAGAAATACAGAAGAGATAAGTTAGTAAGGAGACAAGGGTGTGGCCGCCTAGTAGGCACTTGTGATTGGGAAATGCAGGTAGATTTAGGGGGAAAGCTTGTTGTTCCCCAGGAAATAGTTTGTACTAAGCAGAGGCCTGACATAGTGTTGTGGTCATTGAGTCAACGGATAGTTTATTTCATTGAGCTGACAGTTCCTTTCGAAGACTCAGTGGAAGAAGCCTATGAAAGAAAAAAGCTTAGATATGCAGATTTAGGAGCAGAAGTTGAGCAGCGAGGATGGAAGACTAGGATTTGTCAAGTGGAAGTGGGGTGTAGGGGATTTATAGCAAGATCAGCTATCTCGCTCCTGGGGGAACTCGGAGTGCGGGGACAGAGTTTGAAGAAGACAGTGAAGGAAATGTCAGATGAAGCCATGACAACCAGCAAGTTCATTTACTACAGAAGAAATAATGTCAGTTGGGGGCCAGCAGGGGGAACTACTAAGCAGGGCACATAACTCCTGGAGATCTGGTGGAGAGATCCACTTCCTCTTAGGAGGAAATCCAGGAAGAGGAAGGCTATTTAAGTGTGGGAGTGGCCTATTTGAATCCCTTTTTACACCATCACAAACCCTGCCCTCAGCTCTAGTTGATGACCTTGTAAGCAGTTTTAGTTCTAATGTTATGAATGTTATTGATTCTATCGCCCCAATTAAGACCAAAGTTATGTCAGGTAGGAAAAAGGCACCCTGGAGAAACGCCACACTGGTGAAAGAATACAAAAGAGTATGTAGACAAGCTGAACGCAGGTGGCGTAAAAACAAACTCCAGGTATATTATGACATTTATAAAGAGAGTCTCCACAACTATAACCAAGAACTGAAGAATGCGAGGCAATCATATTTTTCAGAGATTATCAACAGAAACAGTAATAATGCCCGCACACTTTTTTCTGTAGTGGACAGACTGACAAACCCCACAGCATCACTCCCTCCTGAACTACTGTCTAACAAGTCATGTAATGACTTTGCAGCCTTCTTCACAAACAAAATATTACAGATAAGACAGGCAGTGTGCAGCTCCAGCTCCGGAATGATAACGCTTGTGCCTTCCTGTCCTCCGGTTAATCTAGGACATTTTAGCCTCCTAGATCACACAACTCTAACAGAAACGGTTTCAAAATTAAAGCCCACAACGTGCTGCCTTGATATTCTGCCTTCAAACTTTTTTAAAACCATTTTTAACTGCATAGCTCCAGATGTACTGCAGATAATAAATACTTCTCTTATAGCAGGCCAGTTTCCCCAGGCCTTGAAAACCGCAGTAATAAAACCTCTCCTAAAAAAATCAAATCTGGACGCCACAACAATTAGTAACTACAGGCCAATATCAAATCTGCCATTTTTGGGAAAAATCATTGAAAGGGTTGTCTTTCAGCAAATCCATACTTTTATGATGCAAAACAATCTTTTCAACACATTTCAGTCTGGATTTCGGCCACATCACAGCACTGAGACTGTACTTATCAAAGTCTTAAATGATATTCATCAGAATAATGATGCATGCAAATCCTCAGTCCTGGTATTACTAGATCTCAGTGCTGCATTTGATACAGTTGATCATAATATACTACTTAGTAGATTGGAAAAGTGGGTGGGACTCACCGGCACTGTACTACAATGGTTCAAATCTTACTTACAAGATAGGGACTTTATTGTGTCAGTTGGTAACCATAAATCTGAGCGAACTACGATCACATGTGGGGTTCCTCAAGGGTCCATTCTCGGACCACTTCTATTCAACATCTATATGCTACCCCTAGCCCAGATTATGGAACATCACAACATCTCCTATCATACGTATGCCGACGACACACAACTCTATATCTCAGTGTCATCACACGACTATAGTCCCTTACTCTCACTGAGTAACTGTATTGATCAAATCAATGACTGGATGTGCCAGAATTTTCTCCAGCTAAATCCAGAAAAGACGGAGGTATTAATTTTTGGCCCTAGAAATGAAAGGGCAAAGATCAGCGCCCACCTTGGCTCTATGTCATTGACAGCTACAAATCAAGCCAGAAATCTTGGTGTTATTATTGACTCAGACCTGAACTTCAACAGCCATTTAAAGTTTATTACTAAATCTGCCTTTTACCACCTGAAAAATATAGCTAGAATTAAGGGGTTTCTGTCTAAACAAGACATGGAAAAACTTATTCATGCATTCATTTTTAGTAGGTTGGATTATTGCAATGGCTTATTTACAGGCCTTAACAAAAAATCAATCAGACAGCTGCAGCTGATTCAGAACGCTGCCGCCAGAGTCCTTACAAACACCAGGAAACTGGACCATATTACACCGGTCATTAAATCGCTACACTGGCTTCCTGTGAGTCAAAGAATAGATTTTAAAATCTTACTGCTGGTCTACAAAGCCCTGAATGGTCTCGGACCAAAATACATGCTTGATCTACTGGTTCCCTACGAAGCATCCAGACCCCTTAGGTCATCTGGAACAGGTTTGTTGTGTGTTCCAAGAACAAGAACCAAGCAAGGTGAGGCAGCATTCAGTTATTATGCTCCTCACCTGTGGAACAAACTTCCCGTAGATCTGAGGTCTGCTCAAACTGTCAGCTCCTTTAAATCAGGGCTAAAAACACTCTTGTTTACTGAAGCATACTCTTAGATTAAATACTTACCTGCTGTATTCTACTGCCTGTACTTTTTAACTACACACTGCTGATTTATGCCTTTTATTATTCTACTTCTTTTCTTATCCTGACTGTTCAATGTATTGAGCCTGTTTTTATTTTATGTTATTGTATTTTATTCTCAATTTCTATTTCCCTTTTTAATCAACTGTTTTTATTGTTTTAAATTGTGTCTTGTTGCTTTTAATGTCTCTGTAAAGCACTTTGAATTACCTTATGTTGAATTGTGCTATACAAATAAACTTGCCTTGCCTTGCCTTTTGCTTGAGACCATGCTGCAAGGTGAGTGTTTGCTGATCCTGTGAGTTCATTTATCTCCTTTAGCTGTAGTTTATATTGTAGTTATGTTATATAGTGTGTGAATTAGGGCCGTGAAAGCCATGTGTAAGTAAGGAGGAAGAGGAAGGTTATTGAAGTGTGGGAGCGGCCTAGTTGAGTCCATTTTGTTTGAGGTCATGCAGCAGGGTGAGTGTGTTTGCTGACCCTGTGGTGTTTGCTGATCCTGTGAGTTCATTTATCTCCTTTAACTTTAGCTTATATTGTAGTTAGGTTATGTAGTGTGTGAACTAGAGTATGGTGAATGTGCTAGGAAAGGTGGCAGTGTTGTTTGGGCTGTGAAAGCCACGTGTAAATAAGGAGGAAGAGGAAGGTTATTTAAGTGTGGGAGTGGCCTAGTTGAATTCATTTTGTTTGAGGCCATGCAGCAGGTGGGGAGGTAGACTGTACGGCCTACCCGGCGGGGGAGGGTGATAGCCTAGCAAGGCTTCCTTCCCTGGGTCTACCTCCTGTGTGGTAGTATAGGTAAGGTAAAGGAGGTTGTGTGGTCAGTGTGTGGAGCAGTGAGACCTGGCATTAGGGGAGTGTCTCTGGGACGCCAGAGATCACTGTCTAGCCTCCTGGAGGTGTCGTGGGACCAACTAGACGAAACACCGGTGAAAGGAGGTTCCCACCCGATGACCCCAAAGACATGTTAGTTATCACTGCTCATTGGTCTGTATAGGTAAGCCTTGCCATAATAGCTTATCATAGGGTTTAGGAGAGTATTCACTGAGTGTTGATCCTTTCTAGAGCACAAACTTCTTGTGTTTATTTGAATTTGTATGCTTATAACTAAATCTTTTATATTCTTTTAGGGTGACTATTCAACATCAGTCCAGGGACAGCAGATGTAAAATAGCCTTTTGGCTTATTCTGGCATGTTTACATTTAAAAAAAAAATGTTTTATTAATATGCATTGTCCCTGATCACTAAACCTTAAATAAATAAAAAAATTAATTGTGTTGGGTGGAAGATGTGAGCACATCTTTAATGAGACTAAAATGTATCCCTACACTATCTAATCTATGGAGTTTCATTAACTCACTGTCATTAGAAGTGTTGTTAGAAGTGCTCTTAAGGGCTGAGATGGTTTGTGAATAATTTTTATTTTTACCAAGACCTAGTCTAACTTTAAAAGGAAATTCTTAGAAAACATCTTCGTTTAAAGAAATTCACAAGGACCAAATCTTTGTTCTAAGAGGCTTTGTAAATACAGGCCCCAGTCTTTAAATATAAAAGGGGCTTATTGAAGTCAGGTGAGGATGTTTTCGTTGGACAGGGTAATATTTATAATGAAATTTACAATGACACTGTTATTTTAGCTGTTCTTGTTTTTTGATGTGGGAGTACTGAATTTTTTAAATTGTGGGGATGTTTTTTGGATCTTCGGACTGTGTTTGTTTAGTTTTTTTGTTGAATGTGTTGTGCTTTTTTGTGATTTCAGTAGGATGACTGACACTCATTGACCTTCCAGATAAAGCACTAGTACATCACGGTGTCAGTCTTATTGGGGTATTATATCATAAACTTAATAATGATAATAATAATAATACATTTTATTAACAGAGAGCTTTTCAAGGTACTCAAAGATGCTTTACATTGGTTAAAAATGATCGCAAAACAGACTACAATAAACAAACAGCAAAGTCTTTAACTAACACAAAAGTAGAACTTAACTTATTAATAACAGTAAGAGCTGAGTTTGCCATACATAAAAATAGAATTATATTTTTTGTTAACTGCCCTAGTAGGCTCTTAGCTAATAAATTAAAAACAAATGATCAATTTACAAATATAGGATTTATTACATCAGAAGCTTATCAGACCCTAAGCTGACTAATCAAAGATTTTCCAACTTCTATAGACAGCTGTACACTTCAGACAATCTTTCTTCAGCATCAGATAAGGACAACTATCTTAAGAAACTTAATTTACTTCCTCATCAACAGATGAAGCACCAATATTAGAGGCCCCTTTATCTCTTGATGAACTTAAACAATCTTTAGCAAAAACGAATAAAGACAGGTCACCTGGATGTGATGGCATACATCCTGAGGTCTATTTAAAATGCTGGACCCTTTTGGGACCATCATTATTAGAGATGTTTAACATAGCACAAAGGATCTTTCGGAAGAGATGTAAATATGGCACTAATAATGCCTCTAAAGATAAGAATTGGAGGTCTACTTGCCTAAGTTGGTTCATCCAGACCAAAGTGGATTTGTTAAAAAGCACCTTTCATTTTTGGTGTTCAGTATAGACTTCTCTTTTGTTTTTGTTTTTCAGTACAGTATAGTAGACATGTATATGTTTATTTTTGACAATCTGCATGGAGCACAACCACCTCAAGGCCACAATACATCAGCTACACTGCCTGTTTATCCCGTTTTTTGTTTGTTTGTTTATTTGTTTGTGTTTCCTCCTTCTTCTTCGCATGCACTGTCACTGTATAACGCAGGACTTAAGCACCTGCCCCCTCCCCCTTGCTTGTTCCTTACTTTCCCCTGACACACCTTGGTGTATCACGGCCCTCTCTGGCTCATATTAGTAAGTTTTTCCAATAAAGGCTGATAGGCTAGTCTCCAGGGAGGGTGGATGACGGTCACAACCACGCATTATGGGTATAAAATACTTGACTGCAAGATTAACAGTGCATCAATCTTCACAAGAAGCTTGCACCCTTTTGTGGCGCTAAGCTATGAATACCAGTGCAGACAAGTAGGGAAAAAAAAAATAAAATAAAAAAATAAAGCGCCTTTCAGCAGACAATTTACGTCGCCTATTACATATTCTTGATATCTTTGATAATCTCTCACCAAAAGCTGTTTTATCAGTTGATGCAGAAAAGGCCTTTGACTGGCTTGAGTGGTCTTTTTTATGGTCCGTTTTGAATTGCATGGGTTTGGGGTCTAAATTTAAAAACATAATCAAAACTATATATGCAAATCAGCTAATGTAGTTACTGGTAACATACACTCTCCTCCCTTCAAAATAAGCAGAAGCAGTCCGTAGGGAGAATTTCAACAATGTTATTTACTTTATCATTGGAGCCTTTGGCACAGACGATTAGGTCATCTCCAAACATCATACCAATAAAAATAAAATCCACTCAGCATCACATATCTGTATTTGCCGATGACATTCTTTTATTCTCTTCTGATATAAAGTACTCTCTTCCAAACATCCTCAATATCTAATTCTATGAGCAAAGATGAGTGTGCAAAGTAAAAAAAAAACAATATAATAAAAAATCCCAGTAGTGTCTCACTTTAAATATTAAGGGATAAATGTATTTACATCCTTAGAAAAAATAATCTCTAAGAACTATAATAGTACTCTTAGCATGATCAAACATGATTTGGAAAGATGGCATAAGCTACCTATTTTTTTCGTCTGGCAGAATTTCAATAATTAAAATGAACATGCTTCCTAGAATCAATTTCTGTAGCTACATGTTACCTCTAGCACCACCTCTGAGATACTGGGACAAAATACATATAGGGCTGTACAGCGTCATATATGTCGCACGTGCGATGAAAAAAAATGTTTGTGCGATGAATTTATTTGCCGAGTAGCACACGTGTGACAGACTGCTTGTGAGCCGCTTGTTTGTGTGCGTGGTCTGTTTTTTTTTCTAATTTTTTACACTAGATGACAAGAGCATTCACTGCCGTGCATCATCTGGCGTCTGAGTTGGTTCGTTAGCATAATGAAAGGAGGGAAAGCTCTTGTCATCGAGTGTCTTTGTCTCTGTGGGGGAGGAGGGGCTATGGGCTACACACACACAGTGCAATCTTTGTCAGGGGAGATGAGGTGGAGAAGAAAACTGAGAGTTGAGCATAAGAGAAAGACAGGGAACTTGTTCCGAAACCAAATGCCACTGCCCCTGTGTGGGAGTGTTTTGGACTTAAACCAAATGACAGAGAGGAGCCCAGTAATTTGAAGGAATTGGTATGCTGGGTTTGTTCTAAAACCATCACAACAAAAAGAGTGAGTACGACCAACTTAACTGCACACCTAAGAGTGAGAGACTGACAGTCTATTTTTTGTATTTATAAGGTCTTTATTTAGTTATTTTGGTATTTCTACCTGTTATTTCGGATAATTAAATTTTCTTTTATTGCATTTCAAACCAGCATAAAATATGGCAACTGGACTAACCTCGTGTGAGTAGAAGACGTTTCGCCTCTCATCCAAGAAGCTTCTTCAGTTCTAAAAGAGTCTGGTGGGGAGTACCAGATATTTATCCACCAGGAGGCTGGTGGCAAAAAACAAGTGGTCATATGACCCGAAACCAATAGACTCGTTAGGTGTTAATGTGAGTTGTTGGCCTTGATGGGCCTTTAAATGGCTTTTTGTTTACAGGTCTTTCTGTTAGTAAATGTAAACTGGAGTACGGTTCAATAATAGCCCATGCAATTCAAAATTTTCGGAAAATGGAAAAGATATATAATTGGACATCTAAATGGCATGCTAATACGCCAATATTTTATAATAGTTTACTAAAGTCTAGAGGAGAACATTTTATCTCACCTCAGTGGTACAATTCAGGTATCCATAGCTTAGGAGACATCATGAATGATGCTGGTTAAGAAGCTTTCAGGATTTGAGGGAAACATATTAACTGCCATTAAACTGCTTTTTGAAGGACGTGTTTCTGCAATTTAAAACACGTTGTTGGAACATATACAGACCCTGTTAGCAATAACTAAAGTATGGAATAAAGTCTGCTCTGAATCATCTGTAGACTGGGCTAGAGTTTGGAGGAATTTTTCCTTTTCCTCACAAAATCTAAATAATAAATTAACAAATCTGAACTTCATCTATCGTACCTATTTACTACCAAAGCGACGTTTTATGATTAATTCAACCACTTCTCCAAACTGTAATTTATGTGATTTGAATCAAATGGGAACCTTTTGACATATCATGTGGGAGTGTCTATCAGTTCGAAATATCTGGGAACACATAACAAAACGTCTCTCTGAAACACTTGGTTTAAAGACTGACTGCTCTAGAGGTGATGTCTATGGAGCTCTCCATTGCTAGAATGAATGGGGCAGGCCAGGTAGTGCTCAAGGCTAGGAAGGAGGCACTCAACGTAGCTATAACTATGATAAAACTCTTTATTCTTATTTGGGTTTGTTTTTTTTTATGTATCGATCTGAAATATCCAGCATGTAGTGAGATTTAGAGAGAGATCTGTGAGGAAGGGGTGGGTCAGGGTTAAGGAGCTATAAAATATGCAGGTGTTTTGTATTGTTGTTTTCTTGTATCTGTTAATGCCTTAGTGACTACTCATAATACGATTAATTGTTATGAATTAAACAGAAATGGGTTGGAGTTATATTTTTTGTTTTGTTGCTTTTTGTTTTGTTTAGCTATTTCTCTGTTAATGCCCTGTTGTATGTTAATGTGAGAAGATATGTATATTTATTGTATAATTGACATACGATAAATGTTGACGTACACCTGCTTCCCCTGTGGAAAAATAAAATTTCAACGTTTAGGAAAAAAAAAAAAAAAAAAAAGACTACAATAACATCTTTCATACATTAAAAGCCATTTTGAAACATCTGTACTATCTGTGACCATTTGCATGTTAACTTGCTACAATAAACATTGTCTGTGATCCCAGCATTGCTGGTTAAATGTCAGTACTATGCACATCCACAGTACTATTTTTATTCTTCAACAGGAAAACAATTACAAAGAAACAGAAAGAAATAGTTCTGAAGAAACCCACCTTGGGTAGATGCTTCAGCACCTGCATCACCACTGGCTGAATGGATGGCATTTTGACAAGGGGAAAGCTCTTCTCCAGCAGTTCTTCAAGCTTCCCATATCTGTAAGTTTCAAAGAAACAATGCAAAATAACGTCCAAGCAGGTTTCTTCAGAAAACATGACTTAAAATCAAAAACAACCAAATCACACACCTGTCCTCTTCCTTGCCCTCTGCAATGATGGCGACTCGTTCCATCAGCTTTTCTCGAAGCTCATCAAAGACAGACTGGTGGAACTCGAGCCGAGGTGTTCCATGGAGGTCGAGGAAGGGAAGAGCAGACTGGAGGGTTGGCAGCAGGATGCCATTTTCCATCTGCAGGCGTGTTATGTATCAAAGACTCATCAGAGATTAGTTCTAGCTGCAGCTGTTCAATTCAGAACAGGGTATCAGGCAAAACACAACTTCAGACATTTGATACACCATTGAATTCTTTAGAAAAAAATAGCATATAAGTGGCCCATCACTTTATTTAAGAACTGCTTCATAAAGTCTCTCTGGCTATTTTTGACTGAAAACATTTCCTGATAATCCTGATATTATTTATTGGTAAACGCAGAGGTGTAAAAATTAAGAAAACACAAATACATTATAACAGCCTAAAGAAAGACCAGATATACACAGATCAGCCAAAACATTAAAACCATTGACAGGTGAGGTGAATAACATTGATCATCTTGTTACAATGCAATGTTCTGTTGGGAAACTACTGGGTTGTGGCATTCATGTGGATGCTTATTTGCTCCTCCCACCCCAACATTGTTACAGACCAAGTACCCCCTGTCATGGCAGCAGCACTCCGAGATGGCAGTTAGTGATGTGTCCTTCCGTGTCGAGGCTTTGAAGTGTGTGTAGATTTATGTGAAGCGCGTATCGAGGCTTGTGTTAATGATGTATGTGGTGACGTTTGAAGCCTCGCGAGCTGGCAGTACCATGTGACTGATTCAGGAAATGGTTCGCGGGTTTGGTGTGAGATTTGAAATATAAGGGGCAGCGAAACGCAATGGATCCCCCCATCACATTTTGTGAACTTCAGACTGTTACGTGTTTGTTTGCAATCTATTCAAGCTTCTTTTTTTGCAATGGAACCAGCAAGAAAGAGGAGATTTTCCCCTGTCTGGGAACATTTTGAGCTGATCTCTCATAATAAGGTAACTAGCATAATATCAATAAATGTGACAACGCAGCTTTGCCCTTGTTCTAATTTTTTTTTTCTAATTTCTGGTATTTTAAAAAGGTGAAGTGTCTGTTGTGTTCAAAAGAACTTTGATACAACAATAACACCTCACCTATGCTGTGGCATTACAGAGCCCAGCATGAAAACAAGGAGACCAACCAAGGTGGACCAAGCTCAGGTAAGCCATTTTAGGATGCAATGATAAGGCAGCATACAAACATAAAATTACATGGTACATTTGTATTAGACAACATTAATGTATATTTTAAATGTGACTGATTAATGACCTCTCTAATTCAATACTGCATTTTTTTTGTCATCAGGAGAGAAGATTGATGTGGATGAGGCCTTGGTCAATATGGTGATTGAGGATTCCCAGCCCTTCAATATTGTGGAGGACAAAGGGTTCAGAAAGCTTTTTAAAGCTTTGAACCCTACCTATGTTCTCCCCACAAGGCAGGTGTGTATGTGAGCACATGAAGCATTTTTCCCCATTTCCCAATATTTGCCATTACAAGTGTTCTCTTCTTTCCTTTAGGCTTTGAAAGCTATGGTGGAGGACAGATACAAGGAATACAAGGAGAAAGCCAAAGCCATTGTGGCGAATGCATCTGCAGTTAATTTAACATCAGATATGTGGACTTCTATCAACACTGATGCGTATCTAGCTGTAACATGCCATTTTATAGATGCAAGCACCTCTTTGCATTCTGTTGTTTTAGGGGTGCTGCATTTCCCTGAGGCACATTGTAAGGTTGGTCGAGCGGTGAAGGCAAAAGGAAGAGGACTTTAAACTGTTCAACAGTCCAATTTTTTTATTCCCCTTTTTTCAGCAGTGGGTTAGGTGCAGCAATATGTACAGTGCAGATCAGCTGGCCAAAACTGAAGAAAAACTAAAACAAAAATCAACTCTGCCCCGGGCTATGCCCCCTTTAAGTTTGGGCCCCTGGCAGTAACAGCCGCTGTGGCCGGCTTGCTAGACAGATCTCAGAGACTCGAGAGAAGCTTCCAACTCCTGCATATATAGACAGTAGCTCCTCCATTAGAGGTCACGGGGCATCCCTGTGACACACATACTGCTGAAAATTTGGCAAAAGTAAAAGCAGCACTTATGTCAGAGTGGGGTATTACACACAAAGTTACTTGCCTTGTGACTGACGGCACAGCAAATATGGGTGCTTGTGCCAAGGAGCTTCATTTGCGTCACACAAATTGTGTGGCGCATACTTTAAATTTACTGATAAAAAAGGCTCTTGACGAAAACACTGTGTTGTCTGACATCTGGGCAAACTCAAGGAAGATAGTGGGCTATTTCAAGAGCAGCACCACTGCAAAGGTGAGTTCCTTTATTTCATTGCAATATTCTAAGTGACGCTGTTTTGTTTAAGTTGCTGCTGCAGTGACACTTGAATTAATCACTTTTTGTTGGCTAATTTTATAGGGGAGGCTGACACAGGTGCAGGAGCAAATGGGCCTGCCGGCACTGAAGCTAATTCAAGAGGTGGATACACGCTGGAACAGTACATACCATATGCTCCAATGTCTTTATGACCTCAGGGAACCTGTAGGAGCTGCTTTGGCAGGCCTACGCACTGACATTGCCCCACTCTCATCAGAGCAGTATGTCATTATCGCAGAATGTCTAGAAGTGCTGTCCCCATTTAATGATGCCACAGTGAGAGTGTCTGGATCAAAAGTCATTCCCCTTTTGTCAATGCTACACCACGCACTGGAGGAGGAGGAAAGGGGAAGTGTCCAAACTCCAGAGAGCACAGCAATGGCTGAGACTCTGAGGAGACTGTTAAGGGAGAAGCTGCACACTTTGCAGTCAATGAGCATCATGTCACTGGCGACACTGCTCGATCCCAGGTTCAAAAAGATTGGCTTCTTTAACCCAAATAAAGCAGCAGATGCTGAGAGGAGGCTCACTTCTGAATGTGCTGCTGTTATGAGAAACAGCGCCTCCTCTTCCTCCTCCTCCTCCTCCTCATCACAACTGCACATATCAGAAGCATCTCAGCCTGTGACTCAAGGTAATGGATATATTTTGTATTTTGTGTAATTGTGTTATTGTATTTAGTCACTTACAGCCTGTTTTTCTGTCTTAGGTAGCAAACTGTGGCATTGTTTGGACACCACAGTCCTGCAGACGAGGACCTAAAATGTCACTGCAGATGCAACAGTGGAGGTCAAAATGTACCTGGGTGAACCCAACATTGAAAGACTGGAGAACCCCCTGGAGTATTGGGAAAGACAGAGAAATGCATATCCCAACTTGTACAAACTTGCTGTTCATCTGTGACCTGTGAAAGGGTATTTTCTAAGCAGGCAAAATCATAAAAAAAAAAGAAAAAAAAAAGAAACCACCTGAGGCCCAGCACTGTGGAAAAGTTGTTATTTCTAAATAAAACTGAATAAAATGTCCCTAGTAACATAAGCACAGTCACAAACCAAGTAATACAAGCACATTCACATCACAACCCTCTCCCCAATTTGTTTCCACTTACCCTTTTGACCCCGCCATTGTATGATACAGACAGACATCATATTAATAAGTTCATAATTTATGTATTGGCATCACAAACATCATTCATTTATTCAAAGCTTCACACACCAAAGCCATGGTGCCATTATAATCACTCTGCCTGTACTACATTTATTGTCCACTTGATGGCATAGTAGAGCAAATGAAGCTTCGGCCCATGAGTGAACCAATTGAATGGGAAGCTTCAATGCTTCATGAAGCTTCATCTCACAATCACTAACGGCAGTGGCCCCTCAGCATGTCCCTAAAATGCTTGATCAGATTGGGATCTGGGGAAACCAGGTTGATGCCTTGAGCTCTTTGTCACGTCCCTCAGGTCATTCCTGAGCAGTTTCTATGTTGTGGCATTTTGCACTGTCCTGCTGGGAGGGACACTGCCGTTGAGGAGTGCCATTGCCATGAGGGGGTGAACTTCGTCTGTAATGGTGTTTGAATTGGTGGAACACATCAAGAAGCATCCACATGAATGCCAGGACCCAAAACATTGCATTGTAACAAGATGATCAATGTTATTCACTTCACCTCTCAGTGGTTTTAATGATTTGGCTGATCAGTGTATAAAGCTGATGGTATGAATCAGTAGTAGCCTCAACACTTGTGAAACTATTTACATATTCTAAATAATATCCCTTCTTTTGACTGTCTGGTAAACTGTCAAGCATTATTCTTTAGTTTTTGCTTGTAGCTTTTATGGATTTGTAACAAATCAACTAACAGATAAGAACAACAGCACAATAATCCTGCCTAGAGACATAAAACAATGTGGATAACAATGACAACAGTTATTTCTTTAAGAGATAGTAACTTATCATTTACTATCTTAAGCTATCTGAAAATTACATAAAAACATTATGCTCGCTTGACACAAAAACTCTTGTTTTCTCTTGTGAGTTTGACATAATCTTTCATGTTATGTCTAAATTTTTTGAGTTTTGAGTTAATTTGACAAAAATGTATAAATCTGATTTCACCTAATTAGTTTAAGGCCAGCAAAAAACACTATCATTATGCACTTAACACACTGTGGTGTGTCAGGGCTAAATGGGTGGAGTTTCCCTGTATGCAGTGGGAAAATGTGTTTAAGGCCATAAACCTAAGAAAACTTTGTTTAAATGTGTTTTAAATCACTCACGTTACCCATTACACAGTGATTAATATTTATGTATTTCATAATGGTTCTAATGGGTTCCAGTTAATGTTTTGGTAAAGACATTTTGTACAATGAGTTAAGTTGTACACAGTTAGTGACCTCCCACCTGTGCAAACATTAGAGTATTTTATATGAATGTGCTAAGGTGAACTACAAAGCATTCCTGACCCTGTATTCATCCCTTTGTCTTAGTCTTTTACACCAAGAAACCTATATTAAACGCAATAAACTTTTATGATTACATAAAATAAAAAAGTGTTGTACAATGCTAACTCTATGCTTTTGCATTCACATGATTGGAATAATGTAGGCCTACTCACACAAAAACAACAAAAAGAGTTACGTTAAATTGAGATTAAATTCCTGTCAGACAAGGGCCATGTGCCATATTTTTCCTTAAGTTTTTTGTTACTATATTGTTCTAAACTTAAAGTTTTGAGTGCAAAGAAAAAGTCGAATTCAAGCGGCACTTCAGTATTTTCAAAATGGTCAAATGGTCTGGGTTGGCTATTTTTAACGGTAACACTTTATTTTCAAAAGAAATCAAATAATGCACGCAACAGGTCGTGTAACGCTTGTGAAATCATGCGTCGTCGTAATGTGTCTCCGTTTTCTCGTCTGCACAAGACGATGTATCAATACTTCCACAATGAGAATCTCGCGCATCTGCATGTGGTAACATAAGCCCTATCACAAAGACCAGAGACAAGCTAGCTAAAATGGTACAGAAAATACCTGCAGGTAAGTTCACGTTACACTAGTTACGTTAACGTTACATCATTAAGGTATCTTCTGGGGTATTCGAACTGTAACGTCACAACACTACACACCATGGTTTGTATGGTTACCATAGAGTAAATACCTCTATATTTATCAGCTAAATTCTGTTTAGCAAACATACACCTTATAACGTCGCGTTAACGATACCTGAAACTGATCAATGGCTTTCAGGGGCTCCGTGCAGTTGGTGAGAGTTTCTTTAAGATCCTCTCCGTTGGATATCCCGAGCTCAGGCAGCCCCGCGAACATTGTCCCTCCTGTTTAAGCATCAACTTCACGATGTATTGGAGAATTAACTATTATACCATGTGAATCTGCAGCCCCCAACGCATTACGCTCTCCGCTGTCAAAGCAAACTTCCTGTGTTGTAACCTTGTAAACAGTCCGTCAGGAAAGCCTGCGACGCAACTGTTCCGTGCTTAGTTTGTCCTTCTTCTTCTTTGGTTTTCAAGGGCGGTTTGCATCCCAAAAACTTTGCATTACCGTGTATGGAGTCAGATTTGTCTCATTAATACCTCTAAATGCACAGAGGGTGATCTACAAATATTTCTTGATCTGCACACGTGTTTTGCTATCCACAAATACAAATTTCTACTTTGTAACTTGTATTTTGGTTTTTGCAAATATGTGTATTTGTAAAGATATAATTTTTTTATTTGTAAAAAAAAAAAAAAAAAAAAAAAGGCATTTGTAAAACTGAAAATTCTGTTTGTGAAGTGTGATTCAGCATTTGTGGATCACCAATCACACACATGCATCGCTTTCTGCAATGACGTAATTTTGAGACATTCTTGTAGAATTTCCACACAGATCCACAAACAAATAGCTCGTGATTCACAAATGGCCCGCCCGCCTCACCAGTAGGTGGCAGTGTTGTTCTATGCATACGAATATTCCTTCCACAAACACAAATTTCGTAATTTTAACTTGTGTGTTGGTTTTTACAAATACATGTGTATTTGTAAATATCTGTTTTTTTATTCGTAAAAAAAGAAAAGAAAAAAAAAAGCCATTCTAACCCTGTCTCCTCACCCTCCAATGCTCCACCCTTACTGTCTCTGGACTACTTCCTTCCACTGTCCCATCATCCCGGACCCAAAACCCCTTTTCAGAACCACCAATCCCTCACTATGTCACCCTGGATCACTCTGTTCTCTCAGACAGATCTCCCCCAATGCTTTCAACCCCAAAACCCCTCTGGGATGCTCCATATTGGACTCTGATTGTACAACGTACAGCACCCTCTACATTAGGATTCACAATTTTATTATTAAAATCCATGTGATTACATGTGCCTTAGGTTTTTTATTGACTTTTCCAACGTAAACAACAACATGGTATCGCTGGATTCAGTACAACCACACCTTTCCAACAAGCCAACATGTGTTGCTATGAAAATCCATGGCAGAGATATTGCGAAATAATTGAGAGCATTCTACATAGATGCCCATCTTTTACATTTCTGCCTATTTTAGGTATGTGTTTATAAATCTGTATCTCCTATTTGCATTCTGTTTTTTCTATTATGTAGAGGGATATCCTGTAGTCCAGCATGACAAGTTTGGTAGCTCTCAAACTTGCATTGTCAATCTACATAGATTTATATGACTTAACCTCCATTTGGCAAGGCTTTATTGGAGCTCTTTTTTAGTTTTCCTATGGGGTTATAAATCAAGTGATAGCACATAGAAAGCTACCACCGGTGCAAGGCTATCGCCTTTTTCTAACACTAGAGATGTATAGGCTACCGTGCTAAAAATCACTATGAGAATTATTCCCCCCAGGTGGTACCGGTGGGCCAAATTTGGGGTCCTGGCTCACAGACTAAAGTTGTCTGTTACACCTTTACACACTATAAATCTGAAAGCCTCCACTTGTGAGACTCCTTCTACAACACCCTTGGTTGGGGCTTTCTAGTTCTATGGGAAACATTACACTAGATACACGTCAATTTCACCACCCCAAAAACTGAACTGAAGACTACCTTTTGAAAAACCTACTCAACTAAAAAAAAGAAAAGAAAAAAGTACTCAAAGTACAAGTTACATTCTGTGCGGGCCAGTGCAAAATAATGAAAACACAGCACTTGTTTTCATGAGTAGGTCAGCTCATCAAAGAAATAGGAATGAACTATACCACTGAGATATTAATGATCTCCCACTCTCTCTTCCTCTCTACCCTTCTCCTCCTTATCATAACATCACAGATTAACATTGCACATGAAAAATTAACATAACAAATATAAGCTAGTTTACTACATTTTCACCTATAGTAGGTGCAACTTGAGTGTAGGGTCTCCACCAAAAAAGTTGTTAGGCCAGGTGGCAAGCATTCTTTGAATGGGCCTGGCTCTGGCTGGTGGACAAATGTCTTTTTTGATCAGGGCCAGTGACAGTTTGTGTTTTAATGCTAGAAATGCAGCTAAGTTATATTGAAATAAGTTTTTGTGTGTCTCATGCATATGAAATATGATGCAGATTGGGTATGTATTTATGAGTGATTGAAATAGAGGGACAAAACAAGATTTTGCAGAAGACTCCAAAAAAGCTAGAAACAGCCCTGCTTGCGCTCCATCTATACTTAAACTTTGCATATACAGCAGACTTGTAGTAACACAGGTATAAATGGCAAATGTAGTGAAGTAAAATGTAGATTACTGGCTCAAAAATACTTGAATAAAAAGTAGAAGTACAGTTAAAAACAGGTTCATGAACAGGAACATAACTAGTCCTGGTTATACCAACAGCCATACAAGACGTAAATGTGACAGATTTATTCAGCTGATTAAAACAAATAAGTTAAAGTTAATTAAACTAAAACATGTGTTGGAGAAAAATGCCTTCACAGATACTATGACCACAGCTGAGCACTCATTTGAATGTACAAAATCTGGGTTTTATTCCTTTATTCTTACATTTAGCTTTCATAATTTGTAGCCACTTGTGTGTGTTATAGTCTCCTCGGGTGTCTTTTGAAGTGTAGACGTGTTGCTTCAGTCACAACAAGGAGAAAACAGAGAACATACTGCTCTAATGTGGTCATGTTGTGTTGTCTCAAGTGGGTGTATTAGTACTTAATGGATCTAAGACATCTTTATAACAAAATTATTTTGTAGTTTAATTTTACACATACACAATCAAGCAGAAGGGTTCTGGATTTGCAAAAAAAACAAAACAAAACTGTGCAGGCTTCATTTTAGTGCTGTGTTGATTTTGTGTACATGCACACAATAGTTCAAGAAAAAAATCTAAATATATTCGCTTTTTTTCCCCCAAAACTGAGCAATATGAATTAGACTGGGAGGTGTGTTTCCCTCACGTTTACACCATGCCTTCTTTAGTTCTTGTGTTTCTGTAGATCATCAGTAGGTATACCAGTGCAATGAGGAGGAGGAGGATGAAGAGGAAGAGAATGCCAGCCCAGGTCCCTGGAGGCAGAGCCTTCATCAGTCCAAATCTCTCTGCTGGTACCATACTGCTCAGATTCAGCATGTACCCCAGAGCCCAGCCTATGGAGGCTCCACCTACCTGCAAAAACACGAGAAGGGACCCACTGAAACCAAAGCACACCATGGACAAGCCTGCTGCTGTCAGTGCCGTAGACAGTGCAGACTTAAATCACAGCAAATGATGAACAGAAAGGTTTCCTTTACCACTGACATTTTTCTGAAAAGAGATGGAAAGAAGGGAGTCTTCATCAAAATGGTAGCCCTGCAGTAAGAGGACCTGGACGAAGTTGGAAATGGCGCAGACATTCTTCATGTATTTCTCTTTCTGTTTTGCCTTTTCTGTCAGCTATGAGTGGAAATACAATTGACTTTATATTGTTATTCAAATCACAATCACAAAATTCAATACCAGATAACATTTGTGTTTTGGGGTTAAAATGAGTCTACTGGCCTATTCGGTGGTTTTAAACATGAGCATGTTTGAGAATTATTATTATTATTATTATTATTATTATTATCATTACTATTATTTATGTTAATTTTTAGGTTTGGGCTCAGAGAGCTGGGTTCTGGAGAATACCTCAGAGATGGTCATGTTGCAGACAAGTTGAATTGCACTCTTCAGTCGATTGGGGGACATGATGGAGATGTTGGTGAGGCGGCTGAGGTAGTTATGTGTGAAGTAGAAGGCAGAGAATGCCTGTAGAGAAGATGGGACACTAAGTCAATCCAGAGTCATACAGTCTTCCTCAGCTGGGGAAGATTAGTTCGTTTTCAGACAAACAGCATGGAAAACATACACCTTAGATTGAAATAAATTTAAATAATTAATCATAACAAAACAATATCAATATCAAATACCAAATTACTCCAGGAAGGACAGCCCCAATTTGGTCCAATTCTGTAAAATAAGTTCTATTTTCTATTTATGTCCAGCCATGGAGTGAGCTTTATAACCAAATGCATTGCCATCTCTGCCTAACATTGGGTGGACAGAGTCTTGAAAGGGGCATTGCCTCAGACTTTAACCAATTTATTTTGTATCCAGATACATCTGAAAAGGAGTCAAAGTGAGAGTGTGAGGCACAGTTGTTACTGGGCTTCTACACAGTATCAAAATATCATCCACTTACAAGAGCAATTTATACTGCCTTTACATAGACTATATTGTCATTTTGTCTAATAGCAATTGCAGAGTAAATTCATTTACCAACGTGCTCCACAGTTGCTGATGCTGATTTAAGGTGCTGAAATGGCAAGAAAAAGTAGCACTCACTGGTGCCAACAAGGGCCAAGGGTGTGGGACACACCGCAGCAGTGAGGGCCAACATTGACTTACGACCGACCATTAGTTTGGTGTGTCAGGACCTTTAGTCTTTTAGGTAGATCTACTGTAAATCCCTGTGCCATTAACTGTACTGTGGTGGTACCAACTCAGAGTTAAAGAAACCTGGTAGTGAGCCTGCATGGTCATCCCCACTAAACATGGCAGCAGTCGCTCCATTAGATTCCTCTTCTACAACATCCTGTCTCACAGCCTGATCCAGGTGCTTATCATCTCCCACCTGGATGACTGCATTTCCCTCCTCTCTGTAGCCCCTGTGTTTGCCATCAGACCTCTGCATCTAATGCACAATGCTGCTGTCCACCTCCCCAGACTTCTCCAACAATAGTCCCTTTCTTTAGTCACTACACTGACTGCCTACAACAGCTTACATACACTTTAAGAGCAGTGGTGGTCTACAGCACATTGAAATGAACTGCTCCTTCCTACCTCCAAGCCATGGGTCCATCCCTACACTTCGGCTCCCTCACAGCACTCCTTAACACACTTAATGCTGTTTATTTTGGAGGGCTCAATAACAAATCTTTGTAGTCATCTAGTATCTAGTATGTCACTTTCAACAAAAGTGTCTACCAAATTAATGTTATTTAAAAGAAAATATGGAATGCAGAAATCAGTCAGCAAGATGCAGTAATAGAACACCAGAGAGAGAGAGAGAGAGAGAGAGAGAGAGAGAGAGAGAGAGAGAGAGAGAGAGAGAGAGAGAGCGTGCCCGGTGTATTATAGGGGGCCCTCCGGCAGACTAGGCCTAAGTCAGCCTAACTAGGGGCTGGTATAAGGCAAGCCTTATACTATAAGCTTTATCAAAGAGGAAAGTCTTTAGTCTAGTCTTAAATGTGGAGACGGTGTCTGCCTCCCAGACCGCAACAGGAAGATGATTCCACAGGAGAGGAGCCTGATAGCTGAAGGCTCTGGCTCCTGATAATAATAATAATAATAAACTTTATTTATATAGCACCTTTCAAGAGCATAAAAGTCACAAAGTGCTTTACAGAGGCAATAAAGCGAAAAATATATAAATATAGACATAAAAAACAGTAAAGGGAGAATTTAGACAAATCAAACAAAGGCAAGTCTAAACAAATGGGTTTTAAGCTGCTTTTTGAAGGTGTCCACAGTGTCCACAGATCTTAAATTCAGTGGGAGAGAGTTCCAAAGATTAGGTGCCACAACCTCAAAAGCGCAGTCTCCTTTGGTTTTCAGCCTAGAACGAGGAACTACTGGCAGGCCCTCATCTGAGGACCTCAGTGACCTGCTGGTGACATAAGGCTTCAGTAGATCTCCAATGTAGGCCGGTGCCTGACCATGCAGAGCTCTATATGTGACCACAAGAACTTTGAATTGGATCCTAAATTTGATGGGGAGCCAGTGGAGTGCAATTAAAATTGGAGTCACATGAGACCTTTTGGGGGATCTGGTCAACAGTCTGGCAGCAGCATTTTGGACTACTTGTAGGCGATCCAGAGACGATTTGCTGAGGCAGGTAAAAAGAGGGTTGCAATAATCCAGACGTGACGAAACAAACGCATGGATCAACATTTTAATCTCTGCTTGAGACACAATGGGCCTGAGTTTGGCTATGTTCCTCAGCTGGAAATAGCAAGAGCAGATCAATAACTTCACATGCTGGTCAAGAGTCAGAGCCTGGTCCACAGTGACACCAAGAATTTTTACAGATGATTTAACCATTGAGGTATGAAAACCTAGACCATCCTTGATCTTAGGGATAAGACTTGGAGGGGCAGAAATGGATCTCTGTTTTGTCAGAGTTAAGTTGCAAAAAGTTATTGGCCATCCAGTTTTTTATAGCTGTCACACAGTCATTTAGAGCTGACCGTATAGCAAGGTTGTGGGGTTTAAAGGAGGCATAAAGCTGAATATCATCTGCGTAGCAGTGATAAGAGATACCTTTAAACTGTTTTATTATTTGCCCAAGGGGAAGCATGTACAGGGCAAATAGAACTGGACCAAGGACTGAACCTTGGGGCACACCACAGCTGAGAGTTTCAGATGGGGAGGCGAAACTACCAACAGATACAGCAAAGCTCCTGTCAGAGAGGTACGAGGAGAACCACTGCAGGGCTGACCCAGTCACACCCACCCATTGCACAAGTCTCTCTATCAGTATACAGTGGTCCACTGTATCAAACGCTGCACTGAGATCCAACAGCACCACCACTGAACATTCTCCTGCATCACTGTGCATCAGGACATCATTGGAGACTCTAAGAAGGGCTGTTTCTGTAGAGTGCAGCCTTCGAAAGCCAGACTGAAACTTATCAAAGATACAGTGCTCATCTAATGCAGTTGTGAGCTGGTTGCAACCACTTTCTCTAAGATTTTAGCGACAAAAGGCAACTTGGAGATGGGCCTGTAATTTTGAGGTAGAAAAGAGTCTAGATTTGATTTCGTGAGAAGTGGTTGAATAACAGCATGTTTGAAATGAGCAGGGACACAACCAGATAACAGAGAGTTGCTAATTATAGAGAGCACTGCAGGACCAATAGAACCAATGACATCTTTAAACAAAGATGTTGGTAGGATATCGAGAGAGCAAGAGGAAGTTTTCATACGGTTAACCAAATAAGTGAGGTCGTGCAGGGTTATAGGAGAAAAGCTCTCCAGGATAGACGGCCGAGAGTAGAAGGAGATAGAGGGGGCAGGAGAAGGGAGAATATTTGATCTAATGTCATTAATCTTTCCCACAAAAGAAAGACAGAAAATTGTTACATTCCTCATCAGAGAAAATTGGTTCAGCAGGTGATGCAGGGGTAACAATATTACCAATAGTCTCAAATAACATTTTGGGATTATGCTGATTATTAGACACAAGCCTGGAAAAATAAGCAGCTCTGGCATCCTTCACTGCATTATTAAAAGACGCTAGAAGTTCTTTCAAATAAAGATAGTGGACATGCAGTTGAGTGGATTTCCATAGGCGCCCGACCCTTCGACAGTCTCTCTTCAGAGAGCGAATATTGTCATTTATCCAAGGAGAGGGCTTGATCAGGGGGGCCCGCTTAGTTTTAATAGGGGCCACTTCATCCAGTACAGTAAGGCAGTGTTCATTAAAGGAATGTACCAAGGTGTCAGTGTCACTGTCCACATCAGAGTCGAAGTAGAAGGCAGCAGAGAACTTTCCAGCAGAACGGTGGTTAAGGATGCGAGAGCTTATAATACGTCGGCAGGGTAAGGAATCCAGATGAAAAGACAAATCAGATAAAATACAATTGTGATCTGTGATAAAAAGATCCTCGAGGGATAAAGAATCAATATTCAAACCCAAAGTAAAAACAAGATCCAGAGTGTGCCCTCTATTGTGTGTAGGGCCTAATACATGCTGAGCAAGGTTGAAAGACTCTGTGATGTGAAACATCATCAACATGTATATTAAAGGATAACTTCGGTATTTTTCAACCTGGGCCCTATTTCCCCATGTGTATGTGTGTGTATGATTCATAGGTACAACTCGTTTTAAACTTGGTTCAGTATTGAGGGAGGCGGATGCAGCCGGCAGCTGCGAAACGAGTTATAACAGTAAATGTGGGGGCAAATGTGTTCCATAAATTTGCGCATTAAAAGTGGGTTTTTTTCGCCACAGTCCGGCTCATATCTCCAGCGTAATCTCTGTCAACAGCATGCAAATCGTCTGTCTTGCCTTCACTTCCTCTGGGCTGTGTAACGACATGTCACGTGACCTGTGTTGCCGGAGGTACACAGACGAGCCATGCTCAGAGCCGGTCAGAGCGGAGCTGGCTGTCCCGGAGTACAGCTGAGAGTTTTGCTGCATCGGTTGAAAACAGTGGTTCGTGTTTGTGCTTATCCGAATTGCAAGAACAGGATGTCGCGCAACACCCCGCACAGCTTTCATAGGCTGCCTTTGTCAGACGGCAAGATGCTGAAGCTGTGGCTAATTGTGCTACAACTGGATGCTAACACTCCTGTCCACTGTGTCTGTAGCTGGTCTCTCTACTCGTGGGACAGCTGTTTTCTTGAGGAAGAAGTGTTTCGGGATTGGATGTCTTCTCCTCTTGGGCTGGCAGTAGTCATCTCGGGAAAAGTGTGCACTGCAGACCCAATGGTCTGCGAGGCGCAGCGTCTGGACAGGAGTGTTAGCATCCAGTTGTAGCACAATTAGCCACAGATTCAGCATCTCGCCGTCCGACAAAGCTGCGCGGGGTGTTGCGCGACATCCTGTTCTTGCAATTCGGATAAGCACAAACACGAACCATTGTTTTCAATCGATGCAGCAAAACTCTCAACTGTACTCCGGGGCAACCAACTCCGCTCTGAGCGGCTCTGAGCATGGCTCGTCTGTTTACCTCCGGCAACACAGGTCACGTGACATGTCGTTACACAGCCCAGAGGAAGTGAAGGCAAGACAGACGATTTGCATGCTGTTGACAGAGATTACGCTGGAGATATGAGCCGGACTGTGGCGAAAAAAAACACTTTTAATGCGCAAATTTATACGGAACGTATTTGCCCCCACATTTACCGTTATAACTCGTTTCGCGGCTGCCGGCTGCATCCGCCTCCCTCAATACTGAACCAATTTCATCCTTTAAAATCACCAGCAATGATAAATCTAGATAGCTTTAAGAAATAGTTCACCCTAAAACAAAATTCAGTCATTATGGACTCACCCTGATGCTGGTGAGTAATCCGGTGTAGTTTTTTCTTCCTCAAAGTGCACCTGGAGACCCCCGGTGAGCCAGTCCTGCAGCGAAAATCCTTACAATGGGCGCCAATTGTGACCGTCCATACTGCTCGTCTGCGACAATCCAAGTGTCCTGAAGTGGGAACATCCAGAGTTTACTTGCAATGACGTCATTTAGTATATTTTAATACCATAAACAGTGGCTATGCTCTGTTCGCCCAGAGGCGCGCTCGCGCATGCTCGCCTGTGCACACCGTTCACACTTTGGCCTTTTGAACATTTGAAATCCTCCAGTGAAAAGTGTTCACTACAGACCCGGAGTGCATGGACGTTGACGGTGTTGATACCGCGACGAAGAGCAATCAGCCATAGCTGTAGTCTTTCAGGGTCCTGAACTGGTAGCCTGTGGAAAGTCATGGATCTCCTGAACACACGGATCTCCTGATTGAAGCACCCAGGAAAGGAACACACTCGAACCATCTTTTTATTTTAACCTCCCGGCGCTATTGAAAAAAGAGTAAACCTTTGAGTGACAAAGAAAATAACCAATAATGTTGTTTTTCATCCAGCTCGGGGAGAAACTAACTTCATTCTGTGCTCTCGTGGCTTACAGCAGGATGTAAATACCGGTGTATCTATTGCGAGTTCTCATTTAAGCGGGCCAGAGTGAACAGCATACATGGGCGAGCACGCGCGAGCGCGCCTCTGGGCAAACAGAGCATAGCCACTGTTTATGGTATTAAAATATACTAAATGACGTTGTTGCGAGTAAACTCTGGATGTTCCCACTTCAGGACACTTGGATTGTCGCGGATGAGCAGTATGGAGGAATATTACAAAGTTTTTGTGTAGTTTTATGGACCTTTTCTTGTCGGTCACAATTGACACCCATTGTAAGGATTTTCGCTGCAGGACTGGCTCACCGGGGGTCTCCAGGTGCACTTTGAGGAAGAAAAAAACTACACCAGATTACTCATCAGCATGAGGGTAAGTCCATAATGACTGAATTTTGTTTTAGGGTGAACTATTCTTTTAAGAATAGAGGCCAATAAGTCAGTGAATTCAGTCAGAAATGAGCCATTTGGGCCAGCAGGACGGTAAATTAAAATACAGTAAAATGGATTTTTACGTCCAATTTTAATCATTTGAAGCTTATAGGAAGAGAAAGACCCAGTGCTCACCAAGCGACATATGAAGCGGCTCCTGAACACCGCAAGCAAGTCCTCCACCGCGGCCTGAGAGTCTGGACGAGCTGATAAAAGTGTATCCCTTCGGGCAGAGCTCAATGAGGGGGCCAAGTTCCATATTCCTCTGCCAAGTTTCCGTCAGGAAAAGAAAGTCCAAGTTTTTAGACATGAACATGAATGAATGAAGTCGTTTAGCATGAACGATTTGTTCGCTATGGGGCACGCATTCAGTAGCGCCATTTGGAGAGGTGAAGACTCATCGCAGACGGCGGGGGAAACCAGGGGCAGGGAGCGCAGATGACGCAGACTCCCTCCACCGCGCCGATGTATTCCACACACCGGAGGGGCCGAGATGAGCTCCCCGGCTGAGTCGGGAAACACAGGTCGGAGAACAGAGAGTCTGACAGTCACGGTCATCGATAAAGGGAGATCATTCCACGGAGTAACAGGAAACATCAAGCCAAGGCTCATCAGAAAAGATCGGCGCCATTTTCCAGCGACACCTCGCCTCCAGAGCCATCTTAGCTTCACCTGGACTCCGGCCCTTCTCCCTCTTCTTCTTCCATACTTGCGAGAGCCTTGAAGCTGCAAACCACTGCGGGGATCGCCGGCGGCCACTGACAGGAACGGAGGCGCCGAGGATTGCGGGTGACTACTTCAAGGAGTGGAAACACCATGATCCACCATGGATGCCCTGATGAACAAGAGAGTCTGGCGATCATACACCCGAGCAGCAAATCCATCGTTGACAAACAGTAGAACGAACAGAGCAATACAAAGAACATGTAGGAGCCCACGAGAAAGCCGGGCAGCGGCAGAGCCAAACACAGGTGCCATCTACCTTTGGAGACTTTAGGGACCACAAGTAACCCTGCATTCTCTGAGCGCAGAGTTCTGGTGGGATAATATGGCACTATGAGCTCTCTAAGATATGACAGAGCTTGACCATTTAGGGCTCTAGTTTTGCAGACCGGGCGAGGCATCATTGCATCATTAATGTGCCTGACATTCTGGAAACCTGCCTGTGAGGTTTTGGTGACGTGTGTGCACTGTCCGCCGGTCAGCCAAACTTCGGCTTACACCGGCTGTGCTCCACCTGTGCTGACAGTAGACGTGGTATCAGTTGTCGAGCTTTTAGCGCACCTTCGGCGAAGCCTTTTGGCACGAAACTGTCACTGCGCCAAGCTGGATCTGTCGACACCTCCCCCTGCTGCGCCGCCACACCCTTCAGCACACCTCGGTCTGCCAAACTACCAAACTGACTGTGCCTTGGGTTGCGCTGCTCAAAACTAGCTCTGCGCGGGGTTCGCCACCCTGCACCACCCTGCGCTGCGCCGGGAAACTAGAGCCCTTAGAGCTTTATAAGTAAACAGTAGGATTTTAAATTCAATTCTGGATTTTACAGGGAGCCAGTGCAGAGAAGCTAAAACAGGAGAAATATGATCTCCTTTCTTAGTTCCTGTTAGTACACGTGCTGCTGCATTCTGGATTAGCTGGAGAGTTTTTAAGGACTTACTAAAGCTACCTGATAATAGAGAGTTACAGTAATCCAGCCTTGAGGTAACAAAAGCGTGGACCAATTTTTCTGCATCTTTTCGGGTCAGGATAGGCCTAATTTTTGCAATATTATGAGGTTTGTTTTAAATGAGAATTGAAAGACAGATCCTGATCAAATGTTACTCCAAGGTTTCTTACGGTAGACTACAAAGAGTCTCTGAGCTGTTTGGGGCCAAGAACAATAACTTCAGTTTTGTCTGAATTTAACATCAGGAAGTTGGTGCTCATCCAGGTTTTTATGTCTTTAAGGCAATTATGAAGTTTAGTTAATTGATTACTTTCTTCTGGCTTCATAGATAAATAGAACTGTGTATCATCCTCATAACAATGGAAATTTACAGAGTGATTTCTAATGATGTTACCTAAAGGAAGCATATAGGAAGGAACTCCAAAACAAACTTAAGTACATCAGGATTATTCATTATGAATATGAGTAAACTGCAAACGATTAGATAAATAAGATTTAAACCAGCTTAGTGCAGAACCTTTTAGGCCAATTATGTGTTCCAGTCTCCGTAGCAGAATTTGATGGTCAGTTGTGTCAAATGCCGCACTAAGATCTAATAAAACAAGTACAGTGTGAGTCCTTTGTCTGAAGCAATCAGAAGGTCATTTGTAATTTTAACTAGTGCTGTCTCAGTGCTATGATGCACTCTAAATCCTGACTGAAATTCCTCAAACAAATTGTTATCATGGAGAAAATCACACAGCTGGTCTGCGACTATTTTCTCAAGGATCTCTGAAAGAAAGGGAAGATTAGATATTGGTCTATAGTTGGCTCACACCTCTGGATCCAGGGTGGGCTTTTTTAGGGGAGATTTAATTACAGCTACCTTAAAAGACTGTGGTACATAGCCTGTTAATAAGGATATATTGATCATGTCTAATAAATGAGTGTTAACCAAAGGTAAGACCTCCTTGAGTAGTCTAGTTGGGATGGGGTCTAAGAGACACGTTGATGATTTAGATGAAGAAATCACTGCGGTAATTCTTGAAGAGAAATTGGGGAGAAGCAATCTAAATATATGTTAGGTCTTACAGCTGTGTTTGAGGTTAGATAGGTACTATCTGAGGACAGGAGGTCATGAATTTTGCCTCTAATAGTTCGAATTTTGTCATTAAAAAAAGCTCATAAAATCATTACTGCTAAGGGCTAAAGGAATACAAGGCTCAATAGAGTTTTGACTCTCAGTCAGCCTGGCTACAGTGCTGAAAAGAAACCTGGGGTTATTCTTATTTTCTTCTATTAGTGCTGAGTAATAGTTTGCTCTGGCATTGCGGAGGCCCCTCTTATAGGTTTTGAGACTGTCTGCCCAGATTAAACGAGATTCTTCCAGTTTGGTTAATCGCCAATTCCTTTAAAATTTTTGCGATATTTGTTTTAACTTACAGGTTTGAGAGTTATACCAGGGAGAGAACTTTCTTTGCTTTGTTAACTTCTTTTTAAGAGGTGCTACAGAGTCAAGTGTTGTTCGCATCGAGCCTACGGCGCTATCGACAAGATGATCAATTCGGGAGAGGTTAAAGTCGGCACGGGAAACCTCTATTGCTGAAGGACTTGGTATTGAATTTAACGACGGAGTAATCATTTCCTTAAATTTTGCAACAGTACTATCTGATAAACATCTAGTATAGTAACTGTTGCTGAGTGGCGTGTAATCGAGTAAAAAGAAATCAAAAGTAATTAAATAATGATCCGATAGCGAGGAATTCTGTGGAAAGACTGTTAGGTTATCAATTTCAATTCCATACGTCAGAACTAGATCGAGGGTATGGTTAAAACAGTGAGTGGGTTCATGTACACCCTGACTGAAGCCAATGGAGTCTAATAATGAAATAAACGCGGTAGCCAGGGAGTCATTATCAACGTCGACATGAATGTTCAAATCGCCTACAATAATAACTTTATCTGATTTAAGAACTAAACTGGATAAAAACTCTGAGAATTCAGAAACAAATTCAGAGTACGGGCCAGGAGCACAGTACACTATAACAAATAAAAGTGGCGGCGAGGTTTTCCAGGTCGGACATAAAAGAGGCTTTCAAATGAATTATAATCTAGTTTAGGTTTAGGGTTGATTAACAGACTAGAGTTAAAAATGGCTGCAACTCCCCCTCCTCGGCCGCTGCCTCGAGGAATGCGGGTATTATTATGACTGGGAGGAGTGGATTCATTTAGACTTACATATTTGTCTTGACACAGCAGGTTTCGGTGAGACTGAGTAAATCAATATGATTATCTGAAATTAATTCGTTAACTAACACTACTGTAGACGATAGAGACCTGATATTTAACAGTTTGCATTTGATTCTCCAGTTTTGTCTTTCTGTCACAGAAGAGGTTTTAATTTTTTGTTGTTATGCACAACTCCTCTTTGTTTAATTTTAGATTTAGATAATTTAGGTGGTCGGGGGACAGACACCGTTTGTATAAAACTATGAAAACTATGGGTGGGTAATTGCACTAAAAGCTCAGAGAAGCGTATAGGACTGCGACTCTGAGTCCTGGTCTCAACTCTGGGTTGTCAGGGATTTGAATTACTAATAAAATTTGCCAGGTTCCGAGAAATGAGAGCAGCTCCATCCAAAGTGCACTTCATCTGTTGAAGGGTAACTGCCCATTGGTCCGACAGCCCATTGTTCTGACCATATTAACCCACTGTTCCGAAGTCTGTTCCAAAATCATCATGATGCCCTGTGGTTAAGGTCTGGTTAGGTTTAGGCACAAAAAACACTTTGTTAGGGTTTGGAAAAGATCATGGTGTGGGTTAAAATGAAAAAGAAAGTGGCAAACACATAAGCCGTGAGCCTGCTCCACCTCAAGCCTTTTCCAGCTGACCCAGAGCCGGTCGCGGGCACCATCAAGGCAGAAATACGCCCACCGGGAGCCGTTCAGCACCGCGGACAGTCGGACTAAAAGGATTTCGAACTAATGGGCTGTCGGATCAATGACATGGACCCCTGTGAAGCTGCACTTGAGCTTTGGCATCTTGGAATCTTAAAATAATGCTGTGCCGCCGGTGTCTGATGCTTCCTCGTTGTAAGTGTTGGAGATCCGCCGATAAGGCAGCCTCTCGGGGATTACACACACACACACACACACACACACACACACACGGAAAACTGGACATTATCATCAATTTATGAACACCCCCCGGACGCCCCGAACAGGACGTGAAAAGTGGACATGTCCAGACAAAAGAGGACATTTGGTCAGCCTATAACTCGGCCATTCTGGATGTCACTAACTCCGCTTCTTCTCCGGAGCCTTGGTGCTCCACTGTCTCTCAGGTTAACTTGTATTGCAACGGTGCCTGGATGGTGTGATGTGTGTCGTTGTGCTGCTGCCGTGGTCCTGCCAGATGCCTCCTGCTGCTGCTGTTATCATTAGTCATACGTACACTACTGTCATTATACACATATGATTATTGTCACACATGCATACTATCAGATATTAATATATTATTATGAATCATAATATTATTACTTTCATTAATGATGTTGTAAGCTACTGTCATTACCGTCTGTCCTGCATCGCTCTCCATCTTTCTCTTTCTGTCTCGTGTCATATGGATTACTGTTAATTTATTATCTTGATCTGTTCTGTACTACATCTATTGCACGTCTGTCCGTCCTGGAAGAGGGATCCCTCCTCAGTTGCTCTTCCTGAGGTTTCTACCGTTTTTACCCCGTTAAAGGTTTTTTTGGGGGGGAGTTTTTCCTTATCCACTGTGAGGGTCCAAAGGACAGAGGGATGTCGTATGCTGTAAAGCCCTGTGAGGCAAATTGTGATTTGTGATATTGGGCTTTATAAATAAAATTGATTGATTGATTGATTGATTGATTGACTGATTGATTTGGCCAATTGATGTAATATTGCTTCATTCGCATCCTCCCATTACCCTCTACCGCTGTGCCAAATTTCACATAGATTGACCAAGTCAGTGAGGAGAAAAACGTGGAACAGACACACCCACAGATGAACAGACAGAGATTTTTCGTCCTTATATAGTAAGATAATGATTATGGCTATTGTGGTACAATACGTTGGAAGTATATATCAATATATGATAGTTTACATATGTGCCAATAATGTGTAATGTGTATAATAACCGTAGAAGTATGGCTAGTGGTAACAGCAACAGCAGGTCGCAGGTACACACGGCAGCACAACCACACACGTCACACTATCCAGGCACCTCTGCGATATAAGTTAACATGCGAGACAGTGGAGCACGAAGGCTCCGGAGAAGAAGCCGAGTGAGGGACATGCAGTATGGCTGATTTAGCAAGATGCAGTTACAGGACATGAGTGTTAGCAAAGGGGAGAGAGAGAGAGAGAGAGAGAGAGAGAGAGAGAGAGAGAGAAGGAGAGAAGGTGCCCAGTGTATTATAGGAGGTCCCCCGGCAGACTAAGTCTAAGTCAGCCTAATTAGGTACAAGGCAAGCCTGAGCCGGCCCTAACTATAAGCTGTATCAAAGAGGAAAGTCTTTAGTCTAGTTTTAAATGTGGAGACGGTGTCTGCCTCCCGGACCGTAACAGGAAGATGATTCCACAGGAGAGGAGCCTGATAGCTGAAGGCTCTGGCTCTTGATCTGCTTCTGGTAACTTTAGGGACCATGAGTAACCCTGCGTTCTCTGAGCGCAGTGTTCTGGTGGGATAATATGGCACTATGAGCTCTCTAAGATATAACGGAGCTTGACCATTTAAAGCTTTATAAGTTAGGAGTAGGATTTTTAGCTAAAACAGTAGAAATGTGTTCTTGCAACTTAGTTTCTGTCAGTAGACGTGCCGCTGCATTCTGGAGAGTTTTTAAAGACTTATTGGAGCTACCTGATAATAGGGAATTACAGTAATCCAGCCTAAAAGCATGGACCAATTTTTCTGCATCTTTTCGGGTCAGGATAGGCCTAATTTTCACAATATTATGCAGATGAAAAAATGCAGTCTGTGAAGTTTGTTTCAAATGGGAGTTAAAAGACAAATCTTGATAAAATATTACTCCGAGGTTTCTTACGGTAGTACTAGAGGCCAGAGTAATGCCATCCAGAGAAATTATGTCATCTGATTAAGAGTCTCTGAGTTGTTTGGGGCCAAGAACAATAACTGTGAACAAACTGCAAACGATCAGATAAATAAGATTCAAACCAGCTTAGTGCAGAACCTTTTAGAATTTGATGGTCAGTTGTGTCAAATGCTGCACTAAGATCTAATAAAACAAGTACAGAGACGAGTCCTTTGTCTGAAGCAATCAGAAGATCATTTGTAATTTTAACTAGAGCTGTCTCAGTGCTATGATGCACTCTAAATCCTGACTGAAATTCCTCAAATAAATTATTATCATGGAGAAAATCACACAGCTGGTCTGCGACTACTTTCTCAAAGATCTTTGAAAGAAAGGGAAGATTAGATATTGGTCTATAGTTGGCTAACACCTCTGGATCCAGGATGGGCTTTTTTAAGAAAAGGTTTAATTACAGCTACCTTAAGATACGGCGCAGACCCCTCAAACTCCCAGGCCTCTGGTAGAGGACCCAAGCTTCAGGAAGGCACACCACCCCCATAGGGGTTATACAGTTTTTTAGGCAGTTTCCACTTTGCAGAGCATTACTTTACATTATGCACATTGCTCCCTGACGTTAGCCTAATCATACACATAACAGTCCCCTCCATTTTCCATTGCTATCATTTTTTGACCTTCAAGTTCCTTGCAGGAGTATGAATGGATGGAAGCAACAGCGTACCCACCACCACACCACTGTTGCAAAAATTGATTGTGGTGGTCTAGTAAAGTGGGGTGCAACTTTTTAAAGCTCCTTTGGACATAATCATGAGCTTCACAAACTTTGGATTGAGAATGTAAAAAACGTTAGGTAAAAGTTGTCAAGAAGGACACTAAGAAAGGAAACAAACATTTTCTTCAACATTCTTTGACAAGCTGTGTATTAATGACAGATGTAACATGATTTCTCAGTTGAACTTCTTTTTTTCCATAAAGTATTGTGTTATATTTCCTTAGCCGCTGCGAGGGTCCTCAGGACAGAGGGATGTCGTATGCTGTAAAGCCCTGTGAGGCAAATTGTGATTCGTGATATTGGGCTTTATAAATAAAATTGATTGATTGATTGATGTTATATGTAAAGTATTGACATTTACTGATAAATTGGTATACATTATGTTGTGGAGAATGAGAAAACATTGCAATTTTAACAACATTAATGTTGGTCTATGAGTAAAATCTATTATGCACTTTTTTGTTACTTTTGCCCCGTCCGTCAAAATGGCTCTCTTACCATGAAGTTTCCGCTCACGCTGGGCTGGAAGACTCCATCAAAGGAGCACTTGGAGTAAGAGCAGCTGTCGAAGGAGAACATCTTTTTGACGTTGTCCAGGCAGTTCTGGTAATCTCCTGTGCCCACGACTAATACAGTCATCTGAGGATTAAACTGGGCCGGCCTGTAGCTCTTAGTACACGGAGAATCAAAGACATCCTCCCCCAGTTTGATAGATATGTTGAACTGTTGTGGATAGCAGGGATGGGACACTTGAGGTTTCACACCTTGAGTCTTAAAGAGGCAAAATAAATAAATAAATAAATAATAAGAAATAAAGATTAGTAGTAAAGTACAGCATATGACAAGTCGGCCTGTAGATCCAAGTAAACTGGTACACTAGAAACATATACAATTTACCAGCCTGAATAGTTGACATTTTTGAAAAAAGGCTTAGTCTCTTTCTTGCAGAGAGTCAGATGAGAGCTGCAGCTCTAACGGCCTTTCTGTGCATTGCATTCACATGTGTGCGCTTGCGCGCGAGACCAGTAAAAGCACCTGAACACACATGAATGTGGTGCCCATGTCTCACGGTCTCGCGCAAGCACGCACACGTGAACGCGGTGCACAGAGAGGCAGTTAGAGCTGCAGGCTACCATGAGGCTAAAAACAGAGTTCAAATGACGTTTATCCAAACGACTTTTTATGTTGGGGCTTCAGGACACTTGGATCACTATGGACAAGCAGTATGGAGATATTCTGTTTGAATCTGAGGCGCCATAAGCCTACATTAGTTGGAGTTGTGTTGCTACCCCCTCTCCCCTTGGATCTCCGCAAGTAATGTGAGGACTCCACTAAACTTCACCTGAGCCTTTATCGGCATATGGGTGAGTAGATCATTTTTGGGTGCACTATCCCTTTAACATAAAGACTGGAAATGGGGAACAGGTAGCCTGGCACTGTCCGAATATTAAAAAAAAAAAAAAAAAAAAATCCACCTACCTACTATGCCTGTACCTTCTTGGAGTCCCCACTGGTTGCCTTGCAATCTCACAGTGTCAGCAAGATTCCAGTAAATCCCTGCTAATGGCCAAGAAATAGTCTGGCACCACAAATTGTTATTTGACATTTTGGGTTTTGTCCAGATTAGGCAAGCGAAATATAGTGTGTCAATTAGTGAGCCTTAAGTGCACATTATATTGAGAGTATTTTCACCATGTTACCTTTCCATCAGTCAGCTTGTTTAGCAGTTAGCGGCTTCATTTCTCCACCTATGCTCTCGTCAAAGCCACCAGACTCCATTAAGAGAAAAAGTATTTTAGCTCACTGAACATGGGAGCTGCTCGTCTCTCACTGCCTCGATACGTAAGTTAGTTTGTGTTATTGCGTGACTTTGGCAAATCTTAATTAACCCTTTCAAATGCCAAAGTCATACACTAACACAACTAATAATTGAGTGCTTAAGGCCACAATAGACCAGCAGCTCTTGTGTTCAGCAATGTTAAATCACTGTGTTTTGAATGGAGTCCGGCTTTAAAGAGCTAGCTAGAATGATTGCATATTTTTCCACAGGTAACCACTGTCTGCCATTAAGGTAAAGCAGTGAAAATATTCTAAATAGAGTGTACACTCAAATTGATGTCGTTTTGTTTTTTTAGTTGGGACTTTTTTGTGGTAAAGCTTTCATGTCAGACTCTAGACTGCTTCTCTAAACTGGGGCTGTGCTGACTGACTGACTGACATTTACTTGTAATATACTGACTATGGATAAGTACCTCACACAAACCCACTTCAAAAAAATCTGAACTATCCCTTTAAGGCAGAAATCATGAAAATGTTGATGTTTATTAACAGCCATATGTAACTGTTAGGCTTTACATGTTATGAACAGTACCTTGATAAGATAGGCCAGCAGTTTCTTTACGAACTGGCCTTGACCGTAGCACAGGAAGCTCTGGGTGTATAGTCTGTAGGTTTGTCCATAAAACTTAAGCTCCATCACTTTCTCCTTGTCCTCCACCTCTTCTGATGTCTCAAAAGTAATCTGTGTGGAAGCTCCGCCCAAATCCAGAGCTCCACTTGTCTTTCTGCCTGGATTCAGCCAACGCCCGACAAAACCATACTGAGTGGAAAGAAAGGACATGTCAAGATACAACAATGTGAACTGAAGTAGGACAATCAAAATATTCCAGTCGTGAGCGTTTACTCTGAGAAAAACATCCAGCCAAAATCACCGATATTTTCAAAGCCCCTGTGTGTTTTAGTCATGAAACCAATGAGAGTTTAAGACAACATCAGTCTGTCACAATCTCTCAGTTGGTCTATTATCTAGATTATGAAAGACTCGTAGGATTGACTCAATAAGGCCAGATTGGGAAAAAGCATGTAAGGGCTGATTATTTTCCTCTGTGATTTCCTGTGTGTTGAGCAGAGATTTCAGAGCTCACCTTGACAAAGTTTTCAAGTAAGTAGTTGACTGTGACCCAACCATATGCACCCTCCTCTTGTCCACTCAGGATGGTTGCCTCCTTGAATTTGAAAGGGTATGACCACAGTTTGTTCTCCACTTCCTTCAGTACTCGCTCGGACTCTGGCATTAACCATGCTATTAAAGTGTGGTGAGAGTTAGATGGGGAATGATTCACCGGCATTGATGTGCTGCGTTATTTGGGAGTGGAGGGCTGGATGGAGATTGCCAAGTTTAAATGACCATCACTAATATCATGCTACTTGTTGGCTATATTGTATGTCATTTCCAGTAAATATCACAATATAAAATGCGTGAATTCTGTTTAAAAAATAAAAAACGTCGAAAAATAGCTTGTGTTCGCCCATCCTTTAAGTAGTTACATTCCTAGTTTAGCACACAGCTGATAGGTAGTTATATGGTTTGTTTACATTAAGAAACAGAAGCATATTTAAGAGACTCAGTGTGGACAGAGAGCGATGCTTGCTTGCTGTTAGGACACTGTGTAAAATTCATAGGCACGCATTTTCCATAAAACCATTTTTAAAAAGTGTGTGCAGTGCACCCACCACACCACAATGGGAGAGTAGATGCACAACCAGGACACTGTCATGTGTTTTTGGCATGAAAATGTAAGAGCCAGACAAATGAGCTCAGCAAGACGATTGTGAGGTATTCCAAAAGTAATATGAAATATGTTACAAATTTCATTTTAGAGTACACATTCAGTAATCAGTAGTGGAATATATTTTAATAGTAACCCTCCCAACACTGGTATTATGTGAGTGTTTCCTAAAAATGGCGACACACTGTTCACTCGATCCACACTTCCCCAATGCCTTTTCAAAGTGGTATTCAGATATATTCATATTCAAGTGTATTTCATAATTCACAACAGTCTATAACAGTCCACTCGTTGGCAGTAATCTGCCTTAATAAGCTTCCTCATGCATGTGGTCTTAGTGGGCACTTGAATACTGGTAGTTACCATAAATACATCACACAAATACACTTTAAAACATGATAGAGGATAACACTTAAAATAAAGATGTTTTTCAACATAAAAAAAAATATGTTAAAACATTAACATGTTTTAGTCAGCTGACAACTTATTTTAAGAAGCTGGTCAAAATCAAAAACCTTTTTGACATTTGAGTATGACTGAATTAAAATAATAAGTAAGAATATAACTAGAAAAATAATTTGACCAGTAAATATCACCACAACTTTTGGATAAATATTAAGTTGGTTCAACTTAATTGAGCTTTTCAAGATCAAAGCAGATCATGTTGGTTGTACTAAACTGATTGAGTTTGCCAGATTATAAAAGACTTACATCAATAAGGTCAGAGTGGGAACCACTTAAAAGGATGCATGCAAGTTGTTACCTTTATTTTGTTTTGTTTTGTTTTCTAAGTTAAGCCAGTGGATTCTTTTTAGAGAGCGCTCTTAAAAAATGATTTACGGGGTTAGTGGATAATGCTTAAGACAGGGGTGTCCAAACTCTTTTATTAGGGGTCATCTCAGATAATATGAAAATATCTGGGAGCCAGCTGCTTCTCACATCTAATGGGTTATTTAAATCAAAAAAAGAAAGAAAAGTCACAAACAAATGAGACAAAAACACATGTTTGATCTTAGTGAAGTATTCAACTCCATTACTGAAAGTGACGGTTCCCCTTTCCAC
Source organism: Epinephelus awoara (assembly GCA_035609425.1). Classification (NCBI taxonomy): domain Eukaryota; kingdom Metazoa; phylum Chordata; class Actinopteri; order Perciformes; family Serranidae; genus Epinephelus; species Epinephelus awoara. Next base: position 41,119,538 of record CM069302.1, on the reverse strand, counting down.
TTTCCACTTCTCTGCTGTTGCCATGTCTGCTCCCTAGCAGGAAATGCTGTTAGGTAAGCATTCTATTTGCCTAATAACCGTCTGTTTATCAAAACACATTAGTTCCACCTGTGTAGTTCCTACTTTTGCACATCTACAAACTGTATGATGATCCTGATATAGTGAGGTGAATGAAAAAAAATGCTTTGTTTTTGTTTGATTAACCAATATTGTGTGACTGGCCATATATATTAAGTTGATTTTGAAAAGCAAGCCGAGGGCTGTTTAAAATTGGTCCACAGGCCACAATGGGTCCCCAGGCTAGACTTTGGACATGCCTGGATTAAAATAAATACGTTTTTCAGCATAACAGATTAGTTACATTAAAGTGTTTTAGTCAGTTTACAACCTTTTTTCAGAGGTTGGTCAAAATCCTAAACATTTTTTTTCTCATTATTGAGTACGTTAAATAAAAAGGATAAGTTAGAATATCTTATGGAAAATAATTTGACCATTAAATATCACCACAACTTCTGGATAATTATTAATTTGGTTCAACCTCATTAGGTTTTTAAGGTCAAAGCAAATCATGTTGGTTGTATCAAACTGATTGAGTTTGTTAGATTATGAAAGACTCGTAGGATTGACTCAATAAGGCCAGATTGGGAAAAAGCATGTAAGGGCTGATTATTTTCCTCTGTTATTTCCTGTGTGTTGAGCAGAGATGTCAGAGCTCACCTTGACAAAGTTTTCAAGTAAGTAGTTGACTGTGACCCAACCATATGCACCCTCCTCTTGTCCACTCAGGATGGTTGCCTCCTTGAATTTGAAAGGGTATGACTGCAGTTTGTTCTCCACTTCCTTCAGTACTCGCTCGGACTCTGTGGCATTAACCATGCTATTAAAGTGTGGTGAGAGTTAGATGGGGAATGAAACAATATTAAGTTCTTCCAAGATCCATTGTCATGCATTTATGCATTATTGATAAGCAGTGTGGTAGATATATTAGTGCGATGTCCTGTCTTAATAGGAATTTATACTGACTTCAAGATCCTCATGCCTGCAGTAGCTCCCAGACAGAGTGGAGTTTGGTGGTGCCTGGATTTGGGGATATCCTTCACAGCTTGTTCCAGACAGGCCTCCAGACTTGCTGCTGCACCACCATGAATACCTGCATAGCTGGATATACCTCCACCTTGACAGAAAGAGAAAGTAGTTCTGCTTACAAAGAACTCAGCTTAACCCTCACAAAAAGTGGACTTCCTTGTCTTAGAAGGATGAATGATAAAGGCTCTGGTTGGTGTTTCCAGGGAAACTCTAAAAACAAACCAGGAACAACTGGCAATGACTAAGAGCACAAATAGCTTGGTGAGGAAGTAGAGCACTTAGTAACAGAAGTCTTACACAACGCATAGCATGTTGACCTTGCTTCTGTGGTATTCTTAAAAGTCACTGGATATGTTTCTGTAGGATGACATTGTGGAAGTGGAAGTGAGAATTTCTTCACCACCAGGACAGTCTCGGGTTAAAGGGTCAGCTCAGAGTAAGAAAACAAACATATTTTCATGTCAAACTCCAGTGGTATCTACATGAAATGTTTCGGTTAAGCTTGACCAGGTTTTGAGATTTGTAATTGAAGTGAATGGCATTTTTGAAATTTTCATTTGCTGCTGTGAGCAGCGTAAGTTGACCTGCACTTTACTGTGATAAAATTAAAGTGGATGGATCTTAGAACTTGGGCAAATTAGAGGCCCTGACAAATTGAGTCAGCAGGCATTCATTGGTCAGTGTTGGACTGTTGGTGAATATCCGTGGCCCTCGCTGCTGCAGTATGGCCCTTGTCAGCGCTAGTCTGTTTTTTTTTATTTTCTACCGATTTAGTATGTTGAATTTTGAATTCTGCCATCAGAATTCTGGGCCATCATTCCTCTTTTTTCACTTATGGATCAATCAGTCTTTGTAAAAAGACATTCCAGGTGTAGTGTTGTCATGATACCAAAATCTTTGTTTCAGTACCCATACCAATATGAATTTCGATACTTGGATACTTTTCGGTACTTTTCCTAAGGAAAAGTCCTTTTGGCTATGAACCTTTACTGTGCGTTCACACCGGGCGCGAATGAAGCGAATTACTCGAATGAAGCGATAACAACATCTTGTCCGCCATTCTTTCCTCAACCATGGCTCAGATAACCACCATCACTGCTTTGTACCTGCTCTGGAAGTCCCAGATGCGTCGGAGGGCCAAACGCAGTCGTTTTTGGGTTCACCCGATCCTGCAGAAGCGCATCCAACTCGGCGAGTTTCACCACCTCCTCCAGTAACTCCGTCTGGATGATAGCCGCTTTCAGCGGTACTTCGGGCTGACTGGGGACCAGTTTGAGGACCTGTTGGCGAGGGCTGTCACCAGGATCTCCCGGCAGGACACCAGCTACAGGCGCTCCATTTCAGCTGCGGAGTGCCTGTCCATCTGTCTCCGGTGAGTAGCAGTTTATTGTTGTGTCAACAACTGGACGTCAACCAGTGACGTCGGGAGAATCTCAACGCTGATTGGCTTTCGCGGCTCAGCGTCACGCGAATTTGCCTCAAAAGTTCAATATTTTCAACTCGAGCGATGAGGTGTTGGACGCGAATTTCGAATCTATCGCGTCCATCGCGTCGCGCTAGACGCGTCCATTGCGCCGCCCGGTGCGAATTCGCATCTAATCACGTCTTTGCATTGACTTTGCTAATCTCGACGTGCAAATTTGCAAATTCGCGTTTGGTGTGAACGCCCCTTTATAACAATAAATAGTAGGGGTGTAACGGTACCAAAAAAATAGAAACTACCTCGATACGGACGTCATGGTTTGGTTGCTCAAATGTTTAACCAAGTTAGTGTTGTCTCGTGTTGTCTCCCTTTGCGAGGCAGACTTTCTCTTGTCTTTTTTCACGTGCGCCAGGTGCGAATGTTGATACAGATGTTGTCATACACACCACTTGTGCAATCTGTGCTCCAATAAGAATAAGAAAGGCGTTTGTGTGCATAAATGAGTAAAATAAACTAACTAAATTAATGAATTGAATCATTTTCAAAGTACCAGTATTTTCCAAATGCAGTATAGCACCATTTGGAATACTCTAGTACCGCGGTACTATTTTAGTACTGGTATACCGTGCAACACTATCCAGGTGTTTTCTGTGTTGTCTAGCTGAAGTGTGCAAATGTGTTTGTCAGAGTTTTGTCTTGAATTTTTTGACACTAGTTAGAAATCTGCCTGTAAATGCATGTACAGCTGATATGCTACACCCTGGTGGTTGGCTGTATCACAGTGTAAAGTCATCTTTATATTATATACTGGTAAGGTAGCTTAACTTGATAGCAACCTCCCACGTACATCTCATGGATTTGTCTTCCTCCTCTTCTTCCTTTTACTCTTTCTCTCCCCCCCCCCCCCCCCCCCCCCCCCCTTCTTCTTCTTTTCTTTTTATGTCATATCTGAATACTTATCCATAGGTACGTCTGGCATGGCAATTAGGCTTTACACCTTTCCCAGCACAGATAGCTCAGCTGGACCACAATTAGCTATTTTTCTTCTTCTTGCACCTTAAAAATGCCCGTTTAGGATAATAACCCTAAAAAGCAGTGTTGCATCGTATGTTATGCCAGCCCTCTCTCACTCACTGAAAGGAGCTCACCTGCTACATGACACTGGCTGTGCTGGGTAACAATACCAGTGCCATTTTGCTTGTCAGCCGGCCATTTGTAGATGTACATGGAGGTGTGGGATGAGCCTGCATCCAGAACAATCCCATACTGTAACAGACAGAGCATGACATGTCAGAAACAAAGGTTACAATAATGTAACCATAGTTCTTTTAGCTGAGGTGGAGCCCTCCCCTGGACTCTTTGGGTATACTCCTCTAATCACAGGGCCGGACTGGGACAAAAATTCAGGCCGAGAGTCATACATCCACCCAGGCCACCCAATCCACACATTACGTACTCACACACGTGCACGTGCGCACGTACACACATATGGGCTAAGTAATCACCAAAGCTCATTATTTCAGGCTGAAAGTCACACAACAACTCTATTAAACACAACTGTAACAGCAACCCTACTCATAGTCCTTCAGTCCAGTGCTTTTCTCTTCCCTACCCTCACCAAATGTGCCCCTCAATAAACCAGGACTCCTATATGAATGGGTATTATGCTGAACTAAACAACATGATTGTATTATTTTGTCAGCAAATCATTCTGATGTCAGCTTATCATAATCAATATGACAACACCCATATTAAATGCAACAGTAAAACAAGTAAAAATATAAGTCAGCAGCAACTTCAACTTATCTCATCTTATTTCAGTAACATTAGATAGATATTGAAAACTTTTGAACTTAGACAGGTAAGAGCCTATCCTTAAGAGGGGTCCCCAAACTGTATCAGCCTGCGCTGCTCTGTACAAAATGGAACCAAATGGCTCTTATAGCTTATCATCAATCATTTATCTGGCCTCGGGTCGGTCCCCATCCTCCCCGGACCTCATGTTGAGAATAACCAGTTTTAATCTCAAACCAGCATAAAATATGGCAACTGGACTAACCTCGTGTGAGTAGAAGACGTTTCGCCTCTCATCCAAGAAGCTTCTTCAGTTCTAAAAGAGTCTGGTGGGGAGTACCAGATATTTGTCCACCAGGAGGGTGGTGGCAAACAACAAGTGGTCATATGACCCGAAACCAATAGACTCGTTAGGTGTTAATGTGAGTCATCCTAGATGGGCGGTCGTTACCCCTCCCAGCCCTCTTAGGAGGGTCGTTGGGGGTCACCTGACTGCAGGTGGGAGCGATGGCTGCACTTCCTTGGGAGGGCTCTAAGGACAGCGTTGTAGGTGGGAGACGAGTGGCGTCTGAGGCCCCCTCCTCTGTCTAAAGATGGCCGTTCCAGTTTAACATGAATGGCTTCTTTTACCCCTCTCTCAAACCATCTATCCTCTCTGGCTAGAACGCGCACCTTATGATCATCAAAGGAGTGCCCCTTCTCTCTGAGGTGGAGGTGGACTGCTGAGTCCTGGCCTGTGGTAGTGGCCCTCCTGTGTTGCACCATGTGTTTGTGTAATGGCTGTTTAGTCTCTCCAATGTACAGGTCAGAGCATTCCTCATTGCACTGCACCGCGTACACCACATTGCTTTGTTTCTCCCTTGGAATTTTGTCCTTGGGATGGACCAGCTTCTGCCTCAGAGTGTTGCTGGGATTGAAGTGTACTGGGATCTGGTGGGTGTTAAAGATCCTCCTGAGTTTCTCTGAAACTCCTGCCACATAGGGGATGACAATATTGTTTCTCTTCCTGTCCAGTTGCCATATTTTATGCTGGTTTGAGATTAATCATGACCTGGATGACTGAGAATATCCACAGATTCAATAACCAGTTTTCTTACTTTTCTGTGTTGCAGTAACTTACTTGTTGCAGCATCATCATTTGATGACGTCACGCTGCTGCTGGGGGCTGGGGGGGCTCTGAACATATCTGTAAGTTTATGACATTTGGCCGCCTCCTCTTCAATGGCCCTGTTTTTTTTTTTTATCTCTCTCCTGTTCAGCTCCACCTTTCCTCTTTTTGCAGTCCATTGTAACGGCACTGCTGAGCTGCAGAGCTCCTACTGCACAGTCTGCACACACAGGCACACGTACACACCCTCTGCTCTCTACTCCACCTGACTCTCCACAACCAAGCTGCTTTCAGTTTACAGGCGTGTTGATTTGGGGGCGGGCGCGGGCGGAAAGCGAAACAAACTAATCACGTCTTGAATCTACAAAAAACCCTTTTTGACCAATCGTTGTGACAAATGCTGACAAGCCAGGCGCTGCACAGCCTGCGCTACAGAGCGCGCCTTAAAAAAAAAAAAAAAAGACAGGCAGGCCAGAGCAGACCACTTGCGGGCCAGGCCACCGGGGAACTGCCCGGTTCTCCTGTGGGCCAGTCCGGGCCTGTCTAATCACCAACACATCATTTACACACTGACAAAAGCACAGCCCATCAGAATGAGCCTACCTGAATACCTGGGACCCCACAGTATATAGGGAGGCGGATTCCCGCCATCAGACCCTCTTCAATGGGTGATGTACGAACCACAGGGCCCCTAGGTAGAGCGCTGCATCTTTGCTAATAGAACTAGAGTTACAATATCATAACCTTTGTTCTATCTCACACAGGCTCCGCTCTCTACTGGACTCTTTTGGTACAGTTGGTGGAGCCTGATGAATGAACACCATCATGACATAACATCAACCCAGCCACACTGATCTTGACCGGCTAAAGGTTAGCCACTGTAGCCTGCCTACTTCTTCATGACCCAGGCCATCACAGTGGGGAAGTAGGGGGCCCCAGCCAACCCAGGTGGTAAGGAACCGAACTGGGTGGAGCTTTGGTCTAACCGTGCAGGGGTTGAAATGCGTGGCATTTCTGTGCGAGCCTGCATTCGCGAGTAATCCATCCAAAAGTAATGTGTGTGCAAAGCTGTATGAAAGCTCTGTTATACATCATTTTAGTGCAACTTTATCGTTGTTTTTCGCTGTGAAAACTGTGGACTACCTACAAGTGGACGCACTATGTGTCTGCTAATTTACCCCGTTCCTCTTTTCAAGTTTAATGACTGAGCGGCTGAGCCAATCACATTTCAATAGAAACAAGGATCAGCTCAAATTGGGAGGTGCCGCTCGTATCTCCCCTTAACATGCAAAATTTTAGATTGACCCAGTCTGACGTTCCATTCTGTGCAACCTGCGGCTGCGAGGGCAGGCTTCTGCGGTCAACTGCGGCTGCGTTTTATGGGTTAAAAAAAACGGCCACCGGCCGGTTCGGTCTGGAACAGACCCACCGTTGAACCAATATGACATCTGGAATGCTTAGAAACTAATGTCAAATGGTATTGTCTGTGTACATTCTATTTACTATGTATTTGTATTAGCATTTGTCACCACTCTGTGTTGTACAACTTGTGCATGGTTCTGTTTAGTTTGTTCTCAGCTGTGGTATTGACAGGATGAGGCTACAGCAGAGGCATCCTCTGAACTTTGCAACTTCTATACATTTTTGTTTAAAATTATTGCCCTTTGTGGTTGAACTAATTATTTTGGCAAACAAATAGTCTGCTGTCAGACTTAAACTGATTTGCTTCAGTAACATGGGTTAGGTTATGTATTATGTTGTCTTGACTCATTCATCAATATTGACTTGGTTTCCCCATGTGTGCTTTTTTGCAATGACAACTTCAAAGCATCAAGTTCTATTCAAGCATTACTTCTTAGTTAAAGGGCAAAAACTGTATGTAGCAGAATGAGATAAATTTCTGTACCCTTTTCAAAACGATTTCAATGTGTCTGCCACATTAACAAAAGCAAGAGCACATGAATAACATTCTCACAAAGAATCTCAAATAAAGCTCACAAACCATTTCTTTTGTCTTACACTCTTTGATTCTTTTTGTTGTCCAATCAGTGGTGCTCTGTGCCACTTCCTTCTGCAGAGCACATTTTAACTGCTGAGGTTGGCATCTCTTGCATGCCAAGCGAAGTGCACAGCTGTGTGTTTCATTTTGAGTATTTAGCTGAAGCAGAGACATATGGCTGAGCAAGTTCGTATCGGAATCATGTCTCTCTGGAACACTCCACTAGACTTAAGTAAAAAAAAAAAAAAAAGGGAAACACCCTCCCCACATGTTCAAATAGAAATTCAGTGTTCAATTGGAACTAGTTTTTTCTTTTTAAAAAAATGTGGACCCCAAATTAAACATTATTATCTTACTGGAACTTCTACTGTGCACAACCACATATACATTAATAAAACCCTCATTCAGAGACAAAACTGCCCCCTGCTTATGGCAAAGCACAACTTATGAGCCATGGTGCTAGTAAGAGATGTATGTATATTGTAAAGAAGGGCTGGAATAGAATATAAATCTAGGATGAGAAAAAAAAATAAACGACCCTCCCTTGTTCTCCCAATAAGGTCTGACCACTCCTAAAAAATCGTACAGTCCCTATTAAAAAGAAAAAAGAAGATAAAAACTGTATCTGCCAATCATGAAATACTGCATTCAATATACACACACGTGTATTATATATATATATATATATATATATATATATATATATATATATATATATATATATAAATAAAATACATATATATTCATTACCATGTTTTCGGGTGGTGTCTCCATCTCTTTAGCCGGAAGGACCACCAGCAGAATCCCGACTATTGCCAGAATCAACAGCATGGTTGCAGGGATGATTTGGGAGTATCGGTGAGCCATACTGGAGACTGTGCGCTCTGGCCGCTCAGCGTAAAAGCGCGCGAGCACTTAATGCTCAGTAGGGAACCCCGAAGAAATAAAGGGCGTGCATTAAATAGTTAGGCTGTGGGTGTGGTCTGAGCGTTTGACGTATCATTTGGTAAGATGTACCGCTTCCTCTTATCCCTGCACGCACCCAGAGTTTGATATAATAAAGGTTGTCTTCTCGGCTGTGAAGTATGGGGCCCCAAATGTGTTCAATATAAAATAAATGAACGAGTTAGTATTATTAATAAGTAATCACATGAATGATCCGATGATGGTTAAGTATGTGAACACATACAAGAAATTTAACTCCGTATTTCTTTTTTTATATTGCTTTTAATGTACTGACACACAGTGGTGGACAGTAAAGAAGTAAGTTTACTTGAGTAGCCTACTGTACTTAAGTACTTTTTTGAGTATCTGTACTTTACTTGAGTATAATTTTTGGGGGATATTTTTACTCCACTAAATTTGAAGAACAAATATTGTATACCTTTTACTTCACATTTCTATTGATGCTCTGGTTACCCGCTACATTTGCTCTTACGTCAGCTGATGAAATTCTGATACCAAAGAAAATAAACTGTTTCTGCTGATTTGCGTACAGTCGTATTGCCGTACCTGTACTACATCATGCTTAAAACAAAACTTTACTTTGGCGGCTCACATCCACATCATGCGATAGCGGTGTCGATGGCTTCAGCAGCAATAGAGGAAGACACCGACGGAGAAACTCCCCCGGCCCCGAGCATCCGTGGCCTTAGTTCGAGGTTTTTGATACGTAGAATGATATGGAGTGCCGTTTGTAAAGTGGCTCACGCTGGGGAAAAAGTCAACATTTTGCCAAATTAGCTTCAAACAATGTTTAAAAAAGTGTTGTGAATTTTTTAACGTCACCTTTTACCACATTTACAGCAATATTTGTTAACTTAGAAATATATTAAATAGTTAAATCTAAATATTAAATGTGGCACCTAAATGTTAAATTCTAAATCTAAATATTAAATCTAAATGCTAAATCTAAATCTAAATGTTAAATCTAAATGCTTAATCTAAATCTAGCTAAATCTAAGTGCTCTAGTTTTGTAGACCCGGCGAGGCAGGGGCGCAGCGCACCTGCGCTTCGCCAACTGCGTGTGGCCAGGCGGATTTTGCAAGTTTGGCACACCGTGCACCTGGCGCAGCTACTCCTCTTTCCCACCTCCGTCCCTCCTACCTGCGCAAGTCGGAAAGAGGGAGGAACTAATGAGGAACTATTAATTAATGGCCAGTTCTTCAGTAACTCATGATCAAATTTCATAGAGGGGTTAATCACGACTTATTAATTAGTGAACTAGTTACTTCATCAGTACAGAATCATTACTCAATAACCTGTCCATTAGTGAACCTTTTTATGTCCTAAAGTAAAGTGACACATAATGAGTAGTCTTTCATTACTTCATCATCATCTTTACAATTAGTTCCTTAACAAATAAAATCAGACAGCAGGTTTCTTGAGAAGAGTTTTAGTCATTATTTTCAGACCACACACACATCCATGTTATTCTGTATGATGATGCCTTAGAAATAAATATGATAGTGTGTCACATTTTAGGATTTAGAATTTATCATGGGGGTTGCGTGTAAAGTACTGTATACTGATCACACCGTTGTTCACAGTACAGTTGTTTGAGATGCACAAAATTTAAAGTAGTTACTATGAAACAAATTTGGAATGAATGATTAACTAACTATTAGTTAATGGTCAGTTATTCAGTAAGTCCTGATCAAATTTCAGAGGAGTAGTTACTGAGGAACTAATGAGGAACTAACTAACTATTACTTAATCATTACCTAACTTTTTTGTGTAGCCTACCCTAAAGTAAAGTGAGACAACAAAATGAGTAGGTAATGAGTACTGAATCATTACCTACTCATTAGTTACTCTTTTTGTGTACCCTAAAGTAAAGTGAGACATCAAAATGAGTAGGTGATGATTCAGTAATCATTACCTACTCATTAGTTACTCTTTTTGTGTACCCTAAAGTAAAGTGAGACATCAAAATGAGTAGGTGATGATTACTGAATCATTACCTACCGTTTTTGTGTACCCTAAAGTAAAGTGAGACAACAAAATGAGTAGGTAATGAGTACTGAATCATTACCTACTCATTAGTTACTCTTTTTGTGTACCCTAAAGTAAAGTGAGACATCAAAATGAGTAGGTGATGATTACTGAATCATTACCTACTCATTACCTACCGTTTTTGTGTACCCTAAAGTAAAGTGAGACATCAAAATGAGTAGGTAATGATTACTGAATCATTACCTTACAACATGATTGAGGTAACTGGAGTAGTTTCATGTCATATCCAACAACGGGAGGCTTTTAACAGATGACGTCCTGATGTTAGCTTTGCTGCTAGTGTTAGACCCTGTCAGCTGCAGCCACTGATGCTTTCTAGACATCGTGATTTCCCAAAACTGAATAAATACCACACATGGCAACACAAAACTGCTTTGCTAGCTCAATCATGTTGTAACTAAGACATCCGCTAATCTACTATAACCATGTTATTATACAAGAAAAGGAAATTTGGGTTTTTGTGACAAAAATACAGTTAGGGGTGAAATTTGTTTTCTTGGCAATATGAAGCAATTTCATTTGTTGATGAATGCAGCTGTGTTTGTGTTCTGAGGCTTCTTGTCTTGAGTTGTTTATTTTTTTAACTATAAACATTTCTGTAGCAGAATAGTGTCAGAATGACAATAAAGCTGCTACCCTTTCCTGTATTTTCTGACATTTTTTTAAAAAGTACTTTTACTTAAGTAATTTTTTAAGCAAATACTTTAGTACTTTTACTTGAGTAACTAAGCTACTTTTACTTGTATTGGAGTAATAGGAGTATCTGTACTTTTACTTAAGTAGTGAAGATGTGTACTCTGTCCACCTCTGCTAACACATGAATAAACATATCAGATAGGAACAAGGACAACAAGCTGGACTTTCGTATACACATGTATACGAAAGAATAGCTGTTTATATAAATATGTTATAGATGCACATAAAGACCACAAGAATAAATTGCGTAAAATATTAAATAAAACAATCTTTTCTTTAATAATTTAAAGAGGCAACAGATAGCATCTTCTCCTAAATATATGATTATGAAAATAATGTGGGTTGCACAGGGTATGGCCACAGTAAAATCAGACTATCAGCGTTTACATAGGTTACTTAGTGGCTGTACAATCAGCTTCTGCCACCAGTGCCAAAAATTTGCGGAAAAAATCTGCTTTCCAGCAGGAAACGCGCCATGTATTGTGAAATTGGTCAGCCAATCAGGGACTGGAGCTGGTCCTTATGAGGAGTTGGGTATGAGATAGTTAAGTCACGAGCACAATAGCAGGCGGGCAAGGTTTGGAGACAAGTGAAAAACAGCCTCACAAAAAAACAAGCTCCTCTGTCTGAGGAGGCAAAGAAGAGCAAAAAGGAGAGTGATAAAAGAAGAGGAAAAACAAGAGTAAATCGACGGACATCGCCCAGCTAAGTTACGCCCAGTTAAGTGAACACTGAACTTTGTTTCCCATTCAATTTAAGCTCCAACCGGCGGCATCGTTTCCATGCGGTACCATTTATTCTAGAATCGGGACAGTTTACATATTGGTATAATTCCACTGTGTCTACTGTTGTTTGTACTGATACTGTACATATTGGTATAATTATTTGCATTACTATTTGTTTTATCTTCAGATAAATGTGATAATTCTTGCTCGGTCTCTTTACTCAGTTATTTAGTAGAGTGTCCACACACCCTCTCATTCTACATATACATAGGAGGTATACAGATGGCTTCACAGCCTACATTTTATTGATTATCTCTGATCCCCACGGTCAATTTGGTCATTGCGACAGTGCCAAACTAAAAACACCACTGACGCCAGGTGGTGCCAAGCAAAAAAAAAAAACCCCAATCACATATGTTTCCTCTTTAATAAACTATCAAAAACTAAGCTCATAATGAAACGCTGTCATTACTCTAATTTTCTGAGTATTGCAGTTCACTTTTGTTTCCATACTCCATACTTCCTACCCTCTACTTCTGGTGCCCTTATTAAGACCACACCTATCTTCAAACTCAGCTTTCATTTTGAGCTCAGCTTAAAAAATGTAAAGTTACACACTGACAAAACCTGTCCATAGACAGACAGACACATAAACACCTGGCAAAGTACTCAAACAGCTTCTGTAGTTCCCACTACAATTGGTGTCACCAGGACCACATTTTGCCATGATGAAACACAGAGACTCACAAGGTGAAAACAATATTATCCAATGTGACATTGTCATGTGCATTCCCAGAAGACTCCAAGTAGTAGTTCATGTGCATGAAGAGATGCACATGAACTACAAAGAGACACAAAATAACTACGAGACACAAATAGAAGTAAGCAGTATTATTAAGATTAAGCCGGGATATGTTGGTTATCCTGTCTTAATTTAGCGTTGATTCGGTTGTTCGAAAGCAGAGGCACATATGTTGCCATGGAAATTTATTCTGTGCACTTAGCCTGGTCCCGACCAGGCTAACAACCAGGCTTAGTTTAGCCTGGTGCCTTATCTGTCCATTCAGCTTTCACTGCGATCGGAAATCAATGTGTTTTACTGTCATTTCATGTTCTTATGTACGTATTTGCATCATTTTTTAACAAAATACATTAAGCCTACAAAAAACCCCAACATTTAAAATGTTATTTTTGTCATAGCCCAAACATACTTTGACATGCACATATCTTTACCAATAAAAGGATTAATTGTCAGAATAAACATATAAGTAGGTGTATTTGGCATTAACACAATTAGTGGTTATTAGGTTTCATAACTGTATGACCTTCCCAAATTATATTCCCAGTTAACTGGACCAATAACTCCTGTGTCCTTTACATCAATGAATGAAAACATGAAGATGAAACCACAATATTCTTTGACCTCATTTTATTTAAATGAAAAATACTAAAATCAGTCACTGTCTGCTTTGAGCTGTGGAGAGAAAGAGAAATAATATTGATTAATACGTTGCATCACAGTCATGCTTACAATGTGCATTAAAGTCACTTACTTCTTTCTCTAGTTTCTTAATTTCCAAGTGCAGTTTCCTTAAGGTCTTTCTTTTGTCTGTCAAGCTCCATGTCCAGCAGCTTTCTCTTTTCACACTGGAGCTTGACATCTGCCACTGCTATCTGCTCCCTCAGATGACTTGCTTTTATCTTAAGCGATTTATACTTTTTATAAAAACAAAACATGAATGCAATCCTGACATAAGCAGCTATTTAATGAAACTGCAAAAAGCAGCTATTTTCAACAACCCTGCTATGAGCAGCTATTTGATAAGAACTGCAAAAAGGCAACTATTTTAAGGCAGCTTTTTAAACAAAACACCTTATAAAAGGCAGCTATTTTAACCCAAAAAAACAAAAAACAAACTCATTAAAAGGCTATCTGATTGGAGCTGGGGAGAGAGAGAGAAATAACGTTGATTAATACTTTGCATCATGCTTACAATGTGCATTAAAAATCACTTCTTTCTCTTGTTTCTTAATTTCTAATCCCAATTTCCTTAAGGTTTTTCTTTTAATTTGTCAATTTGTCTTGCAAGACAATCCAAAGTCAGACAGTCCACAGAACACCACTGGTTGATTAATGAATGAATAAAATGATTGATTCCTTGTACAGTATACTGGAATAATGTACCTTGTATGAAGAGAGCGGTTTCTGTGGGTGGGACAGAGTCTGTAGCCGGTTCTGATCCAGGGCGAGCTCTTCCGCTGGTGTGAAATCAGCGGTTGGTTCCCGAGTAATATTATATCCACTGCTCACCTTTAAGGTGAAGTGTACAACTGTTAATTTGTGGAAGGAACTTTACTTGTAATTATGACAGATTCATGTCCGCAGCAAGTGTATATTTTTAGATTACTTACGCATTCATTCGGTCCGCAATTGTTAACCATGCACTCTCTCTCTGCTTTATTATCACTGCAGTGTTTCCTTTCTTTGTGATTATATGTTTTACTTCATCATAAGTGTCCATGATGAGACGCTACTCACTGGGTGAGAAGTATGCGGCACGCGTCCTCCCCATTGCTTCATCGGTAAATCTGTGATCGATCTCGGGGTCTATTTAAGAAAGCCGTGGACGCGCACTCACCTGAATAAGTTACACCTGGCTTGACAAAGCCGCGCCTCCTCAGCCTGGTTTGGCATTCGAACAACCAATTAAGCCAGGATGGATTTAGGGGAATTTGTCCAGCCTCGCTTTTCCACTTATCCTGGATTGGTTCATTCTACTTTCAAACAACGGGCCTCTGGTCACACACACACTGTTACTAACTGCAGTATAGAGATATGCAGTGTAGCAACATCAGCTGGTTACAATGGTGTCATTTGACTTAAGGTCATTTTAGTCACATGCCTCAACTGGTAAAGGATATACCAGTAGATTAAAACACTGTATATCATTAGGTACCAAGCACCTAGCAGTGCAAGGACCCTATTGGAACTGAAAGAATTATTATGTATTTGAACAAATTAATCTGATTTTTGAGGGTCGTGATCAAAAACTGTTTGCACATGCATCAGAACTGGTGAAAAATTATGTTTTTTATGGGCCTCATGTTTGGCATTAACAAAATGGCTCAGTAGCACCCTCTACAAAATTTCAACAAAGCGTATTTCACCTGGAGGTACAAAACTTAGGCTCATATAACAGCCCAAGACTTGAAAAAAAGTCTCTTGCAGCAATGCTCTAAACCCAAAGGGAAGACAGACAATTTTTCATTTTTAGGGGATTTTTTGCCATTTCCAGGGGTCGTGGAATTATTCCTGCTTAATGTTCATCTTTCCACAGTATTCTGTAACACATAAATTAGTATGGTGACTTAATTGTTGGACTGGATATTTTTCAGTTTTAATGCCCCAATTTAACACATTTGTCAGAAAAGTCATCAAAGAAGTAATCAAATGTAATGAGTTACATCACAGACAGGTGGAACAGTTTATACTGAGCTTTAATTCCCTACTTGAGTAAATATAGGCAGAAAAAGACTGGTGAAACAACAGAAAGTCAATGTTCAGTTGCAAAACCCCCAGGGGAATAGAATCTGCATGCAGCTCTCTACGTGGAATGCTGAAGCAGCACACAGGTGAGATGGCGGCGTCCACTGGGCGCACACACACAGCAGACAGACAGTTCAGTTGTGTGGTGAGAGGGAGGCAGGCAAAAAGCAATGTCATAAGAGCTGAGGTTCCAAAACCAGGAATACTCACTGAGGAAACAATCTCTCCTACCTGAAGCCAGCTTGACAGGGTAGAGCTCGACAGCCGTGATGAAATGTAGAATCTGCGGCGCACACACAAAGACACTGGGTCTCATTCATGAAAAGTGAGTAAATCTGTGTGTAGATTTGCACATAAAAGCCTACTCTGCTAAAAACCTACTCCGGATTCAGGAACGCCGCGGGAAACTCAGATTTGATCGTAAACACGTGTGTATGATCATGAATGCCAATCCATCGTAAAGTGACAGCGCGCTCCCGGTAATCAGCAATGAGCATAAATCCCCGCCCATGAATAGCCAATGACCACCATATAAGGAGGTGTAGGTGCATCCTGTCAACCTGTCAGTCATGGCGCAGAGAAAGAAAGAGAGATTTTTTTCCGAAGCGGAGATCGAAATAATTTTGGGTGAAGTGGACAACATGTGGAAAACATTTTATTTTCTTCAGTTAGTGGTGGTGTGGCAGGGACAGGCAAAGCGAAGGCCTGGAGGGAGGTAACAGATGCTGTTAATGTTGTCTCCGTAGTACAAAGAACCAGAGGTGTCAGAGGTGAAGCGTAAATGGTTTGATATGAAACTGGAGGCAAAGAAAGGCATAAGCACACACACAAAAAATACAGCGGTCACCAAACAAACATAAGATTCATTTGTGGGGTTTTGAATGAAGTGGGAACGGGAACCACAGATGTTATGTGCGTAATGGATAAACTAAATCAGTGATGGCTGTCGGAATGTAGAGCTATTTAACATTTATTTTAACAAACGATAGGCTACGGATAACATATAGCTTCCAGCAGTCTGTATGCATCGTCCTCAAATTATTTGAATCTTAATAGCCTAAAGCTCTGTTTGATACAACGTAAATTAATCATTATCGAATCAGATTTATTCATTCAAACGATCGTCCTCCTTCCACCTGCTGCCCCTGCTGAACCCAGGCATCGAGGCCGAAGAGGCTGTGATCCAGCTGTCCTTACGGATATTTTTATTATCATCATTCAACGTGTAGAAAGAATGTGTAATCTATTGAGTCGATTTACGTAGATAATTCACAATCATGAACCTAATCTGGATCTCAAACCTGCTAATTGCCAAATAATTTAACTAAATGTGTTATATTTTTAATATTTTGTCATGTTTAGATTTCGTGTTTCAAAGGCATCTGTGTATTGTGTACATAACAGAGCGCAATACGAATTAAAATGGTCATTTCCAATAGTGAAAAGCAATATTTATGTGCTTTACTAAATTTACACAAGCACTACGAGTGGTCAGGAGCAGGAGTAGATTTTGTTAGTAGCTACGAAAAGATCGGAGCTACTAAAATATTGATGAATGCGGACATGCACGTAAATTTCCGTCTGCGAACAGTTTACACACAAATTCCTTCTGCTCACGTTTCATGAATGAGACCCATGTGTGCAGCCACATAGCGAAGCAATCCACAGCACAGAAGATCACAGGTGACTGAACCGGTAAACTCACTTTTTGGTGACAGTCTCTCCAGACAGCAACAGGAAACAGGCAAACAGGAAGGAGGGCAGAAGCAAAGTTTGTGGTTGAGCACAGAAGGCAGAATGGTTTACCATGGAGCAGACAAAGCAGGAGAGTCAGGGACGGGCAGGGTCTATACTAAGGAAGCAGTCCAGAAAGAAATGCTGGAAAGTCTTGCATGAAGGCGAAGAACAATCTGGCAAGGAGTGTCTATGAAGCGGGCGTCTGTATAGTGACAAAGGATAATGTTCCAAAGGGGGGCGCCGTTAACCTGATGAGGTGGCCATGGTGGACTGGCAGGAGTGGGACATGTGTGGACAGGCAAGAATGAGCTGAGGAGATGGCATGTATGGCAGATGAAAAGTGCCCACTGTGACAGTTACATTACTTCATGGGTGGATTATGAGACAGAGGGCCCCAAAGCACAGATATGTGAAGACCCCCACCACCACTCCTTCACAGATGCAACACAAACAGATTTTGTGGTGGCTTTGTGTCTCTTTGTGTTGTTCTGCCTCTTTTTGGTGTTTTGTGTCTCCCTGAGGTAATTTTGTGTCATCTTTGTCATTCTGTGTCCCTTGTATTCATTTTTGTGTTATAATAATGTTATACCTATTGAGTGATCACCAGGCCCAAACGGAAACTGAAGATTTTTTTTTTTTTTTCAGTTTTTTCAGCAGTGATCCATAATGAAAATCTGCAGAATATTTTTGCTCCTAATGTGATAGACAATATTCATTTATGATATGACAACTATTTTTGAACAAAAATAACCTCACACAATACCTTGAAACCTAAAATGACCTCGCGCAGGCTAAAAGAAAATAATTTGCCAATCTATTGACAGTAAATCTTATTGCTGACATGTCTTCTCACTACACTTCTAACTTTGGTTTACTTTGGAATACAACATATAACTGTCACATGCATGCACAAGGAGATGGAGGAGACAGTAACAACATTCTAAGTTTTACAAGCAGCATTTATATTCCTAAAATCTGCAGATAATCTGTGGGCGCAGATTCCGTATGGGCCTGCTTATCACCATAGCAACTCAGTGTAGACAGCATCTGACAGCCATCCCTCAGGAAGTGTCAGAAATCAAACCTCTGAATGTCCGAGGTGTTGATGGAATATCAATTCCCAGCTGCCTCAAATGTTGATATGTTAGTGATTAGTGTCACTATTTAGATCCCCTTTTCTGTTTGTATTTTTTTTCAATTTCTTATCTTCTTTTTTGATTTTAACTAACATGGCTTTGTTTTTGGCCCTTCTTTATATCTTTATAGGTGGTGAGACCTTGTGGTCTTAACTCTTTACATCCACTGGAGTGTGCTATAGTCTAATTCCTGAAAGGCAGTGTCAATAGGCGACAGAACAGGCTGATTGCTAGTTCTTCCAACAGATTTTACAGTGATTTTACTGATACACAACTATACATAAACTACACATTACAGATTGTCACAACCATTCCTGTATTTAAGGGGATAACATACACTTATTGAGATAAAAAACTGAAACCGTGAAATTAAACAAAACTATAATCTAAAGGCATTTCATCATCATTAATAGTAAATACACTGGATGCTGTTTTAGTGACCTTTTTGCTGAGAAAACTTGACAGTATTTACTTTGACAGATTAACATATCCACAATATGCAAACAGGCAATGCTAGACATTCTAAACACAGTAGACTTACATTGTCACCCAACATACAATTAAGACTTGATGATATGTTGATGTTTGCTGTAATAAAATGCTGCATTAAAGCCCAATAAACCCTGACAATGATCTTGTAGGCCTTCAAAAAAATTGTATACATAATGTAATTCAACGCAATACAATACAAAAGAGAAAAAAACGTGTGGCAGAGATCACCTCAAAGACCCTTTCCTCAGCAGGTTCTAAATCGAGGTGAGTGTATTTACCATTACTAGTATTTAATTTGGACCAAGTGTGTATGTGTACTGAACTGTAAATGACACTGCAGTTGTGGTGGGCGGTAGTCTCTGTGGTTGGTAGGGTTTGGGGGGTGGGGTGATTGCCTGAACAGAACTTGGGGGGTGACACAAATGGCAGTGAGGTGAAGAGGTCAGCAACATAATTCTGAAATGCACAGATAAATCAGAAGTGTCCAGGCCCAGTGTTCCAAGCAGCCACCTGATGTTTCCTCTCCAAACACTCGCTCCTCCCCCCGAGGAGCTGCTACACTGTAAAAAACAGTCCACCTCAACATGACATTTAAGACCATATTCTAGCTATTTTTGTGAAAGCAAGAAGACTGCTGTGTGTAACCTCAGAGAGAAATAATTTTTCTTTTAGTTTAGTTTAATTAGGAGTTGTGTTGCTGTAGCCATAGTTGGTCCTGTATGAGCAGGAGCTCATGGCGGTTAATGTTAGCATACTTTAAATAGATATTACAGTATAACTAGTATAACTGACACTAATAAGTCACTTTTCTGACCTGATTACTGTTCGTTACTTGTGCTAGTGTTACACTCAGTACGTTTTCATGACATTAAAGAAAATCAATTTATTGTGTTGTGTCTGACTAAAACCAGACTTTTAAAATACATGTAAACATGTTAGTCTGACTGAAATCTTACTAAATCAGATTTCTCAAAGTTGGACTAACACACCAAGATAATGCAAATGAGAGTCGAATTCCTCCTGCGTGTATACAGTCAATCTGACCCAAACTGGCCCAGGCCCTCTGTGCATGCTCTACAGTTTCTGCCCCAGGCTTTGACCCAGAAGTTTCATTTCATTTCATTTATTTATTTATTTCAAACATTATTTAAACAGATAAGACAGTAAAAAAACAAATCAGGAAGAAAAATAATTAAATAAATAACAACAATGTCCGAAAAGGAGTAGGATGAAGTTTAAAACTTATTGAGCTCCTACCCCCCTCTTGCCAACGCAAATATCTTCACTGCATATACAACAGCCTGAATGACTGCAGCAGTAGAAGTGTCAGGAATAAAATTAATTAAGACCAATGAAAACTGAAAAACTGAAAAACTGAAAAAACAGGGCTGTGTTGACTCAATAGGTCACAGACCCTCCTCATTCGAATACCTCTTGAAAATAACATTTTTATATATCTTCTTGAAATTATTCAGGTTTGGACTTCGCTGAACCTCCATGCTCAGTCCATTCCACAAACTCACTCCACAAACTGAAATGCACATAGTTTTCAATGTTGAACCAGCAGAACGTACCTTGAAATTAAGCTCTCGTCTCAAGTTGTAACCCCCCTCTTTATCACTGAACATCTTTTGTATATTACCTGGCAAAAGCCCGTGTCTTGCTCTAAACATAATCAGTGCAGTTTTGTATTCAATAAGGTCAATGAGTTTCATACCATGTGATTGTAAAAAAAAGTATGTTTGTATGATCGAGATGTCCTGCCTTGTTAACAATTCTAATGGCTCTTTTTTGGAAACAACATAATGGTTTTAGATTACTTTTATAAGTATTACCCAGACAGTAGTTGATATATGGCAGTACAAGTGAGCAATATAATATATGAAGTGCTTTATGGTCCAAAATGTGTTTTACTTTTCCCAGAACTGCAATGCTCCGTGCAACTTTTGTTCTTACATAGTTTATATGGGGTTTCCAGCAGATTCTGTGGTTCAATATTACCCCCAGAAATTTGTTTTCATATACTCTTTCAATGTTAACATTATCTATCATCATTTGTACTGGTGTGTCTGTTTTACGGTTCCCAAACAACATGAGCTTGGTTTTATTCAAATTCAGTAATAATTTATTTGTATCAAACCAATGTTTTAATTTACTCATTTCTGTGGTGGTGACCTCCAAAAGCTGCTGGAGATTTTCCCCTGAACATAAAACATTTGTATCATCCGCAAATAAAACAAATTTCAACACATTTGACACACTACATATGTCATTGATGTATAAAATAAACAATAATGGGCCTAATACGGACCCCTGTGGGACACCACAAGTAATGTCAGCCAATGATGATTTATTGTCACCCAACTGTACAAACTGCTGCCTTTCATGCATATAACTTTTCAACCAGTTAAATGCAACTCCCCTTATACCGTACCTTTCGATTTTTTTTAAATAATATTTCATGATTAATGGGATCAAAGGCTTTTTTTCAAATCTATGAATACTCCTATAACATATTTGTTGGTGTCTGTGATGATCCCTGTGTCATCTAGGGGTGTCTCTGCTGTTAGTCTGTCAGGCCTGTCTCTCCCAGGCTGACTTGATTGTAACTCAGTGCACCTGGGCCTGGTGCACTGAAAGTGATAAAAGCTGTGCTCATTCATTCACCCAGTCTCTGCTTCTCCCTACAGGCAACCACTCTGGTCTGGTTTGGTGATGTTTTAGTTTCTTTGCTTTCATGCACTCTCCAACACCTACGCATACACACTCATCATTTAATACGTACACATAGTACTGATATCACTGACATTCACACTCCATATGTTGCCCTTACTTAGTTATTTGTTATATTTGTTAATTTGGTCTAATTTGGTTTGATTTGTTTCTAATAAAATATCCTTTGTTAACTGTTAATCATGGTGTGTCTCCCTTTTGTTATGGCCACTTGAGCCGGGTCTTAACAGTGTCAATGCAGTTTGTAATTTCCTCTGTCAATTCCATTAGTGCCATTGCTGTTGAGCTTTTTGCTCTGAAACCATACTGACTGCCAGTCAGAATCTTTTGACTTTCAATAAAATGATTTAGCCTCACACTGAATAATTTTTCCAATATTTTGGAAAATTGGCAAAGCAAGGATATTGAGCTATAGTTGGTGAAATGATGTTTCTCCCCAGCTTTATATATCGGAATAACTTTGGCAACTTTCATTTTCTGTGGAAATGAACCAGTTGTCAAAGATAAATTAAAAACGTATGTTAGTGGTTGTATAATGGAATCAATTACTTTCTTAATCAAGATCATGTCAATGCCATTCCAATCTGTTGATGATTTATTCTTACACTTGCTGACAATGTCTTTTATTTCTTTTCCTTCTATGACATTCAAATACATTGAATTGACATTTCGAGTAATGTTCCCTTCAGCATCCCCACCATTACACGTGGCCTTTATTTCCTCAGCCAAGTTCGGCCTTATATTTACAAAAAATTTGTTAAAGCCAGTAACCACATCATTCATGTTACTTAAGGAAGTATCATTGTCAATAAAATATTCAGGGTATCTCCTATTATTTGAGCCATTTCTGATAATACCATTTAATATTTTCCATATACCTTTAGTATTGTTTTTACTATCCTCTAATAATTTGGCATAGTATTCTTCCTTGCATGTCCTCATAATATTAATTAATTTATTTTTATATTTCTTATATTTATGTTCAGCCTCTGCAGTTCTTTGCCTTAAAAATTGTTTATAGAGGGTGTTCTTTCTTTTTTTTACAAGCATTATACAGACCTTTTGTGATCCATGGGCTGCCAGTATGGTTTTTCCTGACATTATATTTTTGTACTGGACAGTTTTTGTTGTATAACGCCTTAAAGGTCTCAAGAAATATTTCATAAGCTTTGTCAATATCCCTTTCTTCATAGAGATTATTCCAATTTTGTGCAACTAAATCTCTTCTAAATGCCTTAATTTGCTGCTCTGTTCTTTTTCTCCTGTATATAACTGTATTGTCCTCTTTTCCTTTCACATAATTACAGCCATAAATCACAAAAATTGGCAGATGGTCACTAATGTCTTTCATGAGCAACCCACTCACTAAAGCGTTATTCATGTAATTTGTAAATATATTATCTATTATTGTGGCACTTTGCAACGTTATCCTACTTGGTTTAGTGATCAATGGATATAAACTTAAACTATACATTGTGTTAATGAACCTATCATTCTATGATGATGGGGATTCAATAGGTCTATCTTATAATCTCCACAGATGAATGTCACCTTCTGATTAGTATTGGAGAATAACACCTCCATACTATCCTTGTAAGCATGTTCAATGCTTGAATCAGGTACTCTATATACACAGCTGCAAATTATATTTTTTTGTTTTTCCATACATATCTCTACTGTGATACATTCCATCAAGTCATCAATAGCTGTAGTCATGCTCTCAACAATCTTGTATTTTAGGCTGTTTTCAATGTATAGGGCAACACCCCCTCCTTTTTCCCCCCTTCTATTCATATAATTGAATTCATATCCATTCAGTTCAAAATCATATCCCTTCTCAGGGCAGAGCCATGTTTCAGATAATGCAATAATATTAAAAGGTTTTTTGAATTTCTTTAAGTAGTCTTTGATGCTTTCATAATTGGCATACAGACTTCTACTATTGAAGTGAACAATAGATATTCCCAGGTCTGGCTTAGTGTTCAGGTCATTATACTGTTCATCAGTGAAATAGCAACATGTGTTGTTCAAATGGTCAAAGAAGTTATGGTCCGGATCAATATCTTGTTCAAGTTCCTGCATTATTCATTTGTCAGTCAGTGCATGTTCTGAGTTTACCATAGTCTAAGGGTTATAATTACCTTGGTGGAGTCACTGGTATTTATCAAGCTCGTCCATTTCTTTGATTACCAGCACTTTAGCCTCTTCCGGTGACCCATTTAACTTGATGCACACCTTGCAATTTGCAGTCCATGTTGACTGAATTTTCTTGTGTTTCTTCAGGAAGCGTGCTTTTTTAGCGATAGCTCCATTTTTGGGGGTTAGGTGCTCATTCACATAAACATCTGAACCCTTTAGTTTCCTTCCTTGTCTGAGCAGTGCATTCTTATGCTTCCTGTTTGTGAAACAAATTATTAAAGCTGGTTTGTCTGCTTTATTTCTCCGAGGGAGAGGATGGCAGGCCTCAATATTGTCGCTGTTGACTGAGATACCTTTGCTGTCAAAGAACGCAATCACTTGTTGCTCGATAGAATCTTGGTCAGGCTTGGTGGTTTCACTGCTAGTCTCTGTTGAAACTGCCCGTGCATATGACCGAGGCTTGGTCTGTAGCCCGCTGACAACAACATCATTCATGCGGGAGTACTGCTCCAGGTCTGACACTCTATTTTCCAGAAATGCAATCTTTTTCTCCTGCTCCATATTCTTCGTTTTCAACAGCTTGATTTCAGTCAACAGCCCTGTTATGGTGGTATTTTGCTTCATCAAGTTTGCAATATCAGAGGACATCATGTTTATGGACTCCTTTAACTCCTCCATGTCCCTCTGCAGGCTTTTCATGGCCATGTTTCTAGCTGATTGCTGCAGGCCTGGTGATGCCTGGCTGCAGCCGGCCTGGTGATGGCTAGGTACTCCTAGCCTGGTAGTACCTGGCTGCTGCCGGCCTGGTGATGGCTAGGTGCTCCTAGCCTGGTGGTACCTGGCTGCTGCCGGCCTGGTAATGGCTAGGTACTCCTAGCCTGATGGTACCTGGCTGGTGATGGCTAGGTGCTCTTAGCCTGGTGGTACCTGGCTGCTGACGGCCTGGTGATGGCTAGGTGCTCCTGGCCTGGTGGTACCTGGCTGCTGCCGGCCTGGTGATGGCTAGGTGCTCCTGGCCTTGGTACAATTCTGACCAGCAGTGCATCAACAGGTGACTTCCCGCTATGTCCTAAGTAGAATGGCATTAAATGCATAGCAGAAGAAGACTGTACCAAGATCGTGAAATCTACATTCAGAGCCATGCATTTTTGGGTGGACAAATGTACAGAGCTGTAAAATGGTACTAGTTTGCTGCTAATTTACTGTAGCTAACTTGTTTGTCGGATTGTTTGGTCTGTGACGTAATAGATTAACCAGAAAACGGTCCAATACTAACCAGCTGAAAGGGGGCTAACGCCACCTTTCGCAGTGGAGTCAGACATACTTTGGTCAATGAATCGATTCCCTCCTGTGTTTGTATACTGGGACAAAGACAGTGGTCCAATTAAATGGCCGAGTCAACCTATAATTGTAGCTCCGCTTAACGGAGCATGTAAATGCACTGATTGTTTTTTCATCTGTGGTACTTAGGGGACCAAGACTTTTATTTCCTAAGGCAAGCATTTTTTGCAACAGGAGCCAGCAATGTAACAAAGCACTGGGCATGAATTCTGCGCTGAGAGCTGCTGATTGTTTTTTTTTCTCTTTTGCTCTCATCACTGTCACTGTCACAATGGAGTAGGGATAAATATGACAAACTGTCACATCTTATATGTGTAAGTGTTGAAAAACACAACAATGTAGGAGAAATCTCTTGATATACTGTATATATATATATATCATGTTTCTTCTCATAAACCAATACAGAGCAGCAGCCTCTCCTGATCCAAAAGAAGTACTTTACCTTGTGCTGACATATTTGCTACAATATTCCGTAACACAGCAACCAGACGCAACCATCCCAAGCGTCTCAGCTGAAAAACGCAGCACTTCTGAGGCACTCTCAGACACTCTAAGCTGGACATTCGCTGATTAGTACCTGGCATTTTCAACAGGGTAAAGACGTAACTTATATTTTTGATATTGTGTAGCCTATATTTTGACATTGCACCTTTCCATTTGCCAGTGTAGATTTATGATCCTTACTGTTGACTGGTAACTTTCGGGCATTGTGTACATTTATTTTTTGCACCTTATTGATATATTGTTTATATTTTGTTCTTATTTGCACTCTTTCCGACTTTGTACTGCAACATCTACACAACATTGTTCCTCGTGATGAACAAAGTGCCACTACCTATTATCATGCAGTTGTTATTTATGACCGCAGTGGCTGTTATCTTGTTAAGTCTTGCTTAAAAATTAGTTAAAATCTTTAATATATTGATGCTGTTTTCAACATTGGTTGAGCCTGAGCTCACCAAGTTTATACAGTTTATACAAAAATAAATCCAATCATTTCATTGCTATATGAACAACAAATTGTGAACTTCTCAACTAGTATGTTTCTATCCATGTTAGCAGCATTTCTCTAGGGGAGACAATCATACTCCCTGTATTTACCAAAGTAGATACGTTCATTTCAAACACTGTAAATGTCACTGCCCTCATACTTTCATGACGACACAGATGCGGCCAATTGATGGCACTATTGAGGGCAGAGTCAAAAATTTCAACAATAGATAGTGTCCCTTTTAACAAAGGAATTGTTGACACTGGTGGTCTCTGTGGCTATTAAATACATCCAAATGTGACAGAGAATTCCTCTCATTATTTACTGATTTGTCTCTTCAGTCTTTGTTTAAATTTCTTTGTTGTTTCCTATGGTCATATCTCACATGCAGTATGATACAATGCCCCCACAATCTTCAGTGGTAGTGCTCTGTTTTGTCCGTATCTGTAAGCTTAGAGAAAAAGTGCATAAATTCGAATGAAATGAAAGCAGAGTACAGACAGGAGGCGCTGTCTGTATATGTATCTAACGTTTAGCATAAATGCAAAACAGCAAATCCAAAAAGCTGTGGGCAATTCTTAAGCCCTTAGGAGCAAAGGAAAAACCAAAACATAAACAAAGTAAGAGAGGCCTGACTGTTAATGGGTCCTTATGCTACAATAAGGTGATGGTTGCAGGAATATTTAATAATTTCTTCACAACCATAGCAAATGATTTACTACAGAAGCTTCCCACTAAACACTGGTACCTTTGGGGAACCAGAGTGGATTCATGGGTTCTGTCAGCAAAAGGGAGTTCAACCAGACGCCTTTTCTTCAGCAAAGTGTCAGAGGTAGAGGTATAAAAAAAAGTCAAAGCCCTGAATCCCTCTAAAGCTACTGGACATGATAACATCCCGGCTAAATTCCGAAGTGATGCAGCTGAAATTATCACTCCCTCCGTTACTTATTTAATTAATCAATCGTTCAAGGTCAATTTCCTAGAAATTTCAAATTGTCGAGAGTTATACCTCTGTATAAAAAGGGAGTCAAATCTGATCCTGGAAACTACAGGCCCGTATCCATTTTATGCTCACTTTCAAAAGTTATAGAAAGGATTATGTACGAACCGATTGATAGCTACTTGTCAGCACACTACTACATACTGTTCGATTTCTAGTCGGGTTTTAGAAATTCACACTGATACATGTTTACTTTATCTCACCAATTTTATTAGAAAAGAGCTGGATATAGGGAAGTATTGCCTAATGGTCATGTTGGATCTCCAAAAAGCATTCGATACTGTAAATCATGACTTCCTCTTGAACAAACTCAGGGCTTTGGGTTTTTATAGCTCATCACTTCAGTGGGTGAGGTCTTACTTGGTGGGAAGAGAGCAATTGGCGGGTGTAAATGGCACCTTGTCCTTGCCACTGCAATTTATTTCTTTTTGCAGATGACTCAGCTCTTCAGGAAAAACTGAATCGATCCTCTTCGGGTCTACTGCCAAACTGAAGAAGTCCTCTGGGTTTAGAGTGGTAGTAGGTGAGACAGAAGTAACAGCCAAGGAAACTGTCACCTACCAAGGCTGTACTTTAGACAACAGGTTTATCAGGGGAGAGTATGGCCCTTAAAGCTATTGCAAAGATAAGCTCTAAAACTAAATTTCATGCTGGAATTGCACACCGCTTAGATACACCTACCCTCACAATATTGGCTGGGGGCCTCGCTCAATGTCATTTTGACTATGCATGTACATCATGCTTCTCTAGTATTTCAGTGAGTCTTTAAAAGAAACTTCAGACCTCTCAAAACAAAGTAATTAGAATTCAAATAAACACAAGAAGTTTGTGCTCTGGAGAAAGGATCAGCACTCAGTAAATAACCTCCTAAATCCTATGATAAGCTATTATGGCAAGGCTTAGGAGGTTATTTACTGAGTGCTGATCCTTTCTCTAGAAGTTTATGCTCTAGAGAAAGGATCAGAACTCAGTAAATAACCTCCTAAGCCCTATGATAAGCTATTATGGCAAGGCTTAACTATATAGACCAGTGAGCAGTGATAACTAACATGTTTTTGGGGTCATCAGGTGGGAACCTCCTTTCACCAATGTTTCGTCTAGTTGGTCCCACTCCTCTTCCTGGATTTCCTCCTGAGAGGAAGTGGATCTCTCCACCTGATCTCAAGGAGTTATGTACCCTGCTTAGCAGTTCCACCTGCTGGCCCCCAACTGACATTATTTCTTCACTTCCAGATCCATTGGCTACATCTAACTGCATCATCTGACATTTCCTTCACTGTCTTTCTCAAACTCTGTCCTCTGTACTCCGAGTTCCCCCAGGAGCAAGACAGCTGATCTTGCTATGAATCCCCTACACCCCACTTCCACTGGACAAATCCTAGTTTTCCATCCTCACTGCTCACCGTCTGCAGTCTGCATATCTAAGCTTTTTCCTTTCATAGGCTTCTTCCACTGAGTCTTCCCAAGGAACTGTCAGCTCAATGAAATAAACTATCAGTTGACTCACTGACCACAACACTACGTCAGACCTCTGCTTGGTACAAACTATTTCCTGGGGAGCAACAAGCTTTCACAGGATTATTAACAAATCAGTTCCAAAATATTTGTGAGACTATTTTGTAAGGGTTGGGGACACTCATGGGTTTTCCACTATGGGCAGCTCTACTGATTTCGTGCCTTGGCGTTTTAGAACTTCTATGGGGAAAAATACCTTTCTATACTCAGCAGCAGTCTTGTGGAATGGCTTACCTACAAATATTAAATTAGCCAGTTCCTTAACAAATTTTAAAACCAAACTGAAAAGCTGGATGAGGAATAATCTATCCTAACTACAAATCAACCATGATAGTATAGAGTTTAGCTAAATCATGTATTTTTGATATGCTATTCCTTAATATGTCTTCTCTCTATGCTGTGATGTCTATGTATTGTCTGTCTTATGTATTGGCTGTTGTATTTTAATGTCTTTGTCATATATATTGAATGTTGTACTGTCTTTGTTTCCTGTCCATATATTCTATGTCCAAAGGACCACAATGGCAACAACATTTATTGTGTTTTTATCCTTTTGGTTTTACCAATAAAAATTCAAAAAACCAATCAATCAAAAATGTATTTCAGTTTGGCCCACCACCTCAGTCCAGGTTAACAAAGCAACAAGTTGTGGGCGGATTCCCATTACACAGAGATTCATGGCCCCCAGAGGATAAATCTTGATCCCCTGAATTTTCCTCTAGTCCCATCATGAGGTTTGTTGTTGTGAATGAAATATCTTGGCAGCTGTTTGATGCAGTTTGCTTCACACTTTCAATCTATGAGAACTTTGGTGATCCCCTACATTTTCATCCAGCACCATCATCTGCTTAGTATTTCAATTTGTTTAATCTGTTTTAGAGTTTGATTTTTGTATCGATGAGCATCACAGCCTCACAGAGGCTATAAGTCTTGTTTGAAACTAAGGGGAACCAGACCAAACCCTTAACTCTTAAAGTTAACCAAAACAAGCGTGCAACAAAAATATCAGTGTTGCAGATAAGAGTTTAAACTTTTAGCTGGCCATACAAAAAAGTGTGTTCTTTCTATATTATGTATAGACTGGACTTATGGTCTAATTGTGACAGCAGCAATGTTGTGGTCTACAGCAGCAATATTTCTAAAGGTCAAAGGCTGAACTATCAGATGTAAAATCAAAACAGAAGGTGAACATATTTCCGTGTTGACTATTGCCAACTGATAACCCAACAGTTGATCATTCCAGTAAGATAACAACAGACTTCAGACCACTTGTTAATTGTGATGCTCAAGGAGTGAAATGATACTCCGATATGATAAACTGACATCCAATGAGCATTTGATCTTAACATCCAGTTAGTCAAACTTTCAATACCAAGACCTATATCAGTGCACATATCAGTTGATCAAGAGCTTTGCTTAATGGA
Organism: Epinephelus awoara; assembly: GCA_035609425.1. Taxonomy (NCBI): domain Eukaryota; kingdom Metazoa; phylum Chordata; class Actinopteri; order Perciformes; family Serranidae; genus Epinephelus; species Epinephelus awoara. Next base: position 41,089,636 of record CM069302.1, on the reverse strand, counting down.
TGTGAATTGTGTGAATTTAAATGTGAATTGGACTGCATCAGTGGTGTCTTTATCTCAGTTGGGTAAACACTTCCCCTGTGCATTATTATGTGATATTATCAGAGTTCACACTGACTAAAAAGACAATATCTAGTCAGTATCAACATTTTTTGCAGTGTACCACAGGCCCCAAGATCTTCCACAGACTGCCCCTGCATAGGGGCCAGGGCACACAAAGGGCATTCACACCTTGTTAAGTTTTACAACGGGTGCATTTGTTGGTCCCAGGCTTCTGTTGCTCCTATGACTCTGTCCCTGCTTTGAAGTGACCTTCTCTGTAGACATTTCTCTGTTAATGTGAATGCAGCACACCTTGGGGTGCATATGACCTGCTGGAAAGCACAGCGTGTAAAACTGAATGTGATCATTTTTAGAGACAATCAAGGGTTAATGTAACATTAAATTAATTTACAAGCCTAGTAATCAGTAAGGAGCTTGTTCTGTGACTGTAAATAAAGGAATACCTCCAGTTTATTACAACGTGGCTCATATTCAGTAGCCTAGCTTTAACAATCCTCTCTATCAGTAATAATAACACTGGACTTAATTGCTGAGATGTGAGAACATAATGACATCACTGCAACAGAGTCAGATGGGACAGGAAACAAGAGCAGTCAGATGAGGTATGCTGTAAACAAATTAAACTAGTGATTCCAAAACATTTTGTGACAAAGACACCAGATCATAGGCATCAAGGATTTTTTTCATGGCATGGTGATTTTTGTTAAGTACAAAACCAGCTTTCATAAGCACTGTCAATAACGTTAACAGCTCAGCACCCTATAATTTATGACATATGAGTTATCAGATTATGTTTAAAGCTGAAAACAAGGACGTAATGAACTATGAGGCACAGCTGAACTGACCAGTATTCTCTAGTGTTGTGTCGTTTGCGAATGAATGGTTCAAAAGAACGAATGGTTCAAAAGAACGAATCTGTTTAGTGAACATACTGAACTGGAACTGATTTGTTCATTTCTCAGTTCAGTTGGGCTCAGCAGCGAAGCGTGCAGGCCGAGAGTGGAACTGCCAATTTGGTCCGTGCGAACGATGAATCACTTGTGAGTTACGAGGCAGCAAAGGGTGCAGGGAGGGACTGCCTACCATATGGCGAATCACTCGATGAACGAATCACTCGGTGAAACAAATCACACAGTGAACGACGTAACCCTGATCTCCAAGTGATTCAAATAATTTATTCTCAGCGACACACTTTCATAGGGACTGTTTTCTAAGACATCAAAATGATTATGTTATGAATCATTACCTATTTTGATGTCTCACTTTACTTTAGGGTACACAAAAAGAACAACTAATGAATAGGTACTGATACAATAATCATTACCTACTCATTTTGATGTCTCACTTTACTTTAGGGTACACAAAAAAGGTAGGTAATGATTAAGTAATAGTTAGTTCCTCATTAGTTCCTCAGTAACTACTACTCTGAAATTCGATCAGGACTTACTGAAGAACTGACCATTAACTAATAGTTAGTTAATCATTCATTCCAAATTTTCGGCCGATTGAGCATGTTGAATCTGCAGCGGAGCTTGTCAGTGAGAGAGATCCCTCTGACTGGCTGTTCAGTTGTTATATCCTCTTCCCTGTAGCGAGTGAATCTGCCTGTAGTGAAACCGGGGCTAAGCGGTGCTTCCTCCTCAGGCTCCAATTCACTCAGCTGCCTGACAGACCCGCTGCTTCTTCCCACTTTAACCTGAATAACAAACCGGAGCTAGCTGGGAGCGGCTAGCAGAGCGTTAGCCGCAGCATGACCGGAGGGAAGCAGCCAGTTAGCCTCCGCTAACGTTAGCTTCCCAGCTAACGTTAGCCCCGGCTCTCCGTTTGGATCCAACCGGAGCACCGAGCCCTGGTTTGTTATTCAGGTTAAAGTGGGAAGAAGCAGCGGGTTTGTCGGGCAGCTGAGTGAAGCTGGGTGAAGTGGAGCCTGCGGAGGAAACACCGGGAGTGTCTGGACATAATAGTCCGTGGACATATTGCGCTGCTCGGCTGCACAGATAGGAAACCCCTCGGCTGACAGGATGTATCACTCTGTCACTCCGCGCTTCTTTGTTGAGCTCATGCATTCAACGGACTTCCAGTTTCCGTTTTTGCTTTATTTCCTTTCACGCAGGCGCAGAACGTACGTGCTACTTGGCCATTGGATGTAGTCTTTTTTTCCCCCACAACTTTATTTAAGACAGGAAGTTTACACAATGCAGATCTTCAACATTTCACATATATGTCATATATCACATATGCTGGGGCGGATAAGAGTTTACAATAAAATATTAAAATGATCACAAATATTAATGGTTTTGATTGCCTTTTGATTCAGGGAAAATTTAATGGAATTGATGTACTGAAAGCAACAAAAGAGGGTTTTTTATGTGTAAACTTAAATTTGTGAATGTGAAATCTTGCCAAAAGTAAGATGAGATTAATAATAAATCTTTCAATGGGTTTTGCTGTATTTCTGTTAAATTCAAAAAGTCCAAACAGCACATCCCTCCAAAACAGCTTAAATTAGGTTTTTAATAATGTTCGCAATAAAATTACAAAAATCACTCCAGAGTCTGTTGACACTGGGGCAGTGCCAAAATAGATGAGTAACCGTTTCAAGTGTCGGGTGTAGTCTTTGTAGTGTGTTCAAATGCAACTGACACAGGGTGACGTGAGACGACATAGAAGACGCAACAGTTGGCTTCCGTTGCCGCTAGTTCTTTGATGTCGGTTTGGTGTGTCAGCACCTTGTACAGAATAACATGGATGGTCATATTAATGTGTATGTGGTCTGAAAATAATGAATTAAACTCTTTGCAAGAATCCTGCTGTCTGTGATTTTATTTGTTAAGGAACTAATTGTAAAGATGATGATGAAGTAATGAAAGACTACTCATTATGTGTCACTTTACTTTAGGACATAAAAAGGTTAACTAATGGACAGGTTATTGAGTAACGTTTCTGTACTGATGAAGTAACTAGTTGACTAATTATTAAGTCGTGATTAACTCCTCTATGAAATTTGATCAGGAGTTAACGAAGAACTGACCATTAACTAATAGCTAGTTCCTCAGTAGTTCCTCAGTAGTCCTACAGAAGACGAGAACGGCCATGTACTGTTTTTTTTGTGCACCGTTATGTCGCGATAACGACTTATTATTTCGTTATCCCGAGATAACGAATTTATTATCTCGTTATCTCGACAAAACAAAGATTGTTTTCTCGTGATAATTGTCAAGCCTGATGATTGTGCACTGGTTAATGTGATCGTCTTGATTTCAGCCTACAAGAGCTGCTGTGGTCCTGCTAGATGCCTCCTGCTGCTGCTGTTATCATTAGTAACACTTCTACTGTTACTGTACACACATGATTATTGTCACATACCGTATATTTCCAAATAGCCGCCGGAGGTTTGACCCCATTTTGCATATTAAACGCCAGTCAGATTAAGCCCGGTACTTATTGTAGCCCACTCTAATAAGACCCAATAATAATAATAATAATAATAATATGGACCTATGGACCTATATGCCTACAATGAGTACCGGGCCATCAAATCACAGCATCCGCGGTGAGAGGACACGGAATTGTGTGCGCTATTACGCACGCGGGTGTAGGTGATCACGGATATTTGATGTGGGAAAGATGTAGCCAGATGTATTACCTGTTTTAGATACGTGGTTGTCTGAGTCATGTGCGCCACTTCACCGCCGACTTTAAAGCACAAACAGTCCCTCAAGGAGGGACAGCCTTGCAGGCAGGGAGAGAGCAGCCGTTGCGAGCTGCTCTCTCCCTGCCTGCAAGGGAGAGAGCATTTAACACGCAAAATGGGGTCAAACCCCTGGCGGCTATTAGGTGCCTGGTGGCTATTTGCCACCGGGCGACTCTTTGGAAATATGACTAATGATAACAGCAGCAGCAGGAGGCATCTAGCAGGACCACAGCAGCTCTTGTAGGCTGATATCACGAGAAAACAATCTTTGTTATATCAAGATAACAAAATAATAAGTCGTTATCACGACATAACAGTGCACCAATAAAAAAATACATGGCCATTCTCGTCTTCTGTAGATTTCCCATCAAATTGCACGGTAACTCCGCTGTGCGTCCATACAGATTTGGGTCCTCCATCCCACCACAACTCTATTTGGGTTTGATTAATTTATTTTTGTTGATTTGTTTAATTTGTTTATAGCCTAGGTCATTTGTTGTGATTTTAATAATTTCTTTTGTTTATTTAGTTTAATATTCAGCTGTAGGGTTTGCTTTCAGTTAGTGGGGCTTTACTATTCTTGGTCCCTGCCCACGACTGAGTTTTTTTTTTGTTTTTTTGTTTCTGCATTATCTTCTTGTGTTGGTTTTGTTGTAGGCTATCATTTGGTTTCTGTCATTCAGTTAGTTATTAGGTCATTTATTTTGTGTGTGTGTGTGTGGACTATCCTGTTTTAACTGTACAACCTATCTGCCTGAGTGTCCCACCACAAGCGGTATTAATTTTCTTTTCTTTTCTTTTCCAGGACAGGAGCTTGCGGCAGACTTTCCCGATGGTGGTTTCCCCCCTCAATCCCCTTAAAGCTATAGTTGGTAATGTTGGAGAGCTAGCAAGATTTGAAAGCGGCTCCTCCTCTAAGCTCTGCCCCCTCCTCCCCCTCCTGTCAGTGCTCCGTCCAAAGCCACAGCCCCACACAAGCTTGAACGCCCATCCTGCAGTCAGCAGGGCAGAGGAGAGCCGAGTAAAATAACAAATCCCCCCGAAGCAAACAAATAATTACCTGTCCAACAGAAAGACAGCAACCTCATCACTACATCACTTTTCAGGCCCTTCAGTTCCCTCAGTTGTCCACCGTTCAAAAGCTGCACGGATGTTGATGTCTGGTTTGTCCTCTCGCTTTATCCAAAGCCTTTTTCGTCACAGCCTTTTCTGCCTCTTACTTTCCTTTCTCAGCCTGTTTAGCGGGGCGAGCTGTTACAAATTACACTGGAAGTGGTACTTTTGGCTGCATTTTCTCTGCCATTGTTCAGCAAACTCCTGCTCACTTGGTATTTCTGCTGAGGAGTGTGCTGAATGTTTCCGTCAACGGTGACAGGTGATGAGTGCATGCGGGGAGGAGGGAGGGACGGAGGGGGGCTCGGGCAGGACGAGACATGAAGATCTGATTGCTTCTTTCCATTCGCACTGAATGGCAGGAATTGGTCAGAGTTTTTACAGGCCTGCAGCTGCCACAGAGGTCTTAGGTTTTTTTTTCATTCCTTTTTCTGAACACATTATGTATTGACTACCATTTCACCCAATATAACAATAAGTGTTTCTGAAAAGGATTACCAACTATAACTTTAATTTGGTGTGGCACGTGGTGGTTTGGTTTGTAGTGATTTTCTTTGGTTTGCCTACTAGCCTACTAGCCCTGTTCCTGCCATTTGTTTATAATTTTCTACCGCAGTTAATATGAAGTTAGATTTGTGTCTTTATTACATGTGAGAAAATAAATGATGAGAGAAAAATAAATGATGAGAGAAGAAAAATGTTTGAGAGAAAAAGTTTTCACACCGATTGCATAAAATAATAATATTTGAGACTAAAAAAAGTTTTGAGAGAAAGTATTGTCATAGAATATAAAAAATAATTTGAGATTTAAAAAATGATTTTCGAGAAGAAAAAAAACCTCAAAATCGTTTTACTTTCAAATATTTTTTTGCTATTGGCCAGTCTCAATCGAATTGACAGCTGGGTGAGGATCGTCTTGGGAGTCGAATTCAACTAAATCATTCATCATCTGTGTCATCATCTTACCCAAACATTGGAGTCTCCGCTCCCAAATAACGCAGTGCATCTATGCCGGTGAATCGACCATGGTGGATGAATGATTCAGTTGAATTCGACTCCCAAGATGATCCTCACCCAGTCAATTCGAATGAGACTGGCCAATAGGAACGTGGCCCTGCCCATGACATTATTTTCACAGCTAAAGCAAAATCCTGACACGAGTGCAAAGACTTAGGTTTTGAGAGAGAGAAGAAAAATGTTTTGAGAGAAACAATTTTTTTTGAGAGAAAATGTTTTCACACTGATAGCAAAAAAATAATATTTGAAGGGGTCTTTTTTCCTCGGAAATCATATTTTAAATCTATTAAATCTAATTTTAGTCTCAAATATTATTATTTTATGCAATCGGTGTGAAAACTTTTTCTCTCAAACATTTTTTTTCTCTCATATCATTTATTTTCTCGCATGTAATAAAGACACAAATCTAACTCCATAAATTAACAGTAGTTCTCATTTGACACTCAGGCTGTGTATTTTCGACATCTTTGTGTTCTTTTAAACTATAGAAAAGTTTTAATCAATAAACATTTGTTATTACATTTGGAAGCCCATCTCACATCCTCTATACTGGTGTAACAAATCTGTGTGACCTTCTGTTAGTAAGAGTGTAGAGTGAGTAGAGTGCATTTCCTGGGGTGCAATTCCCCAAGTGGTGTTGTCAGACAATTTCCCTCTCTCCATTTGGCCACAGCTTCACTGAACTATAAAAATATATTATGACAAGCTTAGATTTATCAATTGCCAGAATAAGTTATAATGATGAATTTTGAACCAGAAAGTGCTCTATATTTCACCTCAAAACAACTTTGTTGCACACTCTAATATCCACATAGGCAGGAGGTCACTAACTATACGACATAACTCATAGTGCAAAATGTTTTTTACCACAACATTAACTGTAATCCATTAGAACCACTTTGAAATGCATAAAAAATAATCACTGCTTAATGTGAATGATTAAGAACACATTTAAACAGCTTTCTTTGGCTTATGGCCTTAAACATAGGTCTTGTCTCACAGCATGCTTAGAAACTCCACCCATTTAACACGAACACACCACAGTATGTTAAGTTCACATGATAGTGTTGTTTATTGGCCTTAAACTGATTCGGTGAAATTGTTTTTCTAAATCTTAGTCAAATTATGTCAAAACTCAAAAATTGTCTTACCATTAAAAAAAATTATGTCAAGCTCACAATGAGTTTTTGTGTCAAGTGAATGTAAAGTTTTATGTAATTGTGACAATCCTTGGCATTGTGTAGACTTGTGTGATGGGAGTAAACAAGGAAGCAGTCCTGATTGATCTTGTTAGGAGGTAGGTTGAGGCAGTGATTGAGCTGCCCCAATCATGGAGTCGCATGTTTGGAACTGTGTGAACTTTGAATGAACTTTGAGTCATTTTAAGGTATGTCCTGGCAATATTTCTGTTCCAAAACCTAACCTCAGTAACTTTACTTGCTTAAAGCTAACCTCCGTAACTTTACATTAATATGTGAGTTTATGTTTAGGATGTAACATTACACATGTTGCGCTGACTCATGGGATACCATGCAAATTATTGTACATGCATTTTTTTGTAGGATATCATACACACTCTTCTATGAAAATATGTTGTAATCAGCCGTAGCCCTTTGTAAATAGAGATTCCACAATATTGCTGAAAGGAAGATCCACCATTACTCCGGTGCTGCTTTTTACACAGAACCAAATAATCCCGGCTGCTCCAGTGTATGATTTAAGATAGCATGCTGGTGTCCTGAAGCAAAAGAGACGTCACTTTGGCTCTATTACTATTTAACAGCAGAACACCACTGGATGTTTGTACTTTTTATACTGAACGATGAGGCGGAATAATGGCCCAGCATTCCCCTCTTGAACAGGCTTTGTGATAGGGGGTCCGTTTCACAAAGCAGGTTTAGTGAAAACTCAGAGTCTGTTAACCCTGAAATGAGGGAAACTCTGGGTGTTCTGTTTCAAAAAGGGAGGTAACTCAAACCAGAGAAAGAGGGGTAACTCTAGCCTGTTTCAGACAGAGAGGTAACTTCAGCTCTCGGTCAGTTACCGCAGTAACGGAATCTATGAACCCTAACCTGGTCGGCCCCAGGTTTTTCTCAATGAACCTCGAGTTTCTCTCTGTCTCCGCCCTCTTTCAGAGCCACACACTCCATTAGATTTCCTCATTCATTCCCTCAGCAGGCGAGTTTTGGCGTAGCGTAGTTCTGCCGTCTGTCATTTAAAACAATCATTTTAAAAATCAGAGTCAGTGTATTAGAAGTCCATTAGGCACAGTAGGTGGAGACTTTTTTCACTAACATTGTATGTCATTTTGATAACGATCCTGTGGATGAAAGTGCAGCATTACTGCGCAAAGAATTAAATATTCGTCAGGAGATAGTTATCAGACCGCACATAGATGTTCTAGCATTTCCACACAATTATCTTTTTGAGCTGTACCGTTTCACGTCACAGTCCATCATCTGCATACACAACCTAATCCGTCCTTACATTTGCAACATTACCAATCGTAGTCATGCTCTCTCATCCCAGCAGATATTGTGTGTTGCACTGTGTTTCTTTGCAAATGGAAGTTTTTTGGACAATGTCGGAGATGCTGAGCACTTGAGTAAGGCAACTGTATGCAGGGCGGTCAGAAAAGTGTGCTCGTTTTACGGGCATCTGCCTTCTTTCTGTTGGCTGAGTAGAAGTCTGTGTTAGTTTAAATAGGCTTAATTATTTAACAGAACATGATATAGATGAGAAGACATTTATGTGTGTGAAAACAGCATTATGTTGTGGATAAAACAACTGCACAGTCTAACAGCAACTTAATATTTACTTTACAATGTAAAACGTGATCAAAATGAGGTACCCCCATGAGATTATGCTGAGGTCTTACATGTTTTTATATTTCATCCTAAACTGCTGCCAAGTGCGCTTCTCCCCCGCGGGATTACACCTAAATGAAATAAATTAATAGGTTACCATTCAAGCAGTTTTCCCCTGTAATATTATTGTGATTGCAAAGGACTACATTTAAACTTATGTACTTCTTTTTGAAAACGTGTGCAAACTTGCCATATGAGCACATTAAGATTTCCAATTCTAGTGGGGTGAAAAACGCAGCCCTCCCATTTCCCGTTGCCATGGTGACTCGTCGAATCGGGGCTCCATTGATGCTGGCTTTTTATAGTTGTGGTGCACACGCTTAACTCCAGGTGAAACTACTCTGAGTTGATTAAACTGATTCACATCAGCTGTTCTGGAACCGGAAACTCAGAGTTTCCTATCTCAGAGTAGATCAACTCAGAGTTCAGGATTAGACTCAGAGTTTGTTGAACCTGCTTTGTGAAATGGACCCAGGGGCTTGAGATAGGTCAAAGTCAAAGAAGGAAGCCAGTTTTTAAACTATAATGGATACCCTCTTTTTTCATCTAAATAGGTTTGACTAACCTGGAGGTTTGTTTAAAACCTGCCTGATCTAGCTGCTCATGGATGGATTCCTGAATGGGCCTACTGGGTACAGGCCCAGTGTCAGGGCCCCCACTGACCTTTTATCTGCAAAATGTCCCTCAAATTACTGGGACATGTACCAGTCAAGAAAAGACTTAAAATGACCAAGAAGAGATGCAAAGGAACTGCAAAGAGACACAAATAACAACAAAGAGAAACGCAAACAAAACACAAAGAGGCATAATGACAACAAAGAAATAGAAAACATTATCAAAAAATGAGGCAAAACCCACAAAGTCTGTGTTTGTTTCTTCTTTGAAGAAGAGGTTGTGAGGCCTTTTGCATATCTCTGTCCATGTGACTGCTCATGTGTCTTACCCATTTGAGCAATGTTTAAGTACAATATTATTATTAGAGTTCAGTGAGCAAAAATTTGAATGATTGTTGCTATGGTTTTGCCCCTATCTTTTACAGGTTTAAATAAAAGATCTCAGTTTTTTATCCAGTTAGTGGATATATTTCTCTCAAATTTTGCTTGCAATGTTGTTAAAATCTGTGTTAGTGAGCACTCCTTTTCCAATATAATCCACCCACAGGTTTTGCATATTAAGATGCTGATTTAACAGAATCATTACTACACAGGTGTGCCTTGGGATGGTCACAATTAAAGAACACTCTAAAATGTGATGTTTGATTTTGAAAAAATACATTTATTAGGATTTCATGGTGATTGCTACAGAAATGCATTTTTTGGTCATAGATACCCCAAAGACTCGGTCAGTATCTCTTCAGTGGCTGTTTGAAGTTGCTGGATATTGGCAGGAGTTGGAACACACTCTCGTACATGTCGATCCAGAGCATCCCAAACATGCTCAATGGGTGACATTGAGTCACATGCCATGCAACAACTGGGATGTTTTCAGCTTCCAGGAACTGTGCACAGATCCTTGTAACATGGAGCCATGCATTTTCATGCTGCAACATGAGGTCATGGTAGCAGATGAATGGATGAATAATTTTGTGTATTTAAACTGCCAATAAAAATCAATAAAATGCACCTGTGTTTGTTGTCCATAGCTTATGACAGTGCATACCATAACCCCACCACCACCATGGGGCACTGTTCACAAAGGTGGCACTGGCAAACTGCTCACTCACACAACACCATACATACTGTTTGCCATTTGGAAAACACTACTCCAAAGCACCAGATGCAATCGAAGGTGAGCAGTTGCCCACTCAAGTCGGTTAAGACCCTGATAGTGAAACAAGCATGCAGATTAGCTTCCCTGACATGGTTTCTGATGGTTTGTGCAGGAATTCTTCAGTTGTTGCATCAGCTGTCTTGGTGGCTGACAAACTTGCAGGTGAAGATGCTAGATGTGGAGGTCCTGAGCTGGTGTGGTTACATGTGGTTGGGCTGGTTGGATGTACTGCCAAGTTAACTAAAACAAAATTGGAGATGTCTTATGGTCGTGGCATAAAGATTCAGTTCACAGATAGCGGCTCTGGTGGACATTCCTGCAAACTCAAAAATTGGGACATCTGTGTCATTGTGATGTGTGATCAAACTGCAGATTTTAGAGTAACCTTTAAATGTGACCATCCCAAGGCACACCTGTCACAGTCTTTGTCTCCCATTCCCCTCCTGTCACTCTGCTGCAGTGATTTTCCACTCTCCCTCCCTCTGCTTCACTCTCCCGATCAGCCACACCTGCAACTCATCCCCAGCAATCAAGCCAGCATAAAAGCCTCAGTCCCACACTCACCAGTTACCAGATTGTTCTTCAGCATTGTGCGAGACTTCTACTCCAGCGTTCTTCTCCTGCCCGATCACCCATTGCCGACTCTGCCTGTCCCCGACCTGCTCTCCTCGCCTGCCTTCTGGTAAACTTACCTGCCTTCCGTCTCTGACCACGTGTTCTGCCTCCGTGGACTGCTCACCTGGCTTTGAACCCCTCGCCTGTCTCAGACTGCTCCTCTGCTCTCTCCTCATCTGCACCTCTGCATGATCGGCTGGATCTTCAGGCTACGGACTCCTCACTCCGTCATCAGCGGCTGAAGTAAGCTCCTTCCCTTCACGTCACGCTGTGAGAGAACTGAACTGTTCGGGTCTGGGGGCTCTGATGCTTCCCCTCAGTTCTGCGGCTGGATTCGGCCTCATCCCTCCCCCACGTCTGAGCCTCAGAGACTGTGTGAGGGCACTCCGCTTGAAGAACGAACTGTGCACTGAATCGACTCATTCTGCTCCGCTCCCTGTTTGCTGTGGTGACAATAAAAGTCATTACCAACTGTTCCTGCTCTCTGTTGTACTGCTTTTGGGTCCAAACCATACCCGTTACAGTACAATCTGGCCAAGTATGGACCCAGCAGACCCCTCCTCTCCTCAGTCTCGCCTAGCTCGGGTAGAGGGGATGCTCCAGCAGCATGAGACACAGTTAGCCTCCATCGCGGCGGAGGCTCGTCAGTCAGCTTTGGCTCTGGAGCGAGCGCTAACCTTGCTAGCCACCCAGGTGCAACAGATGGCTTCTTCCATGATGCAACAAGCCACCTTCGCCTCAGCTCCAGCCCCTCCTGCTCCGGCTCCAGGGTTACCTTCGGTCACCGCATCAGATCCAGAGGGCTGCAATCCGTTCCTGACCAAATGCTCCATCCTGTTTGCCCTGCAGCCCCACACCTTCGCTTCAGAGGCAGCGAGGGTCGCCTTCACCATCAACCACCCCACTGGCAGAGCACGTCTGTGGGGAGCGGCGGAGTGGGAGAGAGGCACGCCAGCCCGCGCCTCATTCCAGGCCTTCAGGGCAGAACTACGCAAGGTGTTTGGACCCGTTTCCCTGAGTCCTGATGCCACTGGGGGACTCATGAGCCAGAAGCAGGGGGAACGGGTGGTAGGTGACTATGCTATCAACTTTCGAACCCAGGTCCGACTCAGTGACTGGAATGCTGCAGCCCAGTGCGATGCCTCCCTCAATGGACTAGCACCTTACATCAAGGACGAGCTGGTCTCGTTTGACCTCCCAGCTTCCCTTCACGGACTCGTTGAGCTGACTATGAGGCTAGATAGGTGTATTCTGGCGAGGAGAAGGGAGCTACGCCGAGAGGGAGAGGACCATCGGCCATCCACCCGCCAGTGTGGGTTGCCAGCTGCCCCCGTCCCTCTCCAGCCAGGCCAGTCACTTCGTCTCCCAGTGCCCAGTAAAAGGGAAGGCTCACCAGTGAAGAGGGGCATCCTGCTGAGCCGGTCCCAGGACTCTGCCCCCAACCCTAGACCATTGTTTCACGCCCAGCAACCTGCTGGTGGGGGTTCCCACACCCTCGCCACCTTCATTGACTCTGGGGCGGATGTTAACCTGATCGACGAGGAACTTGCCCGTGAGCTAGATATCGATCAGGTTCTCCTGTCCTGTCCAGTGCTGGCCAGCGCTCTGGATGGTTATCTCCTAGGGACCGTCACCCATCAAACCACGCCCATCCCCATGCTCCTGTCCAGCACCCACCATGAGACCATTCAATTCCACGTCCTGAGGTCTCTCGACTACTATGACTTCTGAGAGGTGTTCAGCAAGGCGAGGGCCACCTCTCTGCCCCCCCATCGGCCCAACGACGGCACCATCGATCTCCTGCCCAGCACCACACCTCCCTAGGGTCACCTCTACTCCCTTTCCGCACCTGAAAGGGAGGCCATGGAGGCTTACATCAGCAACGCCTTGTCTGCCGGGATCATCTGTCCTTCCTCATCTCCTGCCGGTGTGGGGTTCTTCTTCGTGGACAAGAAGGACGGCTCCCTGAGACCTTGCATCAACTACAGAGCCCTGAACGACATCATGGTTAAGAACCATTATCCTCTCCCCCTCATCGCCTCAGCTTTCGAGCTGCTCCAAGGGGCCACCATCTACACCAAGCTGGACCTCCGCAACGCCTATCATCTGGTTTGGATTCGTGAGGGGGACGAGTGGAAGACGGCCTTTTAAACGTCCACTGGACACTATGAGTACCTGGTGATGCCATTTGGCCTTACCAATGCCCTGGCCGTTTTCCAGGCCCTCATCAATGACGTTTAAAGGGACATGCTCAATAAGTATGTGTTCGTCTACCTAGATGACATTCTGATCTTCTCCCGGTCGCAGCAGCAACACATACACCATCTCTAGACTGTCTTGCAACGCCTGCTAGAGAACTCCCTGTTTGTCAAAGCAAAGAAGTGCGAGTTCCACGTCTCCTCCGTCTCCTTCCTGGGGTACATCATCGGCCAGAACCACATGGAGATGGACCCCACCAAGGTCTCCGCTGTCCCCTCCTGGCCCGTCCCCGATTCTCGTAAGCAGTTGCAACGGTTCCTGGGGTTCGCCAACTTCTACCGAAGGTTTATGCGGGGATACAGCACTGTAGCCGCACCACTCACCGCTCTCACCTCCTCCAAGGTACCTTTTCGGTGGACCCAAGCTGCCGAGGAGGCATTTCAGCACCTGAAAGGTCGGTTCAGCTCGGCTCCCATTCTCCTGGTCCCCGACCCCGATAGACAGTTCGTAGTGGAAGTGGATGCTTCCGATGTGGGGGTGGGGGCCGTCCTCTCCCAACGATCTGCAGAGGACCAAAAACTGCAGCCCTGCGCCTTCTTCTCCAGGCATCTGTCCCCGGCGGAGAGGAACTACGACATCAGCAACCGAGAACTGTTGGCGGTGAAGCTGGCGTTGGAGGAGTGGCGCCACTGGTTGGAAGGAACCAAGTCCCCCTTCCTCGTATGGACAGATCATAAAAACCTGGAATATATCTGCTCAGCTAAGAGACTGAACTCTCGTCAGGCCAGGTGGGCACTGTTCTTTGCCAGGTTTAATTTCTCCCTCTGCTACCAGCCAGGCTCCCGCAACATCAAACCAGACACCCTGTCACGCCAGTTCATTGTCGGAGAGGAGAACACCTCTAGACCGGACACTATCCTTCCCGCTTCCCGCCTGATGGTCGCACTTACCTGGGAGGTGGAGGAGCGGGTGAAGGCCTGGCTCACCTGCCACCCTGAGATTCAGCAAACTAAGGAGGTCCTGCAACGACGGTTCTGGTGGGCCACGCTGGAGGAGGACACCAGGGACTGGCAGTCTGCAACCAGAATAAGACTCCCCGACGAGCCCCTGCCGGTTACAAACTCATTGGACTTTGTTACTGGGCTGCCACTGTCAGGGGTTTACACTGCCATCTTGACAGTGGTGGACCAGTTCAGTAAGATGGCTCACTTTGTGCCCCTCCCCAAGCTCCCGTTGGCTAAAGGGACTGCAGAACTGGTCTTACAGCACGTGTTCCGGCTCCACGGCCTCCCGTCAGATGTGGTGTCGGATTGAGGCCCCCAGTTCACCTCGGTATTCTGGAGAGAGTTCTGACACCTTATTGGAGCCTCCACCAGCCTGTCCTCTGGGTTCCATCCCCAGTCTAACGACCAGTCTGAGAAGCTGAACCAGGAAATGGAGACGGTGTTCCGCTGCATGGCTTCCAAGCACCCCTCAACCTGGTCCAAGCAGCTGTTGTGGGTAGAATACGCCCACAATACCCTTACCAGCTCCGCCACAGGGCTCTCCCCCCTTTCAGTGCGCCTACGGCTTCCAGCCTCCCCTGTTTCCTGCCCAGGAGAAGGAGGCCTCCTGCCCGTCTGTAGAACTGTGTTTGGGGGGGGGGTTCTGTCACAGTCTTTGTCTCCCATTCCCCTCCTGTCACTCTGCTGCAGTGATTTTCCACTCTCCCTCCCTCTGCTTCACACTCCTGATCAGCCACATCTGCTCTCACTCTCCTGATCAGCCACACCTGCAGCTCATCCCCAGCAATCAAGTCAGCATAAAAGCCTCAGTCCCACACTCACCAGTTGCCAGATTGTTCTTCAGCATTATGGGAGACTTTCCAGCGTTCTTCTCCTGCCTGATCACCCGTTGCAGAGTCTGCCTGTCCCCGACCTGCTCTCCTCGCCTGCCTTCTGGTAAACTCACCTGCCTTCCATCTCTGCCTCCGCGGACTGCTCACCTGGCTTTGAACCCCTCGCCTGTCTCCGACTGCTCCTCTGCTCTCTCCTCATCGGCACCTCTGCACGATCGGCTGAACGCTCTGTCATCAGTGGCTGAAGTAAGCTCCTTCCCTTCACGTCACACTGTGAGAGAACTGAACTGTTCGGGTCTGGTGCTTCCCCTTGGTTCTGCGGCCAGATTCGGCCTCATCCCTCCCCCACGTCCAAACCATACCCGTTACACACCTGTGTAGTAATGATGTGGTTTACTCAGCACCTTGAAATAGGGTTGCCACCTTGGATTTGTGAAAAAAAGGGACACTCGACCAAATGTTTGAGGCAGAGGGCTCGGCCATTATTACCAGTTCAGACTGACCAATGAACATGAAATTCGGACATAGGAGACCAGATTTATCATTCCATGTCTTTCTATGTGCCTGTATTTTATATTAATTTTTATATCAGTGGAAAAAAACAAATCTGTGTGACTAAATTCTTACATTTTTACATGTATCTCACCATAGCAAGTTGACATATTCTGCCATATCTGAAGTGGGGAGACTCTCTGGAATCTGGCAATATAAGAACCATGATGGTGGGACATTCTGTCACTTCACAACTGTCCAAAACATGTGGTTTGTGCCAGGTGGACACGATTGCCAGTAGTTTATACATACAAGTTCATACAAAGTTTGAGGAGTGTCAACTGGACAATATGGAGATATTTGCATCTTGAAAGCCGGACGACAAATGTGGACAGACAGGGAGAACCACAGGCAAGCCTAAGACGTGGTAAGATACGATATTCCTCACTATATGAAGTGACTGATAACAAGAGCTGTATAATGGGTTGTAAAGAAATTCGTCAGGATTTTATTTGGTAGAAATTAATCTGTATTTATAGCATGATGGGATGACAGCACAATGATGTGTGGTATCACTGGAAAGCTCTGCTCCTGCGCTTTCATGTGATATGCGTGGCATTTCTGTGCGACTCTGCATTCGCGAGTAATTCATCCAAGAGTAATGTGTGTGCAAAGCTGTATGAAAGCTCTGTCATACATCATTTTAGTGCAACTTTATCGTTGTTTTTCGCTGTGAAAACATTCGGAAAGCTACAATTCCTCTGTTTCACGTGATATGCGTGGTTTCTCGCTATGACGCACGGTCGCGGAGAAAAACCATAGAGAAGAACAGGTGTGATTTTGGATGTACTATGCGTCGTTCTGGATGGACTCCTTGGCCTGCTGCTGCTGTTGCTGCATTTTCCCCAAAAAACGGGACAAATTGTGTCCCGGGAGAGATCTTTTTTTCCTGGGACAGCTGATGAAATAAGAGAACAATTCTGGGAAAAACGGGACGGGTGGCAACCCTACCTTGAAATGCCACACCTGAAATGTCAGGAGGATGGATTATCTTGGAAAAGGAGAAGTGCTCACCAAAGGCAGCAAACAGCACATGGCAAAACATGGATGCATAAAGAGAGCTCTGTAGCTGTGTCTCATGTGACAAAATATGGATGAGGAAAGACTAATAATTGAGATTGAGAAATATCCCGGGCTTAACGACCAATGCTGACATTAGACAAGACAATGGCCAAAAACATATTAGCTGATGGGTCATAGCTCTGGAGATCAGCTCTTCAGATGAGAGAGTTTAATTATGGGCTGTCCGTGCATGATTTTAAGGTAATGCAGAGGTAGAGGAAGTACAGATCTTTCAGTAAAAGTAGTAATAATCATTGCATGACATGCTGTGGTGGGGCCAGTGTGTTTTCATCTTAACACAGATTTTACCAACATTTGAGAGAGAGATATATATTGTGTGCATCAAAAAAGTCTTAGATCTTTAACTTAAACCTGTGAAAAATGGGAGCAAAAACAAGTGTTGCATTGAAATTTGTGTTTAGTGTAATTCTCATTAGACAAAAATTGAAAAAACAAAACAACTTCATTTCCTCATGCCTCATACTTAAAAGTATGAGGCTCAAACCACTGTGGATGGGTCTCCTGTAATCCTGTAGCACAGTGCAGTCCTTGTACATGCATGGCCTACTATTATTTGTATCAGTCACTCATCACTCACACATAGTGCAGTGGTATCCTGGTCAATTTGGCCTCTGTTAAAGAGCCAGCCCATTGAGTGGAGCGCCAGTGAAGGATTTAAAGATGATCCTGATGAGGATCAGATTCCCTCCTTGTTCATCTAGAAACGAGAAAAAACTCCAGAAGTGTTTTTTTTCTCTGTGTAATGGTGGGGTTAGGGTGGGAAGTAGACTGGAGGCACCTGAAACAGTGTTGTACCCACCTTTTCAATATGAATGACTTTACTTGTCAGGGCTGAATGTGGGATTAAATCTTTTGAGCACACCCACTCCGAAGAAGCTCAGTGTGAAATAAAAGCCTCTATTGTGTGACAGCTGCTCTCCCCCAGGGCCCTCACAGCTCCCTGGCCCTCCCAGCCACCTCACACACTCTCTCAACCCTGAACTGGCAATTAGACGGTCAAATCAAAATCCTGGCACTCAGGACTAATTGTTTCTAACAGGCCTTTGTAAAGGACCATGTTGTTTCCTATTCAGGGCAGCTTTGCTGCCTCCTTGTGTGTCAGGTAGGGGAAGGCATCATTCCAGCCGGGAGATAAGCCACAGGCTTTTTTAATACCTAAAAGTACACTTAATTTTCACCTTCCTTTCACGGTTCAGGTGCACTTGTGTATTGAAGCGGTCAGAATTTGCAGTGAGTGGGTTGGCCTGACGGATACAGTACCTCACAGGATGTCATTCATCAGCTGCATCCGGAATGTGTTAAAAAGAGTGAAATGCTTGACTTTTCTAAAGACAGAGTGCCTGTCAGGTAATGATAGTGATATTGTCACGACGAGTCTGACTAGAACCAGGCTTTTAAAATATATATAAACTTGTTAATCCGACCAAAATCGTACCAAACGGAATTTCTCAAAGTCAGACTAACACACCCTAATAATGTGTTTGGGAGTCGAATTACTACTGGCCTAGGTGCTCTGCACATACTCCACAGTTTCTGACCCAGGCTTTGACTCGAAATGCATTAAATGTGTAACAGAAGAAGAGGCCAGTAACTACACAGTGAAATCTACATTCAGAGTCATGCATTTTTGGATGAATGAAATGTACAGAGCTGTTAAGTTGTCCACCATGGTACCAGTTTGCCACTAGCTTACCATAGCTTACTTGTTTGTTGATTTTTCCAGAAGGTCCAATACTAACAAATTGAAAGGGGGCATATCACCACCTATTGTAGCGGAGTCAGACATACTTTGGTCCATAAATCAATTCCCCTCCCGTGCTTGTATACTGAGACAAGGACAATGGTCAAATTAAATGGCCTAGTCAAGCTATAAACATTTTACTGTGCATGTAAATGTACTGAGTGTGTTGGTATGGTACTGTTTTGTAGTGTTAATTATTGATTTAACCTGGATAACAGCAAACCAGCCTATGTTATCAACTGACAATACTATGAAGATTCCTCCATGATATAAAATATTGGGCTGTTTGGTCATTTGATGTTGTCCAAGCCACTTTAAAAAGTGCAGTGTGAAAGTGAATTGTGCCAAATGAAGTTGTGAAATTTTTCGGCATTGCCTGCCCAACTGAACCGAATGCGCACTTAAAGGGGATTTATGATTGTGTGTAGACCCTACGCACGTTGTCTATGCCGTTGTGAGCATTTTTACTTCTGCAGTGGTGTGTCTGTGTCACTCTGCAGTTACACCTCCAAAACACTAGTCGGTGGCAGAGGTTTCTGTGAAGTGCTGTTAAGTTTAGTTTACTCAAAACACACCCAAAACACACATTAAACATGGCTTAATAGAGACATTTTGAAAAACAAGTACAAATTGGCTTCATTACAACTCTCAGCATTCACAGACCAAAAAAGTGCCAGTTCACCTCCTGGGCAGTGCCCGTGAGGTGAACTGGCACCTCTCCAGTTGCCTCCAGTTACCTCACCTTCCAGACCTTGGTCTATGCAGGACTTGAACCCGCCACCCTCTGGTTCCAACCTCCCTACAGGCTGAGCTACTGCCGCCTATACCTGTCAATGATCTTCCTACTGTTAAATGTCAGAAATGGAATAAATTGGTTTTTAACATGCAAGGAAAAAAATAAGACAGTTTCCCAGAGCCAGATGACATCTTCAAATTGCTTCTTGTCAGATAATGTCATTGGCAATCAGAGAATGTTTAGCATTTTGGCCATGACAGCAGCATGGCTGTAAGGATGGTAATGTCAGCTGCTTTGGTTAAGACTGTGTTGTGTTTACAGACATGTATCTAACTGTTCCTGACCACTATGTGTGCTATAGAGAGATGCAGGTGCTGAGAGAAGTGTGGTGGAGTGATAGGTAAAAGAAGAAGAAATAGAGTGATTGAGGTGTGTGTGCAACAAGTGTTGAGTGAGCATTGAAGCACTGAAGAGAGTGCACCCGTCTCCTCACTTCACCCCCTCAACACCACAGACTGAAACATCTCAACATCTTTTGAATGGATTGCCATGACATTCTGAACAGACAGTTCTGTTTCCCAGATGATGTATGGGATCATCAGGTCAACCTTTCAGTCTGTCCAACATGCTGGTTTATGACCCAATACCAAATGTAAAGCCATTTTAGCATTGCTAATTGTGCTAATAACCACAATAAGATGGTGAACATGGTAAACAATATAGGCCCACTGCCTAAACATCAGCATTAAACATCGTCATTGTGAGCATGTTGCCATGCTAGCATTAGCATTTAGTTAAAAGTAGAAATGTGCCTAAATACAGCCCAGCAGAGGCATGGCTGCAGACTCTTATTCTTGTTGCTTATTTACGATTGAGGATAAGGGCCACGTTAAAGGAAAAAAAAATCTTATATTTCGAGAATATAGTCAAAATACTCTGAGATTAAACTCAGTATTTTAGGAAAAAAAGAGTCACAGATTACAACTGGAAAGTCAGGTAACACAGTATAAAAAGCGACCAAGTGTGTACAAACAGTGTTGGGGGTGACAGTAATATATGTTTTAGCAGTACTGACGTAATGTAATGTGACACATTACCAACAATAGGATTTTTTTTCTCTCTTAGAATTACAAGTTTAATCTCATAATATTTTGATTTTATTGTTGTAGATTTATGACTTTATTTCCATAATATTATGGCATTATTCTTGTAGATTTATGACTTTATTCTGAAAATCTAAGATTTTTTTTCTTTAACATGGCCCTAATCCCCCTTTGTACTTATAAACACTTGATGTATTATCAAAACTGTCAATTACTTCATACACTTTTGACACAACTGAATGGGCTAATGGCATTACTGCAAACATCTTTGACCCCCAAAAGTGTTTGCTTTCTACCTAACCATACAAGATCAAAAGCTGTTATCAGAGCACCTTTAGACAGAGGACACTTGACCACCTCAAGAAGTCAGATCCAACTTCTGAGAGCCCTAATGCTGTCCTATTAAAGCCTGGTGGAGACAATTCAGAGATGTTGGGAGGGCAGCTCACTAACAAACCATCATGCTGCTGTGTTAAAGCCACTTCTTTGCACACAGCTACAGTGATTGGCCATGTAGCAACTTGCTTGGGGCTTCGCAGGTGAGCAGAAACAAGAGATGCACTTGTGTTTTTTTTTAGTGTTTAAGTGCTGTCTTTGAAAGTGTCCTGTTACGCTGCTCCCTCCATGACCACCTGACCCCACCCCCTCTTCCACTCAGGTATTACCCAGTACTACTGGTGGGATTGTCTGGTTGACTTTGCAGTATTGCAATAACATTTAAATACATTTAAATCACATTTCTTATTGAAGATTTTTAATGATTTAATTTATATAACTTTAATTTATCAAAACTGAAGTGTATCACGTAATCTGTTTCTCTGAATTCTGCTTTTAACCTGAAGACTACATACACACATGGAGCACTATGATAATAGTGACTTGCTTGTATTGATCCCCACATCACAACTACCACCATGCGATGGCAGTTTTTCCCTCCTCTTTGTTGAAGTAACACCAGGCCTTGTTTGTTTATAAGATAAGATAAGATACACCTTTATTGATCCCACTATTAAGAAATTCCAGTATTTATGTCATTATGTCTGTGGGACATGAGACTGATGGCTTTCTGATTGGCTCTATGCATTTGTCCCAGCACCAAAGTTAGCTGGGCCACTGAGCCTGGGCCCTTATTGTCTGTGAAAGAGCCTTTGAGAAGAACAAGGGGCCAGTGGAGGCGAGATGCGAGGAGAGATTGACAGAGGTTGATGGTAGCCCTCGTGGAGGTCACAGCCAGGTAAGAGGGCAGCATTGTGTTCATCCACAACACTTGATTCAACTGTATTAGCTTGTAAGATAATTCTTCAATATCGTGTTGTAAACAATACGTACCAAATGCAATGCCACATCAACCAGTTATGAAATACATGTATTCCCAAAATAGCCTATTCACACATGTCGTAATTCTTTATGGCCTATTTCCTCTAGGTATAACAACAGCTTTGATTTGTGTTGCAAATGCATTCTGTAAAGTTCCTATTTAAGGTGACTCCTTCCCTGGGTTTTCCTCCAGTCCATGTTATTGGTGTAGCTTAGGGCTGGGCGGTACGACAAAATTTTCATGTCACGGTTTTAAGAAAAAATAATATCGGTTTTATGGTATTTCACGGTATTTTTCTCAGCTCCGGCCAACTTGACATGCTGCTGTGTTGTGCTGTGGCCTATTCAAGTACCGGATTTTGTTATTTACCTGACAACGCCTGAACGCAACACACATACCACTCCATTAGTGCTGTGCTCGGTTATAATTGTCTCGGACTCGGGATAGATCGTCTTCGGTCAGGAAAATGCGGCCTGAGCCGTGCTCTAGTGTGCTTACCTGTGTGTGTGTGCACTTTGTCTGTGTGTGTGTATGTGTGGGTGTGTGTGGGTGCGCATCAGGGCGGAACTCTGCCGTGCCCGATACAGAGGGCAGAGGAGAATTGTAAACGGTGGTGCGCCACTGTTAGTTGCATATAGGGGAAACACTGCTCTTTTTGGTATGAGTTCTTCTGGGTCATCGTGTACAGTTGCTTTACTTACAGGAGTCTCTCCGGCAATAGTATCCAGCAGTGCGCCTGTGGTGTGCAGCGGTGAAACAGGTCCCTGCTGAAACACTTTCCCGCCGCTCACGTTCCGGACGTTGTTTCGGCTATTCACCGGTATTGCGGTATATAAAAATTCATATCATAACGAAAATAAATACTGGTTTTCGGTACGAACCGGTATACCGCACAGCCCTAGTGTAGCTCACTAACAAGTCCCTGACAGGTCAGATATTTTGCCTGCACATTGGTGGCTTTAGTTAACTATAGAGGACCAGTAACTCTCCAGTTCCTCCACAGCAACTTGAAAGTCTTGAAAGCCAGCCTGAAATACCAGGCATGTTGTCGTGTCACCAGCCGGGGTGGGTGTTGCTGTGTCACCACCAAGTTGCAGGGCTTTCACCTCCACTTGGATGTATCTATACATTTTGCATTTTGGGTATGATGACCCAGTTTGTTTTTAATGAGCACAATAAATAATCTTTCTTTACAGTGTGAACTTTTAATGACCAAATGCAAATGCAATCACAATATAGGTAATACACATATAGCCCAGTATATGCAGTTGAACAGGTGTGGACTCAAGTCACATCAGACCTGACTCACAGATTTGATGACTCTAGACTTGATTTGGTAAAATCAAAAATGACTTGCAACTTGACTCGACTTTAAAAACAGTGACTAGTGACTTTAATTGGACTTGAGCTGTTTGACTTGAAAATACTTGATACCTTCCGTCACGTTTTTTTAAGTGTGCCACAAATCATTTAATTTCTCTTCATTTCCTGAATCAACTAACATGAACATAAATTAATTCCCAGCAAGTCAAAACTTTATTCTCCAGATCCACTTTGTTTGAACCAATTTGACAGCATCCAATCAAGTAGCAGGAGAGAACCATGAAGAGCTAACATTATGTTACTTAGCACCAACTAGAAAAAAATGCTACCAAAGATTGTAATATTTGCAAGATTTGTAAGATCTATAAAACATTGTCATCAGAGATCTGTCGACCCGGAACTTTGCCAGCTTCCTTGGACAAAACAGACGCTGCTGGCTTTTCCTGAAGTCAGTTTATCGTCCATTATGATGCCCAGGTACAATCTCCACAATTTCTCCATTTACAGTGGCGTTTACAGGGGCAGGGTGGTTGCGTCTGAAATCAATGCACATGTCCTTTGTTTTTGTGACATTCAGTTCCAAAAAGGCTTCATTGCACCACTTTAAAAACTCATTTAAAAAGGGACCATGGGACATTTCAGTGTCATTTAAAAGGCTCACAATAACTGTGTCATCTGCAAATTTAACAATGTGATGGTTGTCAAATTTACTACAGCAGTTGTTTGTGTACATGATATAAAGGAGAGGAGAGAGAACACAGCCTTGATGACTACACAGTTCTTTCCTAAGATAAAATGAAACAAGATGAAACAGATTAATCTACATCTACATCTTGTAACTCTTGAGAGTGTTTGCTCACTTTCTTGTACATTTCTGACAGTGCAATTTCAGAAAAATATTTGCGCAACGGCAAATTGTGCCATGGTCTCAGGTGATCCAGTAAACGTTGAAAGCCCACGTTTTCAACAACCGTCATTGGTTGTCCATCCAAAACAATGTACTCCAGCACTTTCTCAGAAATGTCCACAGCTTTTGCACTATTGCTGGGGAATTTCTCTCTTCTTTGCAGCGCATCTGCTAACGTTAACTGCTGTGTAGTATTACCTCCTGCTGCTTTCGACCTGCTCAACTGCTGGAACTCTTGGTGCTCCATTTGGTGATGTTTTTGTAGATGCTTTATTTAATTGGTAGTATTATACTTGGCGGTACTACGACCACCCCTAGCAACATTCACTTTGCAGACATTACAGACTGCTATCGGGCTAGTTGGAGTGTTCAGTGTGAAAATACCTCCACACAGCAGATTCTCTCCTTCGCTTCATGACGTATGATGTAGCTCGCGTCGTAATAGATTTAAAAGGAAAGGATGGCCTCAGGTATAGGTTGCATTTTCTGATACCCGATCCATCTATTTTGATGATATCGGGGTCGATATTCGATCCAGATATCGGATCGGTGTATAAGACAGTGGAGCACAAAGGCTCCACTGTCTCGCAGAGAGGAAGCCAAGTTCTGACATGCAGTAGAGCCAAGTTAGCGAGATGCAGTAACAGAACATGAGTGTCAGCAAAGGAGAGAGAGAGAGAGAGAAGGAGAGAAGGTGCTCGGTGTATTATAGGAGATCCCCCGGTAGACTAGGACTATGTCAGCCTAACTAGGGGCTGGTACAAGGCAAGCCTGAGCCAGCCCTAACTAAAAGATTTATCGAAAAGGAAAGTCTTACATCTAGTCTTAAATGTGGAGACGGTGTCTGTCTCCCGGACCAAAACAGGGAGATGATTCCACAGAAGAGGAGCCTGATAGCTGAAGGCTCTGGCTCCTGATCTACTTTTGGAGACTTTAGGGACCACGAGTAACCCTGCGTTCTCAGAGCGCAGTGTTCTAGTGGGATAATATGGCACTATGAGCTCTCTAAGATATGACGGAGCCTGACCATTTAAAGCTTTGTATGTTAGGAGTAGGATTTTAAATTCAATTCTGGATTTTACAGGGAGCCAGTGCAGAGAAGCTAAAACGGGAGAAATGTTATCTTGTTTCTTAGTTCCTCCCAGTAGACGTGCCACTGCGTTCTGAATTAGCTGGAGAGTTTTTAAAGACTTACTAGAGCTACCTGATAATAGGGAATTACAGTAATCCAGCCTTGAGGTTACAAAAGCGTGGACCAATTTTTCTGCATCTTTTCACAATATTACGCAGATGAAAAAACACAGGTTTGTTTTAAATGGGAGTTAAAAGATAAATCTTGGTCAAATATTACTCCAAGGTTTCTTACGGTAGTGCTAGAGGCCAGAGCAATGCCATCCATTGAAACTATGTCATCACACAAAGAATTTCTGAGGTGTTTGGGGCCAAGAACAATAACTTAAGTTTTGTCTGAATTTAACATCAGGAAATTGGAGCTCATCCAGGTTTTTATGTCTTTAAGGCAGTTATGAAGTTTAGTTAATTGATCTGTTTCGTCTGGCCTTATCAATAAATACAATTGTGTATCATTCGCCTAGCAATGGAAATTTACAGAGTGATTTCTGATTATGTTACCTAAGCTGAGTGTATATAAAGTGACCAGAATTGGTCCGAGCACAGAACCTTGTGGAACTCCAAAACAAACTTTGATGATTAGATGATTCATTGTGAACATGAACAAACTGAAACAATCAGATAAATAAAATTTAAACCAGCTTAGTGCAGAACCTTTTAGGCCAATTAAGTGTTCCAGTCTCTGTAGCAGAATTTGATGGTCAATAGTGTCAAACACTGCACTAAGATCTAATAAAACAAGTACAGAGACGAGTCCTTTGTCTGAAGCAATCAGAAGATCATTTGTAATTTTAACTAGTGCTGTCTCAGTGCTATGATGCGCTCTAAATCCTGACTGAAACTCCTCAAATAAATTATTATAGTAAAGAAAGTCACACAGCTGGTCTGCTTTCTCAAGGATCTTTGGAAGAAAGTGAAGATTAGAAATTGGTCTTTAGTTGCTTAACACCTCTGGATCCAGGGTGGGCTTTTTTAGAAGAGGTTTAATTACAGCTACCTTAAAAGACTGTGGTACAAAGCCTGTTAATAAAGATATATTGATCATGTGTAATATGTGAGTGTTTACTAAAGGTAAGACCTCCTTAAGTAGCCTAGTTGGGATGGGGTCTAAGAGACACGTTGATGATTTAGATGAAGAAATCATTGAGGTCAACTGCTATCTAGATATACTGTATATTAGGTCTTACATCTGTGTTTGAGGGCAGATTGGTTCCATTTGAGGGCATTTGAATTTTGCCTCTAATAGTTATAATTTTTTCATTAAAAAAGCTCATAAAATCATTACTGCTAAGGGCTAAAGGAATACAAGGCTCAATAGAGCTGTGACTTCTCTGCATGTGAAGAGTGTGCAACACACATGCAGAGAATATTCATAAAGGCAATTGTGAGATATCTTTGCTGTAAGACCACTGATGGGGACAAGAAATGCTAACATTAAAAATGCTTTCAAGCTTAGCAGGCTGTTGTGTTTAGAGGGTGTAGAGGTGTAATTTACACGTAGGCCTAAACAAATTCATACTGTGATGTGGTATAAAATGAATGAAATGAAATTAAAGGCATGTATTTGTTTTGTGCATTATATCTGAAGTCTGATATAACCTTTCACAAGCAGCCGGAAAAGATGTCTGACAGTGTGTAAATCTGCACCCAGCAGTGGAGTATTTGGCAATTCACCCCATGCCAGGCTGGAATCAACCAGACCAGATACACACTTCATAACAACAAAAATTGTTGGCCTCAGGTTGACAGCTCTATTACTCACCCTGCTGACAACTACTGTTATTTATATTAAAAATCAATTACTATTCCTATCAGGGTTGGACCATACACACATCTATAGTCCAGCCAGTATTATCTACAGCAGATGGACAAGATGCAGTTTACATTATGTGTATGTTTGTTGGATAATTGAGGAAAATAAAACTACAACAAGCCCTTAACCTAAATTGAATCTGATGAGACATTTTGATGCAATTATTTCTAGATTAATTATGAAATCTGGAGTATTAGCAAGCTGTTGACACAATGACAAGAATAATATTTTAGGTCCAGTGTGTAGGATTTCGGGAAAATATTGGCAGAAATTGAGATAATACAATAAGTATGTTTTCTTTGGAGTTTACAGACATTAGAATGAGTCAGTTATATTCACATAGGGACCACCTCCATGGTTTCTACTGTAGCCCAGAAACGACAAACCAAAGACTGGCTTTAGATAAGGCCATTTGTGTTTTCATGTTTTTCCATCAGCCACCATAGAAGCCCCTTCATTTTTTTTTTTTTTTTAACATGGCATAGCTTTATTCTGTGTTTTCACTAGTTTAAATGACAGGGTCTGTTTGTTTTGGAGAGGAAAGAACCTTGGGATAATTTTGGTCACCTTCTCGGTAAAAACCTTCTGAACTTCTGGATCTGAAGTTGTCAGAGGAAAAAGGCAAGCACACATTAGTGCCTGAATAGCAGCTCCTCTCAGACATGATGAACAGTGTAGAAGAAACATTATACACTACACATTTGTAATGTGAACATGCTTGTTGCTGTGTTTTTAACAGTTTTAATCACCTGGTCCATTTGTTTTGGAGAGGCAGGGACCTCTGTGGATAATTCAGCTCCCAGTAAAAACCTCCTGAACAAAGAACACTAAAGGAATTCTAACATGAAGAAGTTTCAGCTGGTTGCAATCTGCAGTTCTCACCACCAGACACTACAAAATCCACCTAAATCTTTCACACTGGACCTTAGAGTAAGAAAACATTATCACTCCTACAAAGCCAAAAGATCATGTATTGCATTACATTACATTTTGTTTTGCACATGATATTTGTAGTCTTTCATAACATTTAAAAGGTATATTTGGTCCCCTTTTATGTCTTACTCTACAAAGGGCAATTATTATTGTCCTGCTGTTGACTGCTCCTATGGGGTAAAGTCAACTTTTCTCCCACCTTCAGTTGTAGTATACCTCCTTTTTTTCTTATTTTGAAAGGATTTCTCAGAGGTCTAAGACATGTTTTGACTGCAAGACCCAGTGACATCAGCGGCGTATGTCTGTAGTCTTCCTGACAACTGATGACAGAATATATCTTGACAATGGCTATCAATGAGTGCTTGAAATCCCAAACCAGTCAAATATAATGACCTGATGTGTCCTCTGGGAGCAGGGGGTCACATGTTTTTCCATCCATAACTAATTTCTAATAAATGGCCAGATTCCCAATGCTAACGTTCAGAGGTCACATTGCTTGCATGCTTTATTTTTTCTCTTGCCACAGATTCTCTTCTTTTTTTTGTGAGGATGTTGTAGGTTGAAACTAAAATGGTGTCTTCCACACAATAAAAACATGTTTAAATGCATCCAAAGGTACATGCACCTTTAAAATATTGCAAGGAATGTAGTAAATATTGTAAAACAAATTCTTCCTGTCAAGTCAGTTAATAGTCAGCCAGCTATATTAAATCTATCTGTTCAGTTTGAGAAATAAACTTACTGCATATACTTTCTTCCTGTGAGAGAATCAATAGCAATATCTCCACTGTGCAATCAGTAGTGTGATCGGTCCAGGCAGCAGCCTTATAGCCCTTTACAAAAAAGCAGAAGTACACCTTGTAACAGTTTCATAATTGTGTAACTTTTGTGGTGCAGTTTGTTAGCCTAACAAGAACAAGAACCTAACTACCTGTACATCAATAAATAGATTATGAAAAAATTCAGGAGTGGTCCAGACCTGTTGTATGAGTTATATACAGACACATTGTCACACTTAAACCAAAAATCATCAGACTAAATGCAGAATAAGCATTCTGTCCAACAGATTATCATCATGGCTTGTCAAGTTGCTGGGAGGTTGTTTATTTTTTATTTATTTATTGCTTTTGTCTGCATATTTCGCGAAAAGTAGCTTATACAGTTCAGTAGTTGTAGGAAAATGAAATGATCTCAGTCAATCAGCTGTCTCAGGGTTATAATGCTGGTCTGTGCAGCATCATCCTCAGTTGTTCACAACATCCGACTACAGGTTAGAACATTTTCTTGTCCAATATCTCAGAGTGTTACATCCCCTTGACAGCCTCTCAGATCAGACATGGATCACTTTGATTTAGAAAGATGAATAGCCATGGACGGAGGCATTATGTTTTTGGGTTGTCCATCGTCTGTACGTATGTACAGGGGACCGCAGGGCCAGGGAAACCCGAGCACGTCCATACATCTGTATGGCCATACTTCTGTACGCACGCCCGTTCAACCTCAAGGGAATTACTTTAATTTTGGCACAAATGTCCACTTGGGCAAAATGAACTGATTCATTTTTGGTGGTCATAGGTCAAAGTTCTAGGTCACTGTAACCTTGACTGTCTCATTCTTGTGAACGCGGTATGTCAAGAATGCCTTGAGGGAATTTCTTCAAATTTGGCACAAATGTTCACAAATGACTCAACAATGAACTGATTAGATTTTGGTGGTCATAGGTTAAAGGTCAAGTCTATGTGACCTCATTTGTCCCATTCTTGGGAATGTGACATCTCAAAAATACCTTGAGGGAATTTCTTTAAATTTGGCACAGACATTTACTTGGACTCATCAATGAACTGCAGGGTCGGACTGGGAGAATTTTTCAGGCCGGGACACACACATTTAACCAGGCCACCCAGCCCACACACACACGTTCATGCACACACATACATGCATGTATGCATACATGCACACACACAGTAATACACGTTGCCTTATCGAGCTTTTTTCCTATCTATATTCAAGAAGGCCAGGAGTGGTATATCAATTTAAGAGCATTATTTATTGATTTCATGTTCAGATTTTGTAATATTGTCCCTCAAAACACTGCCCTCGCACTCAAAAAGCCTCTGCTTGTGCTTAGATCTACTCTGTTTCTGCTCAAACTGTGTGCTTGCACTCAGATGCAATGTTGCTTGCACAGATTTCCTGCCTCAGCTGCAGCTCTTGTCCTTGCGCTCAAGCTGCTTCTGTGCACTCATGGAATTTCTGCTCTCAGAGTTCTGCCTTGCGCTTGGATTTTTTTGTATAACAACCCAACAACCAAAATCCCCCAACCAATAGAACGGCAGGTTTATTGTTGACCCATCCGAGGAGAATGGGTCAATATATATATATATATACACACACAGAGTAGAAACCGCTTTTAGTGATCACTTCTGTCCGGGTCAAATCGATCACTGTAAGTGGATAATTATTATAACCGATTTTTTTTCTCTTTTTCTGAATTTCTCATGCAGATTACCATCTAATTGACATTTGTATATTTGTTACATGAATATAAACTAATGAAAAAGGCAGCTTCCCTATTTACTGAATGTTACTGACTGTTTCAAAATACAGAACAGCTGTTTCAAACACTGGCTCATTGGCTCGTTTTTGGCAGTTTGTCTTAAGTATCAGTGAGACTACGTTTTTCATTGAGAGAAAATTACTTTTTCCTTTTCTGAGAGAGAGAGAGAGAGAGAGAGAGAGAGAGAGAGAGAGAGAGAGAGAGAGAGGCAGTGGTCGAGCAAGCTAGAGAATGGATGAGGAGAGTGAGCAGTGGTAGCGAGAAAGCCGGTGAATGAGAGGAATATTCATGTAACACATATACAAATGTCAATTAGATGCAGCTATCATAGTAAAAAATACGGGCACAGTCCCTTCATGCTGGCCTCCCTCTTTGTACGGAGGCAGTTTATCCAGCTAGCCCAACAATCAAGAATGCTCAGAAAAGAGTCTCAGACGGATTGGGTTGCGTTGTCTTTGATTCTTTACTGATGAACATAACTTATATTAACTCCCTTACAGGTGCCAACTTTGATTTTCGCACTTTGACGTCGCACTTGTTGTCATGGTTGGTGATCTTTGAGTATGCAGCAGCTGAGATTGCCTTGACTGAAGCATCAGCAAACACAAACAACTCTGTGGATTTGGCACTGGTGGAGGAGAAAGAGGAATAACATCAGGGAATCTGCAGCTCCCGCAGATGTTGGAGCGAGGCTTTCCATTTCTCCCACTCTGCTCTCTTATCATCAGGGAGAGGAGAGTCCCATTCTCCTACCTGATGACAGCTGTCTGATAAGAAACCTGCCCTGTACTGTGACAGGTGCGATGAACCCGAGAGGATCAAATATACTGTTTACTACAGAGAGCACGCCTCTACGTGTGAATGGCTTGTCGTCAACCTGAACTCTGAAAGTGTACACGTCTGTGATGACGTTTCAACAAATCCCTAAGCTGCGCTGCAAGGGCAGCTCATCCTTTGACAGTTTCAGGTTTTGAACATCTTTGGCAAGATCTTCTGTGGGGATGGCATCCATGACAGCAGTCCTGTTAGAGGCTATTTTGTGTAGCCGAAGGTTGGACAGCACGAGTACTTCACGAGCACATTGGAGAACAGAGATGTCCTCTTGCTCTATGGCGAAAGACTTCAATGCATCGTCTACATAGAAATCCTTTTCCACAAATCTCCTGACATCACTACCACAGCTGTCTTCTGCCTCTCTGGCAGTTCTCCTCAGTCCATAAATGGGGACAAAAACCGTAAGTAATTCCTGTGTTCCTCTCTTTGACTACTAGACAGTGAAACATGTGTTCAATGTCCCCTGTAACAGCAACCTGCCCCTTCCTGAATCTCACTAGCACCCCCAGTCCAGTGAGAAGGACATCAATTAGAGAGACCCCTTTGTAACAAGCACTTGAATAAAAAACAATGCAGATCTTGCTGGGCTTTCTGGGGTGATACACACCAAAAGATGGAAGATACAAACACTCCTAGTGATCTTGCAGCGACGGGGCCAATTCCGTATGGTCATTATCCAACATCTTCTGAATGAAGTCCAAATAGTTTGCCTTCGTTTCAGGGTTTTTCTCAAGAGTGTTGCAGAGATTTTTGAGCTGTTTGTATGTGTATCCCTTGTTGTCTCCTTGGCGTCCGGAAGGGCAGAGGCGCCACCCAACTGTTTGTACTGTCCCTGAAAACTTCTCTGTTCATTTTCTTAATAAACTTCTGCTCATCAATAGATGGGGCAAGCTTACTGTCATTTTCGGTGCACAAAAAGACTGACTAACCTATATCTTCTCGTGTGGGAGTCTTTGTAGTACTGAGTGAGATGGGGTTCCCTTGATGGAGTGTTTGAAGAGTTAACTGTTTGAAGTTTTCCTTGGCCTGAACATGACTTTCACAGGGAGTCAGATAGCTTGGACGACTGCTCTCAAGGATACATGTTCTCAAGCTGCTCACTGTAGATGGCTTGTGGGCTTTACCAAGATATACATCTCCTATGACCACCCACCCGAGGTTCAAATTCTGGGCGAATGGGGCATTATCTGGGCCATTAATCTGCTTGCCGAATTATGGACACGGAGAATGTCTCTACCTAAGAGTAAGAGGATGTTGAGGGTCCAAAGGAGGGATCTCGCTTGCGATGGCTTTGAGGTGCTTGTGATGGGAAGCTGCGTTAGGGGTAGGTATTTCCTATCTCTTCACATTCAACCAAGGTAGGGAGTTGCATGTTGACTCTGTGGTGTATTGACTCGACTGTATACCCACACACTCTTCTTCCGGCAGTGTCGGTGATGCCTGCACATGTTTTTAGTGTGTATGGAGATGGAACGCTGTTGTCAGATCTCACAGGAGAGCAGTTACTTTGGTCATCAAGGATAGCATACATCTTCCCTTGCTGCGTTGTGGTTACCTTTAGGGTACACGTTCACCTAACATATCTTCGATCAGGCGCAAGAGCTCATCCCCTCACCATATACCTCTGTGCACCTTGGTGAAACTTCCTCCTTTACCTCGTCCTCCTCCCTGCCATGGTCTTTATTTGGTGGAGGTGGCCTTAGTTTCCAGGGAGCAGGGCCTGGATGCAGAGCTGCAATATGCCTGTCACTCCCACACTCTGTACATGCAATCTCTGCTTCGCAGTTCTTGGCTATGTGCAGCCATGGATGCACAACAGTGAAAACAAATTGCTTTCTCCTTAAAGATCCGGGCCGGGCCCAGCCGGAGGGAGCAAGGGTCAGCCATGGGAGCAGAGCCAAGGGCTCTCCGCGGAGAGCAAGAGCCGAGCCTCGGGAGTATGTGCGGGTCTACGAGGGAGGCATGGGGCGGGCTGCTGCACGGTGAGGGAGAGCGAGGCTCGGGAGTATGTGCGGGGCCACGAGGAAGGGATGGGGAGGGCTGCTGCGCGGCGAGGGAGAGCTGAGGCTCCCAGAGAGGGAGAAATAGAACAAAGTAGGATAAAATACTCGCATGCTCGTCTGGTAGGAGGGGCTCAGGGTGGAGACGAACGAAACCTCACTCAGATGAACCTCAAAAATCAACCGTTTTCAGGCTTTCTACCTAGTGTAGCTTTAATGTACTGTCTCCGTTCCTCAAGAGGTTTTTCTCTAAAGCCTCTACACCTATTGAAGGGGTGGGGTTTCTTATGGATTGGACAGTTCTTAAGTAGGTCAGCAGTTAGTTTTGTTTGTTTTGACTGGCTGCTTTCCTGGTCTGGAGGAGATATCTGGGTCCTGTGGACTGACACCCACGGTTTCATGTGACTGTAGCCATCATCGGAACGCTCTCTCCTGGATGGAGCGTGACTGGATGAAGGAAGGATGAAACTCGGTCGTTATGAGCTTTGGCTTCATCGTAGATGAACTTGGAAAACACTACAAATTCACAAGCAGGTCTAGCTCTTCAGCTTCAGTTAAATCCAGACCTTCAATAGCGTTGCTGTATCAGTATTGATGTTTGGGCTGTGGCAATATTCATGTCTTTTCCCACTAACACTCCTCCTTGGACGACTACTGGGAAACGACAGGTTGTGGTGGACTGCGGGACTAGCAGGGGGCTAATCTCCTCCTCTTTTTTGACCAGCCGTTCACTCAAACTAACCTTTTTAGCTTGTGGTGTATGATCAGTGGTTTGGTAAGGCTGTTTTTGCTGAGTGGGAGAAGTTATGGGTTCTCTGAATAAATCGCCCTCCATATCTTCGAATGCTGCTTCCAGTGCAGCCGCCTCAGCAAAGGCTGCTTCTTTTTCCTTTTTGACTTCCAATGCCGCACCTGTGCATTAATCTTTGCTTTCTAAACTTTCATTTCAATCTCCTTCTGTGCAAAGGCTGCTTTGGCCTCTGCTTCCTTTGCCTTAGCACGAGCTGTTGCTAAAGCCATGCTCACCTTTGAGCTGGAGGATGATCGTGATGAACGAGAACACACAGACCGTACCTCTAAATCATCCGTTTCACTTTCGCGATGCACTTGAGCTTCTGCTACCAGTGTGTGCTCTACTGCCTGGCTTTTATCTTCCATGTTAGTTGCGGGCTGGGGACATTTCTACTGGTATTTTGAGTGTGAAGCTGTGAAAGGCGAGGTGTTGTGCCGTAGTCGACTGAAGCTGTTCTTCCATGCAGAAGCGATGAGAAGATATTCTTTCACTACGCTTGCCTCCCTCTTCGCATGGAAGCAGTTTAACTAGCTAACCCAGCAATCAAGAATGCTCAGAAAAGAGTCTCAGACGGATAGGGTTGCATTGTCTTAGATTCTTTACTGATGAACATAACTTGACTGTGAAACTGAGATTCAAACAACACAAAATATCCATTAATACACACACTTTGATATAGTTACAGATACATCAACAGAATCATCATCTGAGGTAAGGACAGTAAGTAAATAATATTATTCAATACACATAAACAAATATGGTGCAAAAAGTACAGTAAAACATTTACAAAAATAAATCAGTACTATATTTGAGTAATAGATACAAGTTACAGCAGAGCAAAAAAATCTACTCTATGATCACAACTATTTCAATGTACAACATAAATCAATATTTTCTGCACCCTTATTTATCCTAATCTTCATCATTCATACAACACAAAGCATGAAAAACTTACGAATATGGCCTTCGATGGCTTCAAAACACAAGAAAGTCCTTCCACAGCACACGGAGCATGAAACATCAACTGCAGCACTGGCCATGCGCTCTCCTACTGCCCAAAAACGACAGTGAAACTTTACTCAACTTAATTAATGCTCCATTAGCGTCCACAGGCGGCAGTATAACAAAGGAAAGGCACAAGATAGATTAAAAGTCAACATATAGGGCTCTAGTTTTGCAGACAGGGCAAGGCACACCTGCGCTTTGCCAACTGGGTGTGGCCAGGTGGATCTTTCAAGTTTGACGTCCCAATGCGCGCTGGCGCAGCTACTCGTCTTTCCCACCTCCGTCCCTCCTACCTGCGCAAGTCGAAAAGAGGGAGGAGAGAAGGTGTGGAGTGGGTTTTACACAGCCCATTCACATCACACCAATCACATGAGCCCCTCTCTTCACCCTTAAATGCGCCGCGCGAAGGTGTAATGAGAGTTTATCAATTCGCCATGGCAGAGGAGAGCAGCAGAGTCAGACAGCCAAACTTCTCCCAGGAGGAAACTGATGTTTTGGTCCAGAAGGTCCAAGCTCGCAGTGTCTGAATATACGGAACTGCGAGCAGACCTCCACGGGCTGATGATGCAAAGGTAGCCTGGGAGGAGGTCACCACAATTGTAAATCAATGTTGCGTTTCTCTCGTGCGTGCACGCTCTCTCTTTCTCTCTCGCAGTCTCACTCTGTTTCTTTTCTTTTGACTTTTCTAAGATGGCAGATGCTGAATATATACTCCCTATCTGATGCTGTGGCTGTTTGTGGTTGGCTGAGAGGGATGTGAACTCATTAGTTTGCACCTGTGTTAATAAAATCAGGTTGGGTTTCCATTACGCGTGCCAAACGTGCCAAACGGTGCCAATCCCTTTTGATCTGACATCAGATGTGACGGGACAGTCGATATAGAGACACATTTATGTGCTGATTGCAGATAGTTGCATTGAATAGTGGTTTTTGTGGGTATTTATTGCATCGTTAATGTGCCTGACATTCTGGAAACCTGCCTGTGAGGTTTTGGTGACGTGTGCGCACTGTCCGCCGGTCAGCCAAACTTCGGCTTACACTGGCTGCACTCCGCCTGCGGTGAAGCCTTTTGGCACGGAACTGTCACTGTGCCAAGCTGGATCTGTCGACACCTCCCCCTGCTGCACCGCCACACCCATCTCAGGGCACCTCAGTCTGCCAAACTACCAAACTGAGTGCTCCTCGAGTTGGGCTGCTTGAAACTAGCTCTGCGTGGGGTTCACCACCCTGTGCCACCCTGCGCCACGCCGGGAAACTAGAGCCCATTGTCTCTATATACAGACTCTACATTCAGTGAATGTAGAGTCTGTAGGCAAACCCCGGAGATTTTGCCTCCGGAAGAAGAGTGGAAGAGCCCTGGTTTCTGGTTGTAGGCTGTTTGTAGTCCGTGTGATATTGACCAACCACGTTTGAGCCGGCTGCAGTTGTTGCCAGGTTAAACGGCCCGTGCGGTGAACTAACGAGGCAGAACATAATTGTCATCACTGCAAACTCTGAATCCATTGCAATGGTTCAGCATATTTATTTATATATAAACGGAAGTCGGAAATGGAAATTCGTCTCCTGACGAAAAATCGGGGGTCTGCCCCCAGAGGCTGTATCGCCATCTGCCAGAAGTCAGATGCCGAATACAACCGATGGGTTCTGAGAATGGTCAACATATGCCATACAAGGCCATGACACCTTTTATTCCAAAAGTCGGAAAGAAAGCTAGGGAAGAACATGTAATGAAGCCCTGGAGGGCGGGAGTGGATGATCCTGGTTAAAGAGTAACCGCCCAGACAGGACACTCTAAAACTTAAGCGAGCGTGCCCGCAAGGAGGCAGGCATTTCATTGGTCAACAATAAACCTGCCGTTCTATTGGTTGGGGGATTTTGACAGGGTTGTTACACAAAAAAATCCAAGCGCAAGAGCAGAAATTCCATGGCACACAGAAGCAGCTTGAGTGCGAGGAGACGAGCTGAAGCTGGAGCAGGAAATCTGTGTAAGCAACAATGTATCTGAGTGTGAACACATATTTTGAGCAGAAACAGAGTAGATCTAAGCGCAAGCAGAGGCTATTTGAGTGTGAGGGCAGGGTTTTGAGGGACAATATTACAAAATCTGTATGTGAAATCAATAAATAATGCTCTCAAATTGATATACCACTCTCTTGAATTAAGATAGAAAAAAGCTCCATATTGGCTGAGGCAAAACAAATTTGTACTCCAACATAGGCATAATAGTCACTGCAACACTCACTTCAATGTCACAGGGACACCCCCTATAAATCCAATACTCACAGCATTATTACATTTCACATATGGGTATTCACCATATAAAACGTGTGTGCCCTTCAATACAACAGTCACAACATGACTCCTGAAATAATTCTATGGTATTATGCTCAAGTAAAAAACATGATTGGTTTATTTTGTCAGCAAACCATTTAGATGCCAGATTATATTGCCAGTCAATATAATAGGCAATATAATATGCCAATACCATATTCAGTGCAGCTAATAATAATAATGAATGAATAAATAGCATTCTTGTAATGTTATCCCAAGGTATATGCAAGTAACTCAAGTTTATGTACCACCAATGACATGCCCTACTGTAGACATTTTTCTGTACCCTCTGCCAATTGCCCTGCACTGGCCTCTCCTTCTGAAGCATCAGCGGGACTGGTACCAACACCACCTCCACCTTTACATAGCAAACATAGAATATAGTTTTTTTTACATACACTATAGTTCATACTTTATACAGTATAACAGTGAATGTCTTACTTGATTTGCCCTTGTATTCATGTAGGATAATGAAATAATGATATCCCTTGAGTTGCACAAATAAATCATCTCAAAAGTAGTGAAAAGGTGGCTGGTGGGTCAATGATTTTCAAATCTCAATCCTTATTCTGACTTAAAAACTTTTGAATTTCAAGGGTCTACTAGCCTGAGTGTCAGACTGAAGCTCCCAGAACCTTCAGTCTGACATCGCCTCCATTGAAAGCGATTTACTAGGGGGAGGGAATTTGATTTTTCCCTAACCAATCAGTAGAGATCAACGACTCACCCAGAATCTCACGTCATTAGTATCCATGCCTCGGGGCGCCGAAAGCATTGCCCGTTTAAAATGTCTTCGTCGTCGTGCACGCCCAGCTGCATCGCCATTAAATCCAGTTTAGCAGCTTCCTTAATTTGGTCCTCCATTAACGCGAGTAGTGGCGAAATACCTCGATAGCATCGTTAATGTGGTCTGTAGGATCTGTAACAGTCACCATTAGCGTGGCGCTGATTGGCTAATCGCTTGACCCACCACCACCCCTGGCGTTCATTGGTCTGTCCATCGCTTGGACGAGATAAATCGCAAATTCATTGCAGTATGCCAGACCAGAGATGCAAGCCTACTCAGTTGAGTGGGCGGGGTCTATGGTCTGGAACCAGGCTAAGGGCCTACATTTCTACGTTGTAATTGTAAAATCCAGTCCTCAGTGTTAATTTAACTCTCTGAGAATGTACAAATGGAGCCTTACCAAATGTACTATAGGGTGCATTTATCAATCATTTATCTGGCCTCAAGGACCCCTGGAGGTCCCCAGCCACATGCTGAGAAGAACCACTGTTTTTTAGGTAACTTACTTAAAGAAGCATTGTGTGTTTTTGTCACTACTGGGTCCCTGAATAAATCTGGCGATTTAAG
The DNA here is from genome assembly GCA_035609425.1 of Epinephelus awoara. Taxonomy (NCBI): domain Eukaryota; kingdom Metazoa; phylum Chordata; class Actinopteri; order Perciformes; family Serranidae; genus Epinephelus; species Epinephelus awoara. The sequence goes on along the minus strand of CM069302.1, from coordinate 41,050,950 downwards.
CCATTTGGCCGCGTCGTCCTCGTGTGCCTTTCTTTATTTCTCCCTCTCTCTTTCTGCACCATCTTTTCTCTTTTTTTTACCCGGATTTGGGTTAGGATCCATTGAAATTAACTTAACAACTTGACGGGAGTTGACACACCCCCTCCTCACCATGCTGGCTGTGTTTACAACGTAGGACTGTTGGGGCGGGTGTCAATTGAAACAAACCAATCACGTCTTGGCTTTTGACAACTGACAAGTGGCTCAACCTCACATACATCATCCGTCTCCTCGCACCACCGCAGTGATGCGGGCCTGATGAACTGATTGGATATCAGTTGTCAAAGGTCAAGGTCAGTGTGACCATACATCTGTCTCATTCTCGTGAGCACAATATCTCAAGAACACCTCAGTGGAATTTCTTAAAGTTTAACACACACACGTCCACATGGACTGGAGAATAAACTGATCAGAATTTTGTGGCCAAAGGTCAAGGTGGTTTCTGGCCCTGACACTACCCCTTTAAATATATTTTAATATTTCATTCATCTTCTAACCGCTCCGCACAGAGGGGCTCCCACACCCGGGATTGAACAGGCAACCCTCTTGAGGCGACAGTGCTAACCACCACACCACCGTGCAGCCATTTTAATATGTCTTTTTTCATAATGTTACCAGATATGTCTCTGTCCAATAAAATCAGGGGCTGAGGTGGGTGTATTTGTCTGGGGGTGGAGCAGTCTTTTCAGTCTTTTCTGGTGTTCGTGTGTGCGTCTGTGTGTGTAAAAAAAAATGGCCACAGTGTTATATGTGATGAGATGGATTGATGGAGTAACTGTTAATTTCAATAAAACAAATTTTATGATTGATATATTATCAGGGACCCACAAGCTCTCAAAAAATGGAGTGAAATATTTTTTCCCCCTAAAATATAAAGTCATGCCATAGAGGGCTAGTGACGAAATCTCATGAATGTGCACCAATATGGTTCACTGACCAGGGGCCTCATTTATAAAAGAGTGCTTAGGATTCATACTAAAAGTTTACGTGCGCCCAAAAGCTGAAAATGAAGTGCGCCAAAAAATAATCTGATTTATAAAACCGTGCGCACGCACACTTGCATGCAATGTTCTCCTTATAAATCACAGACCTCCTGGAGTTGTGCGCACCCAGATCCGCCTCATATTCCGCCCTCTACACGCCCTAGTTCAACCATAAATGGTCATGCAAATCACCTCATGAATGCGATCTGCATATAAATGAGCCGGCATGCGAGTGTTCTCTCGTTGTGTGAGTCACGGCGACAGGTGTGAGAAAAAAAAACGGAATTTCTCTGAGACTGAGCTAGAGACCCTTTAACGGGAGGTGGAGGACAGAAGAAAGAAAAAAAAAAGAAAAAAAGATTTTATTTGGTGGCCACACTAATAAATGAAAGCGAAAAAAGTGGCAACACACCAACGCTGCTGATGCTGTCAGCTGTGTCTGTGGGACTGCACGGACAGTGACAGAACCAAAAGAACAAAAAGTGGTCTGATCTAAATGTACACCAAATATTTCTACTCCTTTACCAACATGTAGTTATTGTGTTACTTTTAAATTTGAGGATGTTTGACATTGATGTGCGACATAAAGAATCACATTTATTAAAGGTGGAGGCAAAAAGGAGTATGTGCCAGTGCCATCTTGCGCAATTACGCACGAGGGTCACCGCAGTATGTTTATGGCAATTAGTCTGATCAATAACACCCGGCCTGAATTACAGCATGAACCAGTGGTATCCCTGTCCCAAAATACAACGTGTAATTTTAAATACAATTCAAAGATGAAAGTGTAGCTTAATAGGCGAACATGTTTCTTCATGCCGGTTTTGTCATGAACAGCACATGTCTAAGTAGGGCTGATGGAATGAGTGTAACGGTTGTGCTTAATGGCTGTATTTCGAGCCATGATAAATCCACTGGAAATATTTAGCTAAATAAATAAATACATTCCATGCAATACGCCATCCTCTCCCCCTCCTGCGCTCACAGAGTGGACAATGAGACGTTAGAGGCAATGTGGATTAAATACGTATTTAGAAAGAATTCAGGATTTGAGTCGGATTTTACAACGTTTTTATGAAACAATTATCACTCACTCCAAGCACAAAATAAGGCCGCTGGATTTAATTTCACTGATAACATGGATCTAAGGTGGATATAGCCTGACATTAAATTTGTGTGAGACATCAATAAAAATCTGACTCCACTTCTCCACCTCGCCGTCTGCGCCGCCACTTCCCAGTGTCTCCAAAACGTGCGCACGCATGGCTCAGAGTTTGCTTACAGGTGCGCACGTTCTCCAGGCAAGTTTATTTTTATAAATCACAACCTTTGCGTGGTAAGTGGCGTACACCACTTTCAAGCCCTGTTTTGTGCGTAAACAAGCTTTATAAATGAGGCCCCAGGTCTCTAAAATGACTTAAATAAAGGTTAAAACAACAGTAGACACGTAAGGGATAATGTATAGTGAGCCGGTGACAGTTGAAAAATACTTCCCGACAGTGGAATGGAAACCCAACGCGCAGCAGAGTTATTTTTCAACTGTCACCAGCTCACTATACATTATCCTGCTTAGAACATGGGTTACTACTAAAACATTCAAATGTTACAACTGGCATCAATATTATTAAATTGCTGGCAGAGTGTATTGACAGAGGAGAGGCGTTCACCAGACAAACAAGAGCGGAGGAGAGGATTTTACTCCACTTCTCTCGGTCGGAGATGCTGGGTGCCCAGTAGCTGCGAAGGCTGCCCTCACATTTATGGCCAGTGACTAACATGAACTCCCTGCTCTCCAGCCCAGCTTGGGAAAGCTGTGTGGACTAACATTAACTGATTTTGATGCTCCTCAGTCTAAGGCCGTTGCAGTGAAAAGTCCAGTGTTCACTTAGCTGGGCATAACTTAGCTGGGCGATGTCTGTCGATAGCTGCTTCCGTGAGAAGAGAACAGAAGGAAGGGAGGGGGGTATCACTGTCCGAGGGCTGCCGTAGAATGGCAGCGAGGATGTCAGCCGACCAACACTTGCTACCCGGTCCCTGGTTACGGCGATTTGCGATGCTGGCCAGCTAGGAGCTAACTAGCAGCCAGTACAGTACAGTCCTCTCTCGTCTAGCAAACATTTAGCCGTGTTACTTACTGATTCATTAGAAAGAAAGCTAGCTGGACATCGGTTTTGAAGCCTCTTTGGTCACGGAGCTCCCTCCATCTCTTGAATGCCTGACTGAGGTTTATACTTGTTTTTCCTCTTCTTTTATCACTCTCCTTTTTGCTCTTCTTTGCCTCCTCAGACAGAGGAGCTCGTTTTCTTTCGCTAGGCCGTTTTTCACTTGTCTCCAAACTTTGTCCGTCTGCCATTGTGCTCGTGACTCAACTATCTTATGCCCAACTCCTCATAAGGACCAGCTTCAGTCCCTGATTGGCTGACCGACCAGTTTCACAATACATGATATGTTTCCTGCCGTAAAGCAGATTTTTTCTGCGTAATTTTGCCCCCGGTGGCAGAAGCTTATTACGAAGATTGCAAAGCCACTAAGTAAGCTATGTAAACGCTGATAGTCTGATTTTACTGTGGCCACTAACCCTGTGCAACTCACATTATTTTCATAATGATATATTTAGGAAAAAATGCTGTCTGTTGCCTCTTTAAGTGTTCATTGTTCAGCAGGTTTTTGTCAGGCGTCGAATTATACCCAGAGGTCTTTTCCTCTCCAAAACAAATGGACTATGTGATTTAAACCAGCAAAAACACTGAATGAAGCTATTTAATGTTTAAAAAAAGGGTGTTTTTCTGCTACAACTCCACACGAAGGAGCTTCTATAATTTCTGTGAAAACATGAAAATATGAAAATGCAAATGCCTCTGTCTAGAGGCAGCAGCATGTGTGTCACTACCATTTTCAACAGTGTCTGTCTTCAGAAAGTGATCTGGCTTTGGAGTGACCTTGCATCTAACCCTGTTAGATATGCGCCTTGAGCATGTTCATTGCTCAGTGACATTTTGCTCCTTAAAAATAACACAGATGCTGGGCCCTGTCTGATTCTGTCAGCGTAGCTGGACGTCCGGCTATTTTCATTACCATTACCCCTCGTAACCTCCCCCCACACCCAACCTTCCTTCTCTCTCAGTGTCAGTGGCCCTAAGAGGGACAGTTGTGTGCGTCACTTTATTAGTTTTGAAGATCGACATGTTCCCACTTCTTGGCCTGTAGATGAAGCAGTCATAGCCTGTCTGCAACTGACAAGTGTTAATCACGGATCAGCAACTTGGGTTTCACCTGTCAGAGATCCCAGCGCTCAGGGACTCAGGGATTTACACAGTCTGGTCACCCTGACAATGTTGTCTGTTACCCATTAGCTTTAGTTATTCACACAAATTAGTCCGACCTGTGATGTGAAATGTTCCTATATTACTGCACATTTTCACACTCCTGCAGTTTTTGATTTTGCAGATTGCTTGTGTCTTTCATTGTATGTAGTCTAACATGATTATCACGTTAGGATTGCTGGTATGTGTGCATGAGTGTGCTTGTGTGTATCTGTTCAAAGGCTTTCCATGGCAGCACTCATTATGGATAAAGGGGGTGGGGAAACTAGTTCAAATTTATTGCCTGCGTCAGCTGTGTCAAATTTGGCAAGCTCAAATGGTCAGCTTGCAAATGGTAGGGCGATACCCAAGGGTCAGCAGCCGTTGTCATAAGCACAGAGTTGTACATTTTCACCTCTCTGTGTATAAGTTAAATGTTCATCCACAAGTACGTTCACAGGTGACAGTTATGTTCACATTTTGAGCATAACATTCCCAGGCTGCTGAATGCTGAGCAGTGAAGACTGACCTGATTTTGGGTTCGGGTGGTGTGAAGGACAAAAAGAGCCCTGCTACTGCTGATGAAGACCAAGCTGCTCGTCCAAGTGAATCCTTCAGTCTTTTTTTTTTTTTCACTTTTCTCTTCTTTTGATCATTCATAAAGAGGACCACCCACTTTCTGAACCCTTGCCTCTATTTTTGCAGGGTCAGAAAGAGTAGCCAGTTGCTCTTTATGGCAGAGATTTTTACGATGTGGTCAGAGCTGTTTGGAGACCACCAGTTATCCTTTCACTTGTCACTGGAGCTACAGTAGCCCCAAGGAAGGCCTGAGCTGGATGGGAAACGTGTTTCACTGTTCTGAAGTGTTGGGGAATTTGGCATCTGCTCAAGAGGTTGCAAAGCAGTTCTTTTCTCCTTTTATTAACAAAACTACAAAATGTAGTTGAATCCCTCATATAATTTAACTCCATGAACATATTTATAGTAATCATTAGTTTGAAATTACTGTACTGTAATATTTGTTTCCATCACTTGGGATAGTACCCAATATGAAGAAAAATGAATGCACATATAAATCTCATATAGATGTTATATAAATTGTATACTTACAGTAAAAGTAAACTAAGAAATGACTTAAAGAGATGTTGGATGCATCACATCCTTTAAACCAATGTAAACTAAAATTAATTCAGAAAACTGACTGTAAGGGTCCAGGGTGTGGGATTTAGGGACAGAAATGGTATACAATATTTATTATATTCATGTTTTATATTGTTTATAATCACCTGAAAATAAGAATTGTTGTGTTTTTGTTACCGAAAGCCCAGTTCCGACAAAAGATTAGCAACAAGATTACAGGCAACTACTCGCAACTTGCCATCCTGCAACGTTCTAAAAACCTGCTGGTTCACACCAATAGAACTAGATACAGTGTATCATGTCTTTGCAACAACTCTCTGTACTTCTGTTCTGATAGGCTCGGCATGGAGCTGATGCACCACTATAAATCCACCTTAACTGTGCAAGCTGATGACCTCCTTCTGGGTACCTGTTATCTCTCACAGAGGCTTTAGCTTTTGTCGCTAAAGGCAAAGAGAAAGCTTGGCTTTTTTAACCTCTGGTCTTCCTGTCACAGTCCAAGTGCCTGTCAGACTGCCACAGAGATGCATAGAATTAAGAATAAATTGCTTGGCCTCAGATCTGCGTGTCACTTTGCAAACTGAAGTGTGTGTGAGACTGATTCTGTCTTTTGCCCTGAGCTGTTGTCCCGTCTCTATAGTCCTATGCTTTGTGGGTACACAAACCAAAAGCATGTTTGTTTTGGTTTAGGTCTAAGCTCTCACTACATAAAATTCACAGCAATTCACAGCCTGACTGATTTTGATGTTTCTTGTGGTAAAGATGTAACTTTGGCCGTTGGATGGCTAAAGCCTGGGGATCAAACCCCCGATTTACCAGTGGATCCAAATCAGTTTCAAGTCAATATGAATGTAATATTTTTGTTGTATGTTTATATTCTGTGAAGCACTTTGTTCTGCATTTTTAATGCATGAAAAGTGCTATATAGATAAAGTTTGATTTGATTTGATTTCATATGAAACAATGTTATTTTTTCTAGCTACAAATCCCAAAAATGTTGAAAGTGAACATAATTTTTTTCACTGCAGGAACTTTTATCAATTATCCAGTATTTTGAAAATCCTTCGTGCGTTTCCACCGAAAATACCCGGGTAAAAAACTTTCCCTCAACCCCAAACTTTCCCTGAAAAAAGTACCTAGTAGGGGGGGTATGACTTTTCAGATTACCCGAAATTCTTGAGTGGCGGGGCTGTTTGCCGAAGAATACCTATTGGTGGAACTCACACTTGCAGCGCACTTCCTGGCACGGGCAGCCGCTGCAAACTTTGTTTCATTTTTACAGGCTTCACTTCGTTTGTGTTTCAATTTGGGATGTGTTCCGAAACCCGGTACTAAATTAGCCCCGGGGCTAATATGTTGGGGTTATACCACAATGACAGTATAGCTTTTTTTGCTGCAGTTAGGCCTGCTAACAGTAATCTATGTTGGTTCAAATTGAGAGATAGCGACAAGTCATCACTGAGTAGACAAAGGCGGGGACTAGGCAATATTGCGGATCCTAATAACTCTGACAGAGACGACATAACCTGAACCCAAAAGTCATTGATCACTGAACATTCCCAAAACATGTGCATTGTTGTACCCGTCATCTGAGGTTGGCAGTGAGTACAGTTAGGATTAGTGATCAGTTTCATTTTAAAGCAGGACAACGGACTAAAATTAGCATTTATGCTAACTCCGGCACATGTACATTGATGCTTTGGCTGACATTGTGATCGATGTGCACTGTCCTAATCAAATAAATAAATAAAATTTGATTGGAGTGGCATATGCTCTATGGATCATCTTAAAATGTATGAGTTGATGTGCCAGATTTTTAGAAGTAGGCCTAATATTCAGATTGGACCATATGCATTCCCAATCAGGCTCTGAACCGGTGCTGTGAAGATCTTTTCCCACACCTTTTCCACTGCCATTAGTAGACTGATCAAGCAGAGAATTATATATACGCGTGACTAACCCTCTGAAGCTCTGCCCAGGACCAATCCACTCCATAGGGTGTTCTGGCAAGGGCTTGTCCCAGGGCACCCCATATGCTTTCATGGCGGATCTGAGTCTTAAGTAGAGAAAATAGGAGGTCCCTAGTAGGTCATAGGTCTCTTTAATATCTTGAAATGTACAGAGTCCGTTGTTATTAAAAATGTCACCATAAGTGGAAACACCTTTATTTAACCACGGAGGAGACATAAAGGGCTGCCCGTCTGATTGAAAGTGATAATTATTCCAAAGTGGAGATGTTTTGTGAAAAGAACTTATGTTGCCCATCATGAGCTCAACTTTTTGCCACGCTGCTAAAGAGTTGATTATAATGCTCCCATAGCACAAGTTAATGTTTCTAAGCCCCCTGCCCGTATATAGTAGGTCTTCCAGTCAATGGGGTTTCACCCGTGCTGCCTCTAAAGCCCACCAAGGGATCTCAGATTCTCTATCCCTCCAGACATGTAATGGCCTAATCTGAAAGGCATAATAATAAAAATTTAGGTTAGGAACAGCCAACCCTCCAGTGAGTTTGCTTCTCTGTAAGGTTGTAAGTTTTATTCGTGCACACTTTCCTCCCCATATGAAGTGTGATAAGAGAGAGTGCATTTCTGTGATAAATTTGGGTGGTGGTGCTAAGGGGATTGTAAAGAATAAGAAATTGATCCGAGGCAGGACATTCATTTTAACAGTCGTGACTCTGCCTTGCAGAGAAACGTAAAGAGAACTCCATCCTTTCAAATCCTCTTTAATTTTCTTTTTCAAACAAAGAAAATTTTCCTGTACTGTTTTGCTTAGAGGGTAGATTTTAATGCCATGATATGTAAAGGATGTACAAATAGGGATGTTAACAGTCAAGTTGGTATTTTTCGCAGTCGTGTTTAATGGAAGAAGGGCAGACTTAGTCCAGTTGATTTTAAAGCCTGACATTTCTCTAAACCGGTCAAAGACTTTCATCTTTGCTTTTTTTAAGTAAAACTGTGATAAGTGCATTTCTCTGATCCTGGTGAAATGATCCCTGTTCAATGGCAAAATTTATAGAACCAAGAATGAGAGGTCCAACCTGGTCCCAAAAAGCTAGATACAGCTCCAGAGGTAGACCATCTGTGCAAGGGCTCTTGCCTTTCTGGAGAGCTTTGACTGCTGTCTCAAGCTCTACTAATGAGATGGGGTCCTCTAGTTGTAAGCTGTCTGAATGGTTTAGACTGGGAAGCACCAACTTTTGAAAAAATGAAGTGCACTCCTCTATGTCTGCACGACATTCGGATGTGTAAAGGTTGCTGTAAAAGTTCCTGAAGACATCATTAATTGCACTGGGGTCTGTAACAACCTCCCCATTCGTTGTTCGAATGGCGTTTATCACTGCTTTTGATTCACTTTCTTTTAACCGAAATGCTAATAATCTACTTGGCCGGTCACCATCGTAATAATATCTCTGTTTTGTTCTGTGCAAAATAAATTCAGCCTTGCATTCAGAGCATTGGCATTAGTTTCTGTGAATGCTTCTCTTTGTGCCTTCTCTACTCTCTCTATCTCCACCTCAATTTCAGAAAGTCGTTTATTGCGTTCAAGTTTTAGCTTGGAGGCAAAGGCAATGCATGTGCCTCTTATGAAGCACTTAGCTGTTTCCCATAATGTCTGGGGGTTGTCACATGACTTGTTATTTTCTAAGAATTTGCCAAGTTGTGCTTTCATTTGTGCTAGAAAATCTGCATTGCTAAATAAGGAATCATTAAACCTCCACCTGTGTGCTTTAGGATTATCTATAAATGGTGTTATAGTGCACGACACAGGAGCATGATCAGAAATCAAGATTGGTAGCATATTTATATGGGGCATGTTATTTATAAGAGAGGGGCTGGAGAAAATATAGTTGATCCTGGAATAAGTGCCATGACGACCAGAGTAAAAAGAATAGGCTTTAACATTATCATTGCGAATGCCCCATGGATCCACTAGGTTGAGATTAGCCAGAAAGGACCTTAGGACCAGGGAAGAGGGAGAAACTGTATCTGGTGTACCCAAGGATCTATCAAGTTCTGGGGAGACTGTAGCATTAAAGTCACCAGCGACAATGCAATAGGGATCCTGGTAATGTAATAAAGTCGAGCTGATGGAGGGCAAAAAGTCACCATAAAAAACATTTGGTGCATAAATGCATGCTAGTAATAGCATCACGCTAATTTGAATACATTTTCCGGAACTTTGAGGTGCAAACCACACAGATTACCAGAAATTCTCTTACCCAGGTAAATAAATTCCTGGTAATACAAGTTCCTGGAAATGTTGGTGGAAAAGGGGCTTTTGTTAACTGACAACATATCTTATTTGTTTTCCACCAAAATACTCAATCTTACAATTTAATAGTTGCGTATAGTGACTACAGCATTGTTAAACTCTTTTTTGGTTAAGTTAGTGTGCTGGCAGTACATGGTTCAGGTTGAGGAAAGATTTTCTAGTTAATAACTTAGTTAACCTGGATAACTGCCTTTTCACCCTGTTGAGATCAGGAAGCAGGCACTGGTTACACCATATAGCACTCAGGGGCCCAGAAGGAAATTCTACCCTCAAGTTACATGGATCCTGCCTTATCCTAACCTTGACTTATGTGTATTACTACCACTACTATACTATACTATACTATACTATACTATACTATACTATACTATATATTGATGGATATATTATGGATATTCTATGACTTTATATCTTGTCCTAACCTTAACCAAAGTGATTTTGTTACCTAACCCTAACCACAGAAGGTCAGGATGAGAACCCTGAAGTCTGATGTCTCAGTCCTGTGCTTTGCCTTCCACCAACCCTGACCTCTTCACTGTGACTCTGCTGGGGTAGATAAATGTAGAACATTGTAACTAGAAACAGTTTTGTATTATATAAACAGAATTTCTTGGAGATGGCTGCTGTACCAATGCTTATTCTGTCGGTAGTACAAATTACATCACAGTCATGGATGGCTTGTGTTTTCTCTGTACATGTTTCTGAATGAATGTATGTAAACACAGCAATTCAGTGACTAGAAACAGCGAGCAACATTGTAAGTTACTCAGATGTTAGACCAGTTCTATAAATCTATATGTGAACCTCACTGTCACTAAGCACAGTTACTGAAGGGAATATAAAGCTTGATAGCTGATCATCTACAACACATGCTTCTGGCATTGCAGAGGTGATCAGAAGGTAAAATCAAATAAAAAAGGACTCCCTTTTAACCTTTATGACTATAAATCCAGTTTAATGTGTCTGTAATGCTGTCATGATGCTCACAAGACATCACACCTGCTTAGCTAAAAAGCATTGTCAAGTTTCAGAACAAATTAATGCTAAAATACAACACTAACCACAAGACTAACCATCTACAGTTTTTTTCCAATGTGTACTTCAATTAGGAGAGACAGAGGAGTAGAGTAAAGCTATAGTTTAATACAGAATATGAGTGTACATATTAACAGATGATTTATGCTGATTAAGATTTAACAGAAGTCTTAAGCACTTGGAAACCAGAGGGATATACTTTGTGATTGGGGGACATCTGAGTCGCAGCAAGATAAATCATGGAGTCCAGACACTGATGGTGGTGGTGGCAGATGACTCTGAGACTGCTGATTGCAAAGGCTGATGAGGTTTTTGAATCCATAAAGACTAGGCGGTGACGGGGAGGTGGAGGGCGCGCATGACTGCAGCAAGAGAGAACTATGGCAGAGAAAGAGCCATAATTAAAATGAGGAGCTGTAAGATGATTGACTGACAGAGAACGTGTGTCTCTGTGCTATTGCCACTGCTATTGCTATTGCTATTATATTGTGCTAGTGGTCGAGTGTGTATCAGTTGTAGAACAGTTGATGATTCAACTGAAAGCCCTGGACAATGACAGCTAGAGATAGAGAGTAAACGTGCATGGCAAGGAGTGAATGGCAGGGTGAGAAAGAAATCTTACAGCCTGAGCATTAAAAGTATTGTCTCCCTGACGAAACATATGCTAGAGTTTGATGACCTGCAGCACAGTGTGGACTGAAACCGAGTGAAAAGCCTTGATTCAACAGAGGAGGTGATAGCATGAAGTCTAGCACTTATGCTGCTACCTTAAAATTTAAGCAAGTATATAATGTGTACTTTGTATTTACAATTTATTTGAGCATAGCTGCTTTATTTGCCAAGTAAGTTCTAAGTTAATTCACTCTAAAAACCCTGCAGAATCCCAAGTAGGCTGCAAAGAGCCTTATTTTAAAAGCAGCAACATACTTAAATCACTATTGTAAACTAATAAAAGTATTGTTTTTAAACTAATTGGGATGTTCTCCATTATTAAATGCACCTTTCTTAGGACAGAAAAAGTCCAGGTGTACTTAATAAAATCAGTTGTGACTGCATTCATATTTAGGTGATCCTGATTCAGGACCTAATAGTGCTTCCTGGTTCACTGAAATGACTGGCTGGGACATTTAAGTGGGACTGTGCCTTTGTTAGTAGTATTAATTATACCTATGCTTTCCTGGTAAGACATGTTGAAATGTCTGCTGTGAAACCCTGTCTGTCTGAGGACAGATTTTGTGAACACATTAACGTCCCAGCCTTGAATTTCATGAAATGAAGCTTTTCGGGTGTGTAGTTGAAATCGAAATGAACGTATGGTTTGAAGATGGTCTGAGTAAAGAAGGGGTCATTGCACCACAACTTAATGCCCTTGGCTGACATTTGCTTTAAGTTGTGGATCACTGTGTTGTGGTTGGAGGTTAAAGGTTAAGGTTAAAGTCCCACTGATTGTCACACACCTGAGTATGTGAAATTTGTTCTCTGCCTTGGCTATCATAACCTAGTAGTTGTCAAGTTGTATTGGAGTATCTTTGTTGGTGACTACTGTTAATAATGTTATTGAACATGAGCAACATATTTCATTTCAGATAGGTTGTGCTGTTGTTGCATGAAACCATTTATCTTATCTCTGTCAACTGGATCTGAGTTTACCTTTGCTCTCACTTTCTTTGTTGGACAAAAGCATCTAGGAATACAAACATGTTAAAATGACTAGAGTTATTGAATAAAAGTCAATGAGGGCTTTCTTACAAAAATAGAAATGTGTTATTTGCCTTAATTTTTCTATCCCAAAAAAATATTTTTCACTAAATTGGTCTCAGTTTGAGAGTGTTTGTGTGTGGGAAACATAGAGGCAGAGTACAAAAAAAGTTAAATAACATTTAAAAAAAAAACTATATTACCATACAATCAAAGAAAAAAATAAACTATATGGAAATATGAAGATAAGTGTCCAATATAAAGAATGTGTGACTAAAACAAATATGAAAAAAACTTTGTATTTATGTCCAAACATCAACTCTAGACATTCATTAAAGGGTAAAAATAGAGGTCATTCACAGGTGGGTACTGTCTATAATCTCTGTACAGTGCAGGTGTTCTGCTGTGCTCTCCATGTGCAGGTGAACTGTACTCCTGGAGAGGCTTGGTCTGGTGAATGATGAACGTGGAGTCATATAATGAGTGGTACCTGAACCCACAATGAACACTTGCAGCTCATTATCAGAGTTTGGGACTGTACACATGCTGTATCTTTAATCACCTGGAAAATGTGAGGTTGGGCCCTGTGTGCAACTCTTGTGCCTATTCTGTGCCAACTTAAAGACCGCAGAGGAAGGGTTGATTCTCAAGTTGCGAAGCAACCATAAGAGCACCAGACTATGTACATGAAATCCTGAGTAGAGAGCTGATCTTCCTCCAGGTGTTGTTTTTAAGTCTGTAGGCCTAAAAAATTGTTCGTGAGACAAAAGTAAAGCTCTGAAGGGAAAGATATATGCTGGCTGTGATTGGTTGTTCCTCGTCACATGACAATGGCATGACAGTATCGTTCTGGTGTTTGAGCGTGCCTGCCATACATCTACAATGACAACAATCAATTTAAGGGCGCAAAAAACGTGGCATGTGTACAGCCCCTTAAGATGGTCTATCATGGATGTCCAGATCCTCATGTGCCACAGAATCTGTGGAAAGTTTTTGTTTGCCACTAAGTGTAGCATCAAGTCTCTGGTGTTGCTTCTTCACCATTTCTGCAGACAAAGCATCCTCTGCAACTCCGTCAACACCTGACACAGAAAATGACCCAATATCAGGTGAGCTGGTGGTCAGTTCCACAGCCTCCACCATGTCAGCCACAAAGCCAAACATTATAGCTATGCCTGCATACCTTTTGTAATTTTATCTTGTGTGTGTGTAGTCCTCTCTGAATGCCATGGGTTCCTCCGGCGATGGATAATATTCCTGGTGCCACTCTAACATGTCATCATAATTGCTTTGCAACAAGTACCAATCTGTGTTTTTCACCTCATTGGCTGCCTCATACTCGCATGTTACTTTCAGTATTAGTTCCACCTTGTCGATGGTCCACACCAACAAAGCCTCATACAAGGGTTTGTGTGTTATCTTACGAACTAGCAGCCCCAAATGGCATTATGTCCGTAATGTATTTTCTAGAGCACAAACTTCTTGTGTTTATTTGAATTGAATATATCATTAACATAAAGTTACCGTGGTTACGTTTAGGAAAAGAAGTATGGTGAGGACGGACCTTAAAATGACTCAAAGGTAATTCATAGTTCACTTAATTCCGAACACCTGTCTCTTGGGGAAAGTACTGTATGTTGTGACTTATCCACCATTACAACCTGCTTCCTAGCTGGACCACACGAGACCCCTCCTTCCTCACACCCGTCAGTGCATTGGTCACATGATCGCGGCCATCCAGAATACACAGGTCATGCATGAATTACCAGCTCATGTATGAATTCATTACTTTTGATAGGAAAATGAAGAGTATATGAGAAGAGCCTGTCCAAGCACAGAAATTTCTCGTCTTACTTTTCGCCATTGCTGTTGTTTCTCTGTATTTTTTAATTTTTTTTTTTACAAATAAGCAACCAGTTGCCATGTCCTGTTTATACCTGTAATAGCATACCTAGTACATGAATGGTCACATGATATGCATTTCAGGTGTGTTAATATGGATGCAGGTTATTTCTGATATGGTACAAAAATGCTTGTGTGGACAGAGAACGTTTTAGTGTGGATGTACCCTTACAGTAAGAAGTGACATCAACAAGTGGACTCAGTTGCTGCTGGCTCATGTCAGACAGTCAAAGTAGATCCACATGTCAGAAATGCCAAACTGCTGCTTTTTACCACTTTATTGCCCTAGACAGGGGCGATGGTGCTGGTAAGGTCAAAAGAACGTGAGAAGAGTAAGATGTGAAGGCAATTAAAGCTTCAGGTTACACTGTTGTTCATGGACATAGTGAACTATGCCTCATCTGGACTCAGCAGCTACCAAAATACAGACCCATTTTGTAATAATATCTACTATTTCTGATCTCCACCTCTTCTCTCTTTTCGTCCCGTCTCTTATTTTTGTCCATCTTCCCTTCTTTCCTCTTATTATTAGCCCTTTTTACAGAGAATTCCTGCACTATTGCTGCAATGAAAACCCTTCATTACACAGGCAATGTCGGTATCTGGTGTGACATTTAACATGTGTGGAGCAGCACTTGATAAACAGTAATCATGGTATGCTCTTACTATATAATTATGAAAACTCTGTCTGTGTGTGTGTCTATTCCTTGTTTATCTCCTCATTGACTTGGTCAATCCATGTGAAATTTGGCACAGTGGTAGAGGAGGATGCAAATGAAGCAATATTACATCAATTGGCCAAAGGGGGCGCTATAGCAACCGATTGAAATTGCAAAATTTGAATGGGCATATCTCATGTCCCGTATGTCGTACAGACATGAAACTTTGCACAGAGATGCCTCAAGAACCCATAACTTCCGGTTATATGGATTTTTCGCCATTTGGATTTTTTTTGAAAAACACTTAAAATCGATCTCTTCCTAGGAAGTTTGACCAATCTGCATGAAACTCGCTGAACATAATCTAGGGACCAATATCTAAAGTTCCCTCTTGGCAAAAGTTGGCAAACTTACTAAAACTGACCTTCTATAAGGCAATGAATATCGCAGAGGGCGTGGCTGATCACATAAAGTTGTATAACTTTCACCGATCACCACGCAACTTTGTAGGCACATGAGCACACATAATCTGAGGGGACCCCTCCATTACTGACCTGATCAAACAAAATGGGGGCACTAGAGAGCTAATTTCTTATCTAGGCCTAACCGCTATATCGATTTTTACTAAACGTGGTAGATATGTAGAACAGGACATCTCAAGGTGACTGGAGCAATTAAGCTCTAATTGGCAACTGGGTGGCGCTATAACAACAGAAAAATGCTTAAAAATGGCTAAAATGCGACCAATTACTGTGGCTCCCCCTGTGGCCGAATGTTTATTTGTTTGTTTTTTCAAATTTTTGTTGTGACTAAGTCATAGTATGGTATGCTGTACATAATCACGGAATCTGTCAGTGTGTCATTCTGTCAGTCAGTCATTCTGTCTGTCCCACGTTTTTCTACTCACTGACATGGTCAATCTATGTGAAACTGCACATAGGCATTGAGGATTGTCATAGGTAGAAGGTGACAAAGCTACTCTTTCCAAAAATGACACCATTAGTATATTCTTTTCTCATGTGAACTACCAGTGCGCCCCACTTTTAAGTCAATACAACATACAAACACTTTAACTATCTGCCTTTCAATGTGCTACCTCAACTACTAATGTACAGTTTTAGCCCACTAACTATCCCACTATGGGCAATGGTACTACTGTACTCAATAAAGCAATCGTACTATCAAATTCACAAAAACTCTGTCTGAATACATTGCTCTTCTTAATGGGTTCAGTTGACTATTTAACCTGCAATTTCATATGACCTGTATCTCAAACACACACCATATGAAACTGTACGTGGGCAACTGTGCACTCAATGGGTATGGACTAGTATGACAATAACAATTGTTTACCGTCCCTGTTATATGGCGGCTGATCTTGTCCTCTGCTCAGAGTGTAAGGAGCTCCTGGATGTCAATTTTGGTTCCCTAGGATGCTGAAGGCATGACCTGCCCCACTCTTCCTCTGATTGGCTAGTGCACACTGCCTTCATTGGTTACACTGGTTAGGTTTCGGCATGACAAGTGAGATTGGTGAGGGGTAGGGTAAGAATATCATGGTAAGGTAATTAGAGGCAGAGTAAAGCGAGGCATACACTGTGCAATTTTGGGCTGTCCCAGATGAAAGATGACCAACGTGAAAGAAACATGGCGATATCTTAGGTAGCTCCAAAACGGTGGTCCTCCGTCGCAAAATGAGAGAGGCTCAAGGATGGCCATTATCACGGTCTTGCAATCAAAGACAGCCTGGGATAAAATTCTAACAGTGCCAGAAATTTGGGATGACCAACTTACTGTGTGACTGCTGTTACTATGTCTACTTACCAACCACTAGAAATACAGCATGAAATGAACTATTGCTAAACCCAAACAAACAGATGGATAGCAGCTCACCATGAAGGCAACACATGATAAAAGAAATGTGTGGGATTCCAGCAAAGAGGAAAACCTTGTCAAGTTGTGGTAGCAGAAGCCTTGCCTTTATGATGTGTCCTCCAGCTCTTACGGTGATTGCGTAAAGGACGAAGCATGGAAGGAAATAGAGGCGGCATAGCAGCTGCCAGGTGAGCAACCTAGCATAGGGTGACCATATTTTGATTTCCAAAAAAGAGGACACTCGCCCCGGTCACGAGATAGCCTACTTAAATGATACTCGCAGTTTACTCAAAGATGCCTTTTAATTTTAATATATTTATATATAAGTTTATATGTATGGATAGAAAATTCAGTTATATTACAAAATAATATCTCTCAAAGACAGAAATGTAGATAGGCTTCTCAGAGATTACTCAGCTTGCTTTTATTATGCCTAAAATAATAATCTTTTTACAAGTTTCAATTGTACAAAAATAAATATAAATGTAAAATAAATAATATGAAATAATGTTCTAAATAATACCTCTTCTGTATAAGAAAATCCAACTTTGAGCTCCCCGGCACCTTTATTAGGCACAGAATCATATGTGCCAGCTTTGCACACGGTGCACTCAGCCTCCTATATATCCCGACCGAGTCGGGACGGTAAGTTGGGAATTTTTTCTGCACTTCATCTGTTGAAGAGGAACTGCCCATTGGTTCGACAGCCCATTGTTCCGACCATATTAAACCCATTGTTCCGAAGTCCGTTCCAAAATCATCATGATGCCCTGTGGTTAAGGTCTGGTTAGGTTTAGGCACAAAAACCACTTGGTTAGGGTTAGGAAAAGATCATGGTGTGGGTTAAAATGAAAAAGAAGCCGTGAGCCTGCTCCGCCTCAAGCCTTTTCCAGCTGACCCAGAGCCGGTCGCGGCACACCATCAAGGCAGAAATACACCCACTGGGAGCCGTTCAGCACCACGGACAGTTGGACTAAAAGGATGTCAAACTAATGGGCTGTCGGATCAATGACATGGGCCCCTGTGAAGCTGCACTTGAGCTTTGGTATCTTGGAATCTTAGAATAATGCTGTGCCGCCAGTGTCTGCCGCTTCCTCTTTGTAAGTGTTGGAGATCTGCCGATAAGGCAGCCTCTCGGGGATTACGCACACACACACACACACACACACACACACACACACACACACACACACACACACACACACACACACAAGGAAAACCGGACATTTTCATCAATTTAAAAACACCCCCCAGACGCCCCGGACAGGATGTGAAAAGTGGACAAGTCCGGGCAAAAGAGGACGTTTGGTCAGCCTAACCTAGCAGCTATCAAACACACAGAGACACGCCACAGTATATAGTGCCCACAAAGCTTTAGCCTATTTAGTAATGTGACCCTCTATGTTGTGCTTCACAGTTGGAGAAGTAATAATCCATGCAGCATCATACACACACAGAAGCTATTGCATCATACGTCGTAACCTGCAATTCAGTAGGTCCTGTCATCATACAGTCTGCATACATAAAACCTGAAGTCGTACCCAAGTTTATTAGTTCCATGTCGCACAGTGGAAATTGTACTAAACTTTTATGATTGCCAAAATCTCATGGTCTGTAGGAGGCTTAAGGCAGAGTAAGACATAGGGCGGGTCATGCCTTTGCCACCCTAAGGAAAAAGAAAAAGACTCCCAGATCGCCTTGTTTTCCTAATTTGCGGACATTTTCAGTTGCTGATCTTCTTCTTGAGTTAGCTGCTAACTGCTTCTAGCTGCTTTGTAGATCTTCCAGCAGTGGGTTACACACATAACACATCATCAAAATGTCTTTTTTTTTTCTGCTGTCTTTTTGCTTTGTTTTACTTCTCTTCGCCTCTCTTCTTTTTGCTTCTTTCTGATTCTTCTCTCTTTGTTTCTCTTCCCTTTTCTCATCTCCATGTCTCCTCTCTTGCCTTCTCTGTGTTCACTCGTCTTTGCTTTGCTTCTCTTCTCTCTGTCTCTTCTCTTCTCTTCATTTCTGTAAAATGGCTGTGTAAACAGGAGTAACCTGGGAATTAAGGTCAATTTTAAAATCAATCAAAATCTCTTCTCTTCTCTCCGTTTCTCTTCCATGCTCTTCTCTTTGCGTCTCTTCTCTTCCCTCTAGTCTCTCTGCTCCTTTTCTTTCTGCTTCTCCTTTCTAATTTGCTATTTTTTTGGTAGGTGACCCATTTCTTGAAATTATGCTCCATTTCCAAGAACTCTAAACACGAAGGCTCAACTGCACAATCAGTCTTCACAAACTTCAATGGTTCAACTTCAATAGACTATGTTTCCAGAGAAATAATTTGGAACTTTGTGAAGTCAGAGCACTGACTATCCAGATAATCCTTTCAGGAGCAGCCCGCTGAAAGAAGTTCAAAACAGTAATGTAATATACTGTAAAGCTCTTACAGTGGAGAAGGGAATACCACTGCTGCTGCTAAAGCTTTACCTCCAAACGCAGCAAATGTACAGATTCCTCAGCATCAGTGTTCTCATCATCTGGTCTAGCGTCTGGATCACATTGTCTTATCAGCATCACACATTATGTTTGCACTCGCCAGGTGGCGTGTGTGTCTTATCCAACCCTGGACAGACTCCACAGACACATCACTACAAGCTCCATCATTGGTGGAAATGCTGATGCTGTCAGTTCATTGGAAGACTAGCTGGTCTTCAGCTATCAGTCTCCTGCTCAGCTGTGAGACATCTCTGCCTTCCTCCAATAGATGGACCCTCTCAGTTATTGACGTTTGGTCATTGATTACTGTGGTAAAAACAACACTGAGAGTGGACATTCAGTCTATATGCACTACAACATTACATGTATCACAGTAACAACAAGCCAAATGACCTGTTTTACCTTGCAGCTGTTTACAGTAATAGCTTAGGTTGGGTTGCACTGGCTGTCCAGCTCCTCTAAAAGTCCACCTACCAGGGAAGCACAAAGTCATGATTACTTGTCTTTGCTGTTTTTGTTGTCTTCCTCTTCCTTTCTGTTGTTAACTTTGGCATTGCATATATGTTCACATTCTGTATATTATATGTATATGGATTGTCTCGCTGTGTTAACACATTTATTGCACATCTGTCTGTCCTGGGAGAGTCATCCCTCCTCAGTTGTTGTTGAGGTTTCCTCCATTTAATGTTAAAGGGCCTATGGGGAAATTTTCCTTATGTGCTGTGAGGACAGAGGGTGTCACATGCTCTACAGGTTCTAACGCCCCCTGAAGCAAATTGTGATTTATAATATTGGACTATGTAAATAAAATTGACATGACATTGTTATGATCCATTGTTCCAAAGCACATGGGCATGCCTCAGGCCATGTTTATGGACTTGTGCAGTTCTGACTGGTGTGTTAACAGTTTTGGGGCTCAGTGTTTGCACCTAGAGAAAGGTGTGTTATTTGAGGTTTAGGTTGGGATGACTTGAGTCAATATTGATAGCATGTGTTTTCTAAATAAACATTTAGAGCAATAAATGTATCATTTGGCCCCTTTCAGTGGAAGGTTTTGCAGAAAGAGGTTTGAATATTGAAATGTGTGGAAACAGGTGAATGGTGTTTCTCATTTTGGGAAATAGGTCTGTCTTTTGGTAGATGGTGTCATGGTTTGAGACAGGTAATTGGCCCCATCATAGTGTATAAGTGATTGAGAAAAACTGTAATAAAATTGGGATCCGCCTGATCTTCATCATCATCTTCTCAGCACAACAGAAGTCTTCTCTTTCAAATGAGTTAACACTTTCGCATTGGTTTAACACATTTTTCACATTCTTTTTAAGAACAGTTAACACAGATCTCACAGAAAGACCCCAAACCTTATTGGATTAGATGTGTTAACCAAAATGAAAACATCTGTTCACAGCTGATAGACTTTACTTGTGTAATTATGAGTCTGTATCCTGTGTGAAACTCCTTTGCACAACTTTTTAATCTGCATCAGTCCTTATCCATCTATAAAGCCCCTTTCCAACTTGACAAAAAAAACACTATCACCCGCTAACATCTGTCTCTTGTCTTTACAGTTTTTCCACGATTGCTTAAACACATTAATTGGAACATCAGACACAATGTGCACAATCTGAAACTCATGTACCAACTCCCAAACCAATCCTGCTGAACTCCAAGCACAATCTCTGCTTGAGACACATGTTCCCTTTCCATACCACACATTTTTCACAACACTACACACAATTGCCTGTGTCTTGCACACTCTTCCTGAATTCCCTCTCTTGCTGTTCACACATAACACACTGCCAATCACATTTCTAAACTCCAAAGGCTGTTGTGCGATTAGTAATCAGCAATTTGTCATAAAAGGGTCACAGATGGGCTCCTGGTTTGTTTGGAGAACAATGGATGGTGACAACATTGAAGAGAGAGGTGAGCAGCAAGGCAGAGGAGTGAGAGTAAGAGGAGGTGGAGGAAGAGGACAAGGAGGAGGTGGAGGAAGAGGACGAGGAGGAGTGAGAGTAAGAGGAGGCGGGAGAGGACAAGGAGGAGGAGGAGGTGGAGGACGATGACAAGGAGGAAGAGGACGAGGAGGAGAAAGGAGAACCATAATCTCTGATGAGATTAGGGCCACTATCATTGATCACGCGGTCAACCATGGTTTGCCCATGAGGGAGGCTGGCCAGAGAGTCCAACCCAATTTGAGTCGCTTCTCGGTTGCCTCAATAATTCAGACTTTCAGAAATGAGCATAGGTAAGAAACCTACTCGCCTTGCTGTAGTACTGCATATCAATACAGTATTCAATGAGTGTTGCAAGGACCTTGTTGTATTTGTATCTATTTGTATCTTTTGCAGAACTGCAAGATTACCACACCGTGGTGGGAGAGGAAGACTCTTCACAGATGAGCAGGAGACTGCAGTAGTCAACATGGTGCTGACAAACAATGTCATAACCCTCCGACAAATCCAAGATGCAATCATTGCAGACCAACACATATTCCAAAAAATAGCAACAGTGAGTTTATCCACATTGGACTGTGTTCTCCAACGCAACTCCATGAGGATGAAGCAGGTACACAGGGTTCCTTTTAAGAGGAACACGGCCAGAATCAAGGAGATTCGCCATGACTATGTGCAAGTAAGTCCTATACATTCCACAACTGTGTCCTATTAGCACTGACACACTACTGTATTGTACTCCAATGTTGTCCTTTTTTTTTTTTTTTTTTTTTTTTACAATGCTTTTCAATAGCCCATGCTCTATTGAACACTCTTGGTGTATGGTATATACGGTATATATACTGTAATATTGTCCTGTTGACTGTTTCAGAGATATCTTGACCTAGATGCAGCAGCAGACCTGCATGAATTTATATTCATTGATGAAGCGGGGTTCAACCTTGTAAAGAGAAGGCGCCAGGGCAGAAATGTAATCGGCCAGCGTGCTGTCATTGAGGTCCCTGGCCAGCGTGGAGGGAACGTAACAATGTGTGCTGCCACCAACCACCACAGTGTCCTTCATCACCATGCCACCCTTGGCCCGTACAACACTGCCCATCTCATAGCTCATACACCTTCCATCTCTCTGCCTGGAGATGGAAGGTGTATGAGAGGAACCCACAGACATGGATCCCACTGCTGCAAGCCATGGAGGACGCATGTGGCAATGTGACTGCTGAGGCCTGTCAAGGCTTCATGCGCCATTGTAGGCGATTCTTCCCCCGCTGTTTGGCCAGGGAGGACATTGCCTGTGATGTAGATGAGGTCCTGTGGCCAACCAGGGACCGTAGGCAGGATGCAGCCTAGTTGTTTTATGTTATCTCTTTCTGTTATTTGTTATCTCTTTCATTTCAGCCAGTTTTCATCCACAGTTTGCTGTGATTTACAGTAGACTGAACATTTTGAGTACAAATAAAATATTATTTGTATTAGTGCTGGCCAATGATTAAAATTTTTAATCTTAATTAATCCATGATTTCTGTAATTAACTATGCGATTAATCTCAAAATCGTTTTTTTTCTAAAATTTCAAGGAAAAAGTGAAAGAAAACTGTATGCTAAGATGTAGGTAAAAAAAGGAAAATATTTAGTAGCATCCACAGGCTTTTATTTAACAGAAAGTGCATCATCAATATTTGCAGCCTCTACAAGGGCAATAAGTAACATTGTGTCTGGTCTAGACAGTCAGAACGTAGCCTGGAACTAAAAAGACAGAAGGTCTCTGTGCCCCAGTGGGCAAGAGCCCACTTAGACAGTAGTAGAACATAAGCAAGAACAAGCAATATCAAGTCAACAACAGTAGGCAAAAGAAATAACAGCTGGTCAGACCTAAGAAAAAAAAGTACGTGGCGTAAGTACGTGGCGTAAGTACGTGGCGTAAGTAAGTGGCGTTACCTTTTCCATTTTTTTTTTAAACACAGCAGCAGATAGGTTAGACTCAGACTAGTCAATTAAGTTGTTTCAGAGCAGGAAGCGATGGAGTTTTTTCAGCTACGGTAAAATACATTTTTGCGTTATGCTTTAAAAATTTTAATGGTGTCAATACGGCAAGGAATTAACACTGCGTTAACTCGTTAATTTGGCCACCATTAATATATATATATATATATATATATATATATTTATATGGCCACAAGTTGTGTTGTAATATTGGCAAAAGACTTTTAGTCTGGCCTGTGTGTAGTGTTCTATGAATATAATTTATGAATGGACAAACATGTTTAAGCAAATGAAAGAAAGTGTAATTGTTTTGAAAGGAAGGGGAAAGACAGTATCCTGCTCACCTTAGGATATTGATTGTTTACTATGTAAAGATGAAACAGGCCTTTTGTCTGATGATTTGTTTTGGCCTCCTTTTACATGAGCTGGAAGTGTGACCAGTTACTGGAACATTGGATAAAAGGAAAGTGTGGTGGGGGTGGGGCAATGCTCTCTTTAACACATAATTGCCACACCTAGAAGGTGCCACTAGGCTCATCACTTCAATGCTAAAGTAATGTTCTACATTAAAGGCAGACAGAGGGATAGTTTTGAACTTGCCCCAGTTTAGGTAAAAACTCTCAAAGTCTCAGTTTGGTTTTCTATTGCAGTTTAACCTTAAGATTTGGATATATTCAACCTTTTTTTCCTTTTTTTTTTCATCTCACCCTAAAGACATTTTTCTGCACATTGAAATCCCCCTGTTAAATCATCATTAGGGGTCGTGTTGCTGTGCCCACCCACAGTAAAACGACTTCAGGGAGGGACTTTGCCCTTCAACATTTAACCAGTGAGCAGCCTGAATCTGATGACACAGAGGGCTTTTCAAAACCTGGAATTAACCCAAGCAGAGCTGCACCGAGCCGAGGACCCCTCTCATTTCCCCGGTTATGTTAACACAGATCTAAGGAGCTCGTTGTAATGGATGGATCTGCTTTCGACGCGTTGCGCGGAACATAGAGCTCTTTAGCACCCAGTCAACTGGATCGGTTTTTTTTTTATAAATGTGAGGCGGTTGATCAGAGACTCTGTTGGTGTGGATGGCCAGGTCACAAGTGCATATGCAACACTGTGGGTGCTCCGTTGGATTCACTGACCACATCCTCTGCCCCAAGAATCCGTTTCTTGATCTGATGAGATAAAAAGGAGAATGTATGGAATAAACCAGCGCTGTATTTGCATGTAAGACGCTGATGGGGCTGTAGATGTGACTGAAGGACCCAAGTTGTATGATTGACACATAATGACTTCTTTAAAATAACAACTCTTCATGTATTATTGCAGATCATTTCAATTTTTCGTGCTGTGGTGCCATGCTCAGGTAAGCCCACTAAAAAATGCTGTTAACTTTCCCACATAAATAACTAATGACAAAGAAGTAGGCTAGTACAAACACAAAAGGGTGTTGTAATTTGCATGAGAATATCGCTTTCAACTGTGAATATAGCGGTTATCACTTCATCTGTCTAGTAATTATAAGGGAAATCGATTTGTCCTACCTGTTACACAATTGGCCATACATTTATTTATCCCACATTCCCAGATTAGAAAGAAAAATTATATATTTCATTTTTCCCTTTGCATAAAAAAGGGGGAGAATCACCCGTCTCCTAATTTTAACCAGTATGTGAGGACGCAGGGCGCAGTGACGGACCAGCTCAGCCGCAGACAAGTCAGGGTTTACCAGCTCTACAGCCGCACCAGCGGGAAACACGTCCAGATTCAGGGCAAAAGGGTCACCGCCACGGCTGACGATGGAAGCATGTATGGTAAGTGCTGGC
The DNA here is from genome assembly GCA_035609425.1 of Epinephelus awoara. Lineage (NCBI taxonomy): Eukaryota > Metazoa > Chordata > Actinopteri > Perciformes > Serranidae > Epinephelus > Epinephelus awoara. The sequence goes on along the minus strand of CM069302.1, from coordinate 41,025,810 downwards.
CGTCTGATGTTAACCTTGTAGCACATTTTCTATGTTTTTATTTTGTTTTGATTTGTACATCCAGGGAAGGATATCCTTATGTCACCACTTTAGGTCTGCACACATGCATCCTTACAACCAAAGTACCTTTAAGACAACAAAACGTCCATTTTTTTTCTTGTATTATCAGTAATTTCCAGGTCATATATAATTAGACAATGTAGAACACCAGTGAAATGCGATCCTTTCAGCTTCTTTAACTTGTGCGCTGTGTTTTGGTCCTTTTTTGCGTCTCCTCAGTCTACTTTGCTGGCTGCTGCTTTGTAATTGTCCATGTTACCATTAAAATGTAGTCACAGAGCTAAGCATCCTATTTGAAAGGTATGAGTAACAATGAAAAATAAATACCTTTGATTTAAAAAAAGAAAAAAGAAAAGAAAAAAAAGAGGGGTGTTAAAATAATTTCCAAAATCCTTAAAACACTACACCATCAACACTTTTAACCTGTTTCTCAAGTTGCAACTGTATTAATCCAGATAGCTGAAAACGACATGTTTTTGGGACTACACAAACAAATCAGCACAAAAAGTTTTTGTTCTTTTTTTTTAAATAAAAAAAGTATTGGCAAGTAACAGCTACATATAGGGTGAACTCAGTTAATGTGGGACGCTTCTTGGTAGATTGACAAGAAGACAACCTAAAACTCTGAAGACTACTGTCATTTTTTTCTCACTTGTTATGATTCTCTGTTACACTCTAATATATTAGAAATTTTGGACCCTCAGGCACATCAAAAACCCCGACCTCATTCTCATGACATTGAGGTAAAGTAGGACCACTTCTAAGGTGAAATGGGACAGTGATGTTTTTTTCCCAATGGTTAAATCCATTTATCAGTTCACTAATTCATTAAACCATTGATGTAATATCATAAATCATGATTTTATGGCATCTGGTAGCCTAAAAACATGCTGGTTCCATTTAAGATAGATTTTTGTCCCATTTTACCTGAATGCATTAAGCGCTCACTCAAAACACTTTCCCATAAAAAGTAAAGTTCATTGAGATAATATTTTGATTATAAGTCAAATAGTTAATACAATGCAATAGTGTTGTTATACCCTTTTAAGTGCTGGACTCTTAATACCAAAATGAGAAAATCACATGTAAGTTGTGGGACCGGTGATTTTTTTTTTACTCTTTGCTCCCAGTTATCTCAGACCAATCAAAATGATTGTTTCATGTAAAGGACATTTGTAGAAATAATGTAATAACATGTTTGGTTGTTAACATTTAAGGAGCCCAAGATGTAAATCCTTTTTGTCCCATTATACCTGATGTCCCACCTGGCTTCTCCCTCCAGTATAAATGATGACACACATTGTTAAATTTGGTTCCCATGAGATATGTCATTTACAGTCACAACTATTTTATTTTTTTTAGCTGTGTGTATTAATGTTTTTTTGGCACAGATTCTGTCTCTTGGATAAAAAAGATTGGCAAAAATATGTTAAGAAATGTTTCAGAGGAATTAAGTAAAAATGGAATGGAGTATTTGGTCCTTGATGGTACAGCCTCAAAGTCCCTGCTGGGGAGTTGTGTCCTCAGGCACAATCGGCCTGCTTGTCCCTCCCTCTGTGAGCTGTTTTCAGGCCTATATGTTAATTCAGCCTCCCCGTTGTATCCATGAAGCCATCGTCTGGTGAATTAGTGGCTGATTAGGACAAGTCCTTTGTTTCTGTAGCCCCAATACACAAGGCTGTTGTCAATGGCCATAACTGACTGCAGGGCAAATTCAACTGAGAATGTATATTCTGCCTCTAATACAGCTTTTTAATGTCCACTGATAACTTTTGTTTAAGTGTTAGAGGTGTCTCCTCAGGAAGCTTATTTGGGCTATTCCTGACTCATCAGCTCATACTGTCAATCTATATATTTAGCTCAACTTCCACTGAAAAAAACCGAACCATTGCATACATAATTGTAACTACTAGAAAAATAAGAACAAATTCTTACAGTAATAGGTAGTGTTATGCCTCAGTGATAAAATGGCTTTAGATACTGCATTATTTATATTGTACATGTGTCATGTAAATACAGATCATAAGCTTTAATAAACAAATAGCAAACCTTAAATGCTGTTAATTTATATCTGACATTGCACAGTAAGGAAGAAAATGTACATGTTGTGTATGGGATGTCACACAGTGCTCTGGAAGATACAAAATCATATTTGAAAGTAAAGACAAAAAAATTTGTCAATAGTTAGAGGTGTGACTGTTTCTTTGTCTTTGTTTGTCCTCACATTTTTTTCCCCGACAGCTTTTTGACTCAGTCCTGTCTTTTTCTTGCAGCTCGTCTTTTTGTTGAGACAGATACTTTTGGCAGTCGAGTGAGAATAAGAGGTGCAGAAAGTGGGAGCTACCTCTGCATGAACCGGAAGGGGAAACTTGTTGGAAAGGTACAATATACATTTCTGGATTTATTTTATTTGAAAGCAAGGTGACTATTGGCTATAGATATTGAAACCCTATTATGATTTTAGATAGGATGGAAAAATTTGAATCAGTGCTTAAAGACAAAATTAAGTAAAAAGCAAATTGAAGTTATGGGATGGTATTATTAAGCAGCCAGAGTCTATAGTTTCAAGCAGGAATTGTATCAAATATTTTTTGCATATTAAAGCAAAATTTCAAATCACAAGGTTGCATTTATTTTGAAATTTGCACCAAAAGAGAAAAAACAGTACCACCAGTGTTGCGCTCAGTCTTATCCAAACAGAGTTAATTCAACAAGTAAAGTAGATGTTTATAACCATATCAGCTCTATGAAAAGGCACAAATCTTGTCAATATCTCACTGGAAAATAACATGCAGAAATGAATAACTAAATCCATATATATGTGCTTTGTTTTCTTTAGAGAGTGTTCAGTCATTGCCTGGCCTCACCTTGTCACTTCTACTAAAACACACATGGAGTTCCTACACTAAATCCATTGTCATTGTAGTCTCATAACTTGTCAGTCACCCCAGGACATGATGTGCTGGAAAAAAGAATCCTCAGTGGACTCAGTCTTATTGGTCATGGCTGACTGCAATGAGGGAAAAGTACCCTCCCATCATGCACTGCCTCTGTGTTTGGTTGTAAGTCAACTCCCCACTTCCTTTATGGAAATGGAAAAGCTGAATTCACATATCTGGCTGACATGACAAGTTGTAATATTTCTCATCATGGGTTAGAAGTGTAGAAGCTGTGGCTGCTGCAAAGTCTGTTTATAGACTCACACTGCCAGACAGCACCTGTCTTGTAAACTTGAGACAGTAAGAGTCCAGATGAAATGACTCTTTTTTAGCACTTCTGTACAATAAGAACTAATGAGCCCATTTAAGTTCTCAACTTCAAACTATTGAAAGCTGCTTTTACACAGCCCCTTCAGGGTGGGAATGTTGTGCCATTATCCCACCTCACTGTACTGTAGAAAATGTACAAACACAGAGTTGGGGGGCGTTGTTGTTCCACCATTAAAGTGTTCTTTATGGCGTTACTGCAGAATCTCTGTTTAAAAGCAGCTGAAAGTGTCACACTCTGTCCCATGTTATCTTCAGCCCCTTTACATAGAGATTGCACAGTAGAGCCGCTACTAAGTCCCTTCTCCATGCTGCCTTTGCATTTCACACAGAACCAAACAACGGCAGCATTGCAGGATCAAAAGAGGTGTGACAGGCGTGATGTTTAACACAACAGCGTCAGCCTCTAGTGTAACATATGACATACTAGTCAGTGCTTTATAAACAATAACAGTGGTATAACATGGCAATAACAATCACTTACCATCTCTGTTATATGGTGGCTGATCTCGTCCTCTGTTCGGAGGGTAAAGAGCTCCTGGATCTCAGTGCTGTCCTAACTTGTGGACATTTTCGGACAGTGTTCTTCTTCTCTGAGTTAGCTACTAACTGCTATCAGCTGCTTTTTAAATTTCCTGGAGTGGGTTGCACACATAACATGTCATCAAAATGTTACACCTGTCCTGTCCATGATCTCATCCTGCCAGCTATCCTGTTTACACAGACATAGATTTGGCGCTGTTACTACCTCCTGTGGAGGTTCAAAGGTGAGACCACTCTTTCCCCCCCATTTCGCGATTGTACAACATGGTGAGGCTGCATAACAACACGATAATCCCAATTTGAGCAGCCAGTGCAGCTGCTGCCCCGTGCGTATCATGTCGGCGTGAAGTGTGCCTCTGTGCGTTTGTGTCTGATGATACAATCAACGATCAACTGACAAAGTTGCAGTATTTGATGAGTTGGAAGAACGTGCTAAAATGAGATATAACATATTTGCTAGTGAGTGTTAGAGCTGCTGTCAGGCAGATTTTGTTACCTTTGGACAAAGCCAGGCTACTATCCAAAGCTAACTGTAGGTTCATGTAGAGACAGAAACAGACAGAAACAGACAGTGTTACCAATCTTCTTATCTGACATTCAGCAATAAAGTGAATAAGCGTATTTCCCAAAATGTTAAAATATTACATAAACAGAAGTTAACTGAAGAAAACACTTTTATAGTTTGTGTTTCAATAAAAACTCCACACATAAACACTATTAAAAAAAACTTTAAAAAACAAAGTAAAAGCGTTATGAAAGTTTTCTTAGACTTCAATAGATGTAACCCAATAAAAGCTTCCATTAAGCGACCATTACAATGCAATATTGATCTGAAGTTTTCTAATGTTAGGTAGAAGTAGCCACTATAAGGTACTAGTTGTACCAGACCGAGTTTTTCACTGCGCAAAAAACCTTCTAACATCTGGCATGATAATGTAATGGGAAAGGTTACAATTTACACCCAGGTTAAATGACTCTGCAGTAGTCACAGGTATTTATCGGCTCTGGCTTTGATTGGCATCCATGGAAAAACGACACCCGGGTGAGCGTGCTAATATTAGCTCCTTAACTGGCATGATGCAATGACGCGCCAACACAAAATACATTTGTCTCCATCCAAGCAGGACTCAAACATGGATCCGAATTTGTCTGCACTGCATTTGTAAGAGACATTAAATAAATAGAAGATATATAAAAAGAAGTAACCATCGTGAAGTTTTTACAGGCCTCCATGCTGCTTTCTGCTGTTTACTAACCTGTTTTCTGGCCTGTCTTTGACATTGAATGAATGTGACGCATCAAAAAAACAAACAAGCAAACAAAAAAAAACAAAAAACACACACACACAGAAAGGCATACTCGCGTATTGCAGAGTCTATAGTCTATTTTTTGCAGGATTTCCTGTGTTTAAAAGACCCACATACACACTGTAATTTTGGTGGAAAAGGGGAATAAGACCATAGCATCAAAACACCTGAGTGTTCAAACCAAGCCAGGCTGTGTTTTGTGGCTTACAAGTTCAACTTGTGAGAGGAAAAGTATGTTATCTGCTCTTTCCAGAGTTACATATTTTCACTTCAAAAAGGCTTGCTTGGAAAAAAAAAATAACACTGCTAGTTGGTGTATTTGAGATCATTTATGGTACATATTGGTAAAATAGCTGTTTGATGCAGCAGTTTCTTTGTTTGATGTGTATATAATTACATTAAGATGCCTCTGTCTGTGTGCCATGCAGTCTTCCTGTCCAATTTTAACATGAGACACCTTTTCTTTTCTCACGTAGCCCAATGGCAGAAGTAGGGATTGTATCTTCACAGAGATCGTCCTGGAGAACAATTACACAGCCTTCCAGAATGCCAAGTATGAGGGCTGGTATGTGGCTTTTACCAGGAAAGGGAGGCCCATCAAAGCCTCCAGAATGAGGCAGAACCAGAGGGAGGCCCATTTCATCAAGCGGCTACACACAGGCCCGCCTCCTTTCCCCAACACGGACCAAAGCAAACACTTTGAGTTCATCCAATTTCCGGCCAAACGTCGAGCAAAGCGGAACAGGATATCGCATACCTCTTCCTAAAACGCAGCAAAAGAAATGGACTGATGACAGTTGTGACATAGGAAGAAACAGATGCAATTTTATTTTTGTATATTTTTGATAGGGAAAATATGGTTAAAATGCCATAAGTCTAAAGTAATATTTCTGTAAAATGATCATGTGTTAATACTGAAAGAGAGTAAAGAATATGGATTATATTGAACTGCCCTGTGTCTATGTATTGCCTGGTGGACAGCTGTGATGGATGGAGGGATATAATGACCAGGATGGTTAGCAACAAACTGCAGCAGGACCACCTATCAGATATGTGTTTCTGTAATACAGACCAAATTAGTTTCTCAAGTTTGAAAACATAACAAGACATAGGCTCACCAGGTTCCCTGTTTTTTTTCTGTTTCACATTGTTTAATGCAATGGGTGAACAAAATAATGCTCAAAGCTTATGGAAAATCTAATATGTGACATAAAATCAATTGCAATGCTTGCTTGTTGTAACTTGAAGTAAATATGTGTTTTTTCAGTGCAACATGGAACAACTTAAATGGCTCCAAAGAGGTCAAACCTTCTGAACTCAAACTGCAGGAGCATCAGTCAAAAAATTACATTAGTGAATTTGTGTAAGGTAATAGTTTGGAAAATCATAAATCAACTTGCACTAACAACAAGGATCAGTTGTCACAAGCACACCTTTGTTCCATCATCAAGTGTTTACGTGTGTTAATCTGTCCCCTGTCAAGTGCAACATGCACTGATTACAATGATCAACTTTGTTTGCAAATATGTTTATGGGGATTTAAAATTCCTGATGGCCATCAAGTCAAGTTTTTAACCATATAATTTGTTAATGAAATATGACATTTGTCTTATGTTTAAAGGACACAAAATCCGCTAAAAGGGACCTTCAGAAAGTTGCAGAAGGCAAAAATGTATTTTATTGTCTGATCTGAAATTGAATTAAGTTTCAAATATCACCAGTAAGGGTTCATTAATGCTCAATGGTAGATAGATATACAGAAACGGATGGAGCTTTCTGTCCATACTCTGCATGCAATTTGTCCGTATTTGTGCATGTTTCCTGAAAGCTTATAGATAAGCATGAAACAGAGCTGTACCACCAGAAATCATGGAGGCAGTTCAGGCAAGATAATGACTGTAAGAGAAGACAAAGAAATTTAAATAATGGCATAACTAAATGAATTGGTAATAGTGAAAATAATTCTTCTTCCACATGTTGAAATGTATAGAATGGCTGCACACACCATCAACAATGCTGCCTCTGTTTAAAGGCACTATATTATTGCCTTCACATCACCTTGTTTGTTGTTGTGTGAACCTTTTGACTCCGCCCTCTAGTGACATATATTAGATGTATCTATACCATCATGAAGGATGCACAGAAGTATTTGGGCATTCATGGTTTGAAACAGACATATCTATTTTGTACATAAAGAGAGTGTAAATGAGCCATAAGTTGGAATGTTGTTGTGAAGCTGATAGTTCTGAAGTTGAAAGTAAAATTTGAGATTTCTGGGCAGTATTGAACCTCATGGTGGCATTAGAGGAAAAGTCAGAAAATTGCCACAGTCATGTGGATTCATCCTCTGACCACCATGAATATCTGAATCAATTTTCATGGAAATCCATCCAATAGTTGCTGAGACATTTGAGTCTGGAACAAAATGGCCAGTCAACAGATTTACATTGCCATCCTCCAAGTCATACATCAACAACTTGCACAGTACAGATCACATCACACATCGGATAGATCTGTGTGTTGCCTGAACTGACAGAATGTTATGACAGATCAAAATGCTATTTGGAGTTCAGCCAGACAATGTAGCTCTTTTAATGAACTTGGCAAAAAAGGAAGGCCTGAGCCTTAGACTGAATTAACATTGTAGGAAATATGGCTGTGTTTATGGAAATGTAATGAGATCTATTTTTGCAGTTAGGATAGGAAAATATTTGATAATAGGTTGGTCAACACATTCTGTGCTACATCATACAAAATATTATATGTCATGGACTCATTAAGGTAAAATTTGATCCTTGATTTGCCAGATTGGTGTTGATGGACTTCACTGCACATTTTTAAAGATAACCATGAATAAAATAATCTTATTGGAGTGGAACTGGGTTCGGGCAGTGGCATAAGGTAGTTATGATGGGCCCCAGTCCACGCTATTGTGCACATAATGTCTTGTCACATGATCAGAAACGTGACATTAGACAACATAAACATACACATTACCCAGCAATCATTATTGCATATTTGTATATAACAAAAAATACTAAGGAAAAAAAAAATTAAGAAATTATTAATTTAATTTCTAAGTATATGATAGATGCTATTGACTGTTTGACAAATAAAGAAAAAATAAACATGACAGAGATGGGTTTGCCCTTTTCAAGACCATATAAGAAAAGAGATAAGATACACCTTTACTGATCCCACAATTGAGAAATTCCAGTGTTACAGCAGTCAAGTGTAAAGAGTCAAATTAAAGATTTCAGTATTTAAAAACTTAAAAACTAGGCATGCAGAAAAAAGTACAAAAAATACAAGAAACAGCAATAAATAATAAGAATAATAATGGGCAGTGGATAAAAAGTGAGCAATGGATTAAAGTGAACATATTTAGTGAAAAGTGAATATTGAATGTGCAAATACACAACAACATGGGGGACAGCAATGCTTATAGTGGTATAGCAAATAGCACTGTTTTTAATTCAATGAGAGTTCTTCTTTGAACACAGGCATTTTTTCAAGGTGGCAATCACTCATAAGGGCCTATTCTCCACCCAACACATTGTTGGAGGGCCCACTCTCTCTACGGGCCCCCCACCTCACAGGCCCCAGTGCAACCGCACTACCTGCACTGTCTATATTTACTGAGTTCAGGGTTGGTCTTTTTCCACTGATAAATTTATTTAGCACTTGTTAACACAATGACAAGTATGACTGTCTTTTCATTATGTTTGGAATATAGGTTCCACTTTCACCTCAGTCTAATAATGAAACACTTATTTATTCTTGATTTAAAACTTAATTCTTTTTCCTTTTCCTTTTCTTTTTTTAAGCAAAACTTTGAAACTTATGACATATGACATCAGGTAAAAAACAATTGCACAAGAAAATTAAGAGTGCCGATGACATTTAACACTAAAATTTTGAAGTGTTCATTATTGATTTTAATAATTCTAAACTACACTGAACAAAAATATAAACGCAACACTTTTGTTTTTGCTCCCATTTTTCATGAGCTGAACTCAAAGATCTAAAACATTTTCTATACACACAAAAGACCATTTCTCACAAATATTCTTCACGAATCTGTCTAAATCTGTGTTAGTGAGCACTTCTCCTTTGCCGAGATAATCCATCCCACCTCACAGGTGTGGCATATCAAGATGATTATGATTATGATTATTATTATTATGCACAGGTGTGCCTTAGGCTGGCCACAATAAAAGGCCACTCTAAAATGTTCAGTTTTATCACACAGCACAATGCCACAGATGTCGCAAGTTTTGAGGGAGCGTGCAATTGGCATGCAGGAATGTCCACCAGAGCTGTTGCCCGTGAATTGAATGTTCATTTCTCTACCATAAGCCGTCTCCAAAGGCGTTTCAGACAATTTGGCAGTACATCCAACCAGCCTCACAACCACAGACCACGTGTAACCACACCAGCCCAGGACCTCCACATCCAGCATGTTCACCTCCAAGATCGTCTGAGACCAGCCACCCGGACAGCTGCTGCAACAATAGGTTTGCATAACCACAGAATTTCTGCACAAACTGTCAGAAACCGTCTCAGGGAAGCTCATCTGCATGCTTGTCGTCCTCATGAGAAACATGAGAATTATTCTACTAAAACTATACTAAAATAAATGTTGAAGAAACAGTAGGTACTGTCTACATCCACCAATGTTGAGATGAAAGGATTCAGTTGATAGATTTTATGTTGAATTTTGAATACACAACTTACTAGGCATGTTCTTCCAAATGTGATTTCCAACAGAATTTGTTTATTAGTCTTTTTTGTTTCTGTTTATGCCAGTTATGCCACATTTATGAGATTATTCTATATTAAGAAATGACCTCCTCCTCCTCTAAACCCTTCTGTGAGGTCAAAGATCAGTGTTGACTGCAGGGAAGCATCCCTTGAAAGTCAGTGTGCATGTCTGATGACTCAGCAGCCCTGTCAACTCATGATGACCTTGTACTGCCTTCTTCCTCTTAAGTGTGACTCAAATCTCATAGATTTGAAGCTCTGTAATAGTCTTTGGCGCCCTCCAGTGGCAGCAGGAGCTAACTGAATTTAGATCAGGTGGAAAGTCAGCTGACTCCACTACAAACAGGAAAGGGAAGTCATTTCTCAACAAACTAGCCATGTAGTAATTGAAAATTCATATCTGCCCTTTTCTGATTTAATAAGAAAAAGCTTCAGACACAAAAGATGTTCGCCGGAGACGATGAAGACGGAGACTTCTTGTCGCCTACAGGAGGGTGAGTTTGTTTGTTTCCATCAAGCTAACGTTAATGCTCTTAGCCTGTGAGCTAACGTAACTAGCTTACCATGATTTAGCCAGGAGGGGTAACTGCTCTCGGTAATGTTAAATCTGAAACTTGGCTATTTCTTGCGACCATGCTGGTTAGTAATAACATTCGACAGAATAACTCGAAGCACGCGATTCTTTTTAAATTGTTCTCTCATTTAGCGTACAATTTTCACCATGAAAGAAATATTTTATGAAATGTTTCAAAATAATTTTTGATGTGTTGATAGTTTTACCTCCATCAAGAAAAAGATAAGATTTTGTATAAAGTTCTTTCAGGAGAACATGTTCGTGCCGAATTAGGAAATGACCTCTAATAGTCAAAGGCCTCTCAGATATATAATAATAATGTATAAATTAATCCTCATTACACTGCTAACGACAGATGAGACTTTATAATCTCTAAATTGGAGAGCGGAACAGTGTAGAGGCCTGTACTACGAAGCAGAATTTGGAGTTAGTGGGGTAACTTTAGGGTTAACGCTGGCTTTTCAGTTCTAAAAAACTGGTTCTGTTTTTACTGGGTTAAATCACCGTGATAACTAATGCTGAACAGCTAACCTGCTCTGGAGTGGATTGACTGTCGAGTATGGGATCACAGCTTGTCAACACCTGGCCTTGGACCAAGACGTTCGAAAACGAACCCCGTTTTTCGTGTGGGGGTTCCCGGTCTAGACCGATTCACGTCTCTATAAACGTTCAAATCAAACATGTAATGCACTCACCTCATAGGCACAGATGTTAGGAAGGTGTACGGAGGGTTGCCGTGTGTTTGTATATCCGTTATTGTTCAATAAACTTGCATTTTATGTCGGATGTCTTGAAATTTTCTTCACCCCTTCTTCGTCCTGCAATGAATGAGTGCACCGGCTTTCTACTGCGTCACAGCGCCAAGATAGCGGTTGGGAGGTATATTGCACATTGGTAGTATGAGGCAAGACTTACTAACGGATACTAACGGAACCCCCACACGAAAAACGGGGTTCGTTTTTAAGACGTTCATGCATAGAACGTCTTGGTCCAAGGCTAGTCAACACCCTGACGGCTGTCCAATTAGATCACTGAGGGAAAAAAGTATCCTGGATGAAAGTCTGGAGTCTCAGGTAAAAGAAAGATACCCTATATATTGTTAGAGGTCAGTAGGTCATTTCATTGTTTCAGAACTATTTCCACGGGTTTTTATAACAGAAGTGCTAACAAACAACGAGATCGTTACAACACTAAACACATGATTTTAGCTGTATCTTAAATCATGCAAAGTTTATTTTAGTCTCAGTGATAGTGTTGCTATTACTATTTTTACACTCTGACTCCAACACTGCAGCTCAAAATATTGAGACACCTGTGTCATTAGAACTGGGGGAAAAATATATTATTTTATTAGAAAATGAAAAGCAACATTTAGGTGAGATAGACGTCATTAGTCATTAACTAGGCTATTTTTCCACCCTTTACCTCAGTAGCAGAAATAGTCTGGCATTACGTTAAAGTGTTTTTATGTGACATATTCATGTGACATATTCATCGTCATCCAACTAAATAACAAAACATTCTATACTAATGTCACTTACAGCCTAGTGGTACCTACACGTCATTTAAGACTTGTCCGAAAGTAACTTTTTGGATAGCATTTTCAATATTTTTGCATTTCTATTATAAGATTTCAGAGTATCATTTACATACCACCCCACTGACATTTACTGTCTCATAGTCGCAGACAGTTTTGGTAACGTTTCATATCATATAAAGTAGTCTACTTCATTCATGGTTGTGATAATGTCGATTGTAATGAACACCCCCGCATCTTTCACATCAGTTCGCTTGTGGCTGGATAGGAAAACCCAGAGATGACTGACCTAGTTGATAACCAGCTTTGTAGTACCGGTTATCCAGGCGGCAAGGGTTAGTCGAACTACATAATGAAAAGACATCCTGGCTAAGTTGAACTGGCTTCGTAGAACAGGCCTCAGGGAAAGCTGAGAGGTAGCTCATTTGTTGACTAGTTTTAGCGTGTAAGAGTTAGCAGGTTCAAAGTATTTTCATCAGCAGAGTTATGAAGATAACAACTCTAACAAACTAAGCATTGCCTGGATCATCAAGTATGATAGCAAGTTATATTAGATCCATCCACTGATTGCATATGGACTGCATCTCTGATGGTCCCACCGCTCTTCTGAGTTATCACATGCCTTCATATCTCTGCCAATGGTGCTGTCTGTTCATGCAGCCAAGTATTTTTCTTTATGCAAGGCATCATGTTTAGTGTTTTTGCGTCAGTCCCATTACTATGAACATGAAATCTCAAGAAGGCCTTGAGGGAATTTCCGTAAATTTGGCACAAATGTCCACTTTGACTCAAGTATGAAGTGCGGAGGTGAAAAATCACTGTGTCCTTAAAAACAGGTTTTGGTCAACTTGAGAATTCATTGGATAATTATGACAAACGTTTACACTAATGTCTAAGAGGATTAAAAGATGAAGGGATGATATTTTGAGTCCAAAACGTCAAAGGTCAACTCACTGTGACATCATCATGTTTTGCAAAAACATTCACACACAATAGCTGGACATCACGTCCTGCTTAAAACTTCAGAAAATGAGATAATCACTTTAGGAATCGCATGGGAAATTCCAAAAAGTGTGGGGTACTTATGTGAAAGTGTTTCAGACCCTGTAACGGCTCGACTTTTAAGTGCAGCTTAACTACGCTGTACATTATTCACTCACTTAGTGCAGACTTGGTGTGACAGTGAGCTCAAAATATGTCTAGTACACTGAGGGTGACTGGGGAGGGATGATTTTTTTTTTTGTGATTAATTGTATTTATTGATTTTTAACATGCAAATTGACAATAATGTTAAAGCAGTTGTGAATGACAGTGTAATGTAATAGTAGTGCAGTAGGGGAAACCCCCCCACAAAAAAACCCTTACAATACTTAGAACCTACACAGAAACCAAAATCAGTCAGTTTGGTCATATTTCACTTATAATAGTTAACAATAATTTTTGCCCTTAAGGTCATGAGCATCGTTTTTAAAATTTTCTGTTCTTTTTTCTTTTGCCACCCTGATGTTTTCTCAATCCATGTTTCTATGGATACAGTGATGCTAGCTGCTGTTTATGCTTATCTCATATTCCTGCAATTACCTTTTAGCACTGCACTTTTTATATAACTCAGAATTTCTTTTTTTTTTTTTTAATAAAAAATATATATTTTTGGGGGCATATTTTGCCTATAATTGATAGGACAGATAAGCATGAAGGGGGAAGAGAGAGAGGGAGTGACATGCAGCAAAGGGCCATAAGCTGGAGTTGAACCCAGGCCGCTGCAGCAAAAGCCGCGCCTGCTCTATCCACTAAGCCACCGACAGCCCAGTACTAAAGAATTTCAATAAAAAAGGTTTTGAATAAAAATATATATAAAAAACACTTTTCTGGCCCTTACTCAGCGTCATATCTCAGGAACAGAGGGGAAGACATTTGGTCAGATAGTGAATTGGTAACACTAATCTTCAAATTGTGCTGGTTGTATAGGTCTTCTGTGCTGCCCCAGGGAAGATGTGTTAAGCATCCATGTGTTAGAATATGCAGCTTCTTTGCAGCAACATCCATAATTGTCTTCTTTCATGGCTACATGTGAGTCTGGACAGACATGGATGTAAACTGTAAGGGACTGATTGGCAGACACACACAACCGTAACTATTTTTTTTGTTTTGTTTTGTTTTATGAGTGACGCCTCTCATGCTGTATTCAGATCCGCTATGAAATTTGATTTCACGGTCATGTTAAGCCACTTAGCCAACTTGTTCCTGTTATGCAGACAAACCCAACCCATAGCCCTTTTATGAAAGGCAGAGTTTTAGATCTAGCTTAAAATACTTAAAGATGGTTGGTTATATAAAGGATACAGAATACATTTTTTACATGACTGTGTATTTTCTGTCTACGCCCATTTTGTAACAGACAGCCACTTAAAGTGGAAGTTGTGATCTGGTCACACAGATGAGATTCCCCCCCTCCCCCTCCCCACACACACACTTACTATTAATAAACCTTGCCATTCAATTGTGAGGCATTCACGTACAGCTCTGCCACATTCTTAGACTGACAACCATTTTGTGCTCCCTGCCACTGTATGACCATTGTGTAATAGCAGCACAGTGTGTTTGAGCTGATGGAATAAGCAGTCAGTTTAGGGCATGTTCTCGAGGGAGGAGTGTTACGGCAGCTAATTCCTATCACATGCTGCCTGTTTAAGGAGTAAGGTGAAGCCTTTTGCCACAGCCAATCTTTGCCCAGTGGAGTCCCAGCTCTAAGTCAGAGCTTTTCCTTCTGCTATGCTGTTGAATCTACCACAGTGGTGTGACTGCACCGGGGAACTAAAGATCAGGGGTAGCCTGGGACTGAGTGCTGGAACGTTCACTGGGAGACTGGTTTACACATGCAGACAGACTGTCCCCTCTCATCCCACTTCCTTTAACATTGGAGATGAGGGCCTCATAGCATTCAACATGTCCGTTCTGGGAGATACCAATGATTACCAGTGGAAGGAGTTCCAGGGGTCAGTACCTGAACAGCTGAGCAGTTTTCCAAGGCACGTGCTGTTATGAAAGCACAGAAACTTAACAGAAATGTTGGTGGAGCTTCGCAGGTTTGATCCAGACTGTTGGAAAAATAAGCTTGGTGCCTATTATTGAGGTGGTTTTTGTAATGATATTGCAGTATGTAGTGATGTAGTAATGGTTGATTGTTTCTGCACTACAGTTGTTGTTGCTTTGTTGATCATTAGAAAAGTAATCACCAGTAGTTTTGACATTTGATTAGTTATGCCATTTGTCAACCAGAAATGTAACACAACTCGCATAAGGGTTAGCTGCTTCTTTGTTTCTTTATGTCAGTGCAAATGACATGAAAATTGAGATGACCCAGGAATCAGTAGTTTGACCCAAACAAGTAGCTCTATGATGCTGAGCAACTTTAAGAAAAGAAAAAAAGAAAGGAAAAACTAGTATGTGGACACTGATCCAGCCATCAGTTTTCCACCACTTCCGAAGCCATGTTGCAAGGGCAGCAGGCTGAGCAAAGTATGCCAGATGTCCTGCTCCCCAGCAACGTTTTCCAGCTCCTTCTTGGGATCCTGAGGCGTTTTCAGGCGAGACTAGATATACAATCGCTCAGGGTGTTCTGGGTCTGCTCCGGGCGTCCTACCAGTTGGATATTCCCGTAACGCCTCTAACAGGAGGCGCCCAGGAAGCACTCTGATCAGATGCTGGAACCATCACAACTGGCCCCTTTCGACGTGAAGGAGCAGCAGCTCTACTCTGAGCTGTCTCCGGATGTCCGAGCTCCTTACCCTATCTGTAAGGCTGAGCCCAGCCATCCTTCGGAGAAAACTTGTTTTGGCCACTTGTACCACCAATCTCATTCTTTTGGTCATTACCCATAGCTCATAGATGAGGGTTGGGGCATAGACGGACCAGTAAATGAAAAGCTTTGTCTTCTGGCTCAGTCAAGGAGTTCAAGTTTCTCAGGATCTTGTTCACCAGTGAGGGTAGAATGGAGCGTGTGTATGCTGAGTTGATGTTTATTTGGCAAAGAAATTTCTAAGGCCAAGAATGAACTTTCATACTTGTTTTTTTATCTGTCGTCCTCAGCAAAGGGAGTTTGCTCAATTGTCATGCAGCTATGGCAGCTTCAATGCCAACTGAGCAGACTTCATTTACTAAGAAAGACTAAGAGATGGTGTTGAAAGCTCGAGTTGTGAGTCAGTCAGTCAATTAGTTGAGTTGAAAAGATTTTTTAGTAAACCACTGCTTTCAAGAGCTAGAATGAACTTCAGGGTATTTTTTTAAGTTAGGAAGGTAGAAAGCTCCAGATAAAGCTGGTAAGAAGTAAGATTTCTTTTTCTTGACAAATAAGTTTTTTCAAACTTTGGGTTTGAAAAAAAAAACTGAATAATAAATACAGCCCTGCAGTTGTTTTTTTTTTTTTTTTAACAATTTTTAATAGAATGCTCATAATGTTGTCCATTGTGTACCTGACTGTTGAACTTTCATGCGGATTAAAATGTTAAGAGCTGTTAAGTATGGCAAGTGTTTAAAGTAACCCCTGAAATGAAGATGAAAGGCATGTATGAGCAGCTGAGTCAGTGCTGCATGACGGGCCACATCTTACTTTCGAGACCAGCACATTTTTCTATGAGTGTAACCTCAGAGTGAATCATACATTTAATTTCATGGCACACAACCATGTCAAGATGGTCTTTACACTTGTTCTCCTTGCAGGGCCAAGTTAGCCTCCCTGTTTGGACTAGACCAGGAAGGCAGTCAGGGGAACGAGTCGTTCCAGTACACAGCACCCAAACAGCCCAGAAAGAGCTCCAATTCAGGTAAGACAGTCACAAATGAGACATGAGTGACTTCAGATTCAGCCATGACTTGGACGCTAAACTCAGTTTGTCTTTTGTCCGTTCACAGCACCAGCTACCCAGAAACTAGCTCCACCACCCGGAGCTCCTGCAGTATTATTTGCTACAGCAGTTCAAGCGTTCAGATAGTGAGGACCCAGTTTTTAATCTTTTAAAATCATTTTAATATAGCATGAAGTGTTTAGGAATATTTCAGCTTTTTTCATGTATATTTTGAAGATAAAAAAGTCTGTGGGCTACAACTAAATACTCCCCACAAGATTTGTTTTCCAGAACTAATTATAATGTTATTTCCGTGATAAACTTTATAAATTAAGTCACAACTCCCCAAATCATCTGAACTCAAGTCAAGTGAAAAGCTTTTCTGCCACTTTGTCCCATGTACAGTATTAACGGACAGTATGTGAAGCAGGGAAAGCTGGGAGCAGCCATACTGGGCAACCGCACAACAAAAGAGGTTGGAGGTTTGCTAATTGGTCACTTGTTTGAGATTACTGGTGTGACTTTTGATTTTTATGAATAATGCACGTTCTCTTCTCTGCAGTACAAGCTGCTTCTGTACTTGAGCCAACAAAAACAAGTGACCACAGCCAAGATTCATGTGGGCTTTGTTTTTACGGTGAGTGGAGATCTAAAGGATGTTGAATCCATATAGACAGATAATGTGATGCATAAGATTATCACAGTAAAGGGACTTTGCGCATGGTGGGGAATCTTTGAATAATACTTTATGCGTCTGCGCCAGTGATAACCGTGGCTGGTAATGTTTTCAGTTGCCTGTCTGTCTGTCTCATTTTCTTATATACAATATCTCAAGACCACGAGGTATGTGTGAAGCATCCATGTTTCCACAGACATGGATGTAAACTGTAGGAGAAACTTGACTGGTGCGTAGGCATACAGCTGTGGAGTGGCAATTCTAGATTCTTAATATAAAGTGTTCTGTGTTGACTAAGGGTGTCCCAATCACATTTTTTTTGCATTCGATCCGATACTTTGCAAAGCATTAAGAAAAAGAAAAAAAAGAATGCATCCAAGTTGTCCCATAAGGTTTGTTTTTTATGTAAATAGTATCCAAAAAGCTTATCGGCTGTTCAGCAGCACAAAATGTAAACAAATCCAATATCTTCTTCTTGTCTTCAACAAACAAAATAGGCCCATATCTTTTGTAGCAGTTTGACACCAATAAAACCCATAAAACAGTTCCCTTAACACCAAAATTAAATTGTTTTTACCTGGTTTCTGTAGAACAAAAGAATTATACTATACAAAAATACAAATACAACAGTAATCAGTTTCAAGAAAGTATATATTTTTTTCATCAAAGAAAGAAATGTTCAGTTCAGTCAGTTCAGTCCAGTTCAAAGAAAAACCTTCACTCCGGGATTCCCAAATAACATATCATCAGTTCAGTTCAATCCACACAGTTCGCTAAACAAAAGAAAACTCCACCCCAAGTTTTCACACAAACGAGGTAAAGAAAATCCACTGTTTGCTCTGACTCAGTTCAGTTTCAAAACAATAAATCAACCCAGCCCGAAGGTTCCAAATAAGGAATAATGAAACGGGAAGTAACCCCCGACTTTTGCCAACTCACGGGACCACGTGTGTAAATGCCGCCCTCCGGCGTTGTTTCGGGCGTGGAGGCTCCGTTGGATCCCTTAATATCTGTGGCGGAATCTTTGAGGTGAGGCAGGTGGCCGGATGGATGATATTCTACAGGGAAGCGCACCTTTTTCACGGACTTTGAACGGTGTAAAATGCCGTGGTAGGCCGAATATGCAGAGGCCATACTGCCAGGAGCGGCATAATGTAGGGGCCGGTCTACCTGGGCTCAGCTGATCGAGCCATCCCACTGGCCAATAGCACCGGTGGGTGTGTCTGGAGGTACCTCAATGTCTGGAGGTGAGCAAGCTATCAGAGGACTGTCTTATAAAAAAATATATATTTATAAAATATATGGGATCACCACACTTTATACATTGGAAAGCGGAGGCAACAGTGAACAACATAGATGAAAAATGGCCTGGCCATTGTTGTTGTTTTGATTCCTCTGATCTTTTATTACCGATCCCGATTTTGTAAAAATAAGGTGATCGCCGCCGATACCCGAACAGGACATCCCTAGTGTTGACTGTATTATTCAGTTTTGTATGTTTTAAAAACAAAAACATCTTAATAATTTTCATTATGTAGGTCCTCTTGCCATTGCTTCAAAAGGCTATTCTAAAGATATACATTTAATCTTAAATAAAAATAAAGATTTTTTCTTCGGTCAAATGTATAACTGTCTTTTGAAATATATCAACTGACATTTAAATATTTCTAAGATTCAGCAGCAAACTCCATATAAGAATGTCACTGTGTAGATGAAGAATTAGAAACAAATGAGGGACACTGTATTAAAGTTCATGACTCTACAGATTCCCCAGCAATGTTTAAGACTATGATGCAAGTTGCTGCTCAAATCAGCAGATTGCTAATGAAAAATTATACACCATGAGCCCAAGTGTTCCTTGTATTGTCCCTGACCTCATGTTCTTTGTTTCCTGCAGGTACAGCCAAACAATTACTGCACTTTTTATGATGACCAGAGGCAAAACTGGTCCCTGATGTTTGAATCAGAGAAAGCTTCATCGGACTTCTGTAAAGAGGTGAGTGGCACAAGATAGTGACTATTGTTTGTCCAACAGAGTGAGTAACAAAGCAAACAGGCTGTCTCTGATGACAAGTATCTAAAGCCCTGCACCCACTGATCTGCGTTAGACAGAAGCTTTTGCCAAATTACACAAGTTATGCTGTTTATCAGATGAAGACTTCTTTCTTTTTTGTATGTATCAGTTGTGTTTGGCAAAAGCGAACAGCGTGGTCTCCTTAGATGCTGTTCTGATTCAGGACCTGAGTCTTGGCGAAGGCCAGGCAGTGGAGAATGGAGACTCTTTGGAGGTAGAGTACACAGGCTGGCTCCTGCAGAACCACACCATTGGACAGGTCAGACACTTCCACCATCTTTTCATTCTGTCTCCAGTTCCTGTGGATTTGACTGCTGTGTTGGCACACAACTCATTGAATATCATTTCAGATGTTTGACTCCAACCAGAGCAAGGACAAGTTGCTACGACTGAAAATTGGAGCTGGAAAAGTGATCAGAGTGAGACAAAACATTTTTTCACTAAATAAGAATAGCAGTTTAAATGTTTTCTGAGCAACTTGTTACCAATATTAGCCCCTTCTTTGCTAATGTGTTAACATATTGTAATGTAACTTAAAAAAAAGAGACTTTTCCTGTAGTTGCCTCTGGCAGCCTGTGGACTGACTTTAATGTAAAGGACGACATTTTCCCAGAAAATCCAAAGGATGTGACGTGCCCTAGCTCCCTTCAGTACACTAACAGTGTACAAGAGGTCCCCAGGAAGCGCGCAGGGCTTTGAAGTCAATTTTCCTAGTGGCCAAACAGTGTAATTACACTGTCTCGTGATGCCCTTTGTCCCAAAAACACTTCTATGGGGCCATTATGGTAGCAAAATAGCTGCAAATGCGTGTCTCAATCTGTGTGTGCGGAATCAGATTTGTACATTTGTAAAATAATTTGTAAAAGTGTGATAAATTTTGTGAATGCGTACAAAAATCTGCAAATGTATATTTAGAATCTGTGTGTGCGTAATCAGATATGTAAATGTGTAAAACAAATCTACAAATCTGTATTCAGATTTGCAAGTGTATTGCGATCTGTAAATCTGTACAGTGATCTGTAAATGTGTACAACAATCTGTAAATCTGTACAGTGATCTGTAAATGTGTACAACAATCTGTAAATCTGTACACAGAACTGTACACAATTTGAATTACAGACACAAATCTTCTCACACATTTGCGGATCACATGGCAGAAGAGTAGCAAAAATCACGTGTACAAAGAGAGCCAATTGAGAGGTCCGACTGAGTTAAAGCTGAAGACATAGGTATTTACAAATCTGTTTATATATTTACAGATCTCTGTACACATTTGCAGATCTCTGTACAGATTTACAGATCTCTGTACGCATTTGCAGATCTGTGTACAGATTTGCAGATCGTTGTACAGATTTACAGATTGCAATACACTTGCAAATCTGAATACAGATTTGTAGATTTATTTTACACATTTACATATCTGATTACGTACACACAGATTCTAAATACACATTTGCAGATTTTTGTACACATTCACAAACTTTATTACGCTTTTACAAATTATTTCACACATGTACAAATTTGATTACGCACACACAGATTGAGATACGCATTAGCAGCTATTTTGCTACCATAATGACTCAATGCACTTCTTCTGTGGTGACTTCCATGGCGAAAGAGACATTTGTAAGTCAGCAGATACATTTTTTGGAGTATCACAACCCCCGTGAAATGGCTTGTTTCCCTATAGTTGTTTAATCCAGTCAGTCTTATAATATTCGGAAAGTCTAGAGGAGCTGCATGATTCAATGATTGCATTCTCCAAAATTTGGATGTACATTTGGATTATTCTGGACTGTTAACCAGCAAATGCCATATCTGCTCAGCACCCTTTTAAATATTCAGAAAACTGTAAAATGTACTGCTCAGACTTCACATCATGTAAAAAAACATTAGCAATGGTAAATGACAACATCGTGACATCCGAAATTCCACACAGTACTGTCATTTTAGGATGTTAAGAATGCCAAAATGTTTTTTAGTTTTGGTACATTAGTACTGTGACAGCTGTTAACGTCCAAGCTTCTCACTACTGACTTCATGTACAGTGTATTTGCCTTCTTATTGGCTCTGTAGTGCAGTTACTCTCCACTAGTTGATCTCATAGGGAAACAGTGTTTTGAAATAAACCAGCTTAGCTTTAAATAACCAGCCTTAACTGTTACTGCGTGATGGTCATGATATCATTATTATGGTATATTGCCGGCATTTATTACTTCCTCTGTATAAGCAGGGCTGGGAGGAAGGGATGCTTGGGATGAAGAAGGCAGGCCGTCGTCTAATTGTCATCCCACCCAATCAAGCCTATGGATCAAAGGGAGTCCCCAACCGTGTCCCGGCTAACAGCACTCTTATTTTTGAAGCAGAGCTTCGACGGGTAATGCTCACTTAACAATTTCATATATCCATCTGCTCCTGTATTTGACCTTTTCTAGCTTGCCTGATTATTCTAATGTTACACGAATACTTAAGTTGTATCTGCATTTAAAGACCTGCAACTTCTTACTTCTTAACTTGCAGTTTCTTATAATGTTGATGAAGTGAAGTGAAGTGAAGCTTTTCTGCTTGTTTGTGCTGTAGGTGAAGTTTTCCAAGGACAGTGGGTCTGTTAGTGCCAGTACCAGCTCCAGAGACTCTGCTGCTCCCTCCCCTGTTCCTTCTCCAGCCTCCAGTGTGGAGAATTTGGCTCCAGAGCCCCCAATACAGACGACCACCTCTGGTCCAGGCAGACCAGGGTGAGATTTAAGCCTCAGGATATAGTTAACTGCATTATCCCTAACCCTTTAGTCCCTTCTTGCCTTAATTTGAGTACTTATGTCAATTCTGGTACAATGAGAGCAAGTCTACCGGAGTCAAATTCCTTCTATATACACACGTACTTGCCGAATAAAGCTGATTCTGATTCTGATTCTTAAGATCACTTGTCCTTTTTTTGTTTTTTGCAGGGAACCACCACTTCGTGCAAAGTCAGACTCACTCAGTGAGCAGTTGGCAGTAAGCACCATCACTGCTTTTTTCTTATTACCAGCTTACTACAAAATTAAGTGTCTTATGTTATTTAGCACTGGTATTGAAAGAAGACTTCTTTTTCAAACTTCAGAATCCAGATGCCACAAAAGCCAAGCTGATTTCTCGCATGGCAAAGATGGGCCAACCCATGTTGCCCTTCCTGACAGGAGTGGCCAGCCAGCCTGAATCCAGTGACTCTGAGCTTGAGGTTGGTAGGCAGAATCCTGGGGGAGATTTTTCTGTGGTTGTTGAAGTGTGCCAATATTGTATATTTTTCCTATTGTGAACAACAAATTCCATGAAAAGGCCAAAACCAACAATGAGTGTATCAACTACTAAGCACTGTTTGTATATCATGTGTATGTTATATACCATAATAGGTCATAAACTACATTTTTCCAAGGGCCAGAATTTTGCTAAGCAGTCCGGCCACTGCAGCTGACATGGTGGGTGTCAGACTTTAAAAAAAAAATAAAAAATTTCATCTCAGTTAGAAAGAAATGCCGGAAAACCAAAATGCATTGTTTTGTTCCTCATATTTTTCGAGTCGACTTGTATCTACACAAAGTTTGTCACTAGAAAGGTTTTTTATATTCCTCTACTGAAGGGGGGTGATGTCTGCGCACGGATAACAAATTAAAAAATTTGCTTGGGTTTGGCCCACTTGACATGCTGCTGTGTTGTGCTATGGCCTGGAATTTGTTATTTACGTGACGCCCAGGGGCGGATCTAGAAAAATATTTATGGGGTGGCAGGAATTTTTGAGGGGTGGCAACATATGGCAGGCGTATATATACTGAATTTGATCACAGTTATCACAGTTTGATGAAAAATAGTATGTTTACACTACATAAGGACACGGGCTGCCATTTGCAAACTCACACAGACAAAGTTAATCTCATGCAATCAATGTCTTGCATTTGAGGTTTCATGTGAAACAGTTCATATTAGGAATAAGTGTTGAGGGAGTTTCAACAGACCCTGAGTCTAACCCTGAACTCTGAGTTGATTTACCCTGAGATGGGAAACTCTGAGTTAGTGGTTCCAGAACAGCTGATTTGAGTTAGTTCAGTCAACCTGGGTATGTTCACTCTGAGTTAATCCGACAATAAAAAGCCATCATCAATGGAGCTCCGACTCCACGATTCACCATGGCAACAGGTAAATAAAAGACAGCGCCTCCATTTTAATCCAGTGGATGTAGAGATATTAATGCATGTGTAGCAGACGGTACACGTTTATCTTTTAAAGAAGAGCCTGAGTCAGAGCGAGGAAGGTGTAAGTAAGTTAACCATAAAGTTAATAAAAAGGTTTATTCATCATTTATCAGACTTACATTTCCTTAATGAAGATAAAGTGGTGGAATCTGACTGTGTATCAGGCTGTAGATACTTACATTATATTAATAATATATAATAATATATTTGTTCAGATTTAATCTGATGGGGAAAAACACAGGAGGCAGCAGCTGAAAAATAGGAAGATTTAAAACATATAGTCTAGGCTATAGATCAAAGACATAAAGACATGACTGTAAATTCACAGTCTGACCCAGTAATAATATGTTTGGTGATGTGCACTTGAAAAGACATTGAGGTTAAAATACAGCAGATTTTAAAATGTTGGACATCTATTTGTATCTTGACTCAGCAGCATTCAGTGACTTTATTTCAGCTACAAATGTAGTAAATTTAAAGACACTGAAATGCTGCACCATTGCTCACTCAGAAATATGAACATATAATCCCCAATATTAGGCTATAGGAATTATGTTCCATCAGTGCGACCAATGGCATCAGTGATAGAGATCATTAGTCACTGATACTACGTGTACCGATTTTTAAAATGTAAATAATTAGACCTACACATTATGTGCAATAAACATGTGGGAGCTGCTCTGACAGACTGACAGTCTGATCCTTGTGCAGTGTTATAAACAATAATAAATATAAAAAGGACAGAGGTTTGATTCTGAGCTGAGGGTGAATTCTCACTGTGTAATGTTTGAATGTAAAGACAAAAACTGATGTCCAAAGAAATGATTGATGTGCATAAACTCAGTAACTTAAGACAGTCCTGAGAAACAAACTAACATCCAGCAGGATTTAGACTGTGACAGACGGTAAATCTCCGCTAATTAACGCGCTTCATACAAGCTTTGACACGGACTGAATGAATGAGGAAATGAAACAGCGTGTAAGAGGGAGGAGACTAACCTGTTCACAGACTCAGTTGCCATGGTGATTGACTCAGAGTTTGATTTACCTCTTTCTGGAACTGAAACCCAGAGTTTCCCTCATTTCAGGGTTAACATACTCAGAGGTCTTTCTGCAATAGGCTCCCCCTCTGGCTCCACTCAGTTTTACAAACAAAGCAGCCTGTTGCCGCTCTGGCGTTATCTCGTGCTGCATTCACTGCAGTCGGAATGTCATAGCCATAGATTTTCTGTGAATTCTTTGCTGCCAACTGGGGTGGCAGCTGGGGTGGCAAGGCTTTCTTTTAGGGTGGCAGCTGCCACCCCATGCCACCCCGGTAGATCCGCCCATGGTGACGCCTGAACGCAACACAGGCTCTGCTCCAACTGAGTGCGTACACAACGCTGTGCTGCGTTGCTGTGCGAGTAGCGTGTTTGACTGTGCGTAACAGCAGTCTGTTGATGGTCTTTTACACACTATCCATAACAATAACTATGTCAGGTAACAAACTGCGTTGGGCTTGGGTCAGGTTCGGACCCTGTGTGCGCCCCCCAAACACAATGGTAGGGGAAACACTGTAAGATGTCTCAAGAAGACCTTAAGGGAATTTCCTTAGTTTGGCAGTAATGTCCTCTTGGACTCATGGATGAACTGATAATTATTGTGGTCAAAGGTCATTCTCGTTTTATATTTCACAGTTACCACTGTGGTGTCAAAGATTGCCAGTTGGCCTAAAAGCTAACACATAACAAAAACAAGTAAAAGATGACAAGTAAACTTATCATTCTGTCACGTCTGCCAGTCATGGATTTTTGTGCACAACAGACTCCTCATCTGAGTCTGGGTCTGACTAAGGCTCAAACACGAATGTCTGAGTTGCTACAATGTTTCCTGTAACCCTAAGGCTAGCTATCT
Organism: Epinephelus awoara; assembly: GCA_035609425.1. Lineage (NCBI taxonomy): Eukaryota > Metazoa > Chordata > Actinopteri > Perciformes > Serranidae > Epinephelus > Epinephelus awoara. The sequence goes on along the minus strand of CM069302.1, from coordinate 41,000,046 downwards.
TTATGTGCACTGCTTTTTCAGCGGTCAGTTGCAACACTGGAGAATGCGGAACATGGAAGTGAAACCTACCGCAAGCAGCAATGGTGGGTGGGGCAGAGGCCAGATTCATAATACCTCATTGAGGGAGAAAGAGGAGATGTGCTTCCAGCCCCTTTTAAGAGTTTTTTGTTTATTATTGCTTTTTATGTGGGGAAACCATTTTAAACAGAATATTAATCATAGCAAAGAATTGAAATGATTTTTGAGAGGGAGTTAAAAATTTTGTTGTAAGCCTGACAGCCTCACATTTCATGACTGAAACCCATACCTATGTGTTTAAAAAAACATTAGAATGAGAAACATGAGCTCCTATTGCTACAGTCTGCACAAAAGCTCAGACAAATGAGGTTACAATATTTATATATCAATTTTTTATGAACTGACTCTTCCTCAGGTTTACAAATCATAGGAGTATTAAAATACTGGAGTTCATCACTTGCATTGGCTTGCCCCTGTTAAATGACAATCTCAACTCTGGTGTCATGACTGATTTTCTGCCACTATTGCATTGATCTACAGGACACCAGTGGCAGCAGAGCAAAGGATCGGCCTGCAGCTCCATCTGAAGTGCAGATCTCCGCTGCTGCTCTAGCTTCAGCACACAGTAAGCTTCTTTTGCCTGTTAATATCTGCATTCCTCCTGCAGCTCAGCATTACAAAAACACAATTTCATATGATGGTGTACATCATGTTGAGCTGTTTCATTTGTTTTTTTTTCCTGCAGTACATCCTCATCTGCACACTGCTCCACCTTCTGCCTTACTTCCTGTTATGACCACTGTTGCCCCACAACCTGGGCTGTCAGGCAGTAGCCATGCCTTTCAGGTGAGATTTTAGTATATTTCCTACTGACTTATCATCAGTTAGTACATCATAGACAAACTTTGTCATTCAGTATCTCTTTATATCAGAGCATTGTGTTGTTTCATAGCCTTACTCGTACACACAGACCGCTGTGGCTCCATCTCAGCTGCAGCCTGTTGGCCAGGTCTTCCCTACACAAACTGTTCCATACATCGGTAAGAGTCATCAATTCAATTACAAGGAAGCCATAAGGATCAAACCAGTAGAGTGTTTATGTAGTGGGTTCTAGAATGTTGTGATGTTTCTCAGTAAAGCTGTATCCTAAAGCCTGAATTATGGTCGTGTGTTGAATCGACGACGTCGCTACGTGGTTGCCGTGACACCGTCGTGAACCCTTCGAACTTCTCCGTCACTCCGTTTCGTCGCGGTGCAATTCACCGCCAGAGCGGTAGGAGGCTTCGTTCCTTTCCTGAGTGGTTATCGCCGTCTCTAGTTGATTCTTTGTTTAGCTTCCGGCTTTTTCGGTCACAGAGAAATGAACGCGGAGCACGGACAGACGGCTCCGGCCGTATCCGTATTGAACGTTGTGCATAATGGCATATATATATAATGAGCCTTAACAACATCTACATGGCAACAGAAGATGTTTAAAGATGGCGGGGATGGCGGTGGAAATACGGAACCGGAAATGCGTTGCTACTAAGCAAACCAATCACAGCCCTGCCGGTCTGCGCTGGGTCTGCGTCGCCTCGACGCGTAGTTACATTTTTGGGGAGGTGCACGTCAGGCTACGCCGGGGGCTACGGCGAGCCTTCTGTGTAGCCCCGTACCCTACAACATAGCGACGTCGTCGATTCAACGCACGACCATAAATCAGGCTTTAGTCCCTGAAACTGTTACCTTGAACTTAAGGATTCATTTTATCATTTCATGTTGCAGTTTTTCTGCAACAGCAGCCTCATTAATCAAATATACTTACACAACCGCAAGACAGTTTTGTGTCTGATTTAAATGGAAAACTCTGTGATTGTGTTGTTTTCGCCAGGCTCCAGTGATGTGACTTCCTTCTTGATGACTGAGGCCCGACAACACAACACAGAGATCCGGTTAGCTGTCGGAAAAGTGGCAGATAAAGTGGATCAACTAGCCTCCAAGGTATGCGCGCTGTATTTGTTCATTATGAGGCTGTAATAGAAAGGAGATACAACTGGTTCTTGTCTTTTTATGCCTCCACACTAGCGATAGCCATGGCCAGAGGCTTTATGTTGTCAGGTGGTCCTTCAGTCTGTCTGACTGGCCCTCTGTTCATCCCGTTCTTGTGAACGCAATATCTCAAGAATACCGTGAGGGAATTTTTTCAAATTTGACACAAACATTCACTTGGACTCAAGAATGAACTAATTAGAATTTGGTAGTTAAGGTCAAAGGTCAAGGTCACTGTGACCTCATAAAACATGTTGTTGGCCATAACCCAAGAATTCATGTCAAAATTTGACACAGATGTGTGATATAATGATGAAGTGCTGACATTTCATACCGAGCTGGATTGGCAAGTTTATCCGAGGTGTCCAATTTTCCGCCTCGTAGGGTTGTCATATTGTTGGAACCCTTTTAGCTTAAACACACCGAGGCAGCCTTCCGCAATGGGAGGGGCTACTGAAGACTTGTGGGAGGAGCTGTTGATGGCGCTGCACGTGCGAGCCACTGGCGGTGGCCATTAACCGCCAAATGACGGGGACGGTGAAGAACGGGCCGACTTATGAGAGAATCGCCGAAGGACTGACTAGCCGTGGCTTCCCTCCCATGTCACTGTTTACATCACACGCCGAGCTACACGTTTTGTTACTTGCTCACGCCCCCCCCCATTGCCCCAAAAAAGGCGCATTCTGTATAAACCTTTTGACTGATTGGGCTTTCCTGCAAATTGGCACAATTCCTATCTAAAAAGGGCTAGTGACACTAATCTTTGGCGTCAACCTTGAAACTGTGCTGATTGTATAGATCTTCTGTGCTGCCGGGAGAGAGATGTGTGTGACGCATCCACGTTTTCATAGACAGGAATGTAAACTGTAAGACAAACTTGACTGGTGCATGGAGGCATACAACTGCGGGGCAGTAATTCTATTTGTTTTTACTTTAACAGATAGATGACCTCCAAAGGCAGGGAAATCTTTCCATGAATGTTCCTAGTTTGTCGATGGAAACCTCAATGATCATGCACAACATCCAAAGAATTGTCCAGGTACACACCTGAATGGTACAGAGTCTTGTGTTTTTGGAGGGTCTGGTGATTTTTTTTTTTGCTCCGCCCTTTTATAACACAAATATTGATTCTCCTATCTCATCTTTTGGTGTATTGAGACTAATCATCAGAAATCAAACTGAGTTCTGAAAACTCTTTATTTAACTTTCTATTTTATTTTTAGGAAAATGAATGTTTAAAAAAGGAAGTCTTTGAGAAAAGCTCTCGCATTGAGGAGCAAAACCGTAAGATTGGGGAGCTCATCAACCAAAACCAGAGGTAAGTCAAAAAGTGTCAATAATAGAAATAATAATAATGATAATAATGATAATAACTTTATTTGTATAGCACTTCTCAATATAAATAATTAAGTGCTTTACAGCATAAAATATCAGTACACACTCAATATCAACACAAAATACATACAAATTAAATATTACATCAATTTAAGCATTACATCATAAAAGCCTTCCTGTAAAGTGTGTCTTGACGAGCGAGGTAAAAGGAGGAACAGACTCTGAAAACCTGATTCCCTCAGGCAAATCGTTCCAGAGTCTAGGGGCCCTGATTGCAAAGGCCCTGTCGCCTTTTGTTTTTAGCCTAGATCTGGGAACAGCTAGCAGGGCCTTACCAGCGGATCTCAGACTGCGAGCTGGTTTGTGTGTTGATAAAAGGTCTGAAATATAGGCAGGGGCTAGCCCAAGTCTGGCCTTAAAAACAAATAAAAGATTTTTAAAATTAATCCTAAAATGAACAGGCAGCCAGTGCAGGGATGCTAAAACAGGGGTGATGTGATCACATGTTTTAAACCTAGTTAAAAGCCGAGCTGCAGGATTTTGTACTAACTGTAGATGGTGAAGTGATTTCTGGCTGAGACAGGTATATAAGCTATTACAATAGCATGGATGAGTTTCTCCAAAGCTGTGGCTGAGATAAAAGACCTGACTTTGGCTATGTTTCTCAAATGATAAAAACATGTCTGGACCATTTTTTTTAACATGAAGTTCAAAGTTCAAGTCCTGGTCAAAAATGATGCAGAGGTTTCTGGCTGAGGGTTTTACAAGAGGTGTTATATCGCTAACGCTTTCCAAAACTAGTTTTCTTGTTGTGGATGGACCTATAACAATGACATTGGATTTTGACTGATTGAGTTGGAGAAAATTGTCTGACATCCAGTATTTTATTTCTGTGATACAGTTGTGGAGGGCTGCTATATCAGACTGATCACTGGGCTTGATTGTGTTGTACAACTCTTTGTCGTCTGCATAACGATCAAAATGGACGTTGTATTTACGGATGATGTCACCTAGAGGGAGCATGTAAATGGAAAAGATAATAGGGCCCAGGCTCGACCCCTGAGGGACACCATAGGAGACATTAGTGGGGGAAGAAACAGAGCCAGCTATAGATACAGAAGAGTATCTGTTAAAAAGTTAAGACCTGAACCAAACCAACCAAGCCACGTCAGCGATTCCTGCCCACTTCTCTAACCTGTCAATTAAGATGTCATGGTCTACCGTGTCAAATGCGGCGCTAAGGTTCAAGAGAACTAAAATGGAACACTCGCCGGCATCTTGAGTCAACAGGAGATCATTGCAAACTTTAAGGAGAGCTGATTCTGTGCTATGAAGTGAACGAAAGCCAGACTGGAATTTTTCGAATAAGTCATTGACTGAGATGATTTATTAATTGTTTGAATACAGTTTTTTCTAGGATCTTTGATAAAAAAAAAGGGAGCTTTGAGACTGGTCTGTAGTTTGTTCAGAATGGATGGGTCTAGATTGGGTTTTTTGAGCAGAGGTTCAATTAGAGCAGATTTAAAATAAGCAGGAACCACACCTGAGGTCAGAGAGTGATTGACAATAGATAAAATGAAGGTACCAACAGTGGGCATAATCTCCTTCAGTAGTCTGGTAGGAACCACATCCAAAGGGCAAGAGGAGGATTTCATGCGCATCCCCATTGTGTTGAAATCAGTTAGTGACACTGAACTAAACAAGCAGAAGACTGACATAGAGTAGGATTGGTGAGTTAGTGGTTTCGGGACAAGTCAATTGTGGGGTTGACTGCTGATGGTGTGAGATCTAATGTTTTCAATTTTTTCAGTGAATAATGATGAAAATTGGTCACAGAGTTCAGGTGATGCATGTAAATTGGGTGGGTGGGCCCTCCTGTCCCGCCTGTCTGGGGTGTGTCTCTGGCTCTCTGGGGGTGCCGGCCATTGCCGCCCCTGGTCCTGGGGCCTGCGGGGCGTCCTGCCGCCTCTGTGGCTCCCTGGTCGTGGGGTCTGGGCGCTCCTGTGGTCTTGGGGGTTATTCAGCATTTTTATGATAATCGGCATCAGCCGTTATTTCCACCAGTAATTGATAAAATGCACTTATTTTAATTAAAATACGTTTATTTTAATTAAAACACGCTCCTTTGGCTCTCATGCAGCCGTCTCTGTCTGCCTGTCTGCCTTAAGTCTCCACTCTGTGCTGTGTAACAAATGTCCCGCCTACAGCCCCCACTGATTGGCTACATGGCACAAGTGAGTGACAGCCAATCAACACTGAAGGTAGATGCAGGCAGCGCTGCAGCGGCACAGAAAGAGAGGAGGGGAGAGACGTGTGATGTCTGAAGGCAAGACAACAGAAAATGTCGAAGTTGCAATAAGAATTCCACTATGCTGAAGTTTTCAAGACGCCACTGTTGATGCTTGATAAACACGCCATCTTCATACTGTATCTCAGTGTATGTTCCCCCCACGCGGTTGCTTGCGAGTCGCAACGGGCAGCCATTGGAAACAATAATGTTGTCTAACCCCCAATTTCCACCAGATGCGTGTTGGTTGCGTCTCCGCTCCGGCACGGCAACGGAGCCGATTAGATTCAATTCTAGTCAATGTGTGTGTTTCCACCGGCTCCGGCAGTGCTGCGTTCCGGCTCCGTCTCAGCTCCGGCAGTCCGGAGGCCTCCGCAACAGATACGCAGCACTTCTATTTTTGCCGGACGCCGGAGCACAACGCAGCAATTCAGCACAGAGCAGATCGTACGGGGCAGGAAGTCGTGCAGAGAAATACAATAAAACATCCGGTTAATTTTCAAAATAAGATACACAGTGTTCACGGCGGATCATATTTCCCTGCACTACACCTTGAAAACTACATAATGGGCAGAGGCAGGCCTGAAGTCAACAGGTCAGAGGTTTTTAGACGTCATTTCACCCCGTTGACACCGTGGACGAGGAGATATCCATCATGGCAGTGCACCGAGATGTCTTCAGGCGGAGCTGCACCGCTCCGCACAGCAAACGCATCCGGTGGGTATTGACGGACGGCGGAGCACGCAGCGGATAACCAGCGCTGCCGTAACGCAATGGACACGCATCCAGTGGAAATCCGGGGTAAAACTACTTCACATCGGCTGCTAAAGTAATGGACATGTAGAAGTTTACTTCAGTGCATTTCAGCTGTGTATGGTTGGTATGGCGCTTGCATGTGTGTGTGTGTGTGTGTGTGTGTGAGAAGAAACTTGTCTGTGTGCAGCTATGTTGACATGGACTCTGTGTGTGTGTGTGTGTGTGGGTGGGTGTGGGTGTGCGTGTGTGTCTGTGTACATGCACGCTAGCTTCAGCAACAGATGTGAAGTTGTTTTGTAGGCTTCATTAGTTCGTTTAGACATGCATTTAAAAAGAATAGAAGAATATCAATTCAATTTACTTGGCATTAAAGTAAAAGTATTCATTTTGCTGAAAAAATGAAATGTGACTGGCATATTAAATACATGTAATTACAAATTACTTAAATAAAAATGTCGTAACCACTGAAAGTTTAATATTTATTTATAAACTAACTATGCTATTTGATGTAAAAAAAAAAATAAATCTGAAAAGTAATAACTATCATGTCAGCTATCAATAAAGTGAGCCAAGGTTCCTGTTCCTGCCACCCTCTTTATTGGTTTGCACTTAATCAGGCTGGATCAGATGTTACTGAGAGAGAACATAAGACATCATTAATTAACTGTTCTTTATTTCAGTGAACTTTTATAAATGCTGTTAGAAGATCCCTGAACGTCGTGTTTTTAGATAATTTAAGGAGACTCAAATTTCAGTACTGTGCAGCTCAGTTTTTACTTTGATCTTATAAAAAAATCAGGGAGCCATTTCATTTTCACTGAACTTTAAGAGATCTCTGCACTTTTTGTTTTTATAATAAAACAACCACACATTTCAACCAAGATTTGCATCAGAGTTTGTGTTATTCTACAAGAGTTTAAGGTCTTTTTATCACAGATTTTCAGTGTACAAAAACAGTCTAATCCCAGGTATGTTATTCTAAATTTTGACACCAAAATTGTAATGTTTACTGCAAATGAATATCGGTTCTAAATATCGGTTATCGGTTTCCTTGACTACTAATAATCGGTATCGGTATCGGCCCTGAAAAACCCATATCGGTCGATCCCTAGTTCAAATACACGCATGCATGTTCGTTACTTCAGCCCCGTGACGCATCACAAAGAACCGATGGGATCACTTCAAAGGGGCCCACTTGCTTCTCAAACTTTCCACACTGCGCTCTCTCTTCTCTACAGGCGGGCTTTCCCCCTCCACCAAGACTCTCACATTTTTGGTGTTCAGTATAGACTTTTCTTTTGTTTCTGTTTCTCAGTACAGTATAGTAGACATGTATATGTTTATTTCTGATAATCTGCATGGAGCACAACCACCTCAAGGCCACAATACATCAGCTACACTGCCTGTTTATCCCTTTTTTTTTTGTTTGTTTGTTTTCCCTCCTTCTCCTCCGCATGCACTGTCACTATATAACTCAGGACTTGCACCTGTCCCCTCCCCCTTGCTTGTTCCTTACTTTCCCCTGAACACACCTTGGTGTATCACGGCCCTCTCTGGCTCATATTAGGAAGCTTTTCCAATAAAGGCTGAAAGGCTAGTCTCCAGGGAGGGTGGGTGACGGTCACAACCACGCATTGTGGGTATAAAAATACTTGACTGCAAGATTAACAGTGCATCAATCTTCACAAGAAGCTTGCACCCTTTTGTGGCGCTAAGCTATGAAGACCAATGCAGACAAGTAGGAAAAAAAAAAAAAATTAATTAAAAAAGTAATTCTGACAGTAGGGACAAGACCAGTTTGGACAGGCCGGGAGAGGTTGTTGTCTATTGAGGTTAGTGACAGCTGGAGCCTGTAGGGGGAGTAGTTATGGGAGGCAATGTCCACGGAGGGCTCCGTAGAAGAAGAGGAAAGCACTGAGGAGGGGGTGTGGCATGTAAACAGCCACGCATGTGTGTGTGGTATGGTGTGTACAGTGTATATTGGCAGCTAACATGCGGCTTCCTAGCTTGCTCGGGTGAAGTCCATCGTGTCGATAAAAGGAGGGGCGGTTCCAAAATAGGTTAAAATTAGGGATGCACCAAATATTCGGTAACCGAATATATTCGGCCGAATATTGCAAAAAAACCCACATTAGGTATTCGGTGGAATAAGTTAAAAGCAAGGCCGAATAATAGCGGTGTGTTTTGATAACGCAATCAAACAGCGTGCCGTGACGGGCGGAGTAAAATGTCGGCAGTGTGGTGATTCGTCCGTCACCACACTCGCATTTGCGACTAAAAATAGTTTTGAGCGAGCAAAATAGGCTTAAATCATTCAGCACACTGTGTGAGTACAGATTCCAACCACCAACAAGAAACGATAGGCGAATCCCACCGGTTGTGGGTTGAACGGGGGTCACAGACACAGATAGTATGTATTCCTGTCAAATACGGCAGCCATCAGCTTACCGGCGGCGACGGAGAAGTAAGCTCCAATAATATCCTCTTCTTGGCATCATGACTGTCCAGTAGTACCTGAATAGCCGAGCCAGCCGAACACAGGTATGTGGCGTGTCAGAGGAGAAACGAGCCGTTCACATTTCTGTCATTGTGGCAGGTAACGGTCCACAAACCTCACCGCACTTTAGGGACTGTTCTTTACTTAAAAAAGGACTGTCAAGGGACGAGGGTGGCTGGTTGATTCTTATTTTATTTATTTTATTTTGATCCCCCCTATGTTAATCACTTATTGATGCTGTTTTTGAAGTATGAATAAGTCAATAAGTAATTTATTCCATTGAAATATCATTGATGTGTTATAGAAAAGTTATTTATCTTTTTATAAATGACAAAAGGCACATCTGCCTCATTTTCACTGTGGTATCGTGATACTTCTCAGAACCGTGATATTTTCATTGGTATCGTACAGTGGGTCCCAATTTTGGTACCGTGACAACACTAATCTGGAGGGGGTTCATCTGCAAAAACTGCAACGGCATTCGGTGCTCGGTATTTGGCCAAGCCGTCGTCGTTGTTGTCCTCCGCTTATCCGGGTCCGGGTCACGGGGGCAGCAGCCTCAGCAACGAAGCCCAGACAGTCCTCTCCCTAGCCACTTCCGTCAGCTCTTCCATGGGAACCCCGAGGCGTTCCCAGGCCAGCTGGGTGATGTAATCCCTCCAGCTCAACTGGCTACTCTCGATGTGGAGGAGCAGCGACTCTACTCCGAGTCTCTCCCGGATGTCCAAGCTCCTCACCCTATCTCTAAGGCTGAGCCCAGCCGCCCTGCAGAGGAAACTCATTTTGGCCGCTTGCACTCGCGATCTAATTCTTTCAGTCACTACCCAGAGCTAGGTGAGGATTGGAACGTAGATCGACTGGTAAATCGAGAGCTTCGCTTTTTGGCTAAGCTCCCTCTTCACCACAACGGACCGGTTAAGCGCCTGCATCACCACTGATGCTGCCTAAATCTGCCTGTCAATCTCCCGCTCCATCCTACCCTCACTCGGCTGCCAACCGTCCCAGCAAGAGCTGGAGGTCACTGTTCGATGGAGCTAGGAGGACCACGTCATCCGCAAAAAGCAGGGACGAGACCCTCCCGTCACCGAACCTGACACCCTCCACCACTCGGCTGCACCTAGAAATTCTGTCCATAAAAGTTATGAACAGAACCAGTGACAAAGGGCAGCCCTGGCGGAGACCAACCCTCACCGGGAACAGGTCCGACTTATTGCCGGCCACGCGAACCAGACTCGTGCTCCTTCGGTACAGGGACTGGACGGCCCTTAGCAAGGGGCCACCAACCCCATACTCCCGGAGCACCCCCCACAGGATGCCCCTGGGGACACGGTCGTAAGCCTTCTCCAAATCCACAAAACACATGTTGGGCAAACTCCCATGACCCCTCCAGCACCCTGGCGAGGGTAAAGAGCTGGTCCACGGTTCCGCGTCCAGGGCCGAAAACCACATTGCTCCTCCTCAATCCGAGGTTCAACTATCGACCGGACCCTCTTCTCCAGCAGCCTGGAGTAGACCTTACCAGGTAGGCTGAGGAATATGATCCCCCTGTAGTTGGAACACACCCTCTGGTCACCCTTCTTGAAAATGGGGACCACCACCCGGGTCTGCCACTCCAGAGGCACTGCCCCTGATGTCCACGCAATGTTGCAGAGGTGTATCAACCAGGACAGCCCTTCAACATCCAGAGCCTTGAGATATCTAGGACGAATCTCATCCACCCCCGGGGCTCCGCCGCCTCGGAGTTGTTTCACTACCTCGGCAACTTCTGCCCCAGAAATTGGACGACCCGCCCCCGATACCCCCGTCTCTGCTTCCTCACTGAAATACGTGCTGGCGGGATTGAGGAGCTCCTCAAAGTATTCCTTCCACCGCCTGACAGTGTCCTCAGTTGACGTCAGCAGCTCCCCGCCCCCACTGTAAACAGTGTGAGCTAGTTGCCGCCTTCCCCCCCTGAGGCGCCGGACGGTTTCCAGAACCTCTTTGGAGCCGATTGATAGTCTTCCTCCATGGCCTCACGGAACTCCTCCCACGCCCTAGTTTTTGCCTCTGCGACTGCCGCCGCTGCGCTCCGCTTGGCCCGCCGGTACCCGCCAGCTGCTTCCCGAGACCCACAGGCCAACCATGCCCTGTAGGCCTCCTTCTTCAGCCTGACGGCTCCCCTCACCTCTGGTGTCCACCAGCGGGTTCGGGGATTACCGCCACGACTGGCACCAGTAGCCTTGCGGCCACAGCTTGCAGCCGCCACCTCGACAATGGCAGAGCGGAACAATGCCCATTCGGACTCAATGTCCCCCTCTGCCCTCGGGACGCGGTTGAAGCTCTCCCGGAGGTGGGAATAGAAGATCATCTGGACAGGTTCTTCCGCCAGGCGTTCCCAGCAGACCCTCACTGTTCATTTGGGCCTGCCAGGTCTGCGCGGCGTCTTCCCCCACCATCTGATCCAACTCACCACCAGGTGGTGATCAGTTGACAGCTCTGCTCCTCTCTTCACCCGAGTGTCCAGAACACATGGTCGCAGGTCAAATGATACGACTACAAAGTCAATCATTGACCTGCGACCTAGGCTGTCCTGGTGCCACGTGCACCGATGGACATCCTTATGTTTGAACATGGTGTTAGTTATAGCCAAACTGCGACCCGCACAGAAGTCCAATAACTGAACACCACTCGGGTTCAGATCAGGCAGGCCTTTCCTCCCAATCACGCCCCTCCAGGTCCCTCTGTCATTGCCCACGTGAGCTTTGAAGTCCCCCAGCAGAACAATGGAGTCCCCGGTTGGGGCACTGTCCAGCACCCGTCCCAGGGACTCCAAAAAGGGCGGGTACTCTGAGCTGTTGTTCGGCGCATAAGCGCAGACAACAGTCAGGACCCGTTCCCCGACCCGAAGGCACAGGGAAGCAACCCTTTTGTCTACCGGGGTAAACCCTAACGTACAGGCAGAGGTTTGGGTGCTATCAGAAAGCCCACCCCGGCCCTCCGCCTCTCACCCGGAGCAACTCCAGCAAAGGAGAAGGTCCACCCCCTCTCAAGGACTTGGGTTCCAGAGCCGGAACTATGTGTCGAGGTGAGGCCGACTATATCTAGCCGGTAGCGCTCAACCTCTTCCACCAGCTCCAGCTCCTTCCCCGCCAGAGAGGTGACATTCCATATCCCTAGAGCCAACTTCTGTAGCCGAGGATCGGACCGCCAAGGCCCCCTGCCTTGGTCTGCTGCCCAATCCACCGAACCCTTCTGGATCCCTCTGCGGGTGGTGGGCCTGCAGGGGGACGAGCCCATGTAGCCGGTTCGGGCTGGGCCCGGCCGGACCCCATGGGCGAAAGCCCGGCCACCAGGCACTCGCCCGCGGGCCCCAACCCCAGGCCTGGCTCCAGGGCGGGGCCCCGGTAACCCTCCGGGCCGGGTACACAGATTCTTGCTGTTGTCCATCATGAAGGGTGTTTTGACCAATTGGCCAAGCGTTTAATATTATTCGGCTTCGGCCCCAAATTTTCATTTCAGTGCATCCCTAGTTAAAATTGTCTACAACGTAAAAACCGTGGATAGTATAGGCGGCCTGGAGCCAAGAATGGAGCTGGAGGAGCCGACTGAACCACTCTGCGCTGAGGCAGAGTGTGGGAAGAGGGCCGCTGATGAAGACTGACATCCAGCAGTTTTTTAGGGCAGTGAACAGACTGTTAAAATCATTCTTTAGCAGCTCAGACTGACCCCGGACCACGTTGTTGGTTCCAATGTGCAACACCAGACATTTAATTGAGTGTGGAAATGTTTGCAGTAGGTCCGGGAGTTTATCTCTGATTTTTGTGACAGTGGCTCCTGGAAAACAGTGGGTGGTGGAATTAAAAAAGCAGATGTTCCTGGTTATGGAGTCACCCACTATGGCGGTAGTTGGGTGGAACAAGGGACGTGGACGAGGAGGCGAGCACCGCTGCTCTGTGAGGACTGTTGGCAGAGTGTGAGGTGGGGTCACAGCCTCAGTGGTGGCTGGGGGCTCACATGACCCTTCACGGCAGGGAAGACCACCGGAGCGTCTCGCCCCGAGAACAGCCTCCTTCACGATCTTGTGCCGGGAGGAGGAGGTCACGGACCTGAACGAGGGTCCCGGGGCAGACCCCCCCGCGCTCCTGGCAGCGGATCAGTCGGAGGGCAAACAGGAGAGGAATGGACAGTCTGGAGTGGAGGGAATTCCTCAACACTCAAGACGCTTTATCTGTTCTCCAGTTGGAGCTCACAAAGTGGAGCAGGTATTGGGCTGGACCTCTCTCGCCTTTTACCATGTACTGTGGACCATGGCTCTTGGTTGGGAGTGGAGCTATTAGCTCTGAGCCTCGGATTAGGACTGAAAGTCAAAGTAGCCTTTGCACTGCTGTTCACCCATTTTGGCTTGGCCCCCAGCAGCAGCCACGGGTCCTCCGAAGGGGGATGTGGAGCTGGAACTGATGAGATCAGCCTGGATGTAGCTGCGGTGGCTGTATCATCAGTTTGTAGCTGAGTAGCCGAGACTGACAGCTCAGCTGGGGCCAAGTTGGCCGGGTTGGGATCCGCCGTGGAGCCGGCACCAAGCTCTGCGACGGTGGAGTCCAGATCCGCAGGGTTACCAGGGGGGCCGGCACCTATTGCAACTACGGAGTTGAGGAGAGCTTCTTCATCCCTGATTCAATTATGATTGACAGAAGGCCAGGGCCCGTATTCACAAAGAATCCTAAGACTAAAAGTAGCTCTTAGTGACGTCATTTCAGTGACGAATTTTCCCTTGATAAGATGAAAGTTATTCACAAAGCATCTTAGGCCTTAAGAGAGCTCCTAAGGTGAAAAACTGTTAAGAGGAGGGAGGAGGACTTTTAAGAAGCCTAAGATTGTCTTAAACAGAGAACATGGCAGAAGGACAGAGAGGAAGGAGAGATATTCTCCGTATATTGAATGACAGTGATTTGATAAGACGCTACCGGCGTGATCGTGCAGGGATAATGTTTGTGGTTGACCTCATCAGGGATGAGCTGCAATCTCCGCTCTCACTTTGGATTGCAGCACGTACCAGCACTTCTCACAATCATCGCTTGTGCGTAAAAGGAGGGGGAACGACGCATTGATTTGTCGGGCAATGCACTCCCAAGTCAACCTCTTCCCTTGTGCCGTGATCCCGGGACCGAATTTCCCTCTTAAAACTCAATTGTTCCCCTCCACGAGCTGTGCCAACAGCAGGCACTACTCCTCTGTCAAGTTCGGCTTTGTTGTTCTTTTTTCTCCAATTCATTTGTTGTTTTGGTCATTCTGCCAAATCAAACTGCTTTTTACAAGGAGGCCAGCAATCACAGTAATTGCTGACAGCTGAGTCCGCGTCCACCATTAATATCAAATAGATTACTTAGTAAATCTACCAGCATGGCGAGTAAACCTAACAATAAGCAAATCAATATAATAATCAGCATGTGAATGAGGTACGCTCAAACATTTTGAAGCTGTGTAACAATTAATTTAATTTTGCTGAGTTTCATCATCATGACAGAAAATTATTGTCACGATTACATGTCTTAATACAGTCCAAGTTCTATGATTGGTTGATTTCACTGTCCATTCATTACTAGGAGCGCATTTGTTTTTGTTTCCTTTTTTTCTTTTTGTAACAACCAATCACAGCTTTTAGAAGACTGCGTCATACCTAGCAACGGAGTCAACCACACCTCCTCACTTAGATAAAAGTTTCTGTCCCCTCCTTGCTCAGAGTTGCTCTCAGAAACATCCCGAATCACTCTAAAGCTAAGATTCCTTGCCAGGAATTTTTAGGCTAAGTTAGGAGCTCTCTGAGAGGACTCTGAGAATCTTTGTGAATACGGGCCCAGAACATTATGTCCTACCTATATTTCCACTTGTGTCACTTGCAGTAGAAAAGCATGTGATCTCTTCCTCATGATAATGTGGAGCTCATATGTTTAAAACCGTATTCACAAAGCTTCCTAGTGCTAAAAGTTGCTCCTAATTCTAAGAAAATTCTTAGAACTGTGACGTTTTCTTAGAATTTCCCCTTAAAGTTAAGACTAGGTGCTTGTAGATATAAAAGTTATTCACTAAGCCTCTTAGACCTTAAAAGAGCTCCTAAGGTGAAAACCTGTTATGATCAGAGAGGAGGACTTTTAAGAGGCTGAAGAGTTTCTTAAGCAGAGGAGAAAATGGTGGAAAGACAAAGAGATATGAGAAATATTCTCAGAACACTGGATGACAGTGAGTAAAGGAAATGCTAGAAATGTTAGATAATGCAGGGATAATATTTGTGGTCGATCTCTGTAGGCATACACACACATTTCAAACCCAAAACAGTAAGGCTGTAACAACAGAAGTAAAATGATCACATCACTAAGATAGTTGGAAAAACTGGACAGATGCACCAGTGCAGCAGTGATGACTTGAGTCTGTCTCATCCCTTCATCACCTGAGTGATCACACTAACAATGGGAACACTTTCACAGTCAGTAGTTCATTTCATGTCCACTGGGTGTCCACACCTTGCAGGCTCACAAAGGGCGATAAATGTTACTGTCCCTTACTTGCTTAGAGTTGCTCTGAGAACTTTCCTAAATCACTCCTAGGTTAAGACTCCTTACTAAAATTGCTTAGGCTAAGTTAGGATCTCCCTGTGAGTATTCTTAGAATGTTATGAATACGGCCCCAGGATATCAGCCAAAAAAAGCACGTATACTCGTATATGCTCGTATACTGTGCCCGATCAGGATGCTCAGAGCAAAGGATCCACTGTCTGGTAGTTAGCTGTACACTGTGACAGGGAAGTACAAATTCAACAAGATCTCAGGGCATTGCTGAAGCTGGTACAAGGCAATACATATGATGCTCTGTGTATTTTATACAAAAAGGTTTCTTATATTAGGCACAATGGGAATCAAAGCAGTGGAATCCTACATGCGGAGTTAGAAACACAACATTGCCTAGAAAACCTTTAACAATTGCCAGACATTTTCCTCAAAAAGTCATGATATATATTATAACATCATGTTTGTGCATGTGTGTGTCTTTCGGACCTGTGTGTTAATGACAAAAAGAGTGAAAAAAATTGAATTTCCCCTCATGGGGATTAATAAAGTATATAAAAATTGAATAAATAAATAATAAACATTTGGGCAATATTGTCCACAACTTCAAGTAACTGATGTTGATTCATGGTTTTTTTTTGTTGTTTGTTTTTTTGTGTAAAATTGGTCTCAAATTTAATTCAGAGTGCCATTACAAAAGTCTTAAATCTAACCTGCCTCATATTCAGTGTTGGGTTGTTACTCAAAACAGTAATGTGTCACACATCACTTGTTACTTATAAAAACACTTCATTACATTATATTGCATTACTTTACTTAATTACACTCTGTAGACTGTTCTTTGTTACATTACTTGTTAATCCTGAGTTACTTTGCAACATTCCCTGAAATGCATTGTTACATAAATGCAAGTTAACAATATTATAACGTTAAACCTTCCATATGCCCACATAACAGCGCTAAGCAAGGACTTCAGAATGCAGCAGGCTATAACTGCCTCAAATGAAACTATATCAGTATACAAAGAGGTCAGTCTTCCTAACTCCACATAGTATAATATTAATTGTCTCAAAATAAAATATCAATAGGCCAAAATAAAATAGTACAGACACTAGTATTCTGAACATTATTAGATGATGGCAGACTTGAAAGCAAAAAAAACAGGTTTAAATGGCATCTGATCAGTATTTAGTGGGCAAAACAAACTCACCTGAGTTGCTTGTTCACCAAACCGTGGCTTAATAGCAGATTAGTCTAGTTTATTTGTTGTTTATCACTTAAGCAGTGGTTATACATCATGAGGAGGAGTCTCTGTTTTTGTTTGTCAGACAGCCTGTTCCTCATTGGAGTCAGCACAGACTAAAGGCTGAGGAGCCTCTCGATGTGCACACTGGACAGTGACACTGATGTTAGAATGTTTGACTTTTTTTTTTCTTTCCATCCATTATGTAGATAGTAAAGGAACTTGTGCAGCACAAGTAACTGTAATGAGATAACTGAATTTAAAACAGTAACATGTTACATTACTGACAAATCTGTTACCCAACACTACTTTTGTTTTAGTCCAGTCCTGATGCCAGGAGAAACTAAAATGAGTGCATTAGAAAAATAATGAAAAAAAGCGTTGTATCTGATAAGGATGATTAAAACAATATAAATGGCATTGCTTGGGTCACTATCTGATCTTACATATTACTGTTTCAAGCAGGATAGGCAATGGATGGTGTCTTACAAATAGTTTGAAAAGGCTGGGAATATTTCAGTTGTCAGTGTCTGTCACACAGTGATTTGATCTGGTTTGATTAACAGTAACAGCAGACCAAACTGATTTTGGTTGAAATGTATTACAGGTGTATGTAATGTGGTCATGCTGTTGTTGTCTAGGTACATGGAGCAGAGTAACCTGCTGCTAGAACAAAGGAACGACTCCCTCAAGACATCCAGTGAGCAAAACCAGGCCAGATTGCTGCAGGCTGAGCAGGACAAGGTGAGGATTTGTCTTTAGCCCCTTTTCCACCGCAGGAACTTTTATCAATTACCCGGAATTTTGAAAAACCTCTTTGCGTTTCCACCATAATTACCTGGGTAAAAAAACTTTCCCTCAACCCCAAATTTACACTGGAAAAAGTACCTAGTAGGGGGGTAGGACTTTTCAGATTACCCTGAATTCTTGAGGGGTGGGGCTGTTTGCTGAAGAACACTGATTGGTGGAACACACAATTGCAACGTGGTTGGTATGGGCAGCCGCTTAAAACTTTATTTCATTTCTACAGGCTTCACTTTGTTTCTGTTTTGATTAAGGATGGGTACCGAAATCCCGTACTAAATTAGCCCCGGAGCTAAATTATTAAAGACTGTACTATTGATAAGCGCTAACGCTATCAGTTCTTTAGTGCCGGCGCTGATCTCCTCTACACACGTTTTAGCGTATCTGTATCTGTGGTGGTGTTGCAATAGTGGCGCACCACGTTAATCGTGCACCTATTATTTTTTTCCCCATGATGGAGCGGGTTCGAATCCTGTGAAAATGTTCTTTTTAAGGTCTCAAAGGGCTGACCGTTTCTTTAAAGCAGCTGTGCGGAACCTTTCGTTTTCGTTGATTATAGCACCCCTTTGGTCGAAGCGGTATGACACCCACAGCCTGGTGTCGTAAAGCCAGCAGTTACCGCATGCATTTGTTTTGGAGAGCGAGAGGATTAACTAACGTCAGGTCAGTCCAAGTAAATAGTGAAAACAGCAAAATTACTCAGTAAATTCTCCTGTCGTGTTTCTGTTCTGATCTAATCTGTTTTGTATTTTGAGCTACTAAGGCTACTGTAGTAGTGTGAGCCTCAAGTTATTCTGGGTAATGTAGTAACCGTTGTTGTGCTACTGAGAAACAATGAGAAGCAGCCGTGTACGTTCAGTGTAAGGAGGAATAAACAGTTAACAAGTCATCTGCTGAGTCCGCATCATTATGTGAAAAGAATACTCCTTCTCTATCATTTTCATATTGAGACAGCGGTTAGCATGGCACTGTCAGTACATCTTGTGCGGAGGGATACACCGGTGAGCAACAGCTGCAGCTGGCTCTGGGACAGGTACGCCAGGTCACTCGGTAAATGGCAAACAAAGAGACAACACGGATGATATTAGTCACCCGACTGAAAGCTGTCCATCATCTCCTGCAGGCCTGGAGCGTTCTTTCCAGTTCATCTTAGGAACATGAAAAAAAGTTTCAATCACGCCAGGATTAGTGGTTGCTGCAAAGTTTTCACTCCTTGTGATGCACTCTCTGCGGCACTTTTCTCCCTAACGATGGAAGCCCATTCTGTGCAGGAAAAATGGGAACGGAGGATTCAGCCTCTCTGCTCGCCTGCTCAGCATTCAACACATGGAGTTCCTCATCTGTGTGCTCCGGCTCAAACAGGTATGACTCTGGATCTGTGTCCGCTACAAGAAACTCTTCAAAATCGCATTCAAAGTCGTCCATTGCAGCTACTAAAATCCAGAGATATCGCTAGGCTAAATAAACAGCTGAGTTTTGTTTACAAGCCACTGGACGTACAGACACAAAAAAGATATTGATCATGTTGTCTCAATATGAAAATGATAGAGAAAGGGCATAACTCCCAAATCGTCGGAGTATTCTTTTATGTGAAGATACACAGTGAAGACATTATGATGCTCCTTCGTTATCCGCCATGACATCAAAAGTACAACCAAGTCCTCATAGATACATCTCTGGTAAAACTGTTAGGAGTTATGTGTTCAGCAATGCCCGTTGCATACTGCTTCCTCGAAGAACACAGTAAACACGGCTCCTTCTTCTTCTGTGGTTAAATCGCTGTGTGCCGCTGCAGGCCAGCAGAATCACTTTCGCCTCGGGTGCCGTATTCTGGTTTTCTGACTTCCGCTGTGTGTCCGACCCGAGCTAGGCTACGCTAAATAGCCATATAGAGAAAGGCTTTTTTGTCGCTGTTGCGTTCAAATAAATATGCGGATCTTCAAGGGGGGGTGATACGAACTAGGGACAGTTCTATTAATGGTAAAAAGTTCCGCACAGCTGCTTTAATATGGCACATGTTTACTTAGACACCATAGACGAAACTGTGTAGGCCTATTTAGAAAATTTATTAGAGATAGGAGTTAAATTGACAGGAAAAGCAACTTGACCTCTTCCTGTTTTCATCATTCCGTCATCATAACAAGTGCGATTCAAACCGCGACTGATTGTCGGCCCATGACTGGGTTCCTCCAACAAAAGTCCAAAGACGGATCAAGTCGGCTATGTTTTGATATTGTTCTGAAAAATTGAATGAAGAGGCTTTCGTGAGGACAGCTACGAGTTCTCTTTCTGGCTGAAAACAGCTGTTGTCACTACGGCAACCACAGACGCATTTGGCTGAAAGTTTCCAGTTAACATAGTTGCGAGTAAATCCGAAACACCGGTTAACAGCCGAGTGGCCACAGTGGAAACAAAGTGAAGACAACTCAAAAATGACTCAAGTTGACGGCAGCTACGCTAAAGTTATGTCTTACACAAGGACAGCACGTGAGTTCAGCTGATAGTGAATTGTTACTAATAAGCTCTAATGACAGCTGTCTGTATGTAGACTAACTTAGTTTGACACTTATTGTAAAATACTTTTAAAGTGAGCTGCTGGCTGAGACAAACAGCCCCAACTCTCTCTACCAGCATGTAACCAGCCAAGCTGGCAGAACCAAATACAGGGCACATGCCGAACCATCTACGTCATCACGCTAATTTGAATAAATTTTCCGGAACTTGAAGTGAGGTGGAAACGCAAACCACACAGATTACCAGGAATTCTTTTACCCAGGTAAACAAATTCCTGGTGATAAAAGTTCCTGGAAATGTTGGTGGAAAAGGGGCTTTTGTAGGGAAAAGGGGAACAATTGATACTGTAGATGGTGCCTTCAGAGTGCAACAAGCATTACTGTTTTTGCAGTGCTGACAGACGACACTGTTTGTAAGAAGATGTTTGATTTTGATGGACCTAAACCATCACATAAATTTGCACAATTCCTATCTTAAAAGAGCTCTTGGCTCACGTTTCCTGATAATTAAATAAAGCGCACATACACCAAAGAATTGAGTATTTTAGGAGGAACTATCTACATTGCATAGTTTGTCCACTAGAGAGCACTGACATGTTTATTTCCTAACTGGAACTTTCCTTACTGCATAATTGTAAAATGTCCTGCTTAATACATTTATTGGCCTTTAATAACCAAATTGACCTGGAGCTTTATCATTTATTGGAGGAAAAAAAGATTAATGTTATTATTATTGGTCAGTGTAATAGATTTTCTTACTTTTAATGACCAGTATTAGTATCAACCTCAAAATCCCAGGCAGTTCACTTGAAATGGTCCAAGACACAAGAGGCAACAATGGGACTGAATGCATGAAACAGTGAATACATTTCTACATAGAATAGCGTTACCAGTATTATTTTGGCTTGACCATGCATTCACCAGGGTGTTAATTATGTCTTTATTACTTAGGATTGCTGATACTAGATTTCATACTTACCTGCTCATAGAGAGTTCAGACCTGACATTGACATGCGTCTTGGGGGATTGGTTCACAAGTGACAGCTCTATGTCTGTGTTCACCTTTGACATTACAATGCGACTTCATATCCAACTCGAGTGACATCTCAAGTGTCTAGACTTCCTCACATTAAATGTAAATAAACATATACATAATTTTTGTTCACAGAGACCAAATGCGTGGTTGTTTTACCAGGCAGCAGGTTTATGATGCTATATGCACACTTAAGCCATTTATATTTAAAATGGGTAAAGTGATATTTCATTGCAGAGTTGCTCACAATGCGTAGATTTGCTCAGACCCACCTTTCTCTGTCTCTGTCTTACTCTCTCTCTGTGTTCATCATAAGACAAACACACAGTGTGGTCCCTGCGCCTCCCCAGCGCTGGGACACTGCTGCTGCACGAGTGTGTGCTCTGTGCCGGGAACAGTTGGTGAGAGTTTGCCCACACACACAGTGACGGGGCTTATTATTAGCATCACACGGCTAACGTTACCTAATGGGTAAAAATTAGAGCCATTTCAGTGTCAGTGTGAGTTTGTAAGGACAGTTGAAGAGGTGCTGCTATGTTAGCTTGTACTACCCAGGCAGATGTTGAACTAACTCAAGGAACTAAAGCGGCTCCAGGCATGGTCCTTCAGTGCTGTGTCTATCTTGTAAAATGACAGCAACAGAAACAGTTTTGAGCATGCATTTGGTGTATTCACAGCTACTTAGAGCTTTCCATTTGTTATCTGTTTGCCCTGGACGCATGTTCATACCAGGTGTTAAAGGGATCTTATCGTCACACTTTTTTGTAGGAGCATCTGCACCAATTAATCAATCAAAAACACAAGATGGAGCCAGCTCCTTTAAGATATCAGATATTGTTAAATATTCTCAAGTTTCATTTAAACATTCAAGATTTCATTCCATATATTCAAACATTAATTCCCTATATTCAAGTTTAATTCCATGTATTCAGGGTTCATTTCATATATTCATAGTTTTATTCTATAAATTCACTTTCTTTATATATATATTTAACTCTCCCTCCATATGTTCAACTTTTATTCCATGTATGTAAACTGTTGTCTTACATATTCAAGTTTCATTCCATAAAATATAGTTTAATTCTGTATATTCAAGGTAAAGTTCATATATTACTCTATACTCTTTCACTCTATATATATTCAACTTTCCTTCCAATGTGGTTAGAGATTTATTTTTTTCACCTAAATAAACTTAAAAAACCCATGGCAGGACTCCAGACTAACTTTTTCCACTAGGAGCACCAGTGCTCCTTACTGAAAATTTTAGGAGCACCATCACAAAATTTAGGAGCACTATCTATATCGACACAACATATTCATTATTTTGTCGAGATTAACTGCATTACTGATAATTTAGCAATAAACACAGACAACCCTGCAGGGTTCAACGCTAAGGTTTTTTTTCACTTGCCCGGTCGGGCAAGTTGGTCAGAGATCTACTTGCCCGAAGTCAGTTTTTACTTGCCCTATAAAAATTGCTTAATGTAAGTGGCTATCAAATAACAAAGACTGCAGTTATTTTTATGTTATGTAATCTTTATTCACACTGTATTTATTAATTAAAACAACATATGCCATGTATTGTAGCTTAATTCCTACACAAAAATGACAGTGTCAGGGCAGCGGCAATCTTTGTCAATCATTCTCTCTATAATTTTACGCCCTACTTGAGCCATGCCCACCTCTATTTATTTTTTCCCCTCTCTCCAGTTCTGCTATATTAACACCGGGTTTAATATATTTTGCTTCCATCTCTCTGCCCTGCTCTACTCTATTTCAACACTACTTAGCTCTCTCTGCTTTACCAGTAGACTACCACATCCACCTGTTGCACAAAACGCACACAGCAGTGTTTCCCCTAGGATGGAGTTGTAGCAGCAGAGATGAAGCACACACATGGAAAATAATTTTCACATGCGTGAAACTGTTTTGTATGCTTGTAAAGCACCGCCTGCTGGGATGTTTCTATGTATCTACTGGCACCAGAAGGGCTCTTTAGGATTAAGTACATACAGTACATGTGTGCACAGTAATGAGCAGGTGAAACGTCTGTCTAGCTTGCATATGCAGTGTCTCAAGATTTAGGAAAATACAATTTTATTGAACATAATAAAAGTAAAAAGTCACTTGACATGCTGCTGTTTTGTGCTATGACCTATTTAAGTGCTGGAGTTAGTATATTTTTAGGTATTTACTGTCTTGTTTTCTGTTACAAATCTGATGCTAATGATTAGTGCTTCACTAACTGCCAACTGCTCTCTGCCTGGTTATTTGCGCTGCAGTGCTGCTCTGAGGAAAATCTAGCATTTACTGCTCTCTCTTCTCAGCATGCACTGCCTCAGGACCTGGGCTTCGGGCAGGTGAGCTGGTTTTCTCTGTGTTCCGCTACCAGACTGGGGTCAAATGGTACCAGTAAAAGAGGAAAACTAGCACAAATTTGCAAAAGTTACCACCATATACACACATGCATCCATTTGTTTATGCATTACCACACAACAGTTGTCACTAATACAATGATGCCTCACTACTCCATCTGATTCATGAGTTTTGAAAGGTGACGCAGCCAAATAGTATGTGGTGTTTGTCTGTTTGTATGAGCAAATCAACAGCTGTTTTGAGCCAAGAAAGCAAAGACAACTCCTCCGTCAATGTGTCATTGACATTTTAAACTCAGGAAGAAAAACCTTCTCTTTCTGACCAAAGAAATAATCATTGTAAATAATTATTTTTCATTATTTTGCAAATATGTCTGTTTAGCGAGCACAACCGATAAGTCCCTGAATCAGTAATCAAGTAATCAATTCCTGCACATTTGTACAAAAACATCCACTAAGCTGAATTTCACTATTTATTTCATTTGTTCACATGTTTACACCAAGGGTCTGGGAGAAACGGTATTTCAGTCCCGTCTATGTCCTGTACGTATAGCAGAACTGACAATAGAGTTGACTTTGACTCTGAAGTTGAAGGACAGTAAGTTTAGGCAATTGCTGCAAGTGATTTAAAATTCACTTTGGATAAAATACTGAGACTTAACAGCTGATCTAACAATCTGGTTTGTCCTGATCAAGCACCACTTCCAGACAGACTGCTTAAATTGTTATCATCATGTGGAACTACTATTTGACCCAGATCTGACTGCTGTCACTGCAATCATTCTTTATATATCATACTTTATTGACATTTGAACTAATATCTCTTTCTCCTTTTTCCCTTCTGTCTCATTTTCCATCAGCCATCATTCACCATTTGTTTCTTACAGGTCCACAATGCTCACACTGCTAGCACCAGTAGCCACTCATCTAGACTGTCACTATATTGTTACACTGTCTCTTGTATGGCCTAGGTTTTCACTGGTACCCTCCCCATGTCCCTCCGCATCTCCATCAGGTTCGTCTGACGGAGGATCTGGCGTTGTCCACAGCCCAGCTGTCTGAGCTGCAATGGAAAGCTACAGCTCATCAGCAGAAGGCCATTGAGCTGCAGAGTAAGCTTAGCTCAGTGCTGCAGGA
Organism: Epinephelus awoara; assembly: GCA_035609425.1. Lineage (NCBI taxonomy): Eukaryota > Metazoa > Chordata > Actinopteri > Perciformes > Serranidae > Epinephelus > Epinephelus awoara. The sequence goes on along the minus strand of CM069302.1, from coordinate 40,975,481 downwards.
CAGTGAGAGGCAGTGCCAGCGCATTGTTGCCATGGAACCGCAGCTGGAAGGTTTGTATAGTAGTTTTTAGTTTTTTAACTACAATAAATCCCACCTTCATGACTAACTTAACTTATAATGTTCAGTTTTTGTTGAAACATATTTAGAGAGGTGTTTAAAGGAAGGAAGATTATGATGCATTCTAATCTTCTAATGTTTTGAGTCTACCCTCATTGATACTGATTGGGTGGACAAAACATTTGGAACACCTTCAAGTAAAATGCAGTCAAAATGAACAGCAGTGCAAATTCCAGCCTTGAAGGTGAATTCACATCTTCAAATAACAATTAAACTTGTTTAGGTAGTCCTTTACTCTGTTCTACATGTTCTACACTCATGTTCTTTAACCTATCCTGATTTAATATGTTAGCTAGCTAAAACAATCCTCTCAATACTCATCTGGTCATAAGTACTAAGACTATAAGCAGCACGTATCCAAGAAGATGCTATAAAAATCACTGACAGTGCAATATATAGTGAGACAAAACACCAAGTGGACAAAGCTCCTTCCAAAACGAGTGAACCTGGGGCCGCCTTTCACTTTTGTTAGTGTTACTGTTTACAAAGACTAACCGTCAATTCCTGCAAGGTATACCTTTTAAGAAACACTGGTCTGACAGGTGCAGTGGTGAGCACTGTCACTACACAGCAAGAGGGTTCCTGGTTTGAACCCAGGATTGGGGATTTGAACCTAGGGTGGGGGAGCCCTTCTGTGCTGAGTTTGCATGTTCTCCCTGTGTCAGCGTGGCTTTTCTTGCAGCTTCCTCCCACAGTCCAAAGATATGCAGGTTAGATTCACTGGTGACTCAAAATTGTCCTTTGCTGTGAATGTGAGCGTGAATGGTTGTCTGTCTCTATGTGTAAGCCCTGTGATAGTCTGGCGACCTGTCCAGGTTGTACTCCGCCTCTCGCCCAGTGTCAGCTGGGATAGGCTCCAGCACCCCCGCAACTTCTAATGGGATAAGCGGTTACAGAAAATGGATGAATAAATGGTATAACAGTGCTGTGCATATGTGTTTCAGAGCTGAAGGCGGAAACAGAGAGGGCCCAGGCTCAGTACCATTCAGAGAAGCAAAGACGCAAAGAATTGGAACTGAGAGTCAACAATTTGGAGGAAGGACTGCAGGACCTCCAGACTGATAAAGAGAGCCTAGAACGAGTAAGCATACTTCAGAATCAGAATCTCTTTGTCATTGTACGAGTACAACGAAATTGAGGTTGCAGCTCTCAGATTCAGTGCAATCAAGGTGTAAGTTTAAAAACAAGGCAGCAAAACAACAGCTATATAAATATAAAAATAAACTACAAATAAGAAATAAGAAATATTACTAACTGTACAAATCAAATTACAAAACAAATTCCACTAGTATACAGGTTTACACTATCGTTGCAAGTAGAACCCAGTATATTATATGGAACAGTGAAAATACACAGGAATATTGCACAGACAGCATAATGTTGCACAGATGGCTTTATATTGCACAGTAGAGTATTTAGTGGACATTCAAGTGTTTTCAGGATTTTGAATTCGATGACAGCTCTGGGGTAGAAGCTGGTTTTCAGTCTGTTTGTTTTTGCTTTGATGGTCCTAAAGCGCCTTCCTGAGGGCAACAGTTCAAATAGGTGGTGACCAGGGTGGGATGGGTCTCTGAAGATGCTGTGGGCTCTCCTGAGGCAACGTGTATTGTAAATGTCCTCAAGAGATGGAAGAGGGCAGCCAATGAGCTTTTGGGCAGTGTTAATGACCCTTTCTGTCTGCTGCCGAGCAGCTGGCATGACATGGCATGACACTAACAGTTTCTGTGTTAAAGCAGCTGTGTGGAACTTTTCGTTTTCGTTGATTATAGCGCCCCTTTGGTCGAAGCGGTATGACACCCACAGCCTGGTGTCGTAAAGCCGGAAATTACCGCATGCATTTGTTTTGGAGAGCGAGAGGATTAACTAACGTCAGGTCAGTCCAAGTAAATAGTGAAAACAGCAAAAAGTCGTGTTTCTGTTCTGATCTAATCTAAGCTGTTGTGTATTTTGAGCTACTAAGGCTACCGTAGTAGTATAAGCCTCAAGTTATTCTGGGTGATGTAGTAACCGTTGTTGTGCTACTGGAAACAGTGAGAAGCAGCCGTGTATGTTTGGTGTAAGGAGGAATAAACAGTTAACAAGTCATCTGCTGAGTCCGCATTATTATGTGAAAAGAATACTCAGACGATTTTGGGGGTTATGCCCTTTCTCTATCATTTTAATATTGAGACAGCGGTTAGCATGGCACTGTCAGTACATCTTGCGCGGAGGGATACACCGGTGAGCAACAGCTGCAGCTGGCTCTGGGACAGGTACGCCAGGTCACTCGGGTAAAAGCAAACAAAGAGACAACACGGACGATATTAGTCACCCGACTGAAAGCTGTCCATCAGCTCTTGCAGGCCTGGAGCGTTTTTTCCAGTTCATCTTAGGAACATGAAAAAAAGTTTCAATCACGCCAGGATTAGTGGTTGCTGCAAAGTTTTCACTCCTTGTGATGCACTCTCTGCGGCGCTTTTCTCCCTAACGATGGAAGCACCGAATCCCATTCTGTGCAGCAAAATGGGAGCGGAGGATTCAGCCTCTCTGCTCGCCTGCTCAGCATTCAACACATGGAGTTCCTCATCTGTATGCTCCGGCTCAAACAGGTATGGCTCTGGATCTGTGTCCGCTACAAGAAACTCTTCAAAATCGTGTTTAAAGTCGTCCATTGCAGCTACTATAGTCCGGAGATATCGCTAGGCTAATTAAACAGCTGGGTTTTGTTTACAAGCTACGTCTGTGCCTGCTCACCGGTGTATCCCTCCGCGGATCACAGCGCAGGACGTACTGACCCTCTATCAGCGCAATGCTAAACACTGAGACCCAGCCACTGGACGTACAGACACAAAAAAGATATTGATCATGTTGTTTCAATATGAAAATGATAGAGAAAGGGCATAACTCCCAAATCGTCGGAGTATTCTTTTATGTGAAGATACACAGTGAAGACATTAACATAATCCTAACACAGCAAAGCTGTTACCCACAGCCTTCGCTTGCAAAGCTAACGCTACTAATGTTAGGTCAGTCCAAGTAATTAGTGGAAACATGCTAACATGCTAACGTTACACACAAATTAGTAGTAAAGTAAGACCTGTTCATAAATGTTCTGGTGTAGCTCTGAATTTCTTATAAACTGAGGACAACTGCCTGCTGTATATTTGTGATCATGGTCATGGTCATGGTCACTATCAGTGGAACACCCCGCACCTGGCCTTCCACCATAGGATCCCGACAAGTAAGAACTCCAGGGGCCGGTTGCACCAACTGGTCTTAAGCCTGGTCTTAAGCTGTCGTAACTTGGCGTTCTAAGTCCGACCTTATAGTTATGCTGGTTGCACCAATAGGGCTTAAGCCTTCTTCTCACTAAGACCGGGCGTAAATCTTACACCTAGTCAAGAGCAGGCGTAAGGTCATTATCAAGCTGCTCTCATGCGCTTCTTGGTTATGGCACGTCTCATCCACCGTCTGTATAGGCTACGAGCAGGCCTATATAGCCTATATAATGACGAGGAGCTGATTGAGAGGTTTCACTTCGGTAGGAGAGATCAGTTTGAATTTACTGAAGAGCTGTCACCGGATTTGCAGTTTGTGTTGGGCTGCAACACAGCACTACCACTGGCCTTCCCACCAGGCAGGGGAATCCTCCCCAGATACATCAACAATGATGTCACTGTAAATTGAGGTTTTCCCACCAGTTGGATAATTTTTTTTGGAGGAGATGTATTTTTTTGCCTTGCTGAGAAGATCTTTCCACTTCTTCCTCATGTCAGCCTCTGTATGAAGGCAGCCAGAGTCTGAACACGTATTGATGTGCCCTGTTATCTCTGCCCATACCGACTGTTTTTTCTTAATTGTGATACGTCTCTGTGCTGGCTGTACAGCTTGATTAATTTTCTAATTTCAGTGTTGGTAAAGTTTTTCGTTGATCCTTAATGTTTTCTTCAAATCTTAAACTGTAAATAAACTGTCAATACAGATGAGAGGGGCTGTTAACTGTCAATTGTCATCTGTCAAGCACACGGGGTGATTCAGCGGCGCGTCATTTAACGAAACCGCGCTCCTCTAGGCAGGCCGCGTGGGGCATTCACATGGACGCACACAGCTAAAACCAGCGTAGCTAAGACCAGGCGTAAGCCCTGTTGGTGTAACCGGCGCAAGTCCACTCCTTAAGACTGGTCTTAACAAAGACCGTTTAAGGAGTTACGACCAGGCTTAGTAAAGACCAGTTGGTGCAACCGGTCCCTGAGGTCTAAGTTTTTAAGTGTTTTAATGTCAATTTAATATGCCAGTTTTGGAGGGAAGGTAACACATACACACATATATACAGTACAGGCCAAAAGTTTGGACACACCTTCTTATTCAGTGCGTTTTCTTTATTTTCATGACTATTTACATTGTAGATTCTCACTGAAGGCATCAAAACTATGAATGAACACATGTGGAGTTATGTACTTAACAAAAAAAGGTGAAATAACTGAAAACATGTTTTATATTCTAGTTTCTTCAAAATAGCCACCCTTTGCTCTGATTACTGCTTTGCACACTCTTGGCATTCTCTCGATGAGCTTCAAGAGGTAGAGGTAGTTAAAATATTGATTTTTTTATTATTATTTATTTTTTATTTTTTTGTAGATTGGCTTATGGGGTGATTTTGAAGGAGTAATTAAGTTAATCTTCTCATAAGTGGATGTAATATGTAGAGATGCCATCTAGGCCGTTTTTCTTCATTTTGTTTTTTTTAAAGTCTATATATATTGCTTTACAAAAACGTGAAAAAGCAGCTGTGACCAAGCTATCACGAGGTGAGTAGCATTGTAAGCATAATTAATAGTGATATACTTCAGTTTGTCTGTGTGTTTTTGCATGCAAGCGGGTCTGCTGACAGTTCAAAATGGCGGCGGTACGATGAAACCATGGGCGAGTCTGTTGCTATGGGGCGTTCTATTGAGCTTCGCCTCTTGCTATCCATGCTCTTTGGTACAGGCTCGTTCAGGAGCTACAGCTCCATGGTGACTGCTTCCGGGTCTACTTCAGGCTCGTCTCTGCTATTGGACGTGCCGAGGTGTCGTCACAGCACGTTGCAGTGAAATTTAAAAAAATTCAATTCGAGCGCAGGCAGGCGCAATACTGATGCCGCTCAGCTCGGCGGCAGAGCGGTGTGCTCTTGCACCGCGGTAGCACATACACAATGAATGGGTTCACCGGCGGAGGTCTGCACTTTGCGCACTCTGTGTGAGAAGGGCTCAACTCTCTGTTTTCTTCTCCGCCTCGTCTCCCTCTCATGAAGATTGCACTGTGTGTGTGTGTGTAGCCCATAGCCCCGCCTTTCCCACAGAGACAAAGACACTCGATGACAAGAGCTTTCCCTCCGTTCTTTACGCTAATGAACCAACTCACCTGGCTGCCAGACGTTGCACGGAAATGAATGCTCTTGTCATCCAGTCTCTTTGGTGGAAAGAGACGAGGAAAACAAACATGCATGAATATGGCAATCCCTTTTAATTTACCGTGCAATTAACCGACTTAACGCATATTGCGACAGGCCTATTTATGATTCCCAGTCCCGCCCGCTCCCGTAGACTTTTTTTCCCATCCCGTCCCAATCACGTGAAGAATAGTGAAACTGATTCCCGTCCCGTGGGAATCCCACGGGAATCACGTGACCCATGGGACTCCCGAAAAAATGTCAACCTCTACCGTGGTGTTTGTTGTCCGTGACAGGTCCTCCTTTATGTGAGTGCCCAGGAACCTGAAGTCTGAGACCATTTCCACTCCATCCCCTTTGATGACAATAGGCTGAATGTCAGATTCCGTCCTCCTGAAGTCGACTATCAGCTCTTTTGTCTTGGAGTTGTTGAGGATGAGGTTTTTCATGGAGCACCATCCTGACAGCCTTTTTAACTCCTCCCTGCATGCAGTCTCACCTCCTCCTGAGATGAGCCCCGCTACGGTGGTTTCATCTGCGAACTTCATGATGGCCTTGTTGGAGTGGGTGGGGGTGCAGTCGTGGGTATAGAGGGTATAGAGATGGGGACTCAACACGCAGCCCTGTGGGGAGCCAGTGCTGATGCTAAGAGCTTAGGAGAGATGGGGTTCTACTCTCACCCTCTGGGAGTGGTCTGTCAGGAAGTTATTGATCCAGTTGCAGATGTGCTGTGAAAACCCCCAAGTCCAATAGTTTGATAACCAGTATGCTTGGTGTTATGGTGTTAAAAGCAGAGCTAAAGTCTATGAAGAGCAGCCTGGCATCCCTTGCTGTTCCACGTGAGTGAGTGTGGTGTGGAGAGCAGTGGCAATGGTGTCTTCTGTAGACCGATTTGCTCTGTATGCAAACTGGTGGGGATCAAAAGTGGGGTGGCAGGCTTGTTGTGATGTGACTCCGAACCAGTTTCTCAAAACACTTCATGATGATGGGTGTAAGTGCCACTGGCCGGAAGTCGTTGGGGCTGCTGGCGTTGGTCCTCTTTGGTAGAGGAATGATTGTGGAGGACTTCAGGCTGGGTGGGATTGAGCACTGTGATAGGGACTGGTTGAATAAGTTGGTGAACTCACCGGCCAGCTGGTCTGCACAGTCTCTCAGCGCCCTCCCAGTCACACTGCTGGTCCAACAGCTTTTCTGGGGTTCACTGCCCGCAGAGTGCGCCTTACCTCCTGTGCCTGCACTGTGAGGATGTGGCTGCTGGAGGCTGGTGAGTGTGGCCTTTCCACCGCTGGTGTCCCAACCTCAAAGCAGGTGAAGAAGTGATTTAGCTCCTAGTTAGGTTGCTGGACCTGCAGTTGGTGATGTTTTGGACCCCTTGCCACATCTGCCGTTTGTTGTAGCTGCTGAAGTGGTCCTCAGTCTTCTTCTTATATGCTATCTTGGCCTCCCTGATGCCTCTACTTCATGTTTTTGCTCTTCTGTCAGTGAAAGGGGACAGACTTTGGTTCTCCACAGAGGGTGTGCACTTAGTATTAGTGAACAGAGGTCACCCTGGAAACAAATATGTTAAACAACTTCTGATATTTCGAGAGAATTTGAAATATGTGAAAATTGTAGTGTAAATGTTGACAAACAGTTGTTTCCCTTCCTTTTAAGACCCTTTCTGAAAGGAAGAAGAAGTGGCAGGCTGAGCGTCAGCGTCAGGATGAGGAGATGGAGGAGCACCGTAAGAGCATCCAGCAGGAGTTAGACAATCTCAGAGCTCAGCTTCGCAAGGCCAGGACCTGTACTGACAACGCTGCATCTGAACAGGTTGCATCCAGTGAAAGGGCTGTGCAACATATAATATACTGCAGGAATATAAATGATAACATGATGGTGTCGTAACTTGAAATCTGTCTCTCTGAGTTCCCTTGAATACATTCTGGATCAGTTAATAAAACACATTTTATGGAAGCGTCTACCTCAAGTGGCGGCTACATTGTCAACATTGCTTTACATAAAACCACTACTGACATATACCACGTATGTGTTGCAGTTGTCTCAGCTGCAGGCAGAGTTGGAGGAGGAATGGAAGGGGAAGTGTGAGCAGATGGTGGCCTCATCTAAAGAGCAGCACACTAGAGAGCTGTCTGAACTAACAGAGCAGAGAGATGCTCTGCAGGACAAGCTAACCCTGCTACAGGAAAAGGTAGACAAACTAGCTATAATAAAACACACACATGCAGTTTGATCACAAAGTTTTACCTGTTGATTGTTGGAAAAACTCCAATTTGTACATGATGGCCACATAAAGACTCTGATGAATTATACTATTGAAAATGTAGTTTCCAGCATTTTTGGATCTTGCCACATACAAGAACTGAAAGTCATGATGTCTTGGCCTCTGCTTTACTTTGACCATATTTTTTTAAAACCAGTCCAGGCGCTTTATAACCCTTCAAAAATAATGGAATTTCTCCTCTTAAGTATGTTTATGTTTTCTCTTTTCTTGTTGGTCACACTCAGAGTAATACAGAGTCTCTAAATGTTTAATTAAACATATTTAATAACCATTAATAGGTGTCATGAAAACCCTTGAACAACTTGTCTACTGTTAATACATGTACCAAAAACTCAAAGGCCCAGATAGCTGATGCAAAGAAAACAAATTTACAAAGAACCATTAAGTTTTGTAGGATAGCTCTAGTAGTTTAGCTAAAATAACAGCTAAAACAGCTAACCAATCAGCTTGTCTTTTTTTAAAATAATCTAAGTAGCTAGTAATGTAGTTACATTTTTGTTGTAACTACTGTTATTGTTCAGAAAATATTAATTATTATCAGCTCTTAAAATAGAGAACTGAGCACTTAAAATTTTAGATGTACAAATGTCTTCTTTTCTTTTGTAATGCACATTTTTTAAAGGGGGCTGCACTCATTTTCAAAATTCATACATATTATTCTTGTGGTCTAAGGCAAAAATATTAGTAAACATGAACTCTCTCCCAAATCCAGAAGCTGGAGTGGTAAAACTCAAACTTGTGATGTCACAGGATATGAAGTCTGATTTTTTTTCCTTCTTTTACACATGGAGTCACAATAACTGGAAACAAGTAAAAGTTGGTTATATAGTATGATGTAAGTGTGAACACTTGTGAATGACTGATTTTTGGTCTCTCTTACTCTCAACAGTTTATGGCTGTGAAGCAGTCAAGAGAAGTAGAAGAACAGACTTTGCTACAACACCACAGGCAGACTGCAGAGTTGCGAGCCCTTCAGGAAAAAGTAAGATGGATGACTAATTGTCACCTGTGCTTCTAATTCTACTAAATGCTCATCACTGGGAGGGATTGCATTAGTCAGAGATGTCATTTTCCAGGAACTTTGTAGAATATCACGTCTACACAACTGCTACTCACTCCTCAAGATAATCATTGTTTGCGGCTTTTAATGCCGTGACACACACACACACACACACACACACACACACACACACAGTCACTGTATGTTATTCTCTTTAAGCACACAGCTTTGGAGCAGCAAGACGTAGCTGTAAGGGAGAAACTGGAAAGAAGAGTGGCTGAACTGGAGAAGAAACTGGCAGAGCAGCAAAGTTCAGGAAACACTTCAGCAGAAGTGAGGAGTCATCCATGAACACCCACACACTCATGCTTGCACAAAACAATAAACTAAGGCTGCATACATACACATTATAGTATAAATGTAGGATTTATTTAAGTTCCACTGCATTGCACTGAATTAGGGTTGTGCAGGTGTTCCTTTTTTTAGGGTATTCCAGGGTACCTCTTCAGCACTGTATTGTAACATAAAGATCTACAAATCTCTGAAAATCATTCTGTGTAATATTAATTGCTAGACGGACCTGTAAACAGTCACTTAATTATTTCAGTGCAAACACTTTAACAATGAATAGCTGTCAATTTTTTTTCAGTCAGAGTTTAAGTTATTAATGTGATGAAGGGAACCTCCTATACACAGGGTTCCAGTTTATTTGTTCAAGTTTTTTTTTTTTATTGGCCCAGACATAAGCATAGAATGTTCGGGTTATAACATAATTAATGACTAGTGCTACGTATCATAGTTAACAGTTGAAATACAACTTAAGCTTAGTTTTGATGGCTGATTTGTAGAATTTGATTTGTTGACTAAAGTTAAAGGCCTGTGCATGCATGGGATATTACTCAGTATTTTGGATTTGTGTTCTTGCAGGTGAAGCGTGTGATGAATGGAGTGTTTCATTCTCTGCGAGGGGAGTTTGACCTCAATGAATCTTACAGTGGCCAGGCTGTACTTGGGGTGATTGTAACTACCATTAAGGTAAGTGCATTTTACACAAAAATGCAAAAGCAGCCTGTCTGTTATGGAGTTAGATCAGTCTCAATATTCACAAATGCACACAGAAGGATTCACAAATACATGTTAAGATTTATATATAAATGACTCTCTCCATACAAATATTTTCAATGCACACACATATATTTAGCATTTTATATAAATGTAATAACAATCCACAAATAACCAAAAAAGTTTCACAAATGTATTTCTGATGCACACACAAATATTTATTGTTTTAAATATATGCAATAAAAATCCACAAATATATGTATTTAAAAAGTATTTGCAATTTTCATCAAAACATATGTGGATGTTGATACATTCATTTACAAATGCTTTTATTTTGTGAACCTCCGCGCATTTGTGTGTGAATCTTTTTTAGACTCCCCTGACGTCACCCGATCCACAAATGCATTTTTTCTATCAAGGGGATATAGGTAGCCAATCAGATGTCTCCTTCCTCTTCAGCCAATCACATGAGCATCCCGCCACCACCCCCACGCGGGGTATGTTTTAACGTTGTAGCGTCAGAAGGCGGCAGTAATACACCACTACATTATTTGCGACCGCCAAATTAATACGGAAGAGAAGAAGAAGAAGGTCAAGAGCGTAGAGTGCGTAAGCACTGCTCTATTTCCAGCGCAGCCGGCACTGCGAGAAAAGCCTTTTATGTCCGTCCCGGAACAGCGGGCTGGGTTGGGAAATAGTGTCGAAGGTGCCGCTGCCGGTGTGTGTTGGGGGGCGGCACTTGACGGACAACGCACCGCGCCGGCGGCGGTGTGCGTTGCACGGTGTACCTTAGCGTCAGTTACACGGTGCAATTATACCAACTAAGCAAGTTTCAGATGATTTGCTAACTAACTGGGCTACCACACACTTTAGCAAAACCAATCACTAATAATTCAACAAAGAGTCATGATTTACAACAAGTGGATACACTTACAGGCAACAGTATCCAGCTGCAGCCCCGGAGCAGAAGCCCCTGACATGACACAAGCCTCTGGCTTTTTTCCCTAACAACTTTTTTAAGTAAAATTGCATAACATAGCGTCTATGAATTGATGAATTGTCCATTTATTTTACCTTTATTTAATCATACAAGTCAACTTTGCTTTTTGTTTGTTTTTGACCAAATCGCCAGGTTGGAAACATCAATAAAAGAAGCTGCGCTCAGTGGGCGCTCCTTGTACATTAATATTCATATGCTTCGTTAACTACGACCTGTATTCATTTAGGTCGGACCTTTCAAACTACAAATATTTCACCATTCAATGTGAGAAATCAGTGCTAACATTGACAAATAGCTGACTGTTACCCTATTTCGTGTGTAAGTGTGCACAATGAAGAGACAAAAGTCAATTTGACAAATTTTATTTTCAAATTTCCACAAACAATATCTGATGGCCAGTCCGCTTCTCCTGGCAGCCTGCAAGACACAGAAAAGACAATGAGCACCTAACTTCAAGAAACAAATCCCAACTTCACCACTGTATTTTTTTTGTTTAGCATTTCAGCTGTCTTATAGCCAGATTGAAGGCTTTGGGTCCGTCACTCTGCTTAATTTAGCGTTGTAACGGCCTGACTACACGGTGTCGGCCCGCCCGGCCTGACCTCCGCGCTCCTCTTCGCTCCTCTCACCCACACTTGAGCACCCGTTCTGGGATACACATGTGTCGGCCCGCCGGCCTGACCTCCGCGCTCCTCTCCGCTCCTCTCACCCACACTTGAGCATCCGTCCAGGCCGCGGAGGTCAGGCTGGAGGGCTGTGGACTTCAGGCCCGGGCGGGACCATAGGTGAGTGGATCCCAAGTCTCGAGCCCTGCCCTCGCCACTCACCAGGGACCTCTTCTGACTGTCACAGAATAAACAACATAGCTATTTTCTACCAATTTATTCCAGTTAGCTTACCTGAAACCTGCTGCGTTGAGATGCTGTGTCCTGCGAGCTAAGTTCCACACAAAGACCGCGACAATACTATCCAGCAAAACACGTCATGTCAGGGGCTTGTGCTCCGGGGCTGCAGCTGGATGCTACTGCTTACAGGTGCACGACCGTCGGCCGCCATGCTGCAAACTAGACCTCTTGACCGCTTGACCTTCTTCTTCTCTTCCGTATTAATTTGGCGGTCGCATTTGGCGTAAGCATATGCCACCTGTACATATAAATATTACAAGTCTGTAAAGACTGTTGTGTCATATGTAACCTGTTTCTGTTTCTGTTAATGATGTAACCCCTATTCCCTCTATCTCTCACACCACAATATACCACAGCGGTTCATCAGATTTCAAGGTCTTAAGCATGTGTTAGGCGCACCTTCTCCCCCTTGAATCCGGGCCTGCTCCCTGGCTCTGTGTGGGGTCGCGGGGTCGGGCGGTTTCCCCTGGGAGCGGTGCGTCTGGACTGCTCGTCCTGTGTGCCCGGAGGCGGCGGGGTCTCCCCGTGCTCCCTGGGCCGGGGGCGGCGTGGCCGGTCCCCCTTGGGGGGCTGTTTCCGCCCTGGGTGGTGCGGGGTGGGTGGGCTCCTCCTCCCCCCCCCCTTCGCTCCGCTCCCGCCCTTCCCCCTCCCTCCTCCCTCCCCCCTCTCCCTGTCCCTCCCTGCCCCTCTCTCCCGGCCTTGGGCGGGCTCGGGGTCCTCCCCCGGGCTGGGGGGCCTGGCGCGGGGGCTGGGTGCTGCCTGCGGGGGGTGCTCTGGTGCTGTGCAGTGTGGGCCTGCCTGTTGGTGTGCGGCCGGTGGTGGGGGGGCGGGTCGGATGGGCTGGTGGCCCGGCTCTGGGTCTGTGGTGGTCTGGGGGGGATACTGGCGGGGTTGCAGGTTGGCCTGTGCTCCTGCGCTTCGGGGTTCGGGGGGGCTGGGTGGGGCTCGTCTTCCGTGCTCCCTGGTGACGTGTCTCATCCTTCTGCTGGGGGTCGATTTGCTGCAGGCGGTGTGACCCAGGTCGGGACCATTGCGGGGGCCTGGCGCTGCAGTTGCTTGGGGGGCGGGGCTGGGTGGGGGCCTGTTGGGTTTCCTTGGGGCCCGCCTGGCCCACTGTCCATGGGCACTGGGGGCCTCGCGGCGCCGGGGGTCTGGTTGGCGCCGCCTTCTAGCCCCTGTCATCCATCCCTCCAGCCTTCGGGCCGGGCCCACACTGGCCTGGCCTCCTAAACCACATTTTGTTCACTCTCCACACACTCCACAGTTTTTAACGCACCACATACACTCACTCTTTGAGGCGCAGACCACAGATGGGTTGGGGGGCTTCATGATGGGGCAGGCTATGGGACAGTGGTGTCCGGTAGCCCTCCATGCTGCCCCCCGGCCCGTCCTTTTCTGTCCTCTAATTTTAAAGCACCACATACAGCTACATTTTGGGGGACAAATGGGAACAGGTTCCAGGTGCCTTATGGCTGCACGGGCTGCAGGACAGCAGTGTGCTGTAGCCATCAGCCTTGGCCACACCTGTCTCCTATGTCCCTCAATTTTAATGCAGCACATCACACTTATGGGCACTCACATGCACATTCACGGTGTAGGGTTAATGATTCTCCGTCAGGGATCGGTGAATCATAGTAAGAGGGGGGGTGGTGGGTTAACATACACTTTTGATACGCTTGGCGTGGCTTGTGGGGCCCGGCCCTCCTGGGTTGGGGGCTGGGGCCAGGGAGCCCATTTACATCATGGTGGTGTCGCTGTGTTCCCGGTGTCTGGGGGGTCCCGTGGCCCTAGGGCGGGTGGGCCGGGTGGCGCCTGGGGGCTCTGTGGGTTCCTATCGGGGTTCTGCCTCCTGACCGGCTGTGGTTTTTGGGCCCTCTGCCGGGGAGGTCCCGATGGGGGATTCACTGCTCGTGGTGGGTCGCTCTCTCCTGTGTGTGGGTGGTGGCTCGTCCTGGGGGGTTCGGGCGGGTGGCCCCTCCTGGTCTCCGGGTTTCCCGGTGCGCGGGGGACATATGCCTTGCGGCATCACCGCCTCTTTGCCCCCCTCACTCACCCGGGCCTGGTTTGGCTCTCACTACCATCTAGTCCGGCGTCCGCTGGTGGCCGGCGCCTGGGGCGGGCCCGTTTGGTGTGGTGCTGGTTCTCTCCCCGGGGGCGGTGCCGGGCCCCCGCGCCTGGCGCCTTGGGTCGGGGGTGGTCCCTGGGTGCGTCTTTGGTTGGGGGGTGGGGGCGGGTGGGTGGTGGTTGGGTGTGGGGGGTGGGGGCGGTCCGCGTCGGGCGGTGGGTGGGTGGGCCCTCCTGTCCCGCCTGTCTGGGGTGTGTCTCTGGCTCTCTGGGGGGGGCGGCCATTGCCGCCCCTGGTCCTGGGGCCTGCGGGGCGTCCTGCCGCCTCTGTGGCTCCCTGGTCATGGGGTCTGGGCGCTCCTGTGGTCTTGGGGTGACGGGCCGCCCCCCTTCCCCCGCAGGGCCGGCCCTGGACCCTGGTGTTGGTTTTCATAAACACATTGGGAGGGTTCAAATACACGCATGCATGTTTGTTACTTCAGCCCCGTGACGCATCACAGAGAACCGATGGGATCACTTCAAAGGGGCCCACTTGCTTCTCAAACTTTCCACACTGCGCTCTCTCTTCTCTACAGGCGGGCTTTCCCCCTCCACCAAGACTCTCACATTTTTGGTGTTCAGTATAGACTTCTCTTTTGTTTCTGTTTTTCAGTACAGTATAGTAGACATGTATATGTTTATTTCTGATAATCTGCATGGAGCACAACCACCTCAAGGCCACAATACATCAGCTACACTGCCTGTTTATCCCTTTTTTTTTTTTTTTTTTTGTTTTCCCTCCTTCTCCTCCGCATGCACTGTCACTATATAACTCAGGACTAGCACCTGCCCCCTCCCCCTTGCTTGTTCCTTACCTTCCCCTTAACACACCTTGGTGTATCACAGCCCTCTCTGGCTCATATTAAAAAGAGAAGAAAAAAAAAAAAATTTGGCGGTCGCAAACAATGTAGTGGTGCATTACTGCCACCTTCTGACGCTACGACGTTAAAACATACCCCGCGTGGGGGTGGTGGCGGGACGCTCATGTGATTGGCTGAAGAGGAAGGAGACATCTGATTGGCTACCTATATCCCCTTGGTAGAAAAAATGCATTTGTGGATCGGGTCACGTCAGGGGAGTCTCAAAAAGATTCACACACAAATGCGCGGAGGTTCACAAAATAAAAGCATTTGTAAATGAATGTATCAACATCCACATATGTTTTGATGAAAATTGCAAATACTTTTTAAATACATATATTTGTGGATTTTTATTGCATATATTTAAAACAATAAATATTTGTGTGTGCATCAGAAATACATTTGTGAAACTTTTTTGGTTATTTGTGGATTTTTTTTACATTTATATAAAATGCTAAATATATGTATGTGCATTGAAAATATTTGTATAGAGAGAGTCATTTATATATAAATCTTAACATGTATTTGTGAATCCTTCTGTGTGCATTTGTGAATATTGAGACTGATCTAACTCCATAGTCTGTGGCAGTCTGGAATGTCAGGAAAGAAAATATATTCAATTAATGACACATTTTACAAAAGGAAAAAATAATGGAAATGTATGGATGTAAAAAGGTGTCTTGTATCCACCTCACATATGACTAGTGGTGTATATTACAGTATGTATTCATGAACCCTGTGCTCTTCAGCTGCAAGTATTCGCCTAGATATAGCACCTTTAAAATCAAGCTACAAAGTGTTTTACAATAAAACAAATATGAAAAGTAATTTCAATCTAAACGCAAGATACAGAACAAGATGAAATAATTTCAACAAATACCATCACTTAAGAAAAAAGCCAGAAGATAAACTTCAATTAGAGGGCAAGACGAACTGAAACATCAAGTCCCTTTTACTAACTAGGTGTGGCTACAAAATTTGACAAATCAACAGAGATCTTAATTAGACGCTGGGTCTAGCTGCCATTTATGCTGTGAAGCAGTTCACTTTTATACAAGTTATTTGGATGTATAAAGCCTTTTATAGCCCAGAGGGTTGTCGGCTACCTGCTTGAGCTTGTTCTAAGCTGCTTAGATCACACACACAAATATAAATGTACACATCATTAGCTTGGCTAAATCCTTTCCAATTCAGTTGCTCACTTCATTTCACGGACACCATGAGTACCAAAGTATAATTCATTCAGATAATCGGCATGGTAAACAAGAGAGGAGAAAAAAGTGGTGTGTCCCTTCCTCTGAAGTAGTCATAATATGTGAATGTGTCCATTGCTCCAATTTTTATATTTTCTTTTTAAGGGTCCACCCATCAAAAGAGTCAAAAGAGTTTTTCATAAAAATTGATCCAAGTTGTGAATATTGTCATGTGAAATCCATTGCTCACTAACTGCTTCGTTCATCAGACTAATGTAGGATTTTAACTAACGTGTTTGATATGCTTGCAACTAAATAAATAAATCCTCTGTTTAATGCTAACACCTCTCCCACTCCTTTCCTCTTATTGCCATAAATGTTACCGGTATTTAAGGTACTTAGATACAGGGCATACATGTTTTGGTGACCCTTTTTTCCAGAATGTAACCCTGCAGCTGCTCAGTGGCACAGACAGCTCTTCAAAGAGATCGAGTGTGAAGGAAGAGGAAGCAGAGGAAGACGAGGAAGAAGAAACTGATGATGTGAAACAAAGACAGGAGACTGTACAGAGTGCACATGTGAATGGTGACAGAGAAGTCAAAGAGGAAGAAAAGGAGGGAGAAGAACATAAGGCTTATTCAGATTCTCACAAAGTCAGTGAGACCCAGATGGATGAGGGAGTAGCAGCAGAGGAGGAGACAGCGACAGTAACAAAGACACAAAGTCAGGTAGAGGCATTGGAGGACACTGATCTCAATCCTGTTTCTCCATCTGAACTGAAAGTGGAAAAGACAGCAAAGTCTGAAGAAGAGCAGGAGCAGGCAGGATGCTCTGTTCCTGAAATCTCTCCAGAAGAAAAAGACACCAACAGGTCTGCAGATCCAGATGATAAACCTGATCAGAGTTCATCACCGCAAGATGCACAGGAGACTGTATCAGAAAGAAATGCTGCAGTGAGCAGTGAGGTGGAGACAGAGAGTGTGGATGATGGTGAGCATGTAGGAGAAATGCATGCTGCCTCTCAGAAAGCCTTTGGACCTCCAGCTAACCCACCTCCACCACCAAATGCAGTACCCAACAGCTCAGGAAAGGACACAAGGTGAGTCCTGCTACTAACAATTACTATATCACATTATTCTTTGCCAATAATGGTGACGGTCAGCAAAATCTAAGAAATGTTGAGTCAAAACAGCACAACTGTAATTTACAACATTTCAGTGGTTTTGCATGGTTTTGTATGCAGTTAAAGGAATACTTCTGTATACTAATACTGTGTTTGAGAGTGGTTCTTGCCATAATATGGATAAGAACAGTAGTCAAATAGGGCTATTCATTGTATAGACCTTAGTTTGTACCAACCCTACCTCTGCACAACACAACTGATGGTCTCAAACACATTAAGAACGCAAGACATTCCAGAAATTACCTTTTGACAAGGCACACCCCCTGGGACGAATGAAGTCTAAGTCTAATTGAAGACCATTCCAGGTGACTATATATACATATATATATATATATATATATATATGTATGTGTGTGTGTGTGTGTGTGTGTGTGCGTGTGTGTATATACATATATGTGTGTGTGTATATATATATACAGTACAGGCCAAAAGTTTGGACACACCTTCTCATTCAATGCGTTTTCTTTATTTTCATGACTATTTACATTGTAGATTCTCACTGAAGGCATCAAAACTATGAATGAACACATGGAGTTATGTACTTAACAAAAAAGGTGAAATAACTGAAAACATGTTTTATATTCTAGTTTCTTCAAAATAGCCACCCTTTGCTCTGATTACTGCTTTGCACACTCTTGGCATTCTCTCGATGAGCTTCAAGAGGTAGTCACCTGAAATTGTTTTCCAACAGTCTTGAAGGAGTTCCCAGAGGTGTTTAGCACTTGTTGGCCCCTTTGCCTTCACTCTGCGGTCCAGCTCACCCCAAACCGTCTCGATTGGGTTCAGGTCCGGTGACTGTGGAGGCCAGGTCATCTGCCGCAGCACTCCATCACTCTCCTTCTTGGTCAAATAGCCCTTACACAGCCTGGAGGTGTGTTTGGGGTCATTGTCCTGTTGAAAAATAAATGATCGTCCAACTAAACGCAAACCGGATGCTGTGGTAGCCATGCTGGTTCAGTGTGCCTTCAATTTTGAATAAATCCCCAACAGTGTCACCAGCAAAACATCCCCACACCATCACATCTCCTCCTCCATGCTTCACAGTGGGAACCAGGCATGTGGAATCCATCCGTTCACCTTTTCTGCGTCTCACAAAGACACGGCGGTTGGAACCAAAGATCTCAAATTTGGACTCATCAACCAAAGCACAGATTTCCACTGGTCTAATGTCCATTCCTTGTGTTTCTTGGCCCAAACAAATCTCTTCTGCTTGTTGCCTCTCCTTAGCAGTGATTTCCTAGCAGCTATTCGACCATGAAGGCCTGATTCGCGCAGTCTCCTCTTAACAGTTGTTCTAGAGATGGGTCTGCTGCTAGAACTCTGTATGGCATTCATCTGGTCTCTGATCTGAGCTGCTGTTAACTTGCGATTTCTGAGGCTGGTGACTCGGATGAACTTATCCTCAGAAGCAGAGGTGACTCTTGGTCTTCCTTTCCTGGGTCGGTCCTCATGTGTGCCAGTTTCGTTGTAGCGCTTGATGGTTTTTGCGACTCCACTTGGAGACACATTTAAAGTTTTTGTGATTTTCCGGACTGACTGACCTTCATTTCTTAAAGTAATGATGGCCACTCGTTTTTCTATAGTTAGCTGATTGGTTCTTGCCATAATATGAATTTTAACAGTTGTCCAATAGGGCTGTCGGCTGTGTATTAACCTGACTTCTGCACAACACAACTGATGGTCCCAACCCCATTGATAAAGCAAGAAATTCCACTAATTAACCCTGATAAGGCACACCTGTGAAGTGGAAACCATTTCAGGTGACTACCTCTTGAAGCTCATCGAGAGAATGCCAAGAGTGTGCAAAGCAGTAATCAGAGCAAAGGGTGGCTATTTTGAAGAAACTAGAATATAAAACATGTTTTCAGTTATTTCACCTTTTTTTGTTAAGTACATAACTCCACATGTGTTCATTCATAGTTTTGATGCCTTCAGTGAGAATCTACAATGTAAATAGTCATGAAAATAAAGAAAACGCATTGAATGAGAAGGTGTGTCCAAACTTTTGGCCTGTACTGTATATGTGTGTATATATATATATATATATATATATATTTCAAAACGTTCAGAATGATCAGGAATGTTGTGCTATGACTTTTTTCAGATGTTAGCAAGCGTTTTTATGAATTGAAATGAATGGGAGATCGTTGAGAAAACAACATGAAAACAGCAATTATTCAAAGCTTAAATGGCTCAGAGGACTCAATATGTCATTTTGATATCTAGTACACTTACTGAAATTACATTTCCTGATGTTTTTCGGACGTTTAAGATTTTATAATGGGTGTCTATGGAAAAGTGCTAGAGTGGTGACATCACTGCTAGAGCGTGGAGGAGCTGCCACAATTTTCACTTTAGATACTCAATTTATGTGCTGGTCACAGAAATGTGACAATGGAATCACATACTAACACATTTGGCTCAGTCAGTGTCCAAGCAGAGGGAGAGACAATTTTCCTCTCACTGACGCTGATGTAAACTTAGATGAGAAATTTCTTTAAAAGAGCTGGGGGCACCAGTTTTCTAACCTGCGACCATGATCACATTTTTGACACCACAAACAAAAGACATCTACCCACTCTCTAGTGGTATCTATATGTTGATGATTGAATTCACGGTTTTGGCGGGAGAAGGAGGAGTTTGAGAGGTTTCAACTCCATTAAACCAGCTGCCTGTTCTGAGCTACTAACTGCCCCAATGACCACTGACTCACAGACATATGGGTGTGTGCATTTCTCAGAGATGACAGCAGCAGAATCTCCATTTTAAACAGCATGTAAACATCATATATCTGTGTTTTCAATCTATCATATCCTACTACTGCCTTTACTAATAATACTACTGTTGCTACTTTTGGGAATATGAATGTTAAATACACATTGTAAGGTATTGTATATACAAACAATATTATATACACATAGTGCTCAGTATCTGTAGTGCATGTACTATGTAATACATGTACTATGCAGTACTTAGTGGACAGTACATATCAATGACTCAGCTGCTGCTCTCAGTACTAACTTAGTAACTGTATCAGTGGATTCATCTTGTAATTGTTGAGCTGCAGATAGAAAAGCTTACCTCAAATGGCAGGAAATATTCCCATTACTTTGATTTTGTCAGGAGGACAGACGATATTAACACTATTGCTGCAGGTAGTAGTACTAAAACTCTTTCCACTGCAAAAGCACATCCTCAAACCTCCATTCTGAAACATCTACTATGTCCGCTAGCACAACAACATGAAGCTCCAGGAAATACACTCTACTAAAGGTGAGCCTTTCTTGGCTGCAGAAGTCAGCTGTACACTGGCTAAACAACCCAAGCTGGATTTTAATGGTGGACATTTGGAGGCTACAAAGAAGTAACAAAGCTTGTGGCTGGGTATGTGGTAGATGAAAAGTTTGCTCCACCAGCAGCGTTCTGTCTTTGAGACAGATCCTTGTGACAATACTGGTCACAGACAATGGAATACCCAACGTAAAAAAACAAACAAAAAAACAAAACAAAACACAAACAAACCATTTGTAAGCCATTAAGCCTTAGCTACACTTACTGGCAATTATCCTGAATTATCCACAAGTGAAATCTGAATATTGACAAAATGTGCAATTACCAATTTAATGGTTTGAAATGGAAAAGTAATATAACGGGTAGTGTTATGAATTACTGTTGGCAGGGAGTCATAAGTAAAGTAAAACTATTACTTTTGAAAGGTTAACAAATAATGAGTAATATTTAACATTTTTAGAGTTAGGAGCCAACACTGCACGTTAGTGTTGTATTTGGCAGTGATATCAGAGAAGAGGGGCTGCCTTACATTTCTCAGTTCAGAGTTATAAAATGCAAAGTCTCTTTTCATGGATTTCATAATGAACCTGGAGATTTGTCTTTTGCCACCAGCATTCAGTAACTCTCTTTTATTATGTATTTATTTATTTTTACCACCATGGAGATCTTTTCATATCAAAATGTACCTGCATCAATAACATTTGTAATATTACTCTCCATTTCCATCCAATCAGTCAACTTGGTAGGATGGGCAGATTCCAAGGTTTGGACCCAATCAAGTTAACAACATGAATCTTCAAATAATAATAATTATAAATTATAATAATACATTTTATTTAGTGTGTTTTATTTAGAGTGCTTTTCAAGATTCTCAAAGACACTTTACATTGGTTAAAAACAGTTACAAATTAGACTACAATAAAATACACATAACATCATTCACACATTAAAAGCCGTTTTGAAAAGATGTGTTTTGAGTAGTGATCTGAACTGGAAGAGGTCAATGCAGTCTCGAATGTGTTTGGGTGTGACTCATAGGTGGAGATGCATTAAGTTTAGTGAATTAACCTACAAGGATGAGAGATGAGTGAGAAAACTTGAAAATGGCTTTAATTATTTAATTATTTATCTATTTTTTTCTTTCTTTGTTCTGTCCCCCCATGCGTAGTTTTAGTTTAGCCTACAACTGAAAATTAATGTCAGGCAAAAATTTATTTGAATAGACTTTTGGGCTCACTCAAACTATAAGACGAACAATGTAATGATTATTTGTAAAGGTCTTTAGTTATTTTATTAGCAGTACAAAACACTGATAAGTAGGCTCAGACTTAAGAGCAATGGTTAAGATAGTCCTACATGATATTGGAGGAGCGAGGCCACAGAAGGGGTCTTCAAACGAGAGAGAGTATGGGCTCATAGATGTCTCTTAATTATAGTTCAATTTTCGGTCTATTTGAGGGGATCATTTGCAAAAACGGCTAAACACCATCTCTAAAATGAATAGACCAGCACTAGTTTAAGTGATATCCCCTTGAGTTCCCATGAAGGTGAGAAGAAAGAATAAAGAATTAAGGGGTTGTCATAACAATCCAACACTAGTTTGACATTGCCTTGACCGGGAGCAATAAAATATTCATTCATTCATCTTCTAACCGTTTCATCCTCGTGAGGGTCGCAGGGGGGGCTGGAGCCTATCCCAGCTGACATCGGGCGAGAGGCAGGGTACACCCTGGACAGTTCGCCAGACCATTGCAGGGCTGACACATAGAGACAGACAACCATTCACACCTACGGACAATTTAGAGTAATCAATTAACCTAGTCCCCAATCTGCATGTCTTTGGACTGTGGGAGGAAGCCGGAGTACCCGGAGAGAACCCACGCTGACACGGGGAGAACATGCAAACTCCACACAAAAGGGCTCCCACACCTGGGATTGAACCGGCAACCCTCTTGCTGTGAGGCGATGGTGCTAACCACCACACCACTGTGCCGCCCCAATAAAATATTATTTTAGAAAATATATGTAGACAGACATTGGTTTTTAAAAAAAGATAATAAAAAAAATACATATATACATATATATATATATATTTTTTTTTTTTATATATATATTTTTTTTAATTTTAACCGTATTAGCCCCGCCTGAAATCACTGAATATATTTATGTTAAACTACTGGTTTAATAAACTTCACCCTCCTCAACATGGATTCACAAATCTATTTTATCAACTCAAATAATTAACTTTAGTGCACACAATAGTATACAGACATATGATCTATATTAATGTAAACTCTATAAAGTAAAAGTGTAAAAAGGGGGAAAACAGAAAAAAGAAGGGAAAAAAAGGAAACCTAACAGAAACCTTATCATTTTGTTAAGGGAAGGGTCTAAACCATCAATAGACCCTAGAATCCATGTGATGGGAGATACATGGAAAACCAATTAAAGCTACACAAGGAAGGGGGTGGCACTAGCCTGGTTCCAGACCATAGACCCCGCCCACTCAACTGAGTAGGCTTGTCTCACTGGTCTGGTATACCTTATTGAATTTTCGAATTATCTCGTCCAAACGATGGACGGACCAATGAACGTCGGGGGTCTAGCGATTAGCCAATCAGCGCCACACTGATGTCAAGCTGTACGCCGGTGGGTAACTGGTGAGGATAGCAATAATGGCGACAGCTACAAATCCTACAGACCACGTTAACGATGCTATCGAGGTATTTCGCCACTACTCGCGTTAATGGAGGACCATATTAAGGAAGCTGCTAAACTGGATTTAATGGCGATGCAGCTGGACGTGCACGGCGACGGAGACATTTTAAACGGGCAATGCTCGCTTGTTTTCGGCACCCCCGAGGCATGGATACTAATGATGTCAGATTCTGGGTGAGTCGTCGATCTCTACTTATTGGTTAGGGAAAAAATCAAATTCCCTCCCCCTTGTAAATCGCCTTCAATGGAGGCGATGTCAGACTGAAGGTCCTGGGAGCTTCAGTCTGACACTCAGGCTAGGGTGGCACCATTTTTATGTTAATTTGTTAAACTTTTTTTTTTTCACCGTAGGTTTACTTCTTTAGTCTTGTTCTTGGTCAGTTTTGTTTGTGGGCCTGGAAAGATTGCGCGAAAAGAAAAAAAGAATCTACCTATAACATTTTAAAAAATGAAAGATTATGACACAGGAAATTAAAATAACTTCACTAAATGTGAATGGCCTAAATAACCCCATTAAAAAGAAAATAAGTTTTATTAAGGATGAATTTGAAAACCCTGAAAAAGCGTTAACCTTTACTAAACAAAAGTATTATGACAGCAGACCAAAAACACACCAACTATTAGCATTTTGTTTGAGAAAACAAAGTATAAGAGCAAATGTACCAAAAATAAGGGACAGGAATTTAAAAAATGTATTTAAAAGGACAGAAATAGCAAATGAATTTTTAAAATACTACTAACAGTTATACACTCCAGAGACTCAAGAAACTAATACAGAAAACAAACTAATAGCAAAATATTCAGCTGACCAAGCCAATAACAGAGCAGGAACTAGCAGAAACTATGAGAAAAACTAAAAATGAGAAATGCCCAGGTCCCGATAGCTTTACAAAGGAATTTTACGAAGAGATAATACCACTCCTATGTAAAGTGTTTTACACAGAATTATCGAAGGTGGAGAAAAGGCTGACAGACTAGACTTTTACTAATTGGGAAAAAGAATTACATATAAATATAACAGAGGAAGACTCGACAGATATGTGTACAAATACCTGGAAAACGACAAACTCCTTAGTTTGGAGGGAGTTTTCCTTGAAGTTTCAAATGCAATATTTTTAAACACGTATTATTCAATCAAAATATAACAACAGAAGTAAGAAAGTTGTTGGCATAACTGTGGAGAAAACAAAGCTAATCACTCCCATATATTATATTCATGCCCAGTTCTAAAACAGTTCTGGTCCAAAGTAATGGAGGAAATGGATAATATATTTCAATGTAACCTTTCCCTGACTCCAAAACATATACTCTTAGGGAAACTCCCTCATGCATTGCCTCATTCATCAGATGAATACCTTTATAGAACATTAAGAATAACAGCAATTAAACAGATTACTGAAGGCTGAATCCGGTGGCACTACAAATAATAAAATGTAAGGAAACAATCAATGGAATTTATATTATGGAAAGAATAACACATAGGATAAGGAATTTAGGTGATGTTTTTGAGTCAAAATGGGAAAGGATCATAAAGACTGATATAATATGAAAAACAGAAAAACAGACTGGAGTGGTCAGAGTATCGATATGTGCATGTGTTGGTACATGTGTGTATGTGAGGGGAAGCGGTGACTGTATAACCTGCGCTTTTGAATACTGAAATTATTGAAAATTAATTTTGGGTCAGAAACAAATAGTGAAGAGAGTAAACATGATAAAATCTTAAGGACAGAGATGGGATAGAATGCAACGCCAGGCCCAATCAACCAATCAACTAAATACAAACAAATGGAATGTTTTGGAGAGGAGACAGGGTTGTCTTTTTGTTTGAAGTGTAAGATGAACGAGTCCCCCAGAACCTCTCTCCAAATATAAGTTGAAAGAAATATTTGAAGGTAGATATGTATGCGTGTATAGGTGTAAGTGAATATACTGTTATATGTAAATGTATGTACATATCTATCTTTATCTTTAAATTCTCTTTTTTTTAACTATTTTTTTTATATTATTATTTTTTTATAATTCTTTGACTTATTTCTTTTTTCTTTCTCTTTTCTTCCTTATTTGCACATATAACAGCATCCATGTTTATGTTGCTATATATGTTTATGCCCTTCTGAAATCACTAAATAAAAAGTATCAAAAAAGAATGTGTTTGGGGAGAGTGTTCCAGAGGGAGGGGGGGGGACAGCTATGGAGCAGGCCCTGTCGCCCCAGGTTCGGTGCTTGGTCCTGAGTGGTGGAGTCGGGAGATTGGCGTCAGAGGAGGGGAGACTGCGGAAAGGGGTGTGGCGGTGGAGCAGGTCAGTGAGGTAGGAGGGGGCCTGGTTATGGAGGGCTTTATAAGTGAGAAGAAGGACTTTGAATTGGATGTGTTGTGGGACAGGAAGCCAGTGGAGGTTCTGGAGGACAGGGGTGATGTAATCGTGGGATTGGGAATGGGTGAGCAGACGGGCAGCAGAGTCTGGAGTTCATTCAGGAGTTTGGATGGTGTTCCATAAAGAATGCTGTTACAGTAGTCAATTCTGGGCGTGATGAAGGCATGGATGAGAGTTTCAGCAGCAGAGGGGGATCACCTACAATGACTACACAGTCAGAGTCTGTGAAGATGATAGACTTCAGTTTAGCAGTCATTAGAAAAGTCTGCACAGTATTTAGGTGTCCTGTAGATGTATGTGAATAAAGCTCAACATGAGAAATTCACACACACACAATTTCACAAACACTTGTCATTGGTACACTCTACTACAACCAGTCATTAAGTCATTAGCCTCTCTACAACAACTAGTTTATGAGTTAAAAAAGGTGACGTGACAAAATGGTGTGTGTGTGTGTGTGTGTGTGTATATGTCTGTCTTTGAGCCTGTTTAGACCCTGTATTAACATGCGACACATTGCTGTTCACACCTTTTTCTGTCACCTGTCTCCAGCTGACCACAGATTTCGTTGTTGCCTATGTCACTTACTATAGCTCAAAGGGCCCATCACACTGTTACTACGTCAATGCTCTTACTAGCATGCTTACTAGTCATGTTAGCAGTTGTGTCAGTACAGCTGGAAATCTCCCTGTCAGCAGATTTCAACATGACTCCCTCTGTAGGACAAAACAGCAGTTGGTCACCCAACACGTCATCCAGCTCATCATAAAATGGGCAAGTTGTAGTGCATTAGCCTCTTGCCACCAACACAACTACCATGGCCAGCACTGATGGTGTCGTCCTTGGCAGGGAAGCATCAGGACACATGAGCGGTTGCATTACAAAAGATACATGGTCAGATGCATCCCAGACCGCCTCAGTAAGTGGCTTGAGTGGTTGGATCACAACGCATGTTAGTGGTCGTTTACACAGCAAAGAATCGTAATATTTTTGTGTGGCAGTGTATTATAAAGTGTCAAGTATATATATATATTTTATTGTATAAAGTATTAATATTATAAATACAAATTCAACTCTAGATAGCCTACTTGAATAATAAAACCCAGTTGTTTTTTCAGTCCACTACATACGTTTTGCTACAAAAAAATGATTGAAGATGACAGACTGAAATCTTTATCTTATTACTGTAGATAAAACAGATGTTGACAAAGTTTTCCTTCTGGGACATAATTTACATCTAAAAAAAGATAAATAAGAGTCTATCAAAAAAAAAGATATCGCAATACTCAGCATATTGCAGCAACACAATAATATTGCATTGTGACATAAGTATCATGATTTTATTGTACTGTAAAGCGTCTGGTGTTTTCCACACGTAAAAGTTTGCTCATGGTAAATGAATCTGTTTCGAGGTTACGCCCAAATCATTCGTTTATCAGATGCATATTATATTCATATTGCTATTTTTTACATTTTCAAGGTTGAAAAGTTTTCAAAATGGTTTGCTTGCAACAGTAATATTGAAGAATTGAAATTTGAAAACTTTGCAAACTGTACTGAGAGGAGCTGAAACCAAAATTTGGTGAGAATGAAGAGAATAAATAATAAAAACTTTTGGTGTGCTTTGGAATAAATAACATAACCTGTAAGCTGTTTGTATTTAGGTGTTTGTGTCTCTAGGCATCAATAAGAAGTCATTTTTATTTGTAGACATGGTCACATTTCAGATGTAGTCTTGAAGGCCATTGAGCAGATTTCATTTAACTTGACTACAGTTGTAACATATGTATGCATGTATTCTTGCAGACTAACTGCCTGACTGAGATGTTGTTTCTTGTTTGCTTCATCCACATGTTCCTTTTTTTTTTTTTAATTTTCTTATTTGCTGTCTTTTTGTATATCTGCTCCCTCCCCCCACTCTTTCTCTGCTATTCTTTCAGTCTGGCTGGGGCAATGGGTGAGGTAAATGGAGAGGAGCCATTTTTCCAGATCACAACTCCTGCCAAACCCCCCACAGCACCCAGTGAGGAGGAAGAGGAGGATGAGATGGTGAGAAAGGATCTGTAGATCCCCTCCATGACCCCTTTTCTGTTTCAGTTCAATGTTGTCAGTCAGTGATGTTTTATCACTACATCACTGCTTAAAAAGGATGACATTCCGTTCTTTATCACCGTCAATACAACACTGATCCACAGCATTTATGTTATCTGTCTCCTTGTGTCCAGAGCTTGAAAGGGGGTCCCCCCCCTGCCCCTCTTTTCGGTGATGATGATGAGGATGATCTGGACTGGCTAAACTGAGGTGGAACCAGAATAATAAGAGTCAGCGTCTTCATTTTAACACTAAAAACAGGCGCAAGGTGCTTCACCAGCTGTCTCTGCCTGGAGGAGTCAGAGCAGTCTGCATGACGAGAGAGGCCTGTGCTGATGAACTGGACTGGACGGAGAAGTCTCTTCATCTCTGTGCTGTCCTGCTGACTCCCAGTTGCTGCCACAGCTACAACTCCAGGCTCTGATTTGGTTTGAAATACAGGACTGTAATTCACAGAGGAATCAGTACTTTTAACTAATTTTGTGACATCTGTTGGTGATGTAATTTAATCCCAGATTTATACATGGCACTGTAGCGGATGAGTTTGTTCAATCAACAGTAACTCTCTTATTTTAATTATTAGCTTGCTGCTTTAAGAATAGAACTTTTACACAGTTTTGCTAACCTGAAATCCAGTGCAGAAAATAAATGACATGGAAATTGTGGCCTTTATCACTGTTCTTGGTGTGTTGGATCAGTTTTGTCTGTAGTGGTTTATATTTTTTCTAATCGCTTTTAGTCTCATTAGATATTTCAGAAACCTTTGACAGATAATCTGGGCACTTGTATGTAAAATTGTCCTTAAATACTGTATGTTGAATTTGATGTCTGTCTTTTCATTATTATGATTTGTTTATCAGTGGTTATTAATTAGTTTATAAAATATACAGTATGTTTTTATGTGGAGGAGGACTGCCAGAGACCAGCAGGGGGTGCTCGAGACCCCAGTGGAACTACACTGTTGCCAAGCAACAGAAGTGTGCCAGGCAGCCATCAGCTGTACCAGATAGCATAAAGAGCTGCATGAAACTCAAAGTGTTTTATGTGAGTGGATTTAGCTTACATGAAACCAAGGCTACAGTCAACTAAGAGAGCAGATGATGCACCAAACTGCATTCAAAAATGTGCCACTTTTAGAGTACACATGATGAAAACTTTATGCAGTGTCAGTGTTTAGGATATGATACAGAGTGGTGCAGGATTGAGTGATAAAACCAAGGAACCTATAAATTGACAAAACAATTTTATAGGTTCCTTGCCCAAACCCAGAAATTAGTTGGCACTCCTGGTTTCCTTGTGTTGAGGTCAGTAAGTTTTTTTGAATGGGCTTTTGGTTAGATGCCTGAAATAGGGTCTGTAGTTGGCACAAGCTTAATAGACACTTTTTCCTCAAAATACATCAGTAAATACCCCACTCATTGATTTCAAAGCCTTCACATGTCTAAAAAAAAAAGGATGTTGCTAACAAGTGACTAAAAGTGACTACAGAACGCCATCACACCAACACAGGCTGTCCATGGATTAACAGCCATCTTCATGTGACCATGGCTTAGTTTGTTGATAGCCTAAGGTCTATGTATGCTCAACATTAGAGACAGATGGAGATGGATGAAGCCTTCTGTCCATACTTTGCAGTAGGAACAGCTAAGTTACATACATACATACATACATACATACATACAGTACAGGCCAAAAGTTTGGACACACCTTCTCATTCAATGCGTTTTCTTTATTTTCATGACTATTTACATTGTAGATTCTCACTGAAGGCATCAAAACTATAAATGAACACATGTGGAGTTATGTACTTAACAAAAAAAGGTGAAATAACTGAAAACATGTTTTATATTCTAGTTTCTTCAAAATAACCACCCTTTGCTCTGATTACCGCTTTGCACACTCTTGGCATATATATATATATATATATATATATATATGTGTGTGTGTGTGTGTACATATATATATATATGTATGTATATTATATAGATATATATATTTTTCAGAAATAATGTAATCTTCATTGCTCAAGAGGAAATTTTGTTGTGGCTATACCATGCTACTAACCAGGACACTGGAGAACAGCTATAACTGTAGCATGGAGAAAGATTACAACTAAAATTCCTGAAGGTTACAACAGTCAACAATTCGTAGGAAGTGTACAGGCCCTTGCTTTGAATGACTTCAGCACATCTGCGGTCACAGGACATCACTAGTCTCTCACACTCACATGTGATTTTAGATCAGGACTCTGGACTGGCCATTTCATTAGGGGCTGATCGATATTTATATGCAAATGAGGCTGGTCCAAAACAGGGGGGGGGGGGTTCCCGAACTTTTTTTTGAGCACTGGGGGGGCATATGGTTTTTATTTTGGCTTCGGGGGGGTCATGCAACTTTAATTTGTTAAGTTTTGTATGATTTTTTGTTTGTTTTCCATTCGTATTTTACTCAGAGGTTTTGGTTTATACTCCGCTATATAAAGTTACCCTGCATGGTCCACAATGGTATTTCCCACTTGCGCACACGTCACTGACCGGAAAACCCAATAGAGTAGCAGAAGAAGACGACCGTGGAACACAAACAATTCAAGCATAATGGCTGCTGTGAGGAAATCAGTGTATCGAAAGGAAAGTTTCCTTCATGCTAAGTTGAGAGTGTCTTTGCAGACCTTAAAAGCGGATGAGACACTGGACAAATTTAATTTTATTACAGAGTCGACAAAGAATAAGAACTTGCGCGACAGACTTCTAGCTCTGAGTCGGCTGCTGAGTGAGCTGCTGCTCCCAGCCACTGGTGAGAGCAAACCTTGAGGATGGCTGGACTACGAGTATGCGTATCAATGTATCATTCGTTCATTCTATTTTCAATTTAAAATCAAAAATCAAAAAACGAAAAAACGGTTTGTTTTTCCATTATTCGTTAAATAATCAAATTCAAAAATACAAAAAACGGTTTGTTTTTCTTATTTTTGATTTTATGCTCACATCAAAAATAGCAAATTGAAAAATGGGCCACGATTAAAATTTGATTTTGATTTTTCATTTGATCCAACTTGCGTGACCCGGAAGCGCATTGCATTAACTGGATAAAAAGAAAATTAGACACCTTATCTCATAATTACGAGAAAAGATCTCGTAATTACACAAATAATAGCCTAATTAATTACATATGTGGAAATAGCCTGTGTCGTCCTTTGTTAACCATTTCACATACAGATGTTACTCATTTCAATGCCGCAGCCACAGTGAAGGGGGTGAAACAATTGATCCAGGAGTAGCTGCAGTGCGCAACAACAACCAGCAGGTGGCACATGTGAGCAGTAGAGATACAGCGTCCAACTGAAACTGTTTGAGAATTAGCAGTAGGCCTACTGATAGAGTGCCTAAGTCACGTGACGCTCATGGGACCTTAGATCGGAAAAAATATGAATGGCAGTGAATGAGGAGAGCAATATTATCTTTTGGTCCCGTTTGAGTTGTGACATGAAATCCAAATATGTTGTTAATGAATTTAAAACATAAATTTTAAGGTAAAGAAAGTCATACTTTGTGGTAAAACTGTTGAGATAAAGCTTTTGAAAAAGGGTTAATTAGAAAGACTCAGAGTTCACAGGAGGAGGTCGCGTATGTGACGTCATAGCTTTCGCTCGCTTCCTGCAGCTTGGCCTCTCCGCTGAAATTCCACTGTTTTATGATTAATCAATTTATGATTGAAGATGTCTGTGTGTTTTGTGCCAGGTTACAGTCACTCCAAGTTGCTGGAAGTGAGTGAAAGCTATGACGTCACATACGCGACCGCCTCCTGTGTAGTTTCTCTAATTACGTTTTTTCAAAAGCTTATATCTCAACAGTTTTACCACAAAGTATGACTTTCTTGACCTTAGAGTTTATGTTTTAAATTCATTAACAACATATTTGGATTTCATGTCACAACTCAAACGGGACCAAAAGATAACATTGCTCTCCTCATTCACTGCCATTCATATTTTTTCCGATCTAAGGTCCCATGAGCGTCACGTGACTTAGGCACTCTATAAACGACACAGCGGTCAGTGTTAGGTCCCCTATTATCCTAGTGATCTCAGTGTCATGATGTAGAACTGCAAATGTATGTGTGACATAAGGCAGAGTTGGGTATAGCTATAGAGTTGGCAGTTACACTTAGAGTAAAGCTACTGAAGACTAGCAAAATGTTTTCATTTATTCTTTCAGGTGGGTAAATGTCACCTAAGCACCTTCAGATTTTATCAGTAGTGTACCCTTAATAGATAGCTTGTTTATATGGTTTGTATTGTGCTTCGTGATAGTGTTTGAGGAACTGTAACGTAAGGTAACTGCATATGGGGCCGTTCACATGTAGCGTCTTTTACGCGCACAAATCCACAAATGTAGACGCGCGCCAAGCGCGCTCACAATTGTTGTAGCATGATGTTATTAGGCTAAATATTACATTTCTAACAGTGTCTGAGCTGATTTATTGACACAGTATGCTTGTAGGCTGCTGTAACGTTAGGTTTACAGAGGAAATAACGGGATGTGACAGGGCCGTCCACACCAAGAAAGATAACTGTAACGTTAACTATAACGATAACAATGGCAGCCTCCACACCAATGAACGATATCGTCGTGTTGCTAGGTTACGCCAAACACACACTGCTCGGTGCGGTCGGCAGGTGATATTGATGACCTGTTATTGCTGTATGTTGCGAGACAGAAAAAGAAAACCAATTTGCCGCTTGCTCCACCTGTCTGTCTGTCAGCTCCATCTGTCATGAGACAAACATGAATGAAGACGTGCAGTTTATTGTGTTTCACCGGCGACGAGCTGTCATTACGCGCGACAATTACGCACGGCTGCACGTTCTTTATAACTCACTGTGTGAACCTATGTTGCATAATAAAGATTTGCCCCCCTCAGTAACTTCATCCTGGCTCCTGAATTTTATGAATGGAGGGGATAAGAGGAGACGCATTCCCCTGCAAAATGTATTTTATTGCAGTTATTTACCCGGTATTTGCAAAACAAAATCACTGAAGTTAAGGTTCTGTCACAAAACTATATTGTTATGGATCTTTGCATATGTTTAAGTGGGTGTATGGAAATCCTGGAGCTTTCTTAGTGGGTATACGTGACGTGATGAACGTCTCGACCTGCCATTTCGGATGGATTTTGATTGGCTGTCAGTGTTTCTATCGTTCATCAAATCGCTCTGAAAGTGATCCAAACGATATCGTCCACCACTGTCGTTGTCGTTATAGTTGTAGTTTGGACGCTGCCAAACACTTGAGTTTAGAACGATTTTTAAAACTGTATATTTATAGTTATATTTATAGTTATAGTTCTTGGTGTGGACGGCCCTAAGTCACATCCCGTTATTTCCTCTGTAAACCTAACGTCACAGCAGCCTACAAGCATGCTGTGCCAATAAATCAGCTCAGACACTGTTAGAAATGTAATATTTAGCCTAATAACATCATTACAGCAGTAATAACGTCAGCTTTAGTCAAATGGCTCTAGCTCTCCCGGTAAATGTCATCAACTCTGGACACATTTTCCCTGTGTGTTGACATGATAATGGCCGCGTTTCTCACATCGCTCTTAGCTTAAGAAGATCTTTCATTAAGAAGGAGTTGTAAGATCGAGCTGACCCACTCTTAACAGCCTTCTTAGCCACCAAACGCTCACAGATCCGGCCGCAGCAGGCACATTAATATTACACTGAGCAAGGACATCAGTGCGCACCGTATATATTTTGATCCATTTTATACTTCAGATTTATATTGTTTGCCATTAATTGGTGACAGAAAAGAACGATTTTCATTCCGCAGGGAAACGCGTGTCCTTACTCTATGTGCCTGAGATCGATTGATTTCAGCACCACGGTAGTGGCCAGCTCCTGTTAAGATATAAACACAATGAAAGCGGACAAGCCTACTTATTTATCGTCTTATTAATATTTTTCTTCCGCCAGATTTCAGTGCGTAACTTGTGCCACAGCTCTGAGCGCACACAGGGTCTTCATAAAACATAGATTCAAGATTCATTATGCACAGTAAGGACACGCGTTTCCCTGCAGAATGAAATTCGTTATTTTCTGTCACCAATTAATGCCAAACAATAGAAATCTGAAGTATAAAATAGATCAAAATATATACGGTGCGCACTGTTGTCCTTGCTGAGTGTAATAGTCCGTCGTAATTTACAATATATACACATTATAATAAAGATATGGGATATGGTCAAGATGGCACCACCCGAGTGGCAGCTGGTTACAGTAGTTCCGCCCCCCCTTCGTGGATGTGCAGTAGGCTATGTGGTTCTGAGCGAAGCAGTGGCCACAGTGACACCTTTCCTGATCTCATAATTACGAGATAAGGTGTCTAAATTTTTTTTATCCAGTGAATGCAATGCGCTTCCATAGTATACTGTACAGGTCCGGCAGAAAATATAACAGTACTGCTAATTCTCAAACACTTTCAGTTGGACGCTGTATATGAACTGTTCTCCTCCTTGTTATGTTAAATGCTGAATGGCTCTTTAAAGTACCGCTTTGGAATACTACAAGAGGACACAAAATGGATTTTTGCGGCTGCTACCGGTCCATTTGGTTTAAAACACAACACTGTTCTACAGCTGGGAAGGTAGGAGAGAAAAAAACTCACGCCTGAAAGCTGATAATGAAAGCTTTTATACTCACAGCTGTTTATTTTAAATACGAAAAATATAGCTCCCTATCTGTTTTTATTTCACAGTGTCAGAATCAAATGAAAGACGTTTCCAGATTTAGTTCCACAGTAGCTTTGTGAACTCAATACTGACCCCACCTGGCAGAGTAAGGTTTAAATGGCGAAGTCAAATACGGTGCTATTTATTGATGGAAATCATCATTATTATTGCCCTCTTTACTGCCGGTGTGATTATATACAAAAATGTTGTTTATGGTTGGGGGGGGGGGGGGTCATACATGTTTCTCCAATCCCTCAGGGGGGGGGGCAAAACTTTTTTTTTGGACGCTTGGGGGGGGTTTAAGGAAAAAATAAAATCATAATCACCTCCCAACTATACCCCGGTCCTATTTAAATAACGATCAGCCCCTTATTTCAATTTTTTTCAGCTTCAATGAACTGCTTTACCCGTTTTGTATGGAGCTACATTTGTTTCTTTATTATTCAATCAAACAGAGTAGGTTTGACTTTTTTTTTTTTGTTTGCAAGTCATAGTCATCAGTTTTTTTAGTAAAAAGTTGAACCTGGTGGGCGGGGCCTAAACTAAAAGCTGGAAGACAAGTCTCTATTGGCCAGTCTCAATCAGCTTGCAAAGCAACATGGGAGTTCTGTAGTTCACGGGGTATTCAGTGCAGGAGCTGTGGCGAAAAACAGTGAGCAGGTATGTTTATACCTGGAACATGGCACTCTTAAATACTTGATTCTGATTGGTCCATCAACAAAATTCTGTGGTGTTTGTTTATTGAGGTATCACCACTGCTCTGCTGCACCGTTGCTATGGACGTCATAGCAACGGTCTTAGACTGAGGAGCATCAAAATCAGTTAATGTTAACCCCATAGCAATGGCAGAATTTTGAATCAATAACCCACCAAACATCTGACGTCGACTGTACGGGGTCGTCCCTATGTTTCCTGGGTTCTATGTTCCCCACTTAACCCTGCAAAAAAGCTTCTATGTTCCCTGCTTACACAAAAAGGGTTCTATGTTTCCCGCTTGGTTTAGTGGGCAACATAGAACCCGGGAAACATAGAACCTTTTTTCCAGGGTTAAGTGGGGAACATAGAACCCTCGAAACATAGATACACTCCCGATTGGACCGCTAGATCAGGTCCAGATCGCGTCAGTCAGTCCAGGACCATATCTGTACGTCTACATGACCTCAGTAATAGGTTGTGCATCTGAATGTCTTACTACGACTTCATTTGAACATTGATATGACGTTACTACGCTGTAGTCGATTTTTTTCTGTTCACCACATGAAATTTTAAAATCGCCTCTGTAATCAAACCTTAACACCTGTGGACTCCTAATACATTTGTAATGTGTGTGTGAGAGAGAGTGTGCGTGTGTGCGTGCCTGTGTGCATGCGGTATTAGCACAGCAGCAACGGTTGCTACCTGCTGCATGTTCTGCGCAAGCGCGAACCCGCCAAATTTGAATTTAGCCATTATAGTTTATTTTTAGCTGTCTGCAGTTGGTCGGAGTCGCAGACACAGACAGACAGACAGACAGAGAGAGGTTGAATTGATCAGTAAGTAGCTATATTTAGCACATTACCTTTTATTTCATGTTAGCAATACAAATCTTTTAACATCTACTTTTCCTGTGTACTTTTACTGTGTTCATGATTGTCGTCTGAGAATATCTCCAGCTTTGCTTTTAGTCAGGGCCAATTTCAATGACCGTTATTAGCTAACGTTATTGCACGGCTACAGTTCACTATATTAATTATTAAACAGGTTTTTTTGGTCCGGTTACTACCGTTTACGTCCAGGTCCGGACCAAATTAAATTATGGTTCAGTTTTTTTTTCAGTCATGAACGAGCATTAACATAACATTATGCTTCTGCCCATCCATGCAGTTCTACTTGTAGCTAACGTTACTAGCTAGCTAGCTAGCTAACGTTAGCGTCAAAGTTACTATCAGACAGTTTGCATTCTTTGTGCCATTTTCAACTTGATCTCACAGAAATACGTGAAATGGCCATGACCTCTTAACACCGCATTCGGTGGCAGCACGTATCTAGATGCAGTGTAATAACTAGTTCAGCTTTACTAGATATTAGATATATTCAGTAGATCTATCTTTTTACGACCCTATTTTACAACAAGGCGCAAACAAACCTACTGTCCCAAAAACGCTGTTTCTAGCGTATTAGCTAAAATATTGAAAATTAGCCTACATCTTTACTTTTTCTTAACATAGTTCATCTAGATGCAGTGTAATAACTAGTTCGACTTTACTACATATTAGATATACTGGGTAGATATATCTTTTACAACCCTATAGGCCCTTTTCACGCTGTGCGCCACGAAAGCGTAAGTAGTCAAACTCCGTGGATGTTTACTTCTGGTTCATCCCTGGGGTCATCTTCGAGATCTACAACGGCAGAAATTGACAGAGAAATTGAGGTTAAAATGGCACAGTCGCGTTGGAAATGTCACTGCAGTGTCCTGTATTGTTCCAAAAACAAGCAAAAACATCCATACTTATGTTTTCACGAGTTTCCATCGGATGATAAATTGCGAGCTCGCTGGGTTACAGCCATCAGAAGAGACGAGGGCGCAACGTTCAAGATTCTTCATGGGAGCACCTATGTTTGTAGTCTGCATTTCAACAATGATGACATTTATTTAACTCTGAAAGGTTTCAGACGTCTTAAAAGGGGGGCTGTCCCGTTGAAGTTTGCCTGGAATGACTGGGGAACTAGAGAACAACGGCAGTCGGTATATGAAAGGGCCAGCGAGAGACTGGGTGTTGACATTAGGACCGCCGGGGATGCTAACGAAGCAGACGCATCTCCTCTCCCTGACCATGATTATGCATTTCCCCCTCCACCTGGTAAGTTAATGCGCCTCCCAGTTAGCCAATAATATAACTAAATACAATCTAAATTGAAACTTGTTTAATAGACACGAATAAAAACTTAGCGGTGTTAGCTAATTTTGCATTAAAATTATGTTGTTTACACTTGCACCTTGCATGTTAAAATATCACAATGTCCTGGAACCAGTACTTTTCTCATATCAAAGTTGAAAGAGAATCTGGTGTATTGTATAATGCAGATGGGTAATCATGTACCTGATTTTGTTTTATTTTTGTGCTTCGGTACATCAGATGATGTCGGTCAGACAATCATGGAACTAGAAGCTAAAGTGCAGGAGCTACAACTGGAACAGCTTACAACACAACAACAGCAGCCCAAAGTTAACCACTTTTGTGCCTCAGATGAAGACTTCCGCTTCTACACCAGATTCCCATCAGAGGCGGTGTTCATGGTTTTCTGGGAATCAATTCATCCATCTGCTTCCAGGCTAGTCTACTGGTCAAAGGCACAGAAAACAGCATTTGGAGCACCAAGCCGCCACCGCAAGTTGCCTCTTATTTACGAGTCATGTTCTGCGGCATCGCTGCTAGGTTGAAGGAAAAGGTACTGGCATCAATATATAACGTCAGTGTATCGACAGTCAGTCAGACCATCCTCACATGGGCAAGCTACTTATACCAAGTCCTTGGGTCACAGCCTACGTGGATGACTCAGGAGCAGGTACAGGCCACCATGCTTGACAAGTTCCGGCAGTATTGTCTTTATGTGAGAGTGATAATCGACTGTACTGAGCTTCGCTGTGAGGCGCCATCTTCCCTCATCTTACAGTCTGAGAGCTTCTCCAGCTACAAGAACCACACCACCTTTAAAGGTTTGATCGGGATCGCTCCTTTTGGTATGATAACATTTATATCCAAGCTGTCCTATATGTATGTGTATATATATATGTGTATATATATATATATATATATATACACACATATATATATGTATATATATACACATATATATATATATATGTGTGTGTGTGTGTGTGTATATATATATCACATTTTTCACGTCACTATATCACCCTTTAGACTAATCTGATGTTTGTAAAGTCTATAAACACAATGACTGAACAATGATTACTTTTTCTGTGTGCACGTTTTGTAATTATAATAACATGGTTATCGTAGATTAGCTGGGCTAACCGTTAGCGGTGTTTGTAATAACTCAGTAACTCAAACGATCCGGGAAAAAAATATTTTTCCAGTGGATGTCTTAGTTACAACATGATTGAGCTAGCAAAGCAGTTTTGTGTTGCCATGTGTGGTATTTATTCAGTTTTGGGAAATCCCAATGTCTAGAAAGCATCAGCAGCTGCAGCTGACAGGGACAGCTAACACTAGCAGCAAAGCTAACATCAGGACGTCATCTGTTAAAAGCCTCCCGTTGTCGGATACGACATGAAACTACTCCACTTAGCTCAATCATGTTGTAACTAAGACATCCGCTGGAAAAAATATTTTTTTCATGGATGAGCACACGTATGATAAAACATTTAAAAAGTTAAATCACTCGGCATCCATTTTCAAGCTCTCTGTGTGTTTGTTTCCTTGCGGACGAGAAAAGGAGGAGCGCACATTAATACCTGTCAAGTCTCCCGTTTTGGCCGGGAAACTACCATATTTTACCCCTCTTTCCCGTCGTCCTCCCATATTAATATTTTCCCGTAAATCTCCCGTATTATAATATAATTGAAAAAAAAAACAAAAAACATTCCTCTGCCTCTCCAAACTGAACTCTGTCACTAGCCTCGCGAGAACTGCCACCTGCAGTAGCCTGGGTGGCAGTTGTCGCGAGGTTAGTGTCGACAGTGGGTCCGGTTGACAAGTGGTTATTTTAGATTTCCTGGACACCCAGGGACGGGTTTTGCTATGGGCAATGTGGGCGACTGCCCAGGGCACAATCTATGTGAGGTCGCTCGTCCAAAAAAACAAAAAAACAAAACAAAACTCGCCAGTTTTCTAGACTACCGCTCATTTCCACGTCAAGTTAGTGGAGTGGGCGCTGGGGCGCCCCTATTATCACGTTTCAACCAGCAGCAGAAAGGAACGGCTAATCCTGGAGGTTGCGGGTTGGACAGGGATCACAGAGAGGAATAACGTTATGGCGGAGGCTCATAGTGCTCTGCTGCACAAGATAACGGCTTACCAGCGGCAGAGAAGTCCAACTCCAGGCCCAGTTATTTCCTCTTTCGTTGGTGTCATGACTGCCCAGTAGTACCTGGACAACCAAGGTGGGTGCCGAAAAATTTCCGTTAATTTCAAATCCAAAACTTGACAGGTATGCACATTTCCGGGAGGGCGTGTCCTTTTCAAAAATGAAAGAGGCGTTGCTTTGTTGCCGGCCGTTTTCGCCAGTGTGTTAAACACACTTTAGAAAGGAGTGTCCCCAGACTATCAGAAGGCGGAGATCTCTGATTGTCTGGTGGCGAGACTAGTGTTTGTACAGCTCCTTGAAAACTGTAATACTGAAAATGCTGCAACATGTTTCAGATGCTGTGTTAGTGACTGTGGAGCTTCCTACTTGTTTCCCCTGCACTCTGTTCAGTCCTGAATGTTCGATCGCTATTAGAATAAAAACTTCTGAGCATGTATTATGTGGGCTGCAAACATTTTTGAGATTTTCAAGTCGGCCATGAATTGTAAAAGTTTGGGAACCACTGGTTTACCATTTTGCATGTTTTTTTAAATTCACGATTGAGTGGATTTTAGTCATTTCACGTTTTTTTTTTGGAAAATTCATGTATTGTTTCAATTGCTTCCATGTAATGTGATGCAGTGACCCTGAAACACTAAAATCCAATATTAATGGTGTGCTATTTGCCTAATGTACTAATAATTTAAAGTATTGATTCAGTCACTGCCTCACATTACATGGAAATTTTAAATTCTAATTCTAAATCAAAATGTGTGAAATGATGTGATTCATATTGCACAACCAACTGAACTTTATGTCAAATCAGCTATTGGCTTATGCAAAACCTTCACTAAAGAAACAGACCCCGCACTGACTCCTGACTCTTTATTTCAGCACCAACACCAGAGGACAAGGCAGACAGAATGATTAGGTGTTCCGGGTTATACTGAGAAAAGAAAATGTCATCAGTAGCACTTTTTACTGTACTTACAAAATTAACTAATTTGGAGGGGAAAATAATTGTTAATGAAAAACATATTCCTTATTTATATTTAAAATGGGATCAATTAAATAGTACATGTCAAGTACAATCAGAGTGGACTGTTAAAAAATACACAATGTAAAGTCATTCACTTCAATATCTTCAGATACTTTTACATAAATTGACAGTTACATAAACATTCCATTTAACATGCTGGTTAGCCAGTCTTAAGTAATTTACAAAATCACAAAAAACAGTATCACTTGTTAAGTCCATCCTAACTGAAACATCCTCAGAACAGAAGATAGTGGATTGGAAACATGGAACTCTTTCAAAAAAGATATACAGTAGTACTGTATATCTTTTTTGAAAGAGTTCCACCCCTACATCAGAGGTTTAGGGGTGCTGAGCACCCAGAGAGCTGCCCGGCCAGGCAAGATAAATTTCACTGTTTTGTACATTTTAACGCAATTTCATTTCCACATTTGTGAAAGAAAAGCACAACACTTTTTGACATTTGATTTCTGATGCGGTCAGACAGCACATCATCAGAAGCAGTTCTGAGAGAGAAAAAAAAGTATTGCAGTAAAAGTAGTGTTTGGTTCCTCTGACTAATATTATTATATATGACATCATTAGATTATTAATACTGTAGTAAACCTGTGGTGGGGGAGACCTGCAGGTGCTGCACGCCTTCACACACTTGATGAGCTGAGTGCCAGCAGCTGTGTGACTGAACTGAGACGCCAAGTCAAAAGGAGAGTGGCAGGCAGACTTTCTTGGTTTGGATTCGGTAGACGACAGCGGAAACAGAAGAGAGAGAGGGAAAATTTGAATTGGTATCAGCACATCTGGTAGGAACAATTTATGGTTTATTTGGCTCTGATCTAGGATTACGGACTTTGGTTTTGGTAAAAGGTAGGTTGTAAGGAGTGGTTTGCATAGGTTTCGGCCGACGGCCTGTATATGCCCGGTAAAACGAGGTTTGTGCGCTGCGCCTTATAGCTAGCCAAACAGCTATTGGGAGGTGGAGAGGAGATGGCGGAAACGTCATCAGGGCAATTAAAACAGGGGAAACCGGGAAGGTCTACCCGAGCAGAATTGCCAGAGTTA
Source organism: Epinephelus awoara (assembly GCA_035609425.1). Classification (NCBI taxonomy): domain Eukaryota; kingdom Metazoa; phylum Chordata; class Actinopteri; order Perciformes; family Serranidae; genus Epinephelus; species Epinephelus awoara. The sequence continues at coordinate 40,934,055 of CM069302.1, read as the reverse complement.
GGAGAGGAGGTGGGTTATGAGGATTCTTTGGGATCAGATGTACAAAGTTTGCTAGACATGGACTTAGAAGAGGGAAAAGGAGAAGCACGTGAGAGCAGAGTGCAGAGCTGGGTTGTTTAACACCAAGGAAAGGGGACAAAAAGGATCAGAAAAGCCAACAGTGACCGATCTGACAGTGAGGAAGAGGGCTATGAACGGCAGAAGAATAAGTCAGATAAATGTGTCATTATAAGATTCAATGAAAAGGGACAGGAAATGATGAAGAAAATCAATCCATTCATGCTAACTACAACTCTGGCTAACAAGATTGGAGAGATATTGTACGCCAAAGTCCTTAATGATGGAAATCTTCTGGTAAGATGTGTGGATGAAGAGCAGCTTGAGAAAGCTCTTAGTTTAAAAGAGATAGGAAAAGCTAAGGTAGAGAGCACAAGGAGGGCTGGAGCACAAAGAGAAGGAGGGTGCAAAGGGGTAATAACAGGTGTGCCGCTGGCAGTAAATATGGGGGAACTTAAGAAAAATATCAAGGGAGATAAAGTGAAAAGTGTGTTGAGAATGAAAACAACAAGGGAAGGTACAAAGAAGGATAGTGAAACAGTACTGATTGAGTTTGAAGGTAATGTGCCAAATACAGTGTTCCTGGGCTTCATGAGTTATCCAATAAGGGTGTATGTGCTGAAGCCACTAAGGTGCTTTAAATGTCAACGATTTGAACACACACCTCAGGTTTGTAAAGAGCAGAGGAGATGTGCTCGCTGTGGGGGAGACCATGAGTACGGGAAGTGTGGAGATGTGCAACCAAGGTGCTGTAACTGTGGTGGGGCTCATAGTGTGGCTTATGGGGGATGTGAATTCATGAAAAGAGAAAATGAAATTCAGAAAGTAAGGGTGGAGAGGAAGCTCTCTTATGCTGAGGCAGCAAGAGTAACGAGTGAAAAGAGAAAAGAAGGAGCAGGGAGCAGAGTGCCACAAAAGAAAGCCAACCATGAGCTGTATGTTGACAAAAAAGCACTTGTAACTTTCATAGCAGGAGTGATAAAAAGCACTGCTGAAGTTAAGTCAAAAAATGTGAAAATTCAGCTGATAGTCAAAGCAGCGGTGGATCACTTGGGTCTTGTAGGACTCACATGGGAAGAGGTGAGGGAAAACCTCACTAATCAGTCGAGCCAGGAAACACCATGTATTGGTTAATAGTGCTTATGGTCTTTCTTCTGCAGTGGAATGCACGGAGCTTGCTGGCTAATGGCCAAGAGTTTAAGCATTTCATGCAAGAATTGAAAGAAAAACCTGACATTGTGTGCATCCAGGAATCATGGTTAAAACGTAGTTTGGATTTTGTTGTGCATGGCTATGTAACACATCGACAAGATAGAAGCCTTGGGGGATGAGGAGGATGTGTAACGCTTATAAAACATGGAATACCTTGTCGAGTGCTAGAGAAAGGAGATGAGTTGGAGTATATAGCCGTGGAAATTTGGAATAAAGGAGAAGCACTAGTGGTAATCAGTTACTACAACCCATGTAAAAAGTTAAACTGGGATAAGTTGCTGGAAATACAAAGTCAGAACAAAGCTAGAAAGGTCTGGTGTGCAGATTTTAATGCCCATAGCACCACTTGGGGAGCGTTACAGACAGACTTAAATGGCAGAATAATTGAAGAACTGATGGATAATAACGACCTAGTTAAAAGGAAAGGGCACTAGGATCAACACAGCAACAGGTGCAGTGTCAGCATTAGATATCACACTTGTATCTAACTCTTTAGCTGGAGTCAGCTCCTGGAAAGTTTTGAAAACAACACTGGGCAGTGATCATTATCCAGTGGCCTGTTATGTGTGAGAGAAAGTGGAAGGAAGACAAGCTAGTGGAGTTAAGAAATGGAGATTTGAAAATGCTAACTGGGGTGAGTTTCAAAGACTGAGTGAGGAGAAAATACTGATAACTGGCAGGTCAGATGATGTGGATGAGCTTAATAATCAGATAACATCTATAATTATTGCTGCAGCAGAAAAAGCCATACCCAAAAGTAAAGGAAGGAGTGAAAGGAAGCCGGTACCATAGTGGACAGAGGAATGCCGTCAGGCTGTAAGGCAAAGGGACAGGGCATTAAGATTGCTCAAAAGAACCCATAACATGCAAAACCTAATTCAGTATAAAAAGGCGCAGGCAGTGGTGAGGAGAACGGTGAGACAAGCCAAGAGAGAAAGCTGGAGGAACTTTTGCAGCTCAATTGGAAGAACAACACCAGTAGGAGAGGTGTGGGGAATGATAAGGAGAATGGAAGGGGACAGGAGAGAGTGGGAGTATCCAGTCATGATAGATGATGGAAAAACAGCGGTGACAGATAAAGAAAAAGCAAAATAATGGTTAAGGCATTTGCAAAAGTACACAGCTCAGAAAACTTGTCAGAAGAAGGTAATAGAAGAAGAAGAAAGACATTAAGCCAACACCCAGAAATATTGGACAGGAGGGAAGAGGCCAATAGCAGTTCGGATAAAACCATTTACACTGGAAGAGATGCTGAGGGCAATAAACAAATCTAAACCAACTTCTCCAGGGAAAGATCAAGTAAGCTATAGTATGCTGAAGCACTTAGGAAAGAAAACGCTCAAGGAACTGTTAAAGCTCTATAACAAAGTGTGGGAAAAAGGCCGGCTACCAGCAGTGTGGAAGGAAGCAGTGGTAATCCCAATAAGGAAACCAGGGAAAGACCCAATAAAAAAATCTAGCTACAGGCCAATAGCTCTGACTTCAAATATATGCAAAGTAATGGAGAGAATGATTACAGAAAGGTTAACTTACCAGCTGAAGAAGGCAGGTAAGATAGCCAACTATCAAAGTGGCTTTAGAAGAGGGAGGAATACTATGGATCCAGTGATAAAACTAGAAACAGAAATAAGAAAGGCCCAAGCAAACAAAGAATCAGTTATTGCAGTGTTTTTCGATATTGAAAAGGCATATGATATGATGTGGAAGGAAGGCCTGCTGATAAAACTATCTAAGATTGGAGTTGGAGGGAGAGCCTTTAACTGGATTAAAGATTTCCTGTTTGGAAGGAAAATTCAAGTGAGAATCGGGAGAGTCATGTCAACACAGTATGTGGTGGGGAATGGAACGCCTCAGGGGAGTGTGATCAGTCCATTACTGTTCAGTTTAAGCATTAATGATGTGTTCTCAAAACTTCCTGTAGACATAGGCAGGTCTCTGTTTGCCGATGATGGAGCTCTGTGGAAAAGAGGCAGAAATATTGAGCATGTCATTGGAAAACTTCAAGGAGCAATCAATCAAGTGACTGATTGGGGATATAACTGGGGATGCAAGTTCTCAACTGAAAAAACCCAAACTGTGTTCTTTACCAGGAAGAGAATCAGAGAGGATGTCAGGTTAAAAATGTATGGTGAAGAGTTGGAAAGGGTGCCACAACTTAAATATCTTGGTGTTGTGTTTGATGAACGCCTGACATGGTCAGGCCATATCACCAGGATAGACGAAAAGTGTAAAAAAGTCATAAATGTGATGTGTTGTGTAACTGGAAGAGAATGGGGAGCGAGTTGCAGTGCACTCCACAGGTTGTATGTTGCATTAATATGATCTGTGCTGGATTATGGTTGTGTGGCATATGGGTCAGCACCTAAGAGCCATTTTAAAAAGCTAGATGTCATACAGGCACAAGTTTTACGCATCTGTTGCGGAGCTTTTAAGACATCACCAATTCCTGCCATACAATTAGAGATGTGTGAAGTGCCTCTGGAGTTAAGGAGAAAACAGCTGATGGCCAATTACTGGGTGAATTTGAAAGGACAAAGAGCTAATCACCCAACAAGAGAGGTACTACAGGACAGCTGGGAGAATGAGAAGAGCACCAGGGAACATTTTGCAAAAGTTGGTAATGAAATAGCGAAAGAACTGTCTATTGAAGGACTACAGATAAGCCCACCAGTGGTCTATCCAGTAGAGGCTCCATGGAGACTAGTGTGTCCGAGAGTTGACATGTCTCTGCTGGAAATTAAAAGGACAGGGAAGAAAACAGTTGATTTACTGAGTGCATTTAGCCACTTGATAAATCAAGAATATCAAGACTTTGTGCAGGTGTACACGGACGGGGCGAAAAATCCAGACACAGGTGTAACAGGATTCGGGGTGGCGGTACCAGGAAAAGGAGTGGGTATTTATAGAAGAACAGGTGATGGACTAGGGGTGTACACAGCAGAGATGGTGGCGGTGTTGGTGGCATTAAAATGGGTGGAAATAACAGCACGAAAGAAGACGGTAATATGCTCAGATTCTTCATCAGTTCTTGAAAGTATCACATCATTTCACTCCAACAGCAGGCAGGACATTCTATATCAGGTTCTGCACACAGTCACAAGAATACACAGAAAGGGGAGGCAGGTCACATTTTTTTGGGTGCCAGCACATGTAGGGCTGCAAGGGAATGAGAAGGCAGACAAGTTGGCAAAAAGGGCACTGAGAGCAAATAGGGTTGAAAGCAAGTAAGCATTAGTAAGGCAGAAGTGAAAAGTGTAATTAAGGGAAAAATTAATCAGAAACGGCAGAGCATGTGGGACAGAGAGAGCAGAGGAAGACACCTGTATCAAATTCAACAAAATGTTAGACCTTCAAGGATTGCTGGCAAAGGACACAGTGCCTTAAACAAAACGTTTAAGTGAAGTAGGTTTGTTGTATAGGTGTGTATGCTTGTATATGGGTTGAGCAGAGCCAAAAATCCGTAATGATAGGGGCGGGTAATGCACCAAAGTGATGGATGCCAACCGCCGTAAAATCTGAAGAAGAAGAAGAAGACTTTCCTGGTTACTGGTGAGAGTTGTTCCGTTCTGTGAGCTTGCACGCTCGTTGGGGGGAGGCGTCGCTCGCAGCTTTTAGTGCTGCCGGCGATGAAGACAGCTGAATAGGGGAGCTGTACCAGAGTCAGGAGGGGGGGCTAGTCGCCTCCTTTAGTTAGCTAGGGCCCGGGGTTTAGGAGCGTGTAAGCTGACCTCTGCTCGCCAGTCCTATGTTCCAGCGCTCGGCACGCCGTCACCTGCTACCTTTTGGGCGATACAGCCCTGTTTCCACTTTGGCGTGTGTGTTCATCTGTTGCGTGCAGTTTTTTGTTTGCTGTGCGGAGTCCTAGAATTGGCTGTGTGTATTCACTCTTAAACGTGTGTGTATGTTACACTGATTACCTGCGTGTGTTTTGCCGGTGACGGTAGAAGTCTGCCCATAGGTAATTCAGTTAGTTCAGTGTCTCGCTGCCTTATTTTGTACATTAAAAATAGTATCTTTAAATAAAGTTTTGTCTTTTATTTACATCCTGAGTTGTAGTGTTTGTTGGCCTCTGACAACGCCCGTTCCGGGCAGGTTTATTACAATACTGAAGCATCAGTGTTAGAGCAGCATACTGTTACTGTTGTAGCTGCTGGAGGTGGAGCTGGTTTCAACTACTTTACAAAAACTTAACTATTGTTATTATGATTCCCAGTCCCGCCCACTCCCGTTGACTTTTTTCCCCATCCCGTCCCAATCGCGTGATTAATAGTGAAACTGATTCCCATCCCATGGGAATCCCACAGGAATCACGTGACCTGAGGCACTCCCGAAAAAAAGTCAGCCTCTATGTAGCAATAATGCAGACTGTCGAGCATTTCCAGTGGGAGAGGGAATCGTGGGTGTAGCCCTCATCCATCAGCGTAGGCCCCGCCCATTAAGTGCAGTTGAACTTGCAAGCAAAACTTTAATGCGCAAAGAGGACTGATTTGCAAGCAAAAGTTTTTGACTCGCAAGCAAAGAAGACTGATCTGCAAGCAAAACTTTAATTTGCAAGCAAAGAGGACTGATTTATATGCAAAATGACCACACGTTTTTACTTAGAAACTTGATTTTTGATTGCAGTTCAAGAAATATGCTCTCAAAACAGTTTTATATGATTGCAACAAAAAGACACAAAAATACCTCCATAGTTTTGCTGTGTGACAGGGAGCATTGTCCTGCAAGAAAATTACTAACTGATTGGATGATGAACGCAGGGGAGGAACCGCATGTTGTCGAAGAAGGTTCTGATAAATATTTGCATTCACTCTGCCATGAAGCTGTATAAGAGGCCCAACTCCTGCTGCAGAAAACATCCCCCAAAGCATGACACTTCCTCCTCCACCTTTCAGTGACTTCTTTACACACTTTGGGTTCAGTCTTTCCCCAGTTTGTCGAAAAACATAACATTTCCCATCAGACCCAAATAAATTAAACTTGCTTTCATCACGGATGTCAACCTTGGACCAGTTCTCCTCTGTCCACACAACATGCTCCTGAGCAAAGATTAGTCTAGCCTTTTGATTCTTTCTGCTAATGTCTTTCTGCTCTGTTTGGTCACTGCAGAGTGGGTTTTCAGTCCAAATTCTGTTAAACGTCAAGACACTGTATGTGTCAGACAGATCCTTACCCTGTTCAGCGCTGAACTGGCCAGCAATTCCAGCTGCAGTGTTGAATTGATATATCATTTAGATTCTCCACATTATCCTGTCCTCTCTTACATTTGTCTTTCGTGGACAACCAGCCTTCTTGGGGGACTTGAATGAGTTTCTGATGTTGTAAAGATGCAATATTCTAGAAATCACAGATTTGGAACGACCAACTTCTCTTGCTATGGCTGAAAGGGTCATCCCTTTGGCATCTGGACAACCTGCTGCCGGAGAGTTTCAGTCACTTAAGAACGGCTAACCATCTTCAGTGAAAGTCAGTGAAAACTGGAAAGTTAATCTGCCAGTTAAATAGTGTTTGTCAGATAATTAAGGAAATTAGCACCAGGTGAGGTATCTGAAAGTGTTCTCTAATTTTGATCAGTGTTCTTTTTCAAATATCTCATTACAGTTTTTTTATACTGTGCTTCAAAATATATATATATGTAACTCATGACATATGCTTAAAAAACTGCTCTTTTACTCCTGTTCGGATGATTTCAAAAGGGACTCAGCAGTGACCTTGAAATTTAGGAAATTGTAGGTTGTCCTCTAATTTTGATCACCACTGTATGTGTACACATATATGTGTATATATGTATATATATATATATGTATATATATATATATATATATATATATATATATATATATATGTATTAGTCTGTTGGAAGGAGGAAATGTGGCAGGAAATGCTGCACAACCAAGAGAGATGACCGCAGCCTTAACAGCATTGTGAAGAAGAGCCGCTTCCAGAATTTGGTGGAGCTTCAAAAACAGTGGACTGAAGCTGGAGTCCAGGTATCAAAAGCCACTGTTCACAGACGTGCCCGGGAAATGGGCTACAACAGCCGTATTCCCATGGTCAAGCCAGTCCTGAACTCAAGACAACGGAAGAAGCGTCTGACTTGGGCTACGGAAAAGAAGCACTGGACAGTTGCAGATTGGTCCAAAGTCCTCTTTTCAGACGAAAGCAAGTTTTGTATTTCATTTGGAAGTCAAGGCGCCAGAGTCTGGAGGAAGGCTGGAGAGGAGCAAAATGCAAGTTGCTTGAAATCCAGTGTGAAGTTCCCACAGTCAGTGATGGTTTGGGGAGCCATGTCAGCTGCTGGTGTTGGTCCACTGGGTTTCATCAAGTCAAGAGTCAATGCAACGGTATACCAAGAGATTTTAGAGCACTACATGCTTCCGTCTGCTGAACAGCTCTATGGAGATGATGATTTCATCTTCCAGCATGATCTGGCACCTGCCCACGGTGCCAAAACCACCTGTAACTGGTGTGCTGACCATGGCATTACTATCCTTGATTGGCCTGCCAACTCCCCTGACCTGAACCCCATTGAGAATTTGTGGGGTATTGTGAAGAAGAAGATGAAAGACACCAGACCCACCAATGCAAATGAGCTAAAGGCCGCTATTGAAGCAACCTGGGCATCCATAACACCGCAGCAATGCCACAGGCTGATTGCCTCCATGCCACGCCGCATTGATGCAGTAATCCGTGCAAAAGGATTCCCAACCAAGTAGTGAGTGCATTAATTGACATTTTCAATTGTTTGATTTTGTTTTGCCGTTATAAATCTTTTTTTTTACTTGGTCTGAGGAAATATTCTAATTTTTCGAGATAGGATTTTTGAGTTTTCTTAAGCTGTATGCCATAATCAGCAATATTAAAACAATAAAAGGCTGGCAATATTTCAGTTGATGTGTCATGAATCCAGAATGTGTGACAATCTGACAGTCTGAATCTGAGACAGTCCTGTATATATGTACATATATATATATATATATATATATGTACATATATATATATATATATATATATGTATGTATGTATGTATGTATGTATGTGTATATATATATATATATATATATATATATATATATATATATATATATATATATATATGTATGTATGTATATATATGTATGTATATGTATATATGTATGTATGTATGTATGTATATATGTATGTATATATATATATGTATATATATATATATATATATGTATGTGTGTGTATATATATATATATATATATATGTATATATATATATATATATATGTATATATATATATATATATATGTATGTATGTGTGTGTATATATATATATATATATATATGTATATATATATATATATATATATATATATATATATACATATATATATATATATATATATATATATATACACACACTCCTCCAGCTCCACCAGCCCAGGTGCACCTGAAGGCCTACCCCAACCAGGTATTTAATAAGACCCAACGCTCTTTTAGCAAAAGCTGGTTTAATGGAAGGGATTGGCTGGAATATTCAGTTGCTGCTGATGCAGCCTTTTGCTTTCCATTTCGGAAATTTAGCATTGGATGTAGTGCAAATGCCGATAAAGCCTTCACCAAAACCAGATTCTCTACCTGGAAATCTGCAATGGAAAGTACCAAGGGTTTTGTAAGACAGGCATCCAGCAAGGAACATTTGAAATGCAGTGCTCTCTGGAAAGAATACTGTGCTCGTAGTGCCGATGGCACAGAGGTCGCCAAACTTGTCAATAAGGGACAACTGGCAAGGAATCGCTTGTATCTGAGTGCCATGGTGGATATCATTGAGTTCGTCGTTACACACCAGCAACCGCTGAGGGGGACGCTGGACTCTTTGGGGTCAAGAGAGGAGGGGGAAAGTGGACTATTTTTGTCTATGATGGAGTACACCCTCAGGAAAGACAATGCTCTCGCCCAGGTATTTAGCACAATCCCCAAAAATGCCACCTACACGTCACACGAAATTCAGAACGAAATAATTGGTCTTATGAGTGAAATAGTGACAAGCGAAATAGTCCAAGAAATAGGAGATAGCTGGTACATGCTGATAGTGTACGGGACAAAGGATCCAACTGGCTGTGAGAATATGTCAATTGTCCTCCGTTATATAGATATGGATAATGACACGCACAAAAGGCTGCTGGTCATGGCTACTACAAAGCACTGTGATGCATCAAGTCTGACAAACCTGGTCCTTTCTGAGTTGGGAAAAGCAGGCCTGAGCACAGAAAAGGTTCCCAGCCAATGCTATGATGGTGCAAGCGGATGTCCGTTAAAAAAGGAGGTGTACAGAAAATAATACAGGAAAAAGTTAACCAAGAAGTCCCATTTGTGCACTGCTTCAACCATGAACTACATCTGGTGATTATCCACGCGATGTCAGCTGAGAATGCACTGCAAGCCTTTTTTGACGTGTGTGATATGCTTTACCGGTTTCTGAGAAAGCCAACCGTGGCCGCAGTGTACACAGGAGAGCGTCTGAAGAGGCTACTGAACCAAACATGGACCGGTCACCTGGCTACCGTGTTGGTCATTGTTAACAGTTATGACGCTATTGTGCTGTTCCTCGCAGAGTTTGACAGTAGTGGCCATCATGTAATGGAACTGAAAATAGAGGCAACAGGGCTCCTAAAAGCAATACAAGACACACACTTCAGATTTACTGCAGTCATGGTCCACAAAATCCTGTCCCTCCTTGAGCCTCCAAACAAAGTGTTGCAGGATAAAAAGACAGACCTTTACACTGGAGTGAAGTTTGTGAGAAGTGCGTTGGATTGCGTGGAGAAGCTCCGGAGTGACTTGGAGTTCCAAGCCATTTGAGCACAGTGTGCGACTGAACCCCACGACGATGCATCAGAAACAGCAGCTCCTCCACCAAGTAAGAGAGTGCGCCAAGTCCCTGGACACCTAGCCTCGCGTCACCAGACTCTTCACATGAAGTGAAGAGCCTGGTGTTTATTCACTCTGAATTTTGTCTGGATTCGGGTTCCGGTCTAGAGAGCAGATGCGGTATTCACCAAATTCACCAGACTAAAAGTGTTCAGCATAGTAAAATCGATTAATCTAATGGCTTGGGGCTTTTCTTGTAAATTATATTCTTTAAATTAAAAGTTTCACCGCATTTTTATTAGCTTGGTGCTTTCATTTTTACGGAAAGGCGCATCTATCAAATTCCGGATCCTGTCTCTCTCGCACTGGTTCCGTTTCCTTACCAAAATGGCCACTATCTGCCCCAGGCTACTAGACACCTGCAGCAGTACATGGTGGAGAGCACTGTAGGCCAGGAGCAGCAGGGGTGTGGAAATGAGACTGAGGCTGCAAGTCCCTCCTATCGTCTATTCCTAATCACTATTCCTTGACCTCGGTGGGAAACGTCACGAGGTCAAGGGAAGATGAGTAGGAGAACTCATAAGGACTTAGGAAAAGAGAACCGCGGAGCTGAGAGAATCCGACCGCACTTACGCTGGGCTACGTCATCATGCGACGGCGGATGTCAGTGTCGATCGACCGTGGTGAAACTACAGTTTACCGAAGATGGACTACAAAAAGCGTATCTCAGATACTCCGCCCTGTGCCTACTTGTCATGTTGCTTCATGCAGGCTATATAAACGTGGACAGCACAGTGAAAAATATGACTTAATTACCAACGTCTGAATTGAATTAAAAAAGACACATAGGCAGTCACAACACTGAAACGCTGAAAATGGTTGCTCACCCTCACCCTCCTGAATCATTGTGATTATTTATGACAAATGCTCAAGTGTATGCAAGAGAGGCAAATATGTTAGGCTTACAAATTACAAATCTACTACTGTACATTCTTAAGTTGCAAATATGTTGAATTAAAAACATCATCTAAATAAAAACGTTTCATATCCCTTTTTCTTGAAACACAAACTCCTGTGTTAATATGCCAATCAATCATCATCTGTCATTTGCTTACAATAGTTTAAAAACGACCACAAAACTCAGTAAACACCTTGAAATGTTGACATGATTGTGCCTTGAAGTTATTTTATTTTTTTAATTGTGTTTATTAGATTTTCCATTATATTAGTGACAATAACAACACAGAAAAAAGAAAAGAACAAATAACCAGAGCATACATAGGGATGAAGGTGCACCTGTGCAATAAACAGTATATCTTCTGCCTATGGACATGTTTTCTGTGTTTGCTGATGTTCGTATGCAAGAAATGAGTAAACTATTCAATTCACAGAGAGAGCAGAAAGGGAAAAAGGGGGGGGGCAGGGTAGAGATGTGGGAAGCTTTATTCTAAAGTGTTTGGGTGAAATTCATTTACGTAATAGTTTAAAAAGGGCTGCCTCCCGCCGAAGAGGTGCTCGAGCCGGACGCATGCCCATATGAGTGCAGAGATGTCTGCATCTGTGAAAAATTAATTAATGATATTGCTAAAAGCTGGCGATTCAATAACGCTCAAATAGTGACATGATTAATGCACAGTGAGCATATCTTACACCACAATGTTAACTTGAATTGGATAATGTTACAACAGTAGTGTGACGTTTATAGTTCGCATGGGTTTACCATATTGTTGAGAGTTTGGAACATATAACGTTACGCATATTATCAAGTTATGGCATGAGATAGGCAAAGCTTTATTTAACGGTGACTTACATGGTAATCTCCGTGACTTTTCAGTCATGTTGAGAGCCAGTTGTTCTTTTTCTTTTCCTTTCGTTGCTTCTTTCGTTCTTCCTCTTCTCCTACTTCTTCGGGTTTATTCGTTTGTCTCCGTGAATGGTCGGTCGCTTTAAATATTGCTCCCGCAAAGCACTGTGGGATTAAATTATCTCCTTTCCTATCGCTTAGGAAGGTTCGATGTATCCGATACTTAAAGGAGATCTGAAAGGAAGCATTGAAGTCCATTCACAACAAAAACGTCATGAGAGCCAGCGGTCGCTCAGGTTGCTGGCATCGCGCTGCCTGACAGGAGCTCCAGCAGGCACTTGCAGCCATAGACATATATACATAGGGTCCGTCCCAAGTCTCTTAAATTACTGCTAGTGCTACTGCTAGCTGACTTTGCTAGCTGTTTAGCCCCTCCCACCTAGGAAAAAATGTGAGAAGCTAGCGGCAGGAGCGATGAGCAAGCATTGTCACTTTAAGAGACATGAGACGGCCTGACCTCCGCGCTCCTCTCCGCTCCTCTCACCCACGCTTGAGCATCTATCCAGGCCGCGGAGGTCAGGCTGGAGGGCTGTGGACTTCAGGCCCGGGCGGGACCATAGGTGAGTGGATCCCAAGTCTCGAGCCCTGCCCTCGCCACTCACCAGGATCCTCTCCTAACGGTCACAGAATAAACAACATAGCTATTTTCTGCCAATTTATTCCAGTTAGCTTACCTGCAAACTATTGCGTTGAGATGTTGTGTCCTGCGAGCTAAGTTCCACACAAAGACCACGACAACAATATCCAGCAAAACACGTCACTTCCGTCATGCCAGGGGCTTGTGCCACGTCAGGGGCTTCTGCTCCGGGGCTGCAGCTGGATACTATTGGCAGTAGCACTATAAAAATAAGAGACTTGGGACGCACTCATAGACGCCGCATTGACTGCCGCTGCCTATCTTTTCTATCTTTTTTCAAATTATCTTGACCACAGTCCCATTTTCATAGTTATAATACCAATACCAAAATTAATTTCAGTTATGTAAATATTGAAAATGGTTTTTTTTGCTACTTTGAGGGATGACAGCAGTCAGTGTAATAAGAATAAGAAGAACTTTATTAATCCCCAAAGGAAATTTCAAAGAAGTCTGTAAGATCATCTATTTAACAAAGAATTATGAAGTCTGATGGCTGTGGGTATAAAAGAGAGAGTGAGTGTGTGTGAGAAATAAACTCAATCAACAATCAAGCATTTTCTTTATTAAAATATATTAATAAATGTATTAATATGCTATACTATGTTTTGTATTGGTAAATTGTGTTTATACAGTATATATATATATATAGGCTACAGTATATACTGTGTGTGTGTATATCTCCCACTCTGTGTTGTGACCTAAATAACATGCTATTGCTATCTGCAGAAAGCATTAAAGCATGAAATCCCGCATTTTTAATGTACGAAAGCATCATGTATCATAACTACATGTGTGCCGTTTGTAACAAACCAAACCGCGTGAAAATCAGTTGAAAATTCAGTGAGTTATTCTATTTTCCTTGTGCATACAGCTCCTTCCTCAATAGAAGTGAATGCACAGTGGAGGCGAAGCGAGACCCATCCAAGATGGCGGCCAGCTAGGACGCACTCAGGCAGTCAATGCGGCGTCTATGTATATATGTCTATGCTTGCAGCGGCCAAAGGGGCAGGGCCGGCTGCTGCAGATGTGTCCATCAAGGCTGACACGGCTGTTCACTTTGTTCACTTTGTATTATCCATGACTTTCATTGCACAATTAAAATTACGCTAATAAACACAGTCAATATAGCCTTTATGATAGCCTTTTATAATTATGATTTTACTCTCCTATTGAGACGTAGGACCACTGAGAAATGTAGGCTAATTGGTGGTAAATAAGCAGGAGCTCATTATTGGACTTTCGGAAGCCTCCTTTGTATTACATCGGCGTATTTGCTGAGGAAACACAGGGCCTGGAGCCGTCAGGCTGTCTGGGTCCACAGAGTCCTGCAAACCCAGCAACTCCACGGTGAATTTCACCGGCTCGTACAGCTCCGGGAGAGCCCAGACCTCCGTACCCAAATCCCGGTTGCAATTGGCTGCTGCTTTGGCAGCAGCGCTGCTCATTTGCATAAAGTTCAGCTTCTCTCAACTTCTACTTGAAGCTCTGGTCGCTGGCATCGCGCCGCTTGCTGCAGCCGACGCCCCTGACGCCCTTCGTAGCAAGCGTACATTGAAAATGAATGGCTCCCGGCCGCTTATGACGCTCATGGCGCTTTTGGTGTGAATACACAGTCGGAGGCTGCGTCCAAAAGGCCAAGTAGTATGGATTGTAGTAGACCAATTTAGTATGTAGTATGTTCGAAACCGTAGTAGGGAAGAGTAGTATGCTACCACCCCTACTAAACACGCCTACATTGTAGTATGATGGCAGCGCATACTGCATGGCTACTACCTACCCAAAATGCACCACGGGCTTCTTCTTCGTATTCTTCTTAATTGTAGACGTTGCACGGCATGTTACCGCCCTCACCACTCTCCTATGTAAATGCAACGTGGTCACTGCCCGGCAAGATTCAAAACATCATGGCAGAGCAACAGCAGCCGGCGGCTGGAGCAGTGCATCAATACAGATGTAACTACACGCACACTTTGTTACATTACTTACATATATATATATATATAATCTGTTTGACCATTTCATTGGTCAAAAATGTATTTCTGCTAATATGATTATGAACAAAGCGGTCTGTTTAATACCGGTATTAAGTTAGTTTGATATTGGACATTCACATTCATTTGACATTCAAAAGACAAAAACAAACAACAATAATAAAATAAGTAATGATAATAATAAATACTAGTACTGTTAAAACAAATGATGATTAAGTTTGGCATAATGAAAATACATCATGGCAGAGTAGTTTTATTGGATGTCATTGTACTGTGTGAGGTGACAGGTGTTCAAAGTGACTCAGCCTACACACATGACAGAATGTGCTGGTGGAAATGCTGTATCTAATCTTTAAAAAAATATATACTATATATATGTATTTTTATTGGCTTTTTTTGCCTTTATTGACAGGACAGAGGGTGAAATGGGGAGATAGAGAGAGGGTGGGGACTGACATGCAGCAAGGGGCTGTGAGCCGGATACGAACCCGCGGCCGCTGCAGCGAGGCAATGCCTCTGTACATGGGGCGCCGGCACTATCCACTACTCTACTGACGCCCCACTGTATCTACATATTGATATTCAATAAACTAATCACTTGATTGACACATGATGTTAGCATTGTGACACTTAATGAGAAGTGATGATGGTTGTCATCACCATAACAGGTTGCATTATTTCAAAAACAATATAAAGAATCTTCAAAGTGCAAAGTTTAAGTTTTTGAGTGTGGCATGTCATGTCATTGCTTACCTGTGGCAGTGAATTAATTATCATGTGCAAAAGGAGGCATCTGCAAACTCTGGCTCGCCTACACCTCGCATTTTGCATGTTGAGAAGCATGAGAGAGCTTGCAGACATGTTGCTGGTGGGTAAACAGTGGCCAGCTTCATTTTTGGACAATTTCAATAGTCACAGGTGCGTTCAGATTTTGATGCAGTACCTCAGCCAAGCCAGCAGACGGGGTGTTTTCCCACCAATCTTTTAGTATGTCCAAATGGACCCAACTTGTTTAGTAGGTAGGAGTAGTATCTAGTGGTAGTATGTAGTAGTAGTATGCAGTATGCCAGTGGGCCTTTCGGACGCAGCCACAGTGTTTAGAGAAGCTCTTATCATCTTATCTTATCTTATCATGGCGGCCACTAAAATACTTCTGGGTCATTCCACTCAGCTCGGAACCTTCCTAAGCAAAAAAGACTTTCCAACGGCAGTGCAAGCGGCTCTTCTTCAGCACGCTGGACAGTGTCACTGGGGATATGAACGCAAGGTTTAGCGAACAAACAGTCAGCTAGTTGAGGCAATGTGTGCCCTTGACCCAGAAAGTCCTCACTTTTTGGATGGACAGATGGTGAAACCGCTGCTGGAGCTCACCAACATAACTTTGGTTGAATCTGAGTTTTCCGTCGCTCGACATTTTTTAGAGACTGAAATGGCCGGATCTACTGAAGTCAAATGGACCCCTCTTGCCATCCTGCAGCGCTACTCTGGGCCTCTCACTGCCACGCCAAGTGTGCTTACTACATGGGGAAACATGGGGGCTGTCCCAATTTTTCACACTTGGTTGAGTGTGCTTGGTTACGCACACAGTTTGGTGATGTTTTGCCTTTAGTGTTTAAGCACGTATTAAGTGTCCAAGTACATGGGGATATTTAAACGAAATTGGGACAGACTTGACAACGTCCCTTACATTGTGCATTGGATGTTATTCTCCGCGAACAAAAACGTGATCCAGTTTAGAAACGGGTGTAAAGAAATAATTGTCACGTAGGGATGAAAAAAGGTGTGGATAATCAGCAGGGATCTGCAGCTGTGATTTATGTTAAGCTGATGTATGTATGTATATGGATTTATGAATATATTTTCATGTTGGTACATGAACAGTTCATTATATTTCTATTACATGCATTTAAGGAAGTCAGTTAATATGCTGGCATATATAACACTACACTGGTTATCTAAAGGAAAGTTAAAGATTATTAATAAGTGAATAAAAAGGGTAGGATTGAATAAGTTAACTACTGTTTTGTAATATTTGTCATGTTAGAAATAAAGACATCAATCAAAAGAAATGACGGAGCAAACTACTCACCTGTATCCATCAGCTGCAGTATTTTTAGCCCCGGTAAACAGGTAATCGTTTTCTGAATTGGAATGACTGTTCCGTGGTCCCTAGTTCAGATAAATTCTGTTGTTAGTAAATAATTCCAGGGCAAAGCTTGATGTGAATTTCCTCACCACAGACACATTAACAAAGCTTCCTAACATGTACTATCATGACGCTATGATATGAACGGGCCTATGATATGAAGTTAAATTTATAAAACATTTTTCTTACATTGAAATTTCTTCGGCGGCATCTCAGACGAAATCCCAATGATGGCAGACTCACTGAACTATAATGGGCAGACTTCACCAGCTGGTGATGAATTGTGGGATTTATACTTAGCCAAATACTGCTCAGGTGTGGGTAAAGTACAAATCAAGCGCACTGCACTTTTGGTCGTCGTAGAAATGGGATACACTTGCGCACTTACATTAAGCACATGGACGCGCACGTCAAGTGTCCAAGTGTGATCAAGCGCACATAATGGGACAGCCCCATGGATTGACTTTTGGGGCATCGTCAGCGACGTGCGAAAATACATTTTCAACACTAACCAACGTCTTCAGTCAGCAAAGACGAAGGATGCGACATCTGAGAATAGCGCATTTGATTCAATTGGCGTTTGAAGGGGATCTTACAAGACGATTTCGGGAAGAAGACTGGAAGAGTCACTTACTCAGAAAGTTCCACAGAAAAACAAGAAGGCTGCAGCTCTACTGAGGAAAGGTAAGACAGAATGTAGCTGGTTTATTTAGCTGGTTTATTTTTCTGTGTTCTATGACACACACGTTTTTTCTGCTGGATATGTCAGACATGCATCCAGACATAGCAGGATGATTGATGATGAATGAGTTTTGAAATCGGGGACATCCAGCTTTGGATGACAGGCTAGTGGAAAAACTGTGTAGATTCATAACATGATAAAAATGTGTACGCAGAAAACCAGAAATATACACATTATTTTTGGCATATTTGTAAAGCCTCTCAATTAATGTAGGAACTTGGTGCACATGCATGAGCGTTTCCACTCCATATGAATTCATAAATGGACGAATATACCCTGAACCAGCTTTCATACCAATTTGCTGCTTGCTCCACCTGTCTGTCTGTCTATAAGCTCCATCTGTCATTAGACAAATATTAAAGAAGACGTGCAGATTATTGTGTTTCACCAGCGACGAGCTGTCATTACCCGCGACGATTACACATGGCTGCGCGCTCTTTAACTCACTGTGAACCTATGTTGCATCATAAAGATTTGCCCCATCGTAATTTTTAACCGCCCCCTCAGCAACTTCATCCTGGCATCGGGCCTGATACATATATACATAAACATATAGTATATATATATATATATATACAGTATATATATATATATATGTATGTATATGTGTGTGTGTGTGTATGTATAGAGTGCCTAAGTCACGTGACGCTCATGGGACCTTAGATCGGAAAAAATATGAATGGCAGTGAATGAGGAGAGCAATGTTATCTTTTGGTCCCGTTTGAGTTGTGACATGAAATCCAAATATGTTGTTAATGAATTTAAAACATAAACTCTAAGGTCAAGAAAGTCATACTTTGTGGTAAAACTGTTGAGATATAAGCTTTTGAAAAAACGTAATTAGAGAAACTACACAGGAGGCGGTCGCGTATGTGACGTCATAGCTTTCACTCACTTCCAGCAACTTGGAGTGACTGCAACCTGGCACAAAACACACAGACATCTTCAATCATAAATTGATTAATCATAAAACAGTGGAATTTCAGCGGAGAGGCCAAGCTGCAGGAAGCGAGCGAAAGCTATGACGTCACATACGCGACCTCCTCCTGTGAACTCTGAGTCTTTCTAATTAACCCTTTTTCAAAAGCTTTATCTCAACAGTTTTACCACAAAGTATGACTTTCTTTACCTTAAAATTTATGTTTTAAATTCATTAACAACATATTTGGATTTCATGTCACAACTCAAACGGGACCAAAAGATAATATTGCTCTCCTCATTCACTGCCATTCATATTTTTTCCGATCTAAGGTCCCATGAGCGTCACGTGACTTAGGCACTCTATATGTATACATATACACACATGTATATACATATATATTTTTCATCTGCGTCATATCTTAGAGAGCTCATAGTGCCATAGTATCCCACCAGAACACTGCGCTCAGAGAATGCAGGGTTACTCGTGGTCCCTAAAGTCTCCAAAAGTAGATCAGGAGCCAGAGCCTTCAGCTATCAGGCTCCTCTCCTGTGGAATCATCTTCCTGTTACGGTCCGGGAGGCAGACACCGTCTCCACATTTAAAGACATATTTAAGACTAGACTTAAGACTTTCCTCTTTGATAAAGCTTATAGTTAGGGCTGGCTCAGGCTTGCCTTGTACCAGCCCCTGGTTAGGCTGACTTAGGCCTAGTCCACCGGAGGACCCCCTATAATACACCGGGCACCCTCTCTTCTCTCTCTCTCTCTCTCTCTCTCTCCCTCTCTCTCGTTCTATTACTGCATCTTGTTTACTCGGCCATTCTGGATGTCACTAACTCGGCTTCTTCTCCGGAGCCTTTGTGCTCCACTGTCTCTCAGGTTAACTCGTATTGCAGCGGTGCCTGGATAGTGTGACGTGCGTGGTTATGCTGCTGCCGTGGTCCTGCCAGATGCATACATATATGTACATATATGTACATATATTGACTTTTATATATATATATATATATATATATATATATATATATATATATATATATATATCGGTACGCGACATTTGGTTCGGTACAGGGCTGTGTACGGGTGAGGCCCAGAATTTTATTTTTTTTTTTTGGCTCACGGGCCGGAAGTTGCGTGTGTTTACGTTCCGCCGCTAACATGTGCAGCTACACCCGCAGCCCGTGCACATGATGGCTACTGCTAGCAGTAAACCGGAGATTGAAGATCCTCCCCTGTCGCTAAAGTCTCCTGCTTGGGAACACTTCGGCTTCCTGGTTAAATATTGCAACGGAGAAAGACAGGTGGATAAAACAAGGGCTGTGTGCCGACACTGTTCAGCTGAGATCGGGTATGTCTCCGGCAACACGACAAACATGCTAACTCACCTAAAACGGCACCACCCGAGTGTAAATATCACCGCTACAAGAAGAAAAACCAACATAGTGCAAACGCAGCAGACCTCAGCATTCAAGCAGCCTCTCCCTGGCAATTCAGATCGGGCCAAAGCTATAACAAGAGCCATTGGAGTTTTTATAGCAGTGGATCTAAGACCATATTCAGACACACATGCTGAAGGTGATTGAGCCCCGGTATGAAGTTCCCACTCGTCCGCACTTCAGCCAGAAAATAATTCCACAACTTTATGAACAAGCTAAATCTTCTGTTGTCCAAGACTTATCAAAAGCATGTGCAGTAGCACTCACAACTGATGGATGGACATCCAGAGCTAACGAGAGCTACATAACTGTGACTGCCCATCACATTACCCCTGAGTGGAACATAGTGAGCCATGTTCTACAAACTCGGCCCATGTATGAACAACACACCAGCGCAAACCTGGCAGAGGGGCTTAAAGAGACAGTGTTGGAGTGGAAATTGGAGAGGCCAGGAACAACAATTACAGTCACAACAGACAATGCCAGGAATATTGTAAATGCAGTGAGTGAAGCTGGAATGGGCCCCCAAATTGGATGTTTTGCGCACACTATTAATCTAGCTTCTCAGAAAGCAACAGCTCTCAACCAAATATCCAGACTCCTTGGTAAAGTGAGACGGATTGTGTCTTTCTTTCACCGTAGCCCAACAGCTGCACACATATTGGAGAGAAAACAGGAGATGCTTAATATAGCAAAACACACCCTTATTCAGGACGTCACCACCCGCTGGAACTCAAGCTATGATATGCTTGAGAGGTACCTTGAGCAGCAAGCAGCAGTGTTTTCGGCACTGACAGAACAGGCTCTCAAGAAGAAAGATATCAGCACATTGTCTGACCAGGAGGTGAGGATGGCAGAGGAGGTAATTGAGGTCCTGAAGCCACTAAAAACTCTCACAACACTCATAAGCACTGAAGCTACACCTTCAGCATCCATGATCCTGCCCCTCAAAGCCACAGTTCTCCACTCTATGGAACCAAAAGATGGCGACAGTGCAACAGTGACCCAAGTCAAGGCTGCCATCAGAGAAAACCTGGAGGACAGGTACTCCTCTTGTCAGGACTTCCTCCACAAATGCACAGCACTTGACCCGAGGTTTAAACCTCTTCCTCATGTAGATGATGCCTGCCGTGACAGGATCTACAACAGCCTTGTCACAGAGATTGTGACCATGGAAAGAGAGGTATTGTAATAATTTAATAATAATAATATAATAATTTTATGTGCATATAATATCCTTTTCACTGATAATTTTGAAACAACAAATTGCTTGTGTTACTAATATTCTTATTAAAAATATTAATACTTTTTTTGTATTTTATTTTACAGAATGAGAAGGCCAAAGGGACAACAGCAGCTGCTTCATCCCCAGAGACAGGACACCTAGAGGCATCTGAATCATCTCCTCCTGTCAAGAAGTCAGCGATGGCTGAACTGTTTGGTGAGCTCTTCAAGACACAGGTGGGAAACAACAAGGATACTCTGCAGCTGGTGAAGGAGGAGGTTGCTGCATACAAGGCAGTGAGTTGTATTTCAGTAGACTCTGACCCACTTCTATGGTGGAAGGCCAATGAGGCCATATATCCCCTAACTGCAAAGTTAGCAAGGCGCTATCTTGCCATACCCGCTACCTCTGTCCCTAGCGAGAGGGTATTTGCAACCGCTGGGGACATTGTGACTGCCAGCAGATCTGCACTTACTGCTGAAAATGTGGACAAGTTAATTTTTCTGGCAAAAAATATGAAGGTTGAGTAAAAGTGAACAGGGCTTCATGCTGGAACTGTTATTGCTGCACTTTACTTGTTGAAAAGTTTTGTTAAAAGCTGTTTACAAGGAATTTATTTTTTTAATAATATTTCATACATTTGTTGTTTATTTGAAAATTTTATTTAACTTATTACCAGGCAGCACTTTGCATTTATTTCATTTTCCTGTTTGTATAAAACAGTAAGTTGTTACAGTAATTTGTTGTTTACAAATAATAAACACCCAAATGAACAACAAGAAAATTTAGGTTTTGCATTTTGTTCCCATACTGTATCGAAAATGAACCGAACCGTGACCTCAAAACCGAGGTACGTATCGAACTGAGATTTTTGTGTATCGTTACACCCCTAATATACGTGTATACATATATATATATATATAGGAGGCACATGTGGAGGAGGAGGCACACTTAGCATGTCAACTCTGAGTGTGGGAGGTAGACTATGTACTGCACAGACCTCACCCACTCCACATACCAAGCTCACACTATCAGACCAAGAGCTCTTCAAAAACATCATGGATTGTGATATGAATGGGCAAACTGAGAGTCTATACCCCATTCCTCAACCCAACCCAGGACATGTCATCTGTAAGGGTCTACAAGATGATGTGCTGGTTGTGTTCCCAGTGTTCAAAGAGACCATAAATAGAAAATTTTGAAAAGGTCCGGTGTGAAAGATGTCGTGGGATTTAGTGGCATCCAGCAGTGAAGATTGCAAATTGCAACCAGCTGAAACTTAGAATTCCTTCAGTGTTTATTGTTCAGGGGGGTTTTACGAGGAGCTGGATTATCCACAGAGGTCTCCTCCTCTCCAAAACAAACAGACCAGGTGATTAAAACTGGTAAAAACACTTAATAAAGCAGTTCCATGTTGAAAAATCAATGTTTTTACCACACTGGCATCTTATAGGAGCTTCTAACAGTGGTAGCTGACAGTACAATGCAAGAATGCATAAACACCAAAGGCACATCCATGACTGCGACGAGATGGAGAGATTCCTTGGGAACTTCTTGGCTATTGCGAGAGCTCTCATCACACTCATATCAGCATTGTCAGCGTAGCCTACATAATGCTGTGATGTCTGTGTTGGTACACCAGGCAGCGCACATGATGCAGCGGTATTCAACACGTCTATTCCGGTAAGTTGTGAAATACACTCACCTGACACTGGAGTGATTAGCCTACCTCTCTCTAAGTTCACACCGGTGTGTGTGTGAAGTAGAAGTAGGATTCGGTAGCCTACGTCATTGTTTATTCGCTAAATCTGTTTCCATTGCCAAAAGTCGCTAAATCTGTTTCCATTGCCAAAAGTCGCATTTTCCTAATATCGATACGCTGACTTTTCCACCCCCTCCAAGCGTAAAAACTTTTTTGCGATATTTCCGCCTTTTTCGAATTTCTGGCGTTTCCATTCAAGTTTTTTTCGCAATTGTTGAAAATGCAAATAAAAATAGGTGGATGGAAACCCGACTAATGATATACATACAGACATACAGAGGATCAGAAGAAGCAAAATAATAAAAAGCTAAAATGACCACTTTTTGGTTATATGCCTCTGTATGCCACCAGTCAAGTTTCTTTTACAGTTTACATCCATGTCTGTTAAAACATGGATGCTTCACACACATCTTTCCTCCGACAGCACAGAAGATCTGTACAATCAGTACAGTGTCAAGGTGGACACCCAAGACTAGTGTCACCAATTCAGTATCTGACCAAATGTCTCCCCTTCTGTCTGAAGAGGATCAAGAGAGAGACCCCACCCCCCTCCCTCTCTTTCTCAAACCCAGACCAAACTCAGATGAAAGGTTTAACAAGACAATGCTGATCAATTATAAACCAAGATTCTGGTACTGTATTGCCTATTTCTCACCTCAGATGTCTTAAAATTATATTGTAGTGTACTGTTTGCCTGTAGTAGGAGAATATGTGGAAAAGAAGCTGGTGCCACACTGTTTCCTGTATTGTAAAAAAGGAGGCTGAAAAAACTCAGATCAAACAGTAAAACTAAGCAGTGTTGATCAAAAATGAGCTAAGATTTTGTAACTACATTGCCTTTTTCTTGCATCAAATGTTTTAAGAAACATATTTTAGCTTACTGTTTACCTGCTATAAGAGATCATTTGTTAATATCTAGGTACCATATTGTTTCCTGTGGCAAAACAGACAAGCTCAAATTACATCACCCACCAGCAGAAGCATTTCTTGGTACACTGTGGTGCAGTGCATTGTGGTAGTTGTTGGTTTTCCTACCTGTTGAGCAAAAGCCAATGCCACAGCCCCTTTTCTCTGTTTTCTCTGGTCATGAAGCATCAATTTCAAAGTATTTGTATCTTTCTGCTGCATAGACAGCCCAGTCCTAATAAAAGACTATCTGTCAAGCAATGAAATACGCCTTTAATGCATGCTGTATGCCTGAGGCTGCTGTCAAAGACCTTCCTTAGACTTTTCACAGGCTTCACAAGTTAAAAAGTCAAATAACCATAACATATTATCATATGCACATTACCACAAATAATTGCGAGTTGTGTTATGCCAGTGGTTCCCACCCTTTTTCTTTAAAGAGGCAACAGATAGGATTCTGGGTTTTTTAGCTTGGCGCCACCTAGCGTCAGCGGTGTTGCTCGCACTGTCGCAACGACCAAATTGACCGTCGGGATCAGAGATAAACAATAAAATGTAGGCTGTAAAGCCACCGGTATACTTCTATGTACGTATATGTAGAATGAGAAGGTGCGTGGACACTCTACTAAATAAATAAGTAAAGAGACTGAGCAACAATTATCAGATTTATTTGAAGAAAAAACAAATTAGTAATGCAAATAATTATACCCGAATGCACAGTACCAGTACAAACAACTCACAGTAAATTATACAGATATGCACGGTATCATTACAAACAACAGTAGACACGTAAGGGATAATGTATAGTGAACCGGTGACAGTTGAAAAATACTTCCCGACAGTGGAACGGAAACCTGACGCACAGCAGAGTTATTTTTCAACTGTCACCAGCTCACTATACATTATCCTGTTTAGAACATGGGTTACTACTAAAACATTCAAATGTTACAACTGGCATCAATATTATTAAATTGCTGGCAGAGTGTATTGACAGAGGAGAGGCGTTCACCAGACAAACAGGAGCGGAGGAGAGGATTTTACTTCACTTCTCCCGGTCGGAGAGGGGCTGCCATAGAATGGCAACGAGGATGTCAGCCGACCAACACTTGCTACCCGGTCCCTGGTTGCGGCGATTTGCAGCCAGTATAGTACAGTCCTCTCTCGTCAAGCAAACATTTAGCCGTGTTACTTACTGATTCATTAGAAAGTGTTGTTTATGGGGTAGCGATGATGTGAAGGTGGTGATGATGGTCTCTAAGCCTAGGCATAGTCAATGTATATTTTCCTTAAGTCAAAAGATTTCCAAGACTTTGATGGGTAAGGATTGTCACTGGATAACCCATCGTGACAGATGATGCCTTATCATACATCAAAGAAACTCCTACCATTGCTCTATAGCACAGTGGTAGCCCTAGCTCTACTTCTGAATAGGCAGTGGCGTAATAAGATATGGTGGGGGTCTCTGTACCAGATCCGTCTGTAAGAATGGTGCATTAACTTCTAACGTTAATTTTTCTATGTCCTCTGCACTTCTATCTCTCTTAACTTTTAACTTCTGTCCCTCATTTTCAAATAACTGGAGAATACCAAGCTCTGTTTGTCTTTTTGCATTACGTTTTTTGTCCTTTTTTTTTTTTTTCTCTTTTGATCAGCCTTATAAGTGGACACAAGCACCGTCATTGTTTTACTTACTTCTGGGTTAAGGGTACCCTCCACTGGCCATGGTTGGTCAATTTCAGATCAGCGCTTCTACCATTTCTCCGATATTTTTGCAATACCTTTAACTAAAGGATTATTCTTCTGCACTATTCCAATTTTAATAAAATGCATCAACTGGTCAATCCGTTGCCAAGCTTCTCTTGTAAATGACTATAACATAAGACTTATGACTTCCGGTGTAGAATTAGTCTAATCTAACCTATAACTGAAAGCAAACTAAAATGTATCAACAATAACAGCTATACATAAGTATGCACACAGTCAGAAAAATGCAGGTTTTTTTTTTTTTTTTTCTTTAAAGGAGTTCGTGGATAAAACAGCACTGGCCTTGATCAGACTGGATTCAGGAGCCGCCCACACTGTCGTCAGCAGACCTCAATCCATATGACACACTGGCCAGCTTCTTGTCTGCACCTTGAAGGATCCCAATTTAGACACACTGTCCTGTCTCCTCCCCAACTCTCACACACCATAGGTGGATAAGAGAAGACAAGAGAAAACAGATAAAAGTTTAGTATCTTTTGAACCTACTAGGTCCTTATACACACTACAATAAATTATTTAGTGTGATTTATGCTCATTATCTACCAACACTTAGGACATTTTTACACCAAATGTTTTTTCTCCTTTAAACTTACAGCTAATATCAGATATTACTCCTAATCACAATACATCATTAATGTAGAAATTGTAACCTACTTAACTCTAATACCATCGTAAATCTTTCAATGATATATTATTATCCTCAAGCTGTATTTCTTAATACTCTTTTTTTACTTCAAGTTTATTCAAATAACCTATAGACTTTCAAACAACCAACGTCAAATCATAATGATCTAACATGTTGTCCCTCATTGCATTACCTTACTAGGAGAAACGGAAAGGAAGCGCCCTAGCACTTTGCCCTGTCAGCAAGATCAATCCTAATTACAGTCTATATAGGGCATCCCCCCTTTCTCCACTTTTAAATTTAGCAAGATTTTTCAATGTTACAATTCTCAGAGAGTGAACATCTAGCCCTATTTACTAAGGACCAAATAGTCTTCATATAACAAGTTACCACAACATGAACACAGAACACCCATTCCGGCCGGAGCACACACACTCACTCACACAAACTTACTAAAAATATCTTCACTGTTCTAAACACTTCTCCTCAAACCATAAATGTCCTTCTTGGGGCTCATACTCTTTTTAACCACCACAAAAACGTCCCCTTAAAGAGGCTCATCACTTTTATCAAAGTCAGCTTCAAAGGCTCATAGGTTTTAATTCATATTAATAAAGTCCTCTTTTCAAAGGCTCATATGTTTCTACTCTATATTAATAAAGTCCTCTTCTCTGAGGCTCATATGTTTTAACACTAACAACACATAAATCTCCTATTTCAACCTCAACCTATACATATCTATTCGTTATGACATCTATCACTTTAACATAGATCACAGTAACCAACTCAGTTCACAATCTTCACACACAACCAAAAGACAGCTGAAACAGCACCTCACACACACACACAGACAGGTCACTCATCCAGCAAACAGAGACACATTGGTCTAATTCTCACAATAATTCCACATTTCCCAAAACACAGACAGCATCCAATCCTTGATTCTCAAAGTCAGTCATTCTCAAGTCGACTCATTCATACTTTCCTATAGCATGCTTCCTTTTTGCCGCTCCTTATTCCCTTTTTCCTTATTCTATTTCTTTTCTATAAATTTATGCTACCTTAAGAGATGTAAATATTCAATGCACAGCTGCGTCAAATATTTGTCTGTCAACAATCATTACGAGTGGGAACCTACAATTGAATTTTTCATTTTACACCTCCAGTTCCCAGAACTGACCTGAAATTCACCTAGTGATATCCCAGGGTTTATGGCCCATCTAACATCACCTCCTTGAGGGCTTTGTCCAAATCTGCGGCTTATTTTCCTTTAACTATATTCCTATTTCTCTTCACTATTCCTTTATCTTCTTTATTTCCTCTATTCACTTTTCCTTATCTCTTTTCCTTATCTCAATATCTCATGTTTTAACCTTACAACCAATTTCCCTTGGGCCCAGGGTTATCACTATCCTCTTTATTTTTAACCAAATTCCGACTATATCTCAAAGCCTACTTTCACGCAGTGACTAATATACACATGTCTTACCATTATGAAGGTACAGGGCCCACCTCTTCATTAACTGCGCATGGTGTTATTTAGCTCACCTTATCGTTACTAATCAGGCTATTCTACATTTCATCAGTACTTCAACTGTTATTTCTTCTTTACTTATTTCACTTCAACATCTATTCTTATTTATTCTTATCTCACTTATTTTACATCAATCTTCTATTCACTATCTTTCCAAAGACAGACTCCTTACAGTAATGCATTATTCACTGTCTTTCCTAAGACAGACTACTCCCCCCTTTGGCGCTGGACACAGCGCTCTAAACCCCCAATTTAGAAGGAGAAACACCCCCATCACCAGCACATCATGGCACTCACACACACTCATGGTTCTTTCCAGTGTGACCAAACAGCAGACACTCACAACAGCCTCAACAAGTGAATGAGCGAACCAGCACTCAATCATATGCGACATGCTCACCGTCCTCGTCGACTTAGTGCGGGAGCAGCTGCACTGAAGCTGAAGGCAACTCTGCAGGCCACAACACGTCCTCAGTTCATGTCGCCAAAATTGTCCTTTCTTCTTCTCATCCTGTTCGTGACGCCAAAATTGTTGTTTATGGGGTAGCGATGATGTGAAGGTGGTGAAGAAGACTCCGCTGACACCGTCTTGCTTGCATGAAGAAAAGGTTTATTACAAGTCGTACAGCATCTTATCAGGCCCCGGACCGCCTGAGAGAGGGTTTTGAAGCCAATATGAACCACTCTGAATAACAGTCACACAAACCCTGCTTATATAGGGGAGTTGTTTTTGTGAAATGTGTGACAAGGATGAACAGAGCACAAATAGACAGTCTAGGTGACTTCACCAATTCTTGACCATAGCCATAAATAACTTCTTGACCCTGACCGAATATGTTTCAGCTTGGGCCCCTAGCTGGTCACCTGTTCCACAACGTCAAAGTGGACCTCAATACACTACAAAAGAAAGCTAGCTGGACATTGGTTTTGAAGCCTCTTTGGTCACGGAGCTCCCTCCATCTCTTGAACACCTGACTGAGGTTTATACTTGTTTTTCCTCTTCTTTTATCACTCTCATTTTTGCTCTTCTTTGCCTCCTCAGACAGAGAAGCTCGTTTTCTTTCGCTAGGCCGTTTTTCACTTGTCTCCAAACTTTGTCCGTCTGCCATTGTGCTCATGACTCAACTATCTTATGCCCAACTCCTCATAAGGACCAGCTCCAGTCCCTGATTGGGTGATCGACCAGTTTCGCAATACATGGCGTGCTTCCTGCCGTAAAGCAGATTTTTTTCGCGAAATTTCACCCCCAATGGCAGAAGCTTATTACAAAGATTTCAAAGCCACTAAGTAACCTGTGTAAATGCTGATAGTCTGATTTTACTGTGGCCACTACCCTGTGCAACTCACATTATTTTCATAATGATATATTTAGAAAAAATGCTGTCTGTTGCCTCTTTAAGGGACCGCTCTTCTGTCATTGAGTAAACTGATGACCCCTGGTTAAGGGGCTTATCTTATGGATCATTAGTGGACACTATTGCAGGGCTCTCAAGTTTTGGTCTCAGTTCAGAGTGAGATTTTTGCTGGGCGGTGATGGGGGGGCACCTATGTGGCAGGCCTTGGGTATGATAGTTTATAAATGATTCATATTTCAAAGAAGTCATCGACCATCTATATGTGTTTAAAATAGCTGCTGAAATTAACAAGGATTCTTTTTTAATTTTGGGGGGCATTTTGCCTTTAATTGACAGGACAGTTAAGCGTGAAAAGGGGAGAGACACACAGGGAGTGACATGCAGCAAGGTGCCACAGGCCGGAGTCAAACCCGGACCGCTGCAGGAAAAGCTTTATGAGATGCTTGCTCTAACCACTAAGCCACCAACTACATCTTAACATCAATTTTTTCGGCTAAAGTTCATATGCAGTCAAAATGTTAGGTAAAAGTTGATATTCCCCAAGATAAGCTCTCATTGTTTTCCTTTTGTGCAACAAGTAATTTCATTCAGTAGGCTACAAAATCAAATGATGACATGACTAACTGTACACATGTGATAAGGCAACCCCGTCTTGTTTGTGCACCCTGTTCTTGCTGCGGTCAGATCACCTGTATCTTACCCAGATACAGCAATGCTATTTTCTGATTGGCTGATAGGTAGCTGTATGTTATTCTTTGATTGGCTGGTGGGTAGCTGTGTCTTATTTTTATTGGCTGGAGTATGGGAAGCACTTGTTGATCCCCTCCGGCAGCCACAGCGTCTTGCAACACGTTGCACTGCAATTATAGCGATGTAACTTGGTGGACGTTATCATAATAATTTTTTTATGCGTGAGAAATACCAGGTGTGGCGGGTGAGAGTGTGAAAAGGTTCAAATGCGTGTGTCACACTCTCAAAGCGTGAGACTTGAGAGCCCTGCTATTGTAATCCTGTGTATTCTTCTTCTTTCTTCTTCCGAGGAGATCATACTTCCCGTAGGTGAAGACTCACCAAACTTTGCACAAAAGTCCAGTCTCATGCCAGATATCTTCAGCTGTAAACTCAAGACAATAGTCCTGATGGTGGCGCTACAGCAAGCGTCTAAAGTTCAAAACTTTGAAAATTCATAACAAATCAACCATATGTTCTACAACTTCACAACTTTAATCAAACTGCAGCCTCTCTCCTCCCACAATTTTTGCTCAATTGACACCAAACTTGCTTCAGAGCATCTTCAGACTGTCCTACAAAAACTACATTTCTCAGATATTTGATTTATCAAAAACTTAGCCTACAGTGCATCAAAATGTTTGACTGTAAACGGTACTGTAAACATATACATGCAAATTCTTGCTAAATAAATCTTCAATGTTCATGAAAAAATGACAAAATTCATTCTTCAGTCATGGTAGATCATGTGTGGTAAATTTCAGAATTGTATCTCAAAAACTGAATTTTTGACAGCATTTTGAATTTTGCTCTAATGTGAACAATTGGAGTCGATGTAAAAATGGCAAATTTAAACATCAGTTTTTCACTTATGGAGCAAATCCATCATTGTTACAAACAAATTACCAACATCTCCATGCTGTCTAGATGCAATATGTGTATTTTCAGATTTTTGTCTTAATAACTGAATTTTTTACAGTGGTCTCAAATCTGCCTTTCCATGCACGGATGGCTGCTTTCCTACACAACATTGAATGGCTTACTCAATTTGTGAAGCCACTGTTGAGTTGCTACTTGCTTATTAGCTCAGAGCAGTAGATGACTATCTTAAGTTCCGGAGGTTGTGGGTTTGAGCCTCAACTGGTGCAGAATCCATATTGTAATGTAATCATCTTCTTGTGCTTCTTGTACAATACCTTCTGTGCTGTCATTTCTTGATTAAAAGTGATTTTTTTTTTCCATTTGCTGTATATTGTTTTTGTTTTTTTCATCTCAGACTTTGTGAGACTCAGTTCCTGTAGGGGAGCCCTGGAACGTTTTATGTTTACGGCTTTACTGTGATAACATTTTCCCCTCTGAATCACAGGCAGCGCTGTGTAGTCGTGCCACCTTTCCCCTGCCCACTAACAAGACACTCTCTGTGAGTTTGCTACACCGACAACTCCCACACTAATGTCCCTTTGAAATACCAGTTTATTTATTCTTGTGTACTAAATAGGCAGTGTGCAGTTTAAGAAAGCTCAGACTGACTGCAGGGAAAGGCAGCATCTGTTTTAGTGGCTGTCACATCTATAATTTCTTGCTAATTCATGTTTCTTAAATTGTACTCATGTTTTCATGCAAACTTCCTTTGATGACACAGTATCTCTGAAGTCTGTGTTATATTTTCTCTCTCTGTTTTTTTTGGCTTTCTGTATCTTTGTTTTCAGTGTTGGATTTTATAGAGGGTGACTCCACACATTGGTCACCTTTTCATTTGCAAAACTCAGATTTTAGCTTTTAGCTTTTGAAATGTCCATTTTTTTTGTTTGTTTTTAATCCACACGCATTATCCTTCTCAGCTAGAAGTGCTTTTAACATTTCTGCCCAACCGTCAGTCCAAATAGTCCGAATTCCAATTGTGGTCTATTTGGTTTAGTGCATAATGGTCTACTGGACCACGTAGTCCTCAGCTGTCTGTATAGTATGGTGATAAAATGTTGACATTTATTGTTGTACAAAGTTATAAGTGTGATTATCTAAATCCATGAAGATTTCACTTTATGTAACATTGTCTCAAATTTTCTGGCTCCAGCTACAGCCAAGATGGTAGAGATTGGTATATCCAGGCTCCAAAACATCCTTTCAGCACAATTTACATTCCCATGGTGTAGCACTGTATTACTGATGTACAGGTGGCAGTAACACACCAAGATGTGCCCCCCCACATATCAGGATCATCGCTCCAAGCGTGGACGAGAGCATTTATGTAAACAGGAAGAGGTACCACAGTATCAACATGCAAGTAGTGTTTGATGCAGACTACAACATCTTGGATGTGGTACCCAAGTGGCCTGGGTCCACCCGTGACACAAGGATCCTAAATGAAAGTGGCCTGAAGCAGCTGTTTGAGAGGCACATTGTGCCACCTGGGTGTCACCTAATTGGGGATAAGGGATATCCCTTACGCCGCTGGCTTCTTACCCCTTTTCAGATGCCACAGACACAAGGCCAAATGAACTATAACAGGTTAGCCCAACAAAATGCTTAATTGTTTTAAATGTAAAATGTTTAATTAAGTTCATAGAATATGATTTAATAATATTCTCATCACAGGGCACACAAAAGCACAAGAAGTGTGGTGGAGAGAGGGATTGGCCAATGTAAGCGCAGATTCCATGTTCTGCATTCAGAAATACGGCACACTCCAGACAGAGTGTGCTGCATCATTATGGCATATGCAATACTGCACAATATTTGTAAGGCGCGCAATGTCCCACTCCCACCAGCAGACGATGATGATGATGATGAGGGAGGAGATGGAGATGCGAGCGTCGCTGGCAACATCCATCCATGTGATGGGGCAGCCTTCAGACAACACTTCGCCAACCTCTCCTCCATGCCTTTTAATTAATTTATATTTATTAGTCACTCAGTATTTTTTAATTTTTTTAAAGCCAAGTTGTAGTACTCCTCTTGGAGTCACAACACTTTAATTTGCAGCTTAATTTTTTGTCTCCACAGTGCCTGCAGATCATCTGCGTCCTCTGCTGGGCCGCAATCACTCACCCCGGCCTGAAAAATAACAGGTAGTGAGACGGCATACTCAAGATGCAAAAAACTTAAGTTGATTTTTTATTTTCACCCACCACTTGATGGATGCCTATTGCCACACACAAAGTGCTTGGGCCTGGCTGCACTGCATCAAAAGCACAGGGAGAGTGCGCGTCGAAGATGCCCGGGTACACAGGAGACTCTCTTGGTGCATCTCGATCCAAACTGAAAAATAAAGAATATGGCTGAAATATCAGAAATGGTTCTATTGTTGTTATGGTTATGACTTAACAAACACACATTTTAGACATTTACTCAGCAGTAGCCTGGCAAATATGCAGCAACAATTACATCTCTCACCAAAACTCACCTAGGCTGCAACGCAATATCCCTATAGAGTTGTAACAGGAATAATTTGGAAACTCACCCTTTTAAAAGCAAATTAGGCTTCATTGCAGCTTGATCCTGGCCAGAGATGCTGGCGTTATCTTCTCCAATTATGTGCAGCACAACCTCTGCAACTGCGCTCAAGTCTTTGCCAGGATTACATAGATATTAGCGAAGAGAGTAGCATGCAAGCAAATGAAAAAGAAGCACTAGGCTACATACCAGTGCACATGGAGCAGGCCTTGAAAGCTGCAATTTCAGTTCTGCTTTTCGACAGAACGTTGTACCATTTTTTCTCGCAGTCAGCTAGTGAGAGATGGCAGAAGGCTTGAGAAGCATTTAACTGATTTGCGATGTCTTCCCATGCATTTTTTTTATGATGGCTCGTAAGCGTTTGGCTGAACTTGCCTTTAATGATAAGCTTCCTTTCCTCGATTAACTCCACTAATAATAGTACCTCTTCTCCTCTCCAGTTTGGTTTTCGTTTTGATTCCATGTTGGTTTCAGCTTGGTGGACTGTGGCTGCAGTATATAGAGCCACTCAATTAACCGCACACCAGTTTCAAGTTAGTTGCCTAATTAATGATTTGGAAAGATAAGGAAACATTTATTTTTGATTCATTGCCAATGTATATGTTTTGTATTATTTGTAGATTATTGTCAAAATATAACGCCCACTGTCCATTTAACTATTCACTGAGATATTTCTATATTCATAGATAAGGGATTCCCTTTCTATGGACTTGGAAGTGACCTCACCTAAAATTCCGTTTACGGCACATAGTACTGTCGTGATTCAGCTCTGAGACTGACACTTAAGATTCAGTCCTACACTTCACTAAAAGTGTGAGTAGGACGCTTGATAACTAACTTTTAATTGCAGCTTTCAACAAAGATTTTTTTTATTCATAAGTCGACTCTTAGCAGTGCTCTTAGGAGTAATTCTAAGAAGCTTGATAAATACAGGCCCTGGGCCTGCATTCACAAAGAATCCTAAGGCTAAAAGTAGCTCTTAGTGACGTCATTCTAAGAAAAATCTTAGAATTCTTAGGCCTTAAGAGAGCTCCTAAGGTGAAAACTGTTACAAGGAAGGAGGAGGACTTTTAAGAAGCCTAGAGTATCTTAAACAGAGAAGATGGCAGAAAGACAGAGGAGAGATATTCTCTGTATTACTGAACGACAGTGATTTAATAAGACCCTACCGGCTTGATCGTGCAGGGATAATGTTTGTGGTTGACTTCATCAGGGATGAGCTTACTTTTCCCACCCAGCGTAGTTACACAATTATGCCCGCTTTGGATTGCAGCACGTACTAGCGCTTCTCACACTCAGAGCTTGTAGCCTACATAAAAGGAGAGGGAATGACACATTGATTTGTCGGGCAATGCGCTCCCAAGTCTGGCTCTTCACTTGTGCCGTGATCCCAGGACCGAATTTGTTCTCCTTCACGAGCTGTGCCAACAGCAGGCACTGCTCTTCTGTCCAGTTCAGCTTTCTCGTTCTTTTTACAAGGAGGCCAGCAATCACAGTAATTGCTGACAGCTGAGTCTGCGTCCACCATTAATATCAAATAGATTAAGTAGTAAAATTACCAGCAGGGCGGGTAAACATAACAATAAGCAAATCAATATAATAATCGGCATGTGAATGAGGTACGCTCAAACATTTTGAAGCTGTGTAACAATTAATTTAATTTTGCATCATGACATAAAATTATTTTCACGATTACACATTTCTTAATACAGTATAAGTTATGATCAGTTGATTTCACTGTCCATTCATTACTAGGAGCACATTTGTTTTTCTTTTTTTTTTTCTTTTTTCCTTTTTGTAACAACCAATCACAGCTTTTAGAAGACTGCGTCATACCTAGCAACGGGGTCAACCACACATCCTCACTAAGATAAAAGTTTCTGTCCCCTTTAGGCTAAGTTAGGAGCGCTCTGAGAGGACTCTGAGAATCTTTGTGAATACGGGCCCTGCTGTCTATAAAAGAAGTCAACCCCAGATGCACAGAATGTTCCAAACCATCCAAATGTGCTCTTATCCAGGTGTGCTGATGAATCCCATTTGATCATACGTAACCTAACCTATGAGTACCTAGCATTGGTAATGCCCCCTAAACACTATATAAGGGCAGGTGTGGTGTTGTGTGCAAAGACTTTGGCCCAAGGACTGGAGAGATGCCACCAAGAAAAGGCTGTAAGAAGAAGAATCTCAGCAGAAGTGAAATTGATGTACTGTTTAATAAACTTCAACAAAGTAAATGTCATTTGCCAGAGTGTCAGTACTGGTGTTAGTGGAAAATCAATAACCTTGCAATGGCAAAACATTTGTGATGCTGTAACCATCAGTAGCAGTGGTGGAGGAATTATTCAGATCCTTTCCTTCAGTAAAAGTACTGATACTACACAGTAAAAATACTCTGTTACAGGCAAAATCTCTCTTGAAATTTTTACTTTACATTTACATTTAGTAAATAAGATAATTTAAATAATTTAATACCAAAGCATTTAAACCCTCATATTTGAGAAGATAGAACTATGAAATGTTTTTCATGAAATATGATGAACAATTATCAGAATAGTTGCTAACTAATTTTCTTATCAATCAACTAATCATCTCAGCTACACTTGTACATGTTCATATTGTTTGTGCGCCTAAATCTTTATTTGTAAATTAACTAAAGTTATTCAATGATAGTAGTAGTGTAAAAAGTACAATACCTCCCACTGTAGTGTAGTGAAGTGTACTCAGTTAAACTCCACCACTGGTTAGCAGAGGGACGCACAGTGTCTGAAATTACAGTCAGTGGGATCAATGAATAAGTATAGTAGTATTTCCTTAGTCCTGAAATTAAATAATCCAATCATTATAATTACTCTATAACACAATCTAAGTTTGATTAAATGAAACTTGTACATTTTTTGAATGTTTGTCAAATATAAAACGTATTTTTCCTTGTGTTAAGCAGCAATTTGTAAATAGTGAAAAACAAAATATTTTTCTCTTATCTTAGTAAGAGTGCTCTCGACCACCTGTAAATTTTTCTTTTACTTAAGAGAGGAGAAAAATAAGAAAACACTGGTGAATCCCACACACCAATAGGTACTAACAAAATAAGTACAAATCGTGAATACAAACAAAAATAAGAGAACATTTCTTCATACATCATTTCTTGCGTGAGGCCCACTGTGGTTTTTTGGTGAACACAGTAAACATAATTACTGAAGGTAAACATAATTTTTGTTTGTTTACAAGAAATCCACTTGTTGCATATGTTGAGACCTAGAGATAAAATGTATTATTTCATTTACATTTTAATATTTTACATGTTTAAAATTTAAATGCAAGTGAGCTAAATAACTTTTTTTTTAAGTAAGTAGATGCTACACTGTATTTTCAGTTTATTTTATATTTTTCTGACTGAGGTCAGAGTTCATGTGATGTCATTAGCCGGCGCGAAGAGGGAGGTATGGTTGTTGTTGTTGTTTTTTTACATGTGCGCTGCGCTCGTCGATGCTTGTCTCCTTAAAGAGATGTAGAACTGGGACAATAAATGTTGCCAAAGAGAGAGACGGAGTCATGTCTGCTTGAGAGTGCAACATAAATTTGGTGTTTCCGCCCGGTTCTGTTCAGTATCTCTTTGTGGAGTTCTGTCCACTGTACTGGATGGGAAGGTGGCAACTGAGCAGATTTACGGCTAAGCTCCCTTTTCTTTTGACTTTGCCTCAGTTCAGATTTGGGCTTTGCTAAGAGTTCATAAAGGGGCTTGGCTGTCCTCGAAAAGTCTGGGATGTAGGATCTGTAGTAGCTAAGGAACCCCATTAGCTTTCTCACCTCTCGCACAGTAGTTGGTGTTTCATGTTTCAGTGCTTGAACCGCTTCTGCTTCTTTTGGGTTCATCTTGTATCCCTCTGCAGCGATGACACGACCTACATAACAGACCTCACTTTTGAAAAAGTCACATTTTTTTGGTCGCAGTTTTATGCCACACTCTTTCTGTCTTCTGAGCACTTGTCTCACATTTTGAATGTGTTGATTGAAGCTGGAGCTAAAAACCAATACATCATCCAGATATGGGACACATACAGAGTATAGAGACTTCTGCACCATTTGAGATGATCTCCATCGACTACGTGCATCTGGATAAATGTAAGGGAGGTGAGGAGTACATACTTGTAGTTGTTGACCATTTCACTAAATATGCGCAGGCATATGCGACAAGGGACAAGTCTGGGAAAACAGCAGCCAGAAAGCTCTTTGATGATTTCATAATGCGTTTTGGTTTCCCAGCCAAGATACACCACGACCAGGGGAAGGAGTTTGAAAACACTCTCTTCCACAAGCTCCAAGACTACTGTGGTATTCGCCACTCCCGCACTTCTCCATATCACCCTCAAGCAAATCCTGCAGAGCGCTTCAATAGAACACTGCTCGGAATGCTCCGTACGCTGGAGGAGTCTCAGAAGTCAAGGTGGAAGGAGCACCTTAACAAAGTGATCCACGCCTACAACTCAACCATGCATGAGGCAACAGGATTTTCTCCATTCTTTCTCCTCTTTGGCCGTGAACCAACACTACCAGTGGACCTGATGTTCCCCAGGAGAGGAGGGGAGAGAAACCACTCACAGGCGGGCTATGCAGAGAAATGGAGAGAGGTCATGCAGGAAGCATATGCCATTGCAAGGCAGAATATGAAGAAAAGTGCTAGGAGAGGACAGAAAAATTACAATCAGCGTGCATGGAGTTCAACACTTGAGTTAGGTGATCATGTCCTGGTGAGAAACCTCACACCCAGAGGTGGCACTGGAAAACTGCGCAGCCACTGGGAAGATGTGGTTTATGTTGTCAAGGGAAGGAAAGGCCCTGATAGTCCAGTGTACGTGGTTGCACCATTGCAAGGAACTGGAAAAAAACGTGTGTTACACAGAAACCTACTCCTGCCGTGCCCCTACCTGGTTGAAGAGCCAGAAGCAGGTGAATTCAACCTGAAAGAGAAAAAAAGTGGAAACAAAATGAAACTGAGAACAGGAAGACAACATACACCCAAACACAACACTTACCCAGCTGATACGGACAGTTCCAGTGAAGAGGAGTATCAGTTGGGGACAGCAGTGAGACATGCGGCTCTGCCCCTCAAGGCAGAGGCAAAAGAGTTCTGCCCCAGGAGTGACACACACAGAGACAGGCCTGAGGTGGCGCTTATACCCGAGGAGCACTCTGAAGAGGAGCACTCTGAGGAGGAACATGTGGAGGAGAAACATGGTGCGGAGGGAAAGAGTGATGCTCCAGCTGTGGAGCCCGAGGAAGAACAGGGTGATGCTGAAACAAGGAGAGAAAGGCCTAAGAGAGTCGGACAGCCCAGGCGTGTCTACACCTATGACCAGCTAGGCCAGCCAACCTTTCAACAGCTGAAAACCTGCCCCGTCAGTGTGAGAGAGCCTCTGAGACCAGCCACAATCTGCCGACCAGATCATCATCCATGTATCCTTTTTATCAATGAATAGAGATACACACAAACATACCTACACCCATGAGGCAATTTAAAGAGCTTTATAAGTTAGTTTATTTCTGATTTGTTACATAAGTTATAGTTCAATGAGGTAATTGACACACATTACAGAATATAAAAACAGGTTATCTGAACATTTGTTTGAATAATAAGTACAGAAAATGAGCGGTGCTATCCTAGTGGTTTGAAGTCAAGACAGTAGTGTGACACATACTGTAACGAAGGAATTAGTAGTGTGTACAATTATAGAATAGACTGACATGGCTATGAAATGTGTTGACACAGTCTGGGGTGTAGATGGTATTTTCCTTGTCCCATTTGTGAAGATTTGGGGGGCCCACCAATGCTTCTATGGACTATGCACTCCTCAATACTTATGGATTATGGACATTTGATCCTGTATTGTGGCCATGAGAGACTTTTGCAAGGAAGAAAAAGATTATTCAGATAGGACAACCTCATCATCCTGTAAATGAAGAAATGTGCTGTGTGTTATACATACCTGTTTACTTAGCTTTTCACAAAGTGTTCAATAGATAAGAGGTTAAGAAAATGTTGGTAACATTTTATTTAGTGGGGGAGGGTGTTGAGACCTAGAGATAAAATGTATTATTTCATTTACATTTTAATATTTTACATGTTTAAAATTTAAATGCAAGTGAGCTAAATAACTTTTTTTTTAAGTAAGTAGATGCTACACTGTATTTTCAGTTTATTTTATATTTTTCTGACTGAGGTCAGAGTTCATGTGATGTCATTAGCCGGCGCGAAGAGGGAGGTATGGTTGTTGTTGTTGTTGTTTTTTTACATGTGCGCTGCGCTCGTCGATGCTTGTCTCCTTAAAGAGATGTAGAACTGGGACAATAAATGTTGCCAAAGAGAGAGACGGAGTCATGTCTGCTTGAGAGTGCAACACATACCTTAGCCTCTCTTTGGAATGGACATGTCCATCAGTAGCTGCAGCACACCTGCTAATGCCAGACACACAATGGCCAGGTTATTACTAGTATTGCTAGCACTGTGGCCAGTTATTGCTGCTCCGTGCTCCCTGCTGTCATCACTCCTATTAGATGCTGTAGAGGAATGTGCGGGCCACAGCTTCCCTCGGCCCTGTGCTAGGCAGCTGCCAGCTCAAATCATGACTGCCTTTTGTACAGGCGTGCAGCCACCACATGCAGGATGAGCCTACTTAATCATTAACTTTTATTCATCTCAAAAATTTATGAGTTTGTGGAACTGCCTCCTCCTGCTAATGAAAACCCATCCAGCCAAAGCCTCCTTTAAATAGATGACTACTGGAATAAATTCCTCCAAATGGATGTTTTTATACCCAGTCCTTTGTAGTTTTTATTTTAGCAAGTATCTATTTTCCATCTTTCACAAATTATTCTAGAAAGATGACATGTTCAACCTAGAAAACCATTCCAGCAGCTTTCAAATCCTTTAAATTGTATGCAAATGTTTTACACATATGTCTGTCACATAACCATTAGGGATCTAGTTACACGTGTCATGCCAAGGTAGTTACCCCCGATAGAAAGTGTTTCCCCTGGCCACGCATGCATTCAGCGAAGGTGGAGCTACAGTGCTGTGCTTGATTTCACTCATGTAAATGAAAACTACCAACAATTGCATTGTTTAATTCATTGTTTCAGTGTTGTAATTTATCAACGAGGTTTTGCAAAGTAACACATGGCTCATCCATCAAATCAAATGCTTTTATTTTTCTGTACGTCTTAACGTCGTATTACACACTGCACTGAACTGAAAAAAACAAGGCAATCATGAATTTTCCTCCTGTAATTTGACATCTAATGCGCTGTAATTCAAGCTTTTGTAAGGAGGGGGGAGGTGGTAGAAACCTCAGGAAGAGCAACTGAGGAGGGATCCCTCTTCCAGGACGGACAGACATGCAATAAATGTCGTACAGAACAGATCAGCATAATAAATTAACCGTAATCTGTATGACACAATGAGAGAGAGAGAGACAGAGAGAGAGAGAGAGAGAGAGAGAGAGAGAGAGATGCAGGACATCCTCGGTAATGACAGTAGTAGTATGTATACATATACACAATGTATCTGTACAAACACAATATACCAATACAAAACATAGCATAGCATATTAATACATTTATTAATATATTTTAATAAAGAAAATGCTTGATTGTTGGTTTATTTGTCACACACACTCACTCTCTCTTTTATACCCACAGCCATCAGACTTCATAATATTTTGTTAAATACATGATCTTACAGACTTTTTTGAAATTTCCTTTGGGGATTAATAAAGTTCTTATTCTTATTACACTGACTGCTGTCATCCCTCAAAAGTCGTAAAAAAAACCCATTTTCAATATTTACATAAACACTGAAATTAATTTTGGTATTGGTATTATAACTATGAAAATGGGACTGTGGGCAAGATAATTTGAAAAAAGATAGAGAAGAATGAGCAGCAGGGGATATTTGCAGCACAGCTGGTGGAAAAGTGAATATGTGCACAAAGGTATGCTATACATAATATGCTATACTATGTTTTGTATTGTGTATATTGTGTTTATACAGTATATCCATATCTATATCTATCTATCTATCTATCTATCTATCTATCTATCTATCTACCCACATGTATGTATGTATGTATGTATGTATGTATGTATGTATGTATGTATGTATATATATATATATATATATATATATATATATATATATATATATATATATATTCCACTCTGGGGTTGAGGTGAATAAAAGAACTGTGTTGTGACCTAAATAACATGCTGTTGCTATCTGCAGAAAGTATTAAAGCATGAAATCCTGCATTTTTGATGTACGAAAGCATCCTGTATCATAACTACATGTGTGCCGTTTGTAACAAACCAAACCGCGTGAAAATCAGTTGAAAGTTCAG
The DNA here is from genome assembly GCA_035609425.1 of Epinephelus awoara. Classification (NCBI taxonomy): domain Eukaryota; kingdom Metazoa; phylum Chordata; class Actinopteri; order Perciformes; family Serranidae; genus Epinephelus; species Epinephelus awoara. The sequence continues at coordinate 40,892,467 of CM069302.1, read as the reverse complement.
TGAGTTATTCTATTTTGCTTATGCATACAGCTCCTTCCTCAATAGAAGTGAATGCACTGTGGAGGCGAAGCGAGACCCATCCAAGATGGCAGCCAGCTGGGACATCGGCTCCAATAGGCAGCGGCAGTCAATGCGGCGTCTATGTATATATGTCTATGAGTGGTTATCGTCGTCTCTAGTTGATTCTTTGTTTAGCTTCCGGTCACAGAGAAATGAACGCGGAGCACGGACAGACGGCTCCGCCCGTATCCGTATCTGTATTGAACGTTGAGCATAAATGGGCCTTAATACTGAAACATCTACATCGCAATAGAAGATGTTTAAAGACGGCGGGGATGGCGGAATCTGGAAATACGGAACCGGAAATGTGTTGCTACCAAGCAAACCAATCACAGCCGTGCCAGTCTGCGCTGGGTCTGCGTCGCCTTGGCGCGTAGTTCCATTTTTGGGGAGGTGCATGTCAGGTTACGCCGGGGGCTACGGCGAGCCCTCTGCGTAGCCCTGTACCCTACGACGTAGCGATGTCGTCGATTCAACGCACGACCATAAATCAGGCTTTAGGATACAGCTTTACTGAGAAACATCACAACATTCTAGAACCCACTACATAAACACTCTACTGGTTTGATCCTTATGGCTTCCTTGTAATTGAATTGATGACTCTTACCGATGTATGGAACAGTTTGTGTAGGGAAGACCTGGCCAACAGGCTGCAGCTGAGATGGAGCCACAGCGGTCTGTGTGTACGAGTAAGGCTGTGAAACAACACAATGCTCTGATATAAAGAGATACTGAATGACAAAGTTTGTCTATGATGTACTAACTGATGATAAGTCAGTAGGAAATATACTAAAATCTCACCTGAAAGGCATGGCTACTGCCTGACAGCCCAGGTTGTGGGGCAACAGTGGTCATAACAGGAAGTAAGGCAGAAGGTGGAGCAGTGTGCAGATGAGGATGTACTGCAGGAAAAAAAAACAAATGAAACAGCTCAACATGATGTACACCATCATATGAAATTGTGTTTTTGTAATGCTGAGCTGCAGGAGGAATGCAGATATTAACAGGCAAAAGAAGCTTACTGTGTGCTGAAGCTAGAGCAGCAGCGGAGATCTGCACTTCAGATGGAGCTGCAGGCCGATCCTTTGCTCTGCTGCCACTGGTGTCCTGTAGATCAATGCAATAGTGGCAGAAAATCAGTCATGACACCAGAGTTGAGATTGTCATTTAACAGGGGCAAGCCAATGCAAGTGATGAACTCCAGTATTTTAATACTCCTATGATTTGTAAACCTGAGGAAGAGTCAGTTCATAAAAAATTGATATATAAATATTGTAACCTCATTTGTCTGAGCTTTTGTGCAGACTGTAGCAATAGGAGCTCATGTTTCTCATTCTAATGTTTTTTTAAACACATAGGTATGGGTTTCAGTCATGAAATGTGAGGCTGTCAGGCTTACAACAAAATTTTAACTCCCTCTCAAAAATCATTTCAATTCTTTGCTATGATTAATATTCTGTTTAAAATGGTTTCCCCACATAAAAAGCAATAATAAACAAAAAACTCTTAAAAGGGGCTGGAAGCACATCTCCTCTTTCTCCCTCAATGAGGTATTATGAATCTGGCCTCTGCCCCACCCACTGTCATGTTCGTGTTTGTAATGATGAGGCCCTGTTCGAGTCGAGCAACAACTTCTTTAATCACCAACATCGTTTCCTGCATACATGTCTCTTACTCTACCTGTTAATCCGTGTCCTAAATTGACTACCAACTGGTGGTGCCACCCAGTGGTCAAAACATGTCATAACATTCAATCACAACATCCCCCTTTTTCTCAGGCAAATGCATTAACATGAACTATCACATCAGCTGTCAGTTACTTTAACCCTTTCTCATTCAGTATGTCCTTGCTACACATAAACAGTGAACAGTGTATCAGCTTGCATAACCTAAATCAAAGTCAACACCAAACCAGTTATAATACATTCACAACATCAACCAACATACATTTTGTTCAACAGGTTTAACATGTATGTCAAATTCTTTGTTTTGTTTTTTCTCTTATAATTATTAGTTATAAGTTCAGTCTATCAGGCTTTCTGATTTCTCTTGTGGACCTTCGCAACTCAGGAGTAGGTGTGTGAAAGTCAGTGCTACAGTCCATAACAGGTGTGGGAACTACCTGATATTCACCACAGGTCACACTGAGCTCACCAACAGTCCCTTGTGGAGTTTTTAACAGACTGCGACGATTGCGTCTGAGGATTTGTCCATCATCAGTTCTCACAGCGTACGATCGTGGAGCTACTTCTTGCAGAACAGTTGCTCTTGTGCTCCATCCATCAGCATCCTCAATTCTGACTGTGTTGTTGGTTGTCAGTGGAGGAAGATGTTTTGTTGTCCGGTCATAGAATGACTTTTGCCTCATTTTCTGCTGTCGTAGCTTATGTTCAATCTTTGCAGGATTCTTTTGCTTTACTTTGTCGTTTGGCTGACTCGGCAGGGTAGTTCGAAGCTTCCTCTTCATCAATAGTTAAGCTGGTGACAGACCGCACTGAAGAGGTGATGCTCTGTAGCTCAATAGAGCCAGGTATGGATCCGAGTCACTGTCAGCTGCTTTCTTTAAGAGTTGCTTCAGAATGTGAACCCCTTTTTCAGCTTGCCCGTTTGACTGTGCATAGTGCGGGCTTGACGTCACATGCTTGAAATCGTACTGCACTGCAAACTTCTGCCATTCTTTGCTGTTGAAGCATGGGCCATTGTCGCTCACCACTGTGTGTGGAATGCCATGCCTGGCGAAGATGGATTTTGCATGTGTTATGACACAGGTTGATGATGAGTTTGCTAATAGCGCCATCTCAGGGAAGTTTGAGTAGTAATCAATTACCACTAAATAGTCTTTACCCCTGAGATGAAACAAGTCCATTCCTACTTTATGCCATGGTGCTGTTGGCAACTCAGCTACCAGCATAGGCTCTTTGCTCTGCTTGCTTCTGTGTTTCTGGCATGTTTCACATTCACTTATAAGCGTTTCAATGTCTTTGTTAATTCCAGGCCAGAAAACCGACTCTCTCGCCCTCCTTTTGCACTTTTCGATGCCGAGATGGCCTTCATGTATCCTGTGCAACATGTCCATTCTCAAAGCCTGCGGAATGACAATCCTGCCCTTTTTCAAAAGCAGACCGTCCACAACACTAAGCTCACCTCTGACATGGTAAAATTGTGGACACGAACCAACTGGCCATCCCTCATCCATGTTTCTCATGACATGCTGTAGCTCCACATCCTTTGCTGTTGCCTCAGCAATCTGTCTCGACTTTGTGTCAGGCAGTGCAGCCGACACCAAGTTCACGTGAGACTGTATGTCCTCGTCAGTTGCACTCACACTGTTGCCTGCAGTTGCCCTGGATAGAGCATCAGCGAGGATCAGGTTTTTTCCCGGAGTATATATCAGTTCAAAATCATACCTCTGCATCTTCATCATTAACCGCTGTATCCGTGGAGACATCTCATTCAGATTCTTTTTGATGATGGCTACCAGTGGTCGATGATCAGTCTCAGCTGTGAAAGATGGCAGGCCGTACACATAGTTATGAAAACGCTCCAAACCATACGCCAGTCCCAAACATTCTTTTTCGATCTGAGCGTATCGGCATTCGGATTTTGTCATAGCCCTAGAAGCATAGGCTACTGGTTTCCAGTGCTCACCCTCAGCCTGGAGTAGAACGGCACCAATGCCATCTTTGGAAGCATCTGTAGACAGTTTTATCCTCTTGGTGTGGTCATAAAATGACAACACTGGTGCTGTGGTCAGTGTGTTCTTAAGTTGCTGCCACTCATGTTCATGTTCAACTGTCCATTTAAACTCACAGTCCCTGTGCAGAATGCAAAATTGCAGGACTGCGCCTTTAGTCGTAAATCCGTCAGGAAGCTATCGAAGGGCTCATGTTCCCGCTGTGTACGAGACCGAAACACGTACCTCTCGTACGTCTCGTTCTTCTTCGGAGAACAGTGAGCATCAAATTTGCTCAGCACTGCATCCAACTTTTCATCATCACCAGGATTGTCAAACACGAACGTGTTAAATACTTCTATGGCCTGTGGCCCTGCTATCGTTAGCAGCAGCAGCGCTACCTTTCGTGCCTCTGGCTTCGTCTCGAGTCCCGTAGCTGCAACATACAGGTGGAACTGCTGCTTGAAGGTGCGCCAGTTTTCGTCGACATTCCCCGTTAGCTTCAAGCTTTCCGGCGGTTTCAAATCCATGTCGTCTCTCACAATTTACTCCTGGTACCATGTCATGTTCGTGTTTGTAATGATGAGGCCCTGTTCGAGTCAAGCAACAACTTCTTTAATCACCAACATCGTTTCCTGCATACATGTCTCTTACTCTACCTGTTAATCCGTGTCCTAAATTGACTACCAACTGGTGGTGCCACCCAGTGGTCAAAACATGTCATAACATTCAATCACAACACCCACCATTGCTGCTTGCGGTAGGTTTCACTTCCATGTTCCGCATTCTCCAGTGTTGCAACTGACCGCTGAAAAAGCAGTGCACATAAAGATAGCTAGCCTTAGGGTTACAGGAAACATTGTAGCAACTCAGACATTCGTGTTTGAGCCTTAGTCAGACCCAGACTCAGATGAGGAGTCTGTTGTGCACAAAAATCCATGACTGGCAGACGTGACAGAATGATAAGTTTACTTGTCATCTTTTACTTGTTTTTGTTATGTGTTAGCTTACACGGAGTGAAGAACGTTAGCGCTGTATCTGTTATATAACTACAACTCCCATGATCCCACGCTACTTCGTGTTGTCGTCAAACACGTCTTCTGTTATTGTTTTGGTTTGAGACCCCTAGGGCAGAAAATTACATATTGCACGTTTAAAATAATAAAATACTAAATAATAAAAACATGATCCGTAATACCTGAAGATGCAAGAAAAATGAATGACGTTTTCTGTCAAGTTATGTCAAGCCAGGTGTACGCTGCTGAATGTAATGGTGAAATATTTTTCCTTTGAATGGTTTATGGACAGATTCATGGATGCTTGCATGTTTTTCATTGATGACTACAGGTCTGAAATAAATTATGCATCAAAGACAAGAGGAATAATTGGCACTCTTTAAAGGGTCTCATTCATGAAAAGTGAGTAAATCTGTGTGTAGATTTGCACATAAAAGCCTACTCTACTAAAAACCTACTCCGGATTCAGGAACGCCGCGGGAAACTCAGATTTGATCGTAAACACGTGTGTATGATCATGAATGCCAATCCATCGTAAAGTGACAGCGCGCTCCCGGTAATCAGCAATGAGCATAAATCCCCGCCCATGAATAGCCAATGACCACCATATAAGGAGGTGTAGGTGCATCCTGTCAACCTGTCAGTCATGGCGCAGAGAAAGAAAGAGAGATTTTTTTTCTGAAGCGGAGATCGAAATAATTTTGGGTGAAGTGGACAACATGTGGAAAACATTTTATTTTCTTCAGTTAGTGGTGGTGTGGCAGGGACAGGCAAAGCGAAGGCCTGGAGGGAGGTAACAGATGCTGTTAATGTTGTCTCCGTAGTACAAAGAACCAGAGGTGTCAGAGGTGAAGCGTAAATGGTTTGATATGAAACTGGAGGCAAAGAAAGGCATAAGCACACACACAAAAATTACAGCGGTCACCAAACAAACATAAGATTCATTTGTGGGGTTTTGAATGAAGTGGGAACGGGAACCACAGATGTTATGTGCGTAATGGATAAACTAAATCAGTGATGGCTGTCGGAATGTAGAGCTATTTAACATTTATTTTAACAAACGATAGGCTACGGATAACATATAGCCTACAGCAGTCTGTATGCATCGTCCTCAAATTATTTGAATCTTAATAGCCTAAAGCTCTGTTTGATACAACGTAAATTAATCATTATCGAATCAGATTTATTCATTCAAACGATCGTCCTCCTTCCACCTGCTGCCCCTGCTGAACCCAGGCATCGAGGCCGAAGAGGTTGTGATCCGGCTGTCCTTACGGATATTTTTATTATCATCCTTCAACGTGTAGAAAGAACGTGTAATCTATTGAGTCGATTTACGTAGATAATTCACAATCATGAACCTAATCTGGATCTTAAACCTGCTAATTGCCAAATAATTTAACTAAATGTGTTTTTAATAATTTGTCATGTTTAGATTACGTGTTTCAAAGGCATCTGTGTTTTGTCTACATAACAGAGCGCAATACGAATTAAAATTGTCATTTCCAATAGTGACAAGCAATATTTATGTGCTTTTCTACATTTACACAAGCACTAGGAGTGGTCAGGAGCAGGAGTAGATTTTGTTAGTAGCTACGAAAAGATCGGAGCTACTAAAATATTGATGAATGCGGACATGTACGTAAATTTCCGTCTGCAAACAGTTTACACACAAATTCCTTCTGCTCACGTTTCATGAATGAGACCCTTTGTTTTCACCTGATGAACAGCATTTAGTGATGTCACGCAAGCCCGTCAATTAGTAAGTAGCTTGTCTATGCAGCCCCTCAATAGCTTTAAATTTAGGCTTAGCCACTATAGAACTTACAATAGTAAATAGCAATATGACAAAACAAAACCGAATGAGCATGCTTCATCTAGAAAACTGTGTTGTCAAAGTGCCTATGAATAAATTTTAAACTAAACAAACAGGTGTTGTATATATTTGAGGAGACTGCAAATGAAAGGTAAGTGAACATGTGGTAATACATGTGGTAATGGTGAGGGTGAATGTGTGAACCTTTTGTGTAGCTGTGGGCGCGGCCATCACAATAACAAAAAAAGTCTCTCCAGAAATGAGGACTCTGTGTGCTGGGATTTTTAAAGGTAGGCATATTTTCCAGCTATACTTCCAGAGATCTTACTCAGCAGATTCATGTAACTTCACACACACACACACACACACACACACACACACACACACACACACACACACACACACACACACACACACACACACACACACACACACACACACACACACACACACACACACACACACAAAATCTAATAAGGGTCAAATCATTTCTAAAAAACATCCTCTCCCAAAAGGTTCATTTGTCCTTTCATAGTAAAGGTTGTGAAGCTAAGCTAATGCAACTAAAATTGACAATTTGCTATAAGACAAATAAAAAAAACTTCTGATCATTTATTGCTGTTAAATGATACATTTAGGGCCCAATTTAGATGGTCTAAAGCAGACGGCAGAGGGCACATAGTCCATGTCGCAAGTGTCGTTGCTATTTAGATGCAGACGCAGTTGTCATTTTCATGCCCTGCGCCCTCGTCATCTAACTAGCAAATGAACTTGCGCTTGTCTGGGTGTGTTGGTCTAAAAATGAGGAGTGGTCAGGCGCAGTCATGGCGCGTTGCTAGTTAGATGACCGTAAAAAGCAAATGCGCCAGTGACCAACAAAAACCTGGTCTAAAGTCAACGGTGCAGTGTTTCGGTGTTAAACAACTTAGTAATATGTGTCTCTAGGCGGGTGCACAACGCGCGTGCACTCTGCTCAGACACACACGGAGCAGCCACACATATGCAAAAGATTATTAAAAATATGATTACAATGTGAAAGGTTATTATTGTGCACATTAAAATATTTATCAGAAACACGTCTTAATGGTCAGTCATTAATCAGAATGATCTAATCGCAGTAATAATGATCATCATAATTTGTAATAATGACAAATGAAATTGTGAAATTATCTGACCAATCAATCATTTTTTTTGATTGAAAACCAAAGCCCACACATTGCATTTATTTTAACATGTTATACTAGGCTACATTATATTATAGGCAGAACACGGCTGGAAACATGTGAAAACAATTAACAAACGTGGGTGGGGGAGAAAACGCTGAACAGGTTCTAGCTGCAGGATCAGCACCTTGGGGAGCTCCGCGGCAGTCCTGACAGCTGTGCGCTGTTATATGATGAAAAAAGGTTTGAATAATATTCCACAGATATTTAGTAAGATCCTTCTTGTATTAGTGATCCCACGCCTGCTTTACCTCGGAGAGCTTGGGTGCCTGTCTGCTGTCCCCGTAGATCTGGTTCTGACGGGCCTTCACCTCCCGCACGAGGAAAGCCGTCCCCTCAGCTGTAAAACACTCACTCTTTCCAGTTGGTAGGTCCGCCATCTAACTAGCTCTCCGCCGTGCGCGCCAATCGCGCCTATTTTAAAGGGAATGAGAGGTGACACTCTGATTGGCTTATTGAATGATACGCCCAAAACACACTCATGACTAATTCACAGAGTAAGTCCAACGCTTTTACTCTCCGCCATGGCGCACGGTCTGAAAACGCGCTGTCTAACTAGCAAGTGACTGGGACACGCCCATGCGCTGCACGCCTTGCGCTTGCGGTTTAGACCATCTGAATCGGGCATTTAATGTTATCCATTATATATATACTGAAATAATTTTTTAAGTATGATTTTTTTTACTGTCTAAAGCCATGCTCAACCAAACAGCCCAGGGGTAGCATGTATTTAATAGATAACAGACCCTTTAGGGACCCCACAAAAAAGTAAAGCACAAGAGGAGGTGACGTCTCCAAAAGGTCCTGTTGGACAGACAGGAGATGAACCAGTCCAGACCCATATTATTAATGCCAACATAGTATTTCAGACAGCTGATTAAGACATTGTGGTCCACTGTGTCAAAGGTTGAGCTGAGGTCAAGGAGAACTGAAAGATATGGGCCTGTGTCTGCAGCAAATAGTAAGTCACTGCTGACCTTGACCAGAGCAGTCTCAGTGCTGTATGAAAACCACACTGATATTTTTCAGGCATTTGATTGTTGTTCATAAAAGACGTCGAGTAGAGACAGTGTGCTGTGATGTCTCCGAAGGATGATTGTTTAAAAACTCGAATTACTGCTTTTCGGTTGTATGCCTCTGTGCACCAGTCAAGTTTCTCTTACAGTTTACATCCTGTGAAAACATGAATGTGTCACTGTGATGATCCCTGTGTCATCTAGGGGTGTCTCTGCTGTTAGTCTGTCAGGCCTGTCTCTCCCAGGCTGACTTGATTGTAACTCAGTGCACCTGGGCCTGGTGCACTTAAAGTGATAAAAGCTGTGCTCATTCATTCACCCAGTCTCTGCTTCTCCCTACAGGCAACCACTCTGGTCTGGTGAGCTGATGTTTTAGTTTCTTTGCTTTCATGCGCTCTCCAACACCTACGCATACACACTCTCACACACTCATCATTTAATACGTACACATAGTACTGATATCACTGACATTCACACTCCATATGTTGCTCTTATTTAGTTATTTGTTATATTTGTTAATTTGGTCTAATTTGGTTTGATTTGTTTCTAATAAAATACCCTTTGTTAACTGTTAATCATGGTGTGTCTCCCTTTTGTTATGGCCACTTGAGCCGGGTCGTAACAGTCACGCACATCTTCCCGCCAGCAGGATAGAAGATCTATACAATCAACATAGTTTCAAGGTGGACGCCCAAAATCAGAGGCACCAGTTCAGTATCTGATCAAATATATCCCCTTATGTTCCTGAGATATGACGCTGAGTAATGGTCAGAAAAGTATTTTATGCAAAACATTATGATGTCACAGTGCAGCTGACGTTTGACGTTTTGGATATAAAATGTCATCACTTCATCATTATATCCTATTAGACATTTGTGTGAGATTTTGTCATAATTAGCATAAGAACTATGGCCAAAAACATGTTTTGTGAGGTCACATTGACCTTGACCTTTGACCTTCAACTGCCAAATTCTAATGAATTTATTCTTCAGTCCAAGTGGACGTTTGGTTAAAATTAAAAAAAAAAAAATCTCTCAAGTGTTTTAGAGATTTCATGAGAATGAAATCGATGCAAGATCACACTGAAATTTGACCTTTGACCACCAAAATCTAATCAGTTTATCATTTAGTCCAAGTAGATATTATTGGCAGATTTTAAGAAATCTCCTCAAGGTGCTCTTGAGATATCACATTCACAAGAATGAGACAGAGGCAAGGTCACAGTGACTTTGACCTTTGACAACCAAAATCTAATCAGTTCATTGTTTCGTTCAAGGGGACATTTGAAATTCCCTCATGGCGTTCTTAAGATATCGAGCTCATGAGAATGGGACAGATGGACAGACAGATGGTTGGGCGGACAACCCAAAAACATAATGCCTCTGGCTACGGCTATGGCATGGAGGCATTAAAACAAACAAAATAACAATATAATATGCTGCAGTTGTTTGTTCAGTATTTCTGTTTTTGGCAGCCTTTAACAAATTACCCGTTTCCCATTAGGCCTAAATCTTCACAGAATAAATGTTGAAACTTGACAAAAGAAGTCCAAGAGTCTACAGTGGAACTTTAAATCTTTAAAGTACAGGAGTGAATATTAATCTGTAGGTAAGCGATGATGACTGTTAGAAATTACTACCATGAAGGAAATTCTTTTATCTGCAGGCATCACAGGACTGATGTAGTGGTGCCTGTTTCCTGTCATGGGCATCCAAATCCATTACAGATCATGACATAATCTGCTCACACTCATCTATGAATTCTAATACTGATCTGGTGATCAGTGTGTACAGTATGGCCAGTGTGTGTTTGGAGAGGAAAATGGAACTCTTTCAGAATGCAGTGTACCAGGAGCTTTATAAGGACACTAGTATGAGGAATGTTGCGAAGACGTAACCTGTGGAGTTGGAGTCATGACTAGGGCTGGAGTGCAGCTTTCACACACGTACATACACACTCTCACACAGCTGATTTCACACTGAACATATATGTACATTTACCTAATCGCATATTCCTTACCAACAAATGTGCAAAATGTGTTGTGGTGTCCTTAGTTCTTCTTGCATCTTCTGTATACAGATGAGCAGGCTTAAAAAAGGATAAACACCTGAACAAGACTGCTGTGGTGTGGTTGTAGATCAATAATATTAGAAATAAGAGTTAAAGTCTGCGGCCTGTAAGCTGCCTTGTGTTTGGCTCAAAATGTAAAGTTTGTCCATATGGTGGTGCCAGAGGAACAGAAGGATGTGGTTCATCACTTTGAGAGCGTGAATGTTCTCATTAACCCTTTGAGCTCTGCCAAAGAAATATTCTGCCAGTGCATATCTTGGCATTTTTGGTTATTGTGATGTTACTTCTTGAAGTATTTTCAAATGCTTCATATACCTGAAATCTGTACAGCCTAAGCTAAATGGTTATTCTAAGTCAATAAACCATAATAATTGGTAGAAGTAATGAAATTATGTCAAATTTAAAATATACGGAAATCAGATTTTTTTCCCATCAAATTTAAATAAATCATACAAAGCATATTGATCCAAAAGATTTCTTAATGTAGAAACATGATCAAAATATTTCTTAACACTAATAAGTTAACAGTAAGTTATTTGAACCATGTACATTTCTTAGTTTTTGAGATATGCTCATTGTTATGATGAAACTATCAAAGCTGTTCTGATTTCGATTTCATCTGCATTAGAAATATTTCCCATGCCTACACTGGTATTTTTTGGTATTTCATATCCCTAAAATCTGTACAATCTAAAAGCCAAAAGGTTATGTAACTCAATAAACATAGTTGATAATAGTATTGAAATTGTGTCATAAAAACAAACAAACAAATAAAAAAAATCTTGTGATCCTCTGGTGTCACCACATGATTTCACCATCTTTTGGACCACTTTTAGGATAACGTAACGGCATCATGCATCACAAGCGGATGCATGATGGCGCAAAAGTAGTCTCAGCTTTCTGTTGATGCAAAAATTAACCCTCTCACTAATGTAGTTTTTATTTCATACAGATTTTGATCGATATGATCTCTCATGGCCATGATGAGACCATACTATGGCATCACCCCACCACATGTAGCACAGAGTGGTTACATCCTTGCATATGGATAATGTGATGGCGTATGGACACAGGTCTCAACTTTCTGCTGCTGCTGCAAAAAATGCTCTAGCTAGTATAGTTTTTATTTTAGATCAATGTTTAACAGGATCATGAACACAACAACCCCCACCCCCACCCTCCTGTGGCCGCTGGCAGGAGGTCCATTTTTAGAGGGTTTAATATAATGAATATAATGACAACTTGACTATTACACTATGCTATGTATCTACTAAGCCTAGGTTAAATTAGTCTCAAATGGGCAAAGTTTCGAGTTACTATAATTTTCCATTAGTATAATATTTACTAAAACTGATACAGAAGATATGAGTGAACCCAGTCAGTGTTAAATGAATTGACTCTGGATGAGACTTACTGGAAGGCTTTTTAAGACCCTTGTTCTACAAAGCAATACACTTGAACAAAAGTGTTCTTTGCTACTGAACATTCAATATTGGTTGAAGAGAAGACACTATCTTAACATCTCTGCAATCACTGTAATGTAAAGTATTAGTAAATAACCTAATACTGTCAGCTCATGAAAAATGTCAGTGATTTAATGATAAAGGCATTGAGGAGATGTGAAAAGATCGGTTAAACTTTTGCAAGATTAAGGTAACTGGCCCTCTTAAAGGTCCAGTGTGTAGGATTTAGGGGTTATATTGGCAGAAATGGAACATAATAAATATGTTTTCTTTCGTGTAGAATCACCTTACATGAGAATCATTTTTTCATTCCCTTAAAATGAGCCATTTATTTCTACACTGACAGCAGGTCCTCGTCTGCGGAGATCCCAGTGTTGCACTGCCATGTTTCTACAGTAGCCCAGAACAGACAAACCAAACACTGGCTGTAGATAGGCCTTTTTGTTTTCTCACACTTTCACACTTGGGGCCCTATTCAGATGGTCTAAAACGCAAAGCGCAAGGCGTGCAGCGCATGGGCGTGTCCCAGTCACTTGCTAGTTAGACAGCGCGTTTTCAGACTGTGCGCCATGGCGGAGAGTCTAAAAGGGTTGGACTTACTCTATGAATTAGTCATGGGTGTGTTTTGGGCGTATTATTCAATAAGCCAATCAGAGTGTCACCTCTCATTCCCTTTAAAAGAGGCGCGATTGGAGCGCACAGCGCAGAGCTAGTTAGATGGCGGACCTACCAACTGGAAAGAGTGAGCGTTTTACAGCTGAGGAGACGATAAATGTGTCTCTATATCGACTGTCCTGTCACATCTGATGATAGAAGGGGATTGGCACCGTTTGGCACGTTTGGCATGTGTAATGGAAATCCAACCTGATTTGATTAACACAGCTGAGTTCACATCCCTCTCAGTCAGCCACAAACAGCCACAGCATCAGATAGGGAGTATATATTCAGCACCTGTCATCTTAGAAAAGTTAAAAGAAAAGAAACAGAGTGAGACTGCGAGAGAGAAAGAGAGAGCGCGCGCGCACAAGAGAAATGCTGTCAACAAATGAATGGAAATTATTCAATTTATTTTATTTTAACTTGGGAGGTTAGAGAGCCCAGCTCCCCCTCCAGCATCCTGAACCCATATATTCGGACACTGCGAGCAGACCTCCCGGATTATGATGAACATTATTACTGCGATTAGATCATTCTGATTAATGACTGACCATTAAGACGTGTTTCTGATAAATATTTTAATGTGCACAATAATAACCTTTCACATTGTAATCATATTTTTAATAATCTTTTGCATATGTGTGGCTGCTCCGTGTGTGTCTGAGCAGAGTGCACGCGCGTTGTGCACCCGCCTAGAGACACATATTACTAAGTTGTTTAACACCGAAACACTGCACCGTTGACTTTAGACCAGGTTTTTGTTGGTCACTGGCGCATTTGCTTTTTACGGTCATCTAACTAGCAACGCGCCATGACTGCGCCTGACCACTCCTCATTTTTAGACCAACACACTCAGAGGAGCGCAAGTTCATTTGCTAGTTAGACGACGAGGGCGCAGGGCATGAAAATGACAACTGCGTCTGCATCTAAATAGCAATGACACTTGCGACATGGACTATGCGCCCTCCGCCCTCCGCTTTAGACCATCTAAATTGGGCCCTTACTGTCAGCTACCATAGTTAGAAACTCCTCAAAGACTAGTGTGGTACAAATATTAAAACTGCTTTAGTATGTGATTTTTTTTTTTACCAGTATTAATCATGCGGTCTGTTTGTTTTGGAGAGGAAGAGACCTCCTGAACAGTGAACACAAATTTCCATCAGTAATCTGACACACTGGACCTTTAAGTGTTAAACTGGCTGCTAATTCATAACACACTGTTCCTGTGGTTAAGTGATGTCTTTTTAGTTGTGGGTGATTGGCTCAGATATTACTGCATCTCTTCCTGCATGCTGTGAACACTTCTTGTTTATCACTGTGATTGCTGTGAAAGTGAACTTCACAGTTGTTCAGCTGGATTTGCCATTTTTGTTACTACATTTCAAGGAAATGTAACAATGAAAGGAGTCTGTAGAGGGAAGAAAATTGTAAATACTAGGTGGTTTGCATTTGAGGTGTTTTCACAGTGGCAAGTTACCTTGTTAGAAGTTTGTAAGAAAATGTTGAAAACACTTTATGACTGACTCTTCATGCTTGTGGATGGTATCAAATATCGAGCTGAGAAAACAAACAAGAAGCAACAGCGTGATGAATGTGTTTTGGAAATATTTGCCTGGCCAACAAACAATGGTTGGCACAGGGCCAGGCAGGGGGCTGCCAAACTGGCAACCCCTCCTCCACTCCCTCCTCCTCCCGCTCCTCCATCAGTGTCCAACGCAGCGTGTCCAGTACACACATCCTGCCTTTGTGGACCAGGAATTCTAAGAATCCAGACTGCTGCCCTCCTCCCCACTTCTGCCCAACAAGGTGCTCTCACCCTACTTCCCTCTCACCCCCCCATCTCACCCCACTCCAGTGTCCTGGTGGTTTTACAGCCCAGTCAGTCGAGTGTCTGGGGGGCTGCATGTGGTTTGATGTTGTGCACTCTGCACACAATAACATCACCACTTCAGTCTCGAGTTATAGCATCTTCTGGCAGGTTGTGGGCTCTGGTTTGGTCCCATCCACATAGGCTACTACGAGTTTGAAGAGGTTTTCAGGGTGGGCTGTGGGTGCTGAGGTTAGTCCTGTTTCATCTAAAAATGGGGGCTTCTTTCATAGCAGAAAGTGTGAAAATGCTTCTGAAATATCATGGCAATAAAATTCTTTATTGAAATCCACAAAATTATCACATCTCTTTTAATGTAAAACTGCATTGCTAGCTCATTGCTAACTTAGAAATTTTGTTGGCACTTTCACTTCTGGGCCAAGGAGCAATGGGGCTGATCATAGACTGACGTATTGGTATGGTGGGTGGGTCACGCAACTACTCCAGCTGCAGTAATACATGTACCTACTCTGGAAGCTTAGGGACACTGGATGTACAGTGTTTTATTTTGGTGTGAATTAAAGAAGAAGAACCAAGAGAAATTGTAGCCTCCTTATTATCCACAAGCCAGACGCACTGGAGAACATTATCAAATAAGAAAGTAGGGTTACAACAGTTCTCTAATTTCTCCCAAATGTTGTGGTTTTAAAGTTGCTACAACGAAATGACTGATGAGTCAAAGGTTCTACATCTGCATTTTTCTGTGATCAGCCTGACAAACAATAAC
This sequence comes from Epinephelus awoara, assembly GCA_035609425.1. NCBI lineage: Eukaryota > Metazoa > Chordata > Actinopteri > Perciformes > Serranidae > Epinephelus > Epinephelus awoara. The sequence continues at coordinate 40,876,879 of CM069302.1, read as the reverse complement.
TGCTCTTGGCAACTACAACTGAGGTGTGATTTTCTCCTCTCTTTGGATTGTATATATGATGGTTTTTTACAGACTTTAAACGTGCAATATGTAATTTTCTGCCGCTAGGGGTCTCAAACCAAAACAATAACAGTAGACGGTGTTTGATGACGTCATGAAGTAACGGGGGATCATGGGAGTTGTAGTTATATAAACAGATACAGAGCTAACGTTCCTCACTCCGTGTAAAGCCTGATTTATGGTCCTGCGTTGACTCAACGACGTCGCTACGTAGTTGCCGTGACGCCGTCGTGAACCCTTCAAACTTCTCCGTCACTCCATTTCATCGCGGTGCAATTCACCGCCAGAGCAGTAGGAGGCTGCGTTCCTTTCCGGAGTGGTTATCGTCGTCTCGAGTTGATTCTTTGTTTAGCTTCCGGCTTTTCCAGTCACAGATAAATGAACGCGGAGCACAGACAGGCGGCTCCGCGTTCATTTCGTGGCTCCGTATCCGTATTGAACGTTGAGCATAAATGGGCCTTAATACTGAAACATCTACATCGCAACAGAAGATGTTTAAAGATGGCGGGGATGGCGGAATCTGGAAATACGGAACCGGAAATGTGTTGCTACCACATAGCAGTTCCATTTTTGGGGAGGTGCACGTCAGGCTACGCCGGGGGCTACGGCGAGCCTTCCGCATAGCCCCATACCCTACGACGTAGTGTCGTCGTCAATTCAACGCAGGACTATAAATCAGGCTTAACTGAAACCGACCGTGGCAGTTTTTTTGGCAGAGCGAGCTTCAGCAGCAGAGAAATGCTCATGGACGAGGTATATTACTGAAGTTATATTCACTTAATGTTTCACTTTATGCAAATGAGGTCCGTCGGCCTGTGTAGCAGCCCGAGCCGATCTGGTACCTACACCGGATCGTCAAACTCTGATCTAACTATCAGTAGTAACGGCTGACCAAATGTCCTCTTTTGCCTGGACATGTCCACTTTTCACGTCCCATCTGGGGCGTCCAGGGGGTGTTTATAAACAGATTATAATGTCCGTCTTTCCGCACGCGCAGTAATCAACTGAATTACTGTGTTACAAAATGCTGTGTAACTGTTAATGACAGTCATAACCAGTGTGGCAATTACATAAGCACAAAACCATTGCAATAAACCATTGTACATAGTCACACCAATGTTACCCAGATATGATGCACCACTTAGTATTTAGAAAATTTAGACTACTGAACTGAATATATAGTAAAATAAATGATTAACTCCACATAAATAAGTAAAAATAGTGTGCAGTTCATTTACATCAGCTCAGCATGATAGAAAACTATCGTTAGATGTTGTGGTTAGCCAGCCTCCGCTCCACACCACTCCGCAGCGGAGGCCACTGGCCGGAGCGCTGGTGCCCCGGCGGGCAGCAGTGCTTGCAATACACTGGTGGAAATGATTAATATTTCGATAACATCAGCCAGATGTTTGCCTGCCTGTCTAGTAGAACACACGCGAGGTTGGCGTCGAATTGTAAGTTAGTCCTAGATGTTCACGAAGCTCTCTCCATCTTGGAAAGGCCACACCAATATTTATCCTGGATTTAGCTCTCCTCTTCTTATCCCAAATTCTTCTGGGATCGCTTGGTTGACCCGTATGTTTCCGTTTTACCGGGACAGCTTCGGTGTCAGAAGGTGCAGCAACAGTTAATGCATAACCATGATCCATAAGTAGTTAGTTTAGCCTAGCAACAGTAAGGTTCATTCTTCTTCTTCTTCGCCGTCATTTAATGTCTATTAACTGGAGTTATGTCGTCATTGACATGCGACCTAATGACACGGTCCGTTACTGTTATTAATATTTCATATTTATCTGTGTTCGAAAAATTGTTGGAAACATTTCTGATAATTAAAGTACACATGTGTGTGTGTGTGTGTGTGTGTGTATATATATATATATATACATAACCCACCTTTTTTCATTTTATTAAGGCTTTAAGTTACGCATAATTAAGGGTGAGCTACTCTTGACAGGCTGTCGATAGTGTCCTCAGCTTCTCAGTCAGATCCACCCCTTGCTCCTCCACAGCTCCACCCTCCACCCTCTGGCAGTGGCTCAATTTGTCCATAAATTAATGGGCGACGTCACAATGGCTATGTCCATTATTTTAACAGTCCATGAGTAGGACCTTCACATCATCACATGACCTACCTCCATAGATAATGTGACCCAGATGATAATGATGATGTGGATTTTCAAAATTTTCCATTTTTTCTGGGCTCTTGAGGGACTTCTCATCTATGTCTAAGCTTTCTCTAGAATGGCTACTGAGTCAACGTGGATGAGAAGTCTTCTGTGTAACAAAAATATTTCTTTTAATTTTTTCTTGTGTTTTAATCATTTAGTGCTCTTTTAGATGTTACCCTCAGGCTGGTAATCATCCCCTGCAGTCATGCCTGCCCACATGTAATACTACAGTTCACCCTGGTCAAGGTCCCACAGAAATCCAGAGCTGGTCAGTCCTTTGTACTTACCTGATGCATAATTGCTGCATCATATCCATCATCTTATGTAATTATCACTGGTTACATCCGTTTTGACACACACAGATGATGTCTCAGTAGTTTCTCTCAGCAGACATGTTTTTTAGATATCCAATGTGCCAAATTACATTTCCCATGTTTCACAACAGCCTGAGCCAACGCTTAATGTGAGGACCTTCCTGCTCTCAAACAAAACACTTTTTACGTGCCCCTGGGATGACAATGGGAGAGCAGATATTTTCCTACCAATCATGGGAAACTGAGGACAGGCTTGTATTTCCTGGAATGTGGCCCATTCGGAAAGAGATGGAGAGAACACAGGATGTCCTGAGCAGTGTCCCACAGCACACTGCAGTGAAAGGCAGAACCTGGCTGGTGGGCCAAGGCTGGTGAAAGCATTGTTCACAGGGATTTTCTCCACATCACCACTCCCCTTGTTCAAGACTCCACGATGGAGTGGGATTCCTTACTCAAGTTTTCCATTACACCTGTTCCACCATTATTTTCTTCTTTCATGCAGACATCTGTCAAATATGACCTGACCTAGGTATGTGTAATACATTCTAATCAGTGTTTGGTTGCCTGGGTATACCAGTCACTACCACCAAAGATTAGTCTCTTGCATTCATTTTGACACCTTGACATCCCTGAGGCCACATGTCCACAATAACACAGTGATTTGAGCATGTCTATATCAATATTTCACACCAACAGAACCTCCACCACCTCACTGTGGACACTCTCCCCCTGTCTTGAGACGAGAGTCTATGATATCACAGCGGGGCGGGGACATATGTGTCTATAAGTACAGGTCGCACACAGGGAGACCTCTCTATGAAGTGGAGCTGAGCTGTGTCGATCTATGCTGACAACAAGACACTGTTGGAGAGCAAGAGAGCAGAAGGGTGTACCTCTCTGTGCACAGACTCTGAACTGTGGATTTTATCCTGGAGCTGACAAGACTTCCTATCTTTAGGGACTCTGGATGAATGAACTAAACAACTTCTTATTTCTACAATTCTTTATTCCTTTAGAGGGTTTTACCAGTTTCTCTTTTTGTTCATCTGCTGTAATCAGGATGCTTAGCCCTGTTCTGCACCACATCATTTCCACCCTGTTTGTGCTTGGCAGTGCTATAGTGATGGTGAGTTGCTGTGACTTGTGGCCACTTACTTTTAAACCTTCTCTTCTGTTTCTGAAAGTTCCTGTTGATTTGAATTTGAATTTTAAAATCGCATCCACCCATTGTGACACATCCTGAGCTAACCTCTGACCCATTTCCCCAGGCAGAGAATAAGTGCCCAGCTGAGTGTTCCTGCAGCACCTCGGCCCAGCCATGCCCACCAGGCGTCAGCTGGGTGACCGACCACTGTGGCTGCTGTAAAGTTTGTGCTCGGCAGTTTAATGAGGACTGCAGCGCCACTGAACCTTGTGATCACATCAAGGAGTTACGCTGCCATCTGGGGGCTGGAGGAGACCCTGAGAGAGGACTGTGTCGAGGTGAGGGCCACGGCTGGACTAAGTGAGGCACACTGTTAAACTAAATTGAAAACAAAACAAAAAAAACAGCTATGGACTTCCTGCCCATATGTAGATGTTATAATAAAGCAGCAAATATTTAATGTTTTTGTGTGTTTGTGTCTTGTGAAATATTGCATAATATATTCAAGGTGCTCAAAATCTCTCAACTGAGTCACAAAATAAAAATAATCAGTGCTTTGTTGACCAGCTCACATCTCATGTCATGAGGAGTCAGGAAGACAATTATTCATTCTAAAGGTCCACAAGGTTCAGAACCACTGGACTAGATAATGCCACTCACTTCTTAGATAAGGAAAAGCAATGACCAGCAGTGCACATCACAAGGCAAATAACCAGTGTTAAGGGGAAAATAAAGACTTATTTAAAGGAATAGTTCAGATTTTTATTTATTTATTTAAAAGATTATTTTTATGGGCTTTTTGCCTATTGACAGGCCAGAGAGTGAAATGGGGAGACAGAGAGAGAGTGGGGACTGACATGCAGCAAGGGGCCGCAAGCTGGATTCTGCAGCGGCCGCTGCAGTGAGGCGATGCCTCTGTACATGGGCGCTGGCACCATCCACTATGCTACCAATGCCCCATCGTTCCAATTTTTTTAAAGTAGGGTTGTATGGGATACTTATCCATAGACAGTTTATTACATACAGTAGATGTCAGTCAAAATGCCCCCAGTTTGAAAAAGCAGGCTGGAGTCTGACAAGGAGGCAATGTACTGCTGTGCTATTCTAGGGCAAGTAGACTTATCAAAACATGTATGGATTATATGAATTTATGTGATGTGTGGAGGATCCTGAATCCGGCAGGGAGAGAATATTCCTTCCATTCCAAAGTGCATAATGTTTATTCTAGCATCGATTATTTCCTGGTAGACGGGAAAATCCTGCCACATATCCACAATATAAAGTATCACAATATCATTATTTCAGATCATGCTCCAGTCTCATTTTCTATGAAAAACTATGAATCAGTGGGAGAACAAAGGAAATGGAGATTTGACCCTCACCTTCTCAATAAGCTTCTGCAAATATCTAGAATCACATATATCACTATTTTATTAAATTAATGATAACAATGATATTTCTCTTACACTGTTATGGGAAACCTTCAAAGCGTATGTGAGGGGGTGTATAATTTTCTTTCAGTCCTTTGAGAAAAAATGTGACATTGCTGAGCAATTGGAGGTGGAGAATCAAATAAGGAAAATGGATGCAGATAATGCTCAACAACCATCTCCAGAAAAATACAATGCAGTTTCATCCCTCAAGCATAAACTCAATCAGTTATTATCACAAAAAAAGCTTTTTGAAGCAAAAATACTTTGAATTAGGAGATATACCTAAAAAATTGTTGGCAAGGCAGCTTCGTAGAATAGAAAATGATAGAACCATCCATAGAATTAAATCTGAAAATGATAAGCTCCACACATCATAAAGACATAAATAGATTTTAAACAATTCTACGAGGGGTTATATACATCTCGATTTAACGCGCGAGCAGGCGATATGCAGAACTTTCTAGATTCATGCAAACTACCAGAATAAGACGATAATGATCGTAGTTGTTTAAATGGGGAGATTACTTGTGAAGAACTTATAAAATCAATTGACTCTGTCAAATGGGAAAAGTCCAGGTCCGGATGGACTAGGGAATGAGTTTTACAAGAAGGTTAGTGGGCGACTCACCCCCTATTTGCTTAGAATGTATAAACAGGCATTTAAGGATGGTGTAATGCCGCAAACCGTGAATGAAGCTATTATAACTCTCTTACCAAAAAAATTAGAAGAAGTTGGCTCTTTTAGACCCATCTCTTTATTGAACATGGACCAAAAAATTCTAACTAAAACTTTAACTCAAGACTTTGTGTGTTGATGGATGGATAAGTTACTGTATAGTAATCCCACTGCAAGGATACTGACAAATCAGACATTATAACTGTGTAGAGGTACTAGACAGGGGTGCGCACTTAGCCCTTTATTATTTGCTTTAGTGATGGAGCCGCTTGCAGAGACCGTTCGATGCCATCCAGATATACATGGTTATGACATGGAACATACTGTAAACAAGATATCACTATTCGCGGTTGATATTTTATTATATGTATCTCAGCCAAAAACTACAATACCCGCAACATTATCCGTAATTAATTCATTTGGTAACTTTTCTGGATATAGAGTTAGTTGGTGTAAAAGTCTGCTGATGCCTATACAAATGGAGGATTATGGTTGGCTCATTTAAAAGTGGCAAAGGCTTCTTCTCCGGAGCCTTTGTGCTCCACTGTCTCTCAGGTTAACTCATATTGCAGCGGTGCTTGGATAGTGTGACGTGTGTGGTTGTGCTGCTGCTGTGGTCCTGCCAGATGCCTCCTGCTGCTGCTGTTATCATTAGTCATACTTCTACTGTTATTATACACATATGATTATTGTCACATATATATACTATCAGATATTAATATATACTTTCAACATATTGTACCACAGTAGCCAGAACTATAATTATAATATTATTACTTTCATTAATGTTGTTGTAAGCTACTGTCATAACCGTCTGTCCTGCATCTCTCTCTGTCTCTGTCTCTCTCTTTCTGTCTCATTGTGTCATACGGATTACTGTTAATTTATTATGCTGATCTGTTCTGTACGACATCTATTGCACGTCTGTCCATCCTGGAAGAGGGATCCCTCCTCAGTTGCTCTTCCTGAGGTTTCTACCGTTTTTTTCCCCTGTTAAAATGGGTTTTTTTTAGGGGAGTTTTTCCTTATCCGCTGTGAGGGTCCTAAGAACAGAGGGATGTCGTATGCTGTAAAGCCCTGTGAGGCAAATTGTGATTTGTGATATTGGGCTTTATAAATAAAATTGAGTGATTGATTGATTGATTAAAATAACAACAGGAAAATTCACTTACTTGGGAATTGTGATTACTAAGGAGTATGATTCATTATTTAAGGCAAACTTTCTTCCATTACTAGATAAACTTAAGGACAATATTCAGTTTTGGAGGACACTTCCAATTTCATTAGTAGGGAGGATAAATACAATTAAGATGGTTTTTCTTCCCCAACTACTTTATCTCCTCCAAAACATGCCAATTTTTTTTAACCAAATCTTTTTTTAAGAGGCTAGATACAATAATTCTTCCCTTCATAAATCCCATAGAATTAAGAAAGAATATCTCTGCCAGCATAAGCTCCATGGAGGACTTGCTCTGCCTAATTTTATGTATTATTACTGGGCTTCAATTATCCGTCTTATTGCATCTTGGTTAGATGATACTGCTCTGCTTTCAGACTGACGGAAGATGGAGCGTGAGGACTGTCTGCCATAAGCTACTCTATCGGTGCAGTTATTGTTGATTAAACATATATAAATATAATCCCATGATACATAATTCAGTCCTAGAAGACCTGGAAACAGATATCAAAATACTTTAAACTAAAAAAAATCTCCTTTCGGTTGCCGATATCAGCAAATCCCTCTTTCAGTCTATCTAATTTAGACAGGTCCTTCAGCATCTGGAAAGAGCTGGGGATACGTAATATAGGAGACTTGTATATAAACTGCACTTTTGCATCCTTCTCTCAACTTCAACAGAAATATCACCTACAATTCAGATTCTTTCAAATTAGAGATTATGTGAAAGTACATCTTCCCCAGTTCATAAATGCCAAACCAGATAAATTGGATGAATGTTTGAAAGGGTCTACTGGGGTTCAATCGACAATATCATTTATTTACAATACATTACAAGATATGAGTTGCCCATCTACAATCGCTGTGAAAGCAGAGTGGGAAAAAGAACTAGGTATCCAAATAGAAGACAACATATGGAATGAGAGTCTGGCTTACATTCATACTTGCTCGATAAATGCACGCCACTGTTTAATACAGTTTAAAATTACACATAGATTGCATTACTCTAGGAAAAAGTTGCATAAAATATTTCCGGAGGTTTCTCCAGTGTGTGAGAAATGTAAGGCAGAAGAAGGGGTGTGAATGAAGTTTGTCATGACCTGTGGGTCTGCTTTTTGGTGTATTTTCCTTTAATGATGTTGTTGTTGTTTTGTGTTTCTGTTTTGCTTGTTTGCAAGGACCCTTTTTAGGTGACATACAAGTATCACCAATTAATGTTTCCTTATCATCCTCTTGTGTTTGATTGTTTGTTTGTTTGTACAGGGAAGGGAAAAAAAAGCATGGCAAAAACAGTCATATTTGAGGTTGGCAGTGCTCTGACCTGAAACAATGTGATGTAAAGCCACTTTAAATTATGTACAAATGTTGTGATACCTCCATGAATGCTTCGAATAAATTATTTGATACACAATGTACTGCTGTGGACAGGGGCAGCAGCAAAATGTATTTTAGCCACCTAAAAATGTCCCACCTAAGAAAATTAATAGCAGTTTAAGTGTATGCTATATTGAGAGTATTTCCGCTGCTTTACCTTAATGTCAGGCAGTAATCTCCAACTGAAAAAAATGAAGCTGTTTCATTGTTCTATTCACAGCCAGACTCTACTGAAAGAAAAAGTGATTTAACATTTAATACAGGAGCTGCTGGTCAATTACTGCCTGTTTTATTATTTTGTTTGTGTTATTGTGTGGCTTTGGCATTTAAAAGGGTTAGTTTGGGTTCACCAAAGTAACACAATGACAATGAGTAAATAACTGATTGAGGCAGTGCAAGACAAGCAGCTCCCATGCTCAGCATTCTCAAATGACTGTTTTTGTCAGTGGAGTCTGGTGGCTTTGACAAGAGCATAGATGGGGAACTGAAGCCGTCCCTTGTCAGAAAGGGCTGTCTTGTGGGAAGATAGAGCAGTAAAAAATACTGTCAATATAACATACAATTAAACTGATATTGATTTTTTTGGATGGGATTTTTTAGATGGCTGAATTATGTATTGTTGCTGACCCCTCCACAGCAGTGCACTGTGTAGCTTCTTTGTTGGACACCAGCCTACTTTTACAAACTGGGGGTGTACTGACAAACATCTACTGTAGGTTATACATTGACTATGGTTAAGTGCCCCATACAAACCCACTGCAAAAAATCTTTCCCCTTAAGGAACACTCGGATTGGATTGGATTGGATTGGATTGGACTGGATTTAACATATGACGATCAGTTCACTAAGTAATACTGGGAAGCACTACTTAGCCTTTGGAAACAGATGTTAAAGTCTCCAGGAGCAGTCAGTGAAAATAATCCCAGTGATGTAATCAGGGTTATTCTGGAGAAAACAAAACTTAACCAGAAAATCTGTGTGATGAACTGGAGGTTTAAATTTTAAAAGATGTGGGTGTTTTCCAGCCAGGGAGGGTCGAATAAGAGGTGCAGTGAATGAATTTGCATCATGGGAAGTGTCTCGTCCAGGGGTTTTGGAGTTTGATTACAGTAGGGACTGACAGGAAGGATATTCCTGTTGCACAGATTCCTGGTGTGTTTCCTTAAATTGCTCAAAAAGCATGAAATCATGAAATATTCCTCTTTAGAAATATATTTATTTTCTCAGTTTGATTCAGGCTGTGTTGTATTTGTGTACAAACACAGTTTTTCAACTGTGTTCCTCTATGAAGTCCACAGGTCTCTTTTTACAGTTGTGTTTCCATGTTTTGTATATGCATGTTAACAGCTGAGGCCCAGGGTTTGCCCTGCGAGTTCAACGGGCGGGTGTACCAGCACGGAGAGGACTTCCAGCCCAACTGCCAGCACCAGTGCACCTGTATGGACAGGGTGGTGGGCTGCATGCCCCTCTGTCCTCACCAAGTGCCCCTGCCCGACTGGCGATGCTCGTGGCCCCGGCTTGCCAGGCAAGAGGGCAGCTGCTGTGAGGAATGGGTGTGTGACGACAACAACCACATCAGTGAGGAGCCAGACAAGCTGACACACACCTTCCTGTCAGACAGACAACTCCTTCCGAACCACATCAGTGCCCTGCTGAAGGCCCAGCCACACCCAGCTGCCACCAGAGGGGCCACGTTCAGAGGTAAACATTACAGTGTATCCCAACTATGCTTTTTCTGGTGCCCACCACCATCCTAAAATATGGTCTGAGGGAGAATTTTTCATGTCAGTGTGCATGAGATGGGCCAAACTGTGTCAGAATCACTCAACACAACATTTTCGACAATATGGTTAAACAAATCCTGTGAAAACTGCTTTGGAATCCATCTTGAACTGGTGTCAGAGAGATATTTAGCTTCTGACAAACAATTGAATTTAGCTGTTACATGATTTACCAGGTCATTACTCTAACATTCCATCAGAAATGTATACAGATATATATTCATTTCAGTTTCCAGTTCAGAAATTTTTTTTAGCTTAACTTATGACTTAAAATGAAATTAAATAATAATAATTATAATATAATCATTATTATACAAAGCTGATATTTTTTAGTACACCCTGGACAGGTCGCCAGACTATTACAGGGCTGACACATAGAGACAGACAACCTTTCATACTCACATTCACACCTACGGGCAATTAAGAGTCACCAATTAACTGATCCCCAACCTGCATGTTAGTGGACTGTGGGAGGAAGCCCGAGTGCCTGGAGAAAACCCACGCTGACACGGGGAGAACATGCAAACTCAGCTCAGAAGGGTAAGTAATTTCTACTGTAGAAGTGAAGATTTTGACCTGGTATTAACACTACAGTTAAGGTCATGTGGTTGCCAAAATCTTTGTGATTCATCCTATGGGGAACATAATTGTCCACGACTAATTTCATGAAAATTTGTCCTTTAGTTGTTGAGATATCCTCCTCAGGACCCAAGTGCAAAAAAAAAACAAACAAAAAAAAAAAAACCCAACCAACTGACACCTCTATCCTCAGGTTCTTCCAGTGCTGAGCTTTGAAAATGCATGACATTTTTTTTTAATTTTACGAACACACTATATACTATGCTTGTAACTCATTGCCTTTGTTTTTTGTTGTTTCAGAAATGGTCTCCATCCCCATGTCTGAGGTGTTACTTAAATCCAGCTGTTTCCCACAAACTACAGAGTGGACTGAGTGTTCCACCACATGTGGAATGGGCATTTCAAGTCGAGTGACCAATAATAACCCAGACTGTCAACTGGTCAGAGAAACCAGACTGTGCCAGATCTTGCAATGTGGGCTGCAGCTTCCTGTAGCTAGCAAGGTATGCTAAAAAAAGGAGATAAACATAAAATACTATTGGGATGTAAAGGATATTGCAACACGAACTCATCTCAATTTCTTTGAACAGTCCAGTACTGGTGGTGAGTCAGCCTTGACATGATGATGCTATATTTATGTCCTTTGGAATTCTAACATAGTATGGAAAATGCAAAGTAAAATCATCAAATGCTGCATTGTTCCTTGATAAAAATTAAACAGGAGTTTCATGATGTTGTTTTGATGGTGGCTCTGTTTCTGTCATCCAGAAAGGGAAGAAGTGTCAGCGAACTGTCCGCCCCAAGGAACCGGTCAGAATCACCTTTGCTGGATGCTCAACAACACAGCAGTACCGCCCTCGTACCTGTGGGGCTTGCACCGATGACCGCTGCTGCACACCCTCCCTCTCCCACACTGTATTGCTCCACTTCCACTGCCCTGATGGAGAGAGCTTCTACAGGAACATGATGTGGATCCAGCGCTGCAGCTGCAATACAAGGTGTTGTGTACACAGCAGGCCCTCCAGCCCTTCAGTCACACTTCACAATGACATCCACACCTTCAGACACTGAGGCTGACTCGTCATGCCCAGTCCTGAGCTGGCACCCGGCTCCCAGGAACGCTGCTCAGCCTTGATTCCAATTTTTCCCAGTGGCCACTCACAGTATTGCAGCAAAAAAATCTCCTGCCACCCAAAACATAATTTTCCCCACTGACCACCATTATTTGGGAGAAGTCTGGAAAACTGTTAACAGGACACCTCAAACTGCAAACAAGGCCACTTAAGACTCTTTCTATTATGAGTTTTTGATCCATGAAGGTATATATGTATAAAAAATTCCACCAGCTGGGAAGAACTATTTAAAAGTCTGCGATTTCATCACAATGTAAAGTCTATGGACTGAGCGGAAACTGATGGGCATGGCCAGCAAAGACACACTACTGCGCAGATTCAGTGGGCTGCATACCCTGGAAGCTAGAAATATTTTTGATATATGCATGCGGCAAGGCACTTGGATTGAATAAGCGCCATCTTGGTATCCAGATCCAATAATAGCCTACATCCATACCTGGCATGCTGTACAAAGACTCTGCACCTCTCCCTCCCTGAACCCACCACCTTACTCTCTTTCAACACACCCTACCCCCAAATAGGCAATACACTCGCTTGCACTTTAAATGACATCAGTTTGTTAACGCTAGAAGAGTGTTACTTCTCTTGTACCAGGCACCACTGAGGACAACACACTGCAGTTTGCTGCTGTGTTCAAGCACTGGCAGAGAGCTTTCACTGAAACTCCTTTTATCTAATAGTTATGTTGTGTCCTGTCCACAGAGGGCAATGTGACAATTTGTCATTCACAAAAGATTTGTTAGACCAGTAATTGAGAACATTTAAGAGAAATGATGGGAACTATGACATGCATTTTCAACAATAAGTAAGAAAGATGACAAAAGACATATTCATCATCAATGACAATGAGGGCTATGTGTTCTTTATTGCCTGTCCTTTATGATACAGCATTTCCTACACATGCACTGGTTGTGGCATTGATTGTCTGTGTGTGTGTGTGTGTGTGTGTGTGTGTGTGTGTGGATTTGTATGTTTGAATAATGGGGTGTAATAATCGGGGTGTGAGTTTGTTTTTAAGTGTGTGCCCTTCACAGTGTACATACAATGCTTTATTTTAAGTAATAAAAATATGCTTTATATTTAAGACATGCGACACATGTTAATCGGATGTTGTTGTCTGTAAACTCCTGCACATCAAATAAAAACTTATCAACCTAGTATGGGGTGCCGTTTGTAAAGTGTCTCATGCTGAAAATAACATCAACTTTTTGCCACATTTAGCTTCAAACAATGTTTAAAAGTGTTGTGAATTTTTTTAACGTCACCTTTTACCACATTTACAGCAATATTTGTTAACATAGAAATATATTGAATAGTTAAATCTAAATATTAAATGCGGCACCTTAATGTTAAATGTTAAATCTAAATATTAAATCTAAATCTAAATACTAAATCTAAATCTAAATGCTAAATATAAATGTTAAATCTAAATGCTAAATATAAATGTTAAATCTAAATGCTAAATATAAATATAAATATAAATGTTAAATCTAAATGCTAAATATAAATGTTAAATATAAATATAAATATAAATGTTAAATCTAAATGCTATAAATATAAATATAAATGTTAAATGTTAAACTGCCGGTTACCGGAAGTACCAAAATAAAAGCTCGAGATGGTCAGACTGTGTTTATAGAATCAAATAACGAATTAAAACCAACTTATTCGGGGGAAAGGAACACTTGAACATACATAAGCGTGATAATAACTACCTAAAATAACAAGAAACATGTTTGGAGAAATTTTATTTGATGTGTACTTTGAGTTGTTAGTGTCCCTTCGGAGGGAATCACCTTGTTGTTTACAAATACTTCCGGGTAGAAAAAGAGTTTAGCTACATACTATATATATGCATATCTCACATTTTTCACGTCACTATATCACTGTTTAGACTAATCTGGTGTTTGTAAAGTCTATAAACACTATGATTGAACAAACATTACTATCATGTTCTGAAATTAATAACATGGTTATCGTAGATTAGCGGGGCTAACCGTTAGCTGTTAGCCCCGTTAGCGGAGTCTGTAATGACTCATTAACTCTAAACGGTCCGTGAAATTTTTTTTTTTTTTTTTTCCAGCGGATGTCTTAGTTACAACATGATTGAGCTAACCGGAGTAGTTTCATGTCGTATCCGACAACGGGAGGCTTCTAACAGATGACGTCCTGATGTTAGCTTTGCTGCTAGTGTTAGACCCTGTCAGCTGCAGCCACTGATGCTTTCTAGACATGTGATTTCCCAAAACTGAATAAATACCACACATCGCAACACAAAACTGCTTTGCTAGCTCAATCATGTTGTAACTAAGACATCCACTGGAAAAAAATATTTTTTCCCGGACCGTTTAAGAGTTAATGAGTCATTACAGACACTGCTAACGGTGCTGAGAGCTAACGGTTGTTAGCTTAGCTTAGGTTGTTAGTCCCTCCGAAGGGACACGAACAACTCAAAGTACACGTCAGATAAAAATTCTTCAAACATGTTTCTTGTTATTTTAGGTAGTTATTATCATGCTTATGTATGTTCAAGTGTTCATTTCCCCCGATAAGTTGGTTTTAATTCGTTTTTTGTTTCTATAAACGCAGTCTGACCATCTCGAGCTTTTATTTTGGTACTTCCGGTGACCAGCAGTGTGAATTTGCATATTAGCTAAATATTTAGTTTCACCCAGAACATTTAGATTTAACATTTAACATTTAGATTTATATTTAGCATTTAGATTTAACATTTAGATTTAGATTTAGATTTAGATTTAACATTTATATTTATATTTATATTTATATTTAACATTTAGATTTAGATTTGGCATTTAGATTTAGATTTAATATTTATATTTTAATTTAACATTTAACATTTAGGTGCCACATTTAATATTTAGATTTAATTATTTAATATATTTCTAAATTAACAAATATTGCTGTAAATGTGGTAAAAGGTGACGTTAAAAAATTCACAACACTTTTTTAAACATTGTTTGAAGCTAAATGTGGCAAAAAGTTGATGTTATTTTCAGCATGAGACACTTTACAAACGGCACCCCATAACCTAGTGTCTAATTGTTTGGCTAATGATTTAAATAAATGTATAAAGAGGTGTTGCAGTTGTTGCACTTTTAGTATTTGTTTTAGTGTTGTGGGTAACTCACTGGAAAGTCCACTTCGGGAATAGACCAACCAGAAGGTACTGGATAACCAATCACTATAAAATAGGAGATTTCCACATTTAGTTCACTAACCAGTCGCTGCTTAAATCATTATATCAAACTGCAATAGTCAGCATGTACCAGGGGGAGAAAAGTTTGGGGCTAACTGATTAGATTTTTTTTTTTGTACACATTGTGTTCTATAATATTGTGTGAATTTTCTTATTAGTTTTCAGGCTATAGCTGCTGGGGTTTGGAGTGAAGTGAGAAAATTAAAATGAGCCTAAGAGCCCTGACATGCCAAGTCAACAGTCAGCCAACAATCAACGTTGGGCCGATGGTGAGTCCACCACCCTAGTTGGTGCGATGTGTTCTGCACTGTTGGCCCTTGAGCTTTTTTTTTGGCCTTTTCAGCAAGTTGAATCTGTGGTGGCAACTGTGGAGCCCATCAGTGCATGAAATCACTCTGATTTACAGTACAGCTCAGAAAATAAATGTAAGTGAGTGAAGTAAATAAAGAGCTAAATTCAAAAGGGAGTGAGTTAAAAACAAGCTTCTTAACATTGGGTAAGATTGTTTTTCTTTATCCACTTTATAGTCTTTGTGGTGTATTAATTTGCAACTTTTTGGCTGAGACACAGGCGATGTGAGGCGAAGTAGCAAGTGACTATGACAATGGGAGAGGCATAAGGGCTGCTGCTCTCTCAGATCACCTGGCATCAGCACCTGCATAGTCTCTGCCAAAGCCAGCACTGAATACCTATTAAAAATATTTTGTGGTACTGATTTCTGTAAATTTTGTAAGAGGAACCTACTGTGCCTCTTATTCCCGATGTTTTTAATGCTGGTTCTGTGATTTATTTTTTTTAGTTTTTTTTTTTTAAAATCCAGGCTGTACTGTCCCTGTGGCTGGTCACCTGGTTTGCTGTGCTGATAAGTATCCCACAACGCTTGGGTGGTTATTTGCAGTGAGTGTGTATGTGTGTGTAGTGCATGATTTGAGGGGAGCATGTGAGTAGGGTTGGTTATTTGCAGTGAGTGTGTATGTGTGTGTAGTGCATGATTTGCAGGGAGCATGTGAGTAGGGTTGGATTCAGGTTAGTTCACAAACAGACAGCCTGTTTTACATTTATTTTAGCAGAGTAATAATTTCTCTTTATGTCATTTCAGAGTCCAGAACCAGCATTACATCTTGGGTCAAAATACTGCCAAATCTGAGTATCTAGGTTTACATTTTACTTTTATTTTTTTAAACAATAAACTGCTATTTTATTGTAATTCTTAATATCTTTATATATACATACATATACACAGAGACAGACAGACAGACCTTGTACAATTGCACTTGATGCCACGTCTCTGACTAACATTTTCTTTTTACACTTATCTGTGTGTTGACCTAAAGCCTATAATCAGTCCTGGGGAGCCCAGGTTAAGGATGGGTTCAGACAGAACCCTTATCCCCTACTTGCCGAACTACTACTTTACTTGGGTCACACTAACATGCTGGTATGGTAACATTTGCTACAAAGCAGAAATTTCATTGATTTCAAAGTTATTGGGACATAAACCAAAGTACTGGACAAATAAAAATATTGGCCATAGGATGGCGCTAAAAGAAAAGTCAGGGCATCAACAAATTAATCTGGATATGTACTGCAGAATTTAATCCATCCACAAATTGCTGAGATATTTCAGTGATGAAACGACCAAAAAATGCAACATGTGTGGCTAAAAGTAAGACCAGAGTTGAAATTAACTACAAAATTGTAATCTTACGGTAGCTTAAAAGGCAGGGCCATTCTACCTTGGGCAGTCAAACACTTGCATGGGGAAGAATCTTAAAAGACAAACCAGCAATTTAGCAGAAACCCACAGTGCTGTGCTTTAGTGGGACTCCCTAGAAACACAGTATTTCATCCTGAAAGGCAAACTTTTGCAGAATTCAGCAGTGTACAGTGAGCTGATTCTTGCAGAGCAAAAATCCTGAATTATTTCAGTTGATAAAAACTAGTAGTTGGACTGAGTGGCAAGGAATAGGATGGTTTTATTTCTCAAGCTTGAGCAATTAGACAAACTAGCTTTGAATAATACATAATACAACTGTAAAGGCATACAGAACATACTATTCATGTTTTTCTATAATTTGCATATTTGGTCACACAGTTATGTACATGGAGATTGGCAGTCTACCTTGTAAGCCCTTTTGGACATCTATTGTTGCAAAATACTACACTACCACTTGGTATTAGAATTCAGTAGAATTCAATAAATGCCTCAACCAGGAGGTCACTGGGGGGCTAATAATACTTTTGCCCCAAGGCATCCTAACAGGTCCACCTAGCCAAGGCTGCATAGTGCTGATTATTGAACCAAATAAGCCTACTGAAATACAGGAACCCACAGAGGTTGCAGTTATAGTTTTACGTAGTTGTACAGGGAATGTACCAAACAAAAAAAGGTGGGTCTGATATGTTGAATGCCTCAAAGGAAATGTTTTATTTTACAATGAAATCTTCCTGGTTCAGCCATGATACAAACTGTGTACACCAACATCCATCACCTTCACGTTTTTTTCAGGTCTTTGTTGTAACAGTGGAATCCTCAACCCTGGGTCATTAGTGTCTTACTCTTACCACAGAGTCTCTCAAGCTTTAACACTTTTTTAGCCAGAGCTGCCTCGTGGCCTCACACAATGCTCCAGCTGGCTCTGAAGCACAAACATTACAGTGGACTACTAAATTCCTCACCCAGGCCTCTGACTCCATCTGAAGGAGTGAACAACACTCCTGACTGCCCCACTCAGAACTACTGATGTGGGCCTCATCTTTAACAACTCTCCAGTCTCCACTTACAACTGGCCCAGAGATATTTAGTGTGGTGGGATCATACTTGAGGCAGTGTCTCGATTTCTTGGTGGGTACGACCTTAGGGAAGGATTCATTCTTTGAGAAGTGTGAATGTATTCAGTAAATCTAAAGTCAGCGTGCCCATTAGATTTTGTTATTTCAAACAACTACTACAATGACAACAGTTTGATGAATGGCATGGTATACTTGGGTTCGAGTTAACACTGAATGAATCGACAATCTGGTAAGGCTTTAGATCACAGTACACAACATACAGCGTAATTACATCAGAGTTATGGTGCACTAGTATAGTATATACCAATACATACAGTACAGGCCAAAAGTTTGGACACACCTTCTCATTCAATGCATTTTCTTTATTTTCATGACTATTTACATTGTAGATTCTCACTGAAGGCATCAAAACTATGAATGAACACGTGGAGTTATGTACTTAACAAAAAAAGGTGAAATAACTGAAAACATGTTTTATATTCTAGTTTCTTCAAAATAGCCACCCTTTGCTCTGATTACTGCTTTGCACACTCTTGGCATTCTCTCGATGAGCTTCAAGAGGTAGTCACCTGAAATGGTTTCCACTTCACAGGTTTTGTGAAGGTGTTTGTTTGAAGGTGTGTCCAAACTTTTGGCCTGTACTGTAAATGTAGATACTAAGGAACGAGATGTAAACTTATGGAATAAGGGGTTAACAATTCAGGAATTTAGTGAGACTTTATACTATAGTTATTACAGTATTTGACTACTGGGTACCTACTGTATCACTATTACAGAGTAGCTACAGCATAACCATGAAATGAAATATAGCTGCAAGCATTCAAACCAGCATGGACTTGAGAGCTGGGCAAGATCAAAACATTTGACAGTTTACAACACCTGATGATCGGACAGATGCTCATTCATGCACGTCCAAATCTGTGCTGGCCCAGACTGTTCTTTGGCAACAGTCACTGTCACCTTCTATTGGTTAGTTGCAGAAACATTTTGGAGACATGCCTCAATGTCTTAGTGAAAAACATCCCCTGAGTTTGGTGATATTTGTACAGACTGTCATTGATTTATGGCCAAATTTTGTGATGGACCAATGCACTTCTTTGGAACTAGCGGCGCCCCCTATTGAGTAATTTCAAAATAATTTTACCCACGTGGTTCAATATAATTATTTAACATAAGTTCTGGAATGATTGGATAATAATTTCTGATTATTAGTCTGATTTGTGTTATGCCACGCTCATTTTCACATTTGTAGTGCCCCCAAGTGATCCATTTGGATTATACTCTTGGGGTATCTAAAAGATACTTATGTGGACATATCTTATAAAAGTCTTGATGATTGGCCCAAGTGTTGTGAATTGAGGTCTAATTATTTGCTGGGCCTTTGATAAGCTTTGTCCAATTAAGATCCACAGAAAATATGGTACAAATCGGACCTATGCTTTAGGAGGAGAAGTCATAAAGTTATGAGTTATTCATAAATATTTAAATGGTGTTTCGGCGCTAAAAAAATAATTTTACACATCTGTTTCAACATTATTATTTAACATACCCTGCAAGTTTTTAATGATTGAACAAACAATTTCTGATTTTTAGTCTGATTTGTGTTACGCGACGCTAATTTCTGGCAATTTTTTTGTGCCCCCTAAAGATCAATTTGAATCAAACTTTCACAATATGTTGCTGCTAAAATGTTGGAATTTTGTTTTCTTTTTGGGACTTTCTATTGTGAATTCAACTGACAAAAATTTAAATGTTAGCATCCCTCTTTTTCTGAGAGCTATTATGGGGAGACCGGCAAAGAGACTGTCACAGTAATCCAGCCTGCTAGAAATGAAAGTGTGGACACAGGTCATACTTTGACATATCTTTAGTTTCTTGCTATGTGTCTTAAGGAAAAGTTTGATATTTTGGACTTGCTGATTACTTGCTTCCTCGCAGAGAGTTAGATGAAAAGACTATCGTGTCTGTCTGCTAAATATGAAGCAACCGCTAGCAGCCAAATACTTTAGCTTAGCATAAAGACAGGAAACAGGGAGAAACAACAGGCCTGGCTCTGTCCAAAGGTAACAAAACCTACCAACCAGCAGCAGCACAGTTCTTGGTGATGACCAAGACAAGCATCAGAGACTCCACGGAGTCCCTGTTTGGCACATACTCTCCCGTAAAACAATGACTGTTTTTTCTTCCTTTTATTTTTCTCTTTGGTTTTTTATCAAACACCTACAATATGAGCAACCAATGAGATACAGATAGGAGGATTTGTGTCCAAAATTGGAAGAAGCTATCATACGGAAGCTTAATAGCGGTACTACTTTATTTAAATCCCTCTGTCACAGTGAAAACTGGTCCAGTTTGCTTACAGTGGGCACAAATACATCTTTCCAGTAACTCTATGAACCTTTTGACAGGCAAACAAGTTTTCTAACTGACCATTAGTAAGCTTGTTAGCGAGGCCTTAGTCCTTGAGTTAATAGTATGCGCAGCTACAGCAGTTCACCAACTAGGCCTGCGGGTAGACACAGTGGGTCTCATTCATGAAACGTGAGCAGAAGGAATTTGTGTGTAAACTGTTCGCAGACGGAAATTTACGTGCATGTCCGCATTCATCAATATTTTAGTAGCTCCGATCTTTTCGTAGCTACTAACAAAATCTACTCCTGCTCCCGACCACTCGTAGTGCTTGTGTAAATTTAGTAAAGCACATAAATATTGCTTTTTACTATTGGAAATGACAATTTTAATTCGTATTGCGCTCTGTTATGTAGACAATACACAGATGCCTTTGAAACACGTAATCTAAACATGACAAAATATTAAAAACACATTTAGTTGAATTATTTGGCAATTAGCAGGTTTAAGATCCAGATTAGGTTAGGTAGCCTATCGTTTGTTAAAATAAATGTTAAATAGCTCTACATTCCGACAGCCATCACTGATTTAGTTTATCCATTACGCACATAACATCTGTGGTTCCCGTTCCCACTTCATTCAGAACCCCACAAATGAATCTTATGTTTGTTTGGTGACTGCTGTATTTTTGTGTGTGTGCTTATGCCTTTCTTTGCCTCCAGTTTCATATCAAACCATTTACGCTTCACCTCTGACACCTCTGGTTCTTTGTACTACGGAGACAACATTAACAGCATCTGTTACCTCCCTCCAGGCCTTCGCTTTGCCTGTCCCTTCCACACCACCACTAACTGAAGAAAATAAAATGTTTTCCACATGTTGTCCACTTCACCCAAAATTATTTCGATCTCCGCTTCGGAAAAAAATCTCTCTTTCTTTCTCTGCGCCATGACTGACAGGTTGACAGGATGCACCTACACCTCCTTATATGGTGGTCATTGGCTATTCATGGGCGGGGATTTATGCTCATTGCTCATTACCGGGAGCGCGCTGTCACTTTACGATGGATTGGCATTCATGATCATACACACGTGTTTACGATCAAATCTGAGTTTCCCGCGGCGTTTCTGAATCCGGAGTAGGTTTTTAGCAGAGTAGGCTTTTATGTGCAAATCTACACACAGATTTACTCACTTTTCATGAATGAGACCCAGTGTCACCAAGCTTGTGGCCCCACCCTTTGCATGTAAATGTCCCTTTGTGGTGTGGATGCAGCGTTAGACTTGCCTACTAAAGCCCACTGTAAGACTAGGTCTGGGCCTTGTTATAATTCCTGACTTGTCAACATACCATCTTACCTTCATACCATCCTCTTCCAAAAGCTGATCGTTTGACACTATGGACAGCAGTCAAAGAGTGAAAAAAAAGGGAATTCCTCTACCATTACTGTAAAGAATTCAGCTGGTGATTTCAATCAAGAAATGACCTGCAAAACACTGCTCCAAACTCAGTGACAATGACAATCCATTACCTGCACTCAGGAATTAAAGCATGACTAATTTTTAAGCTAATACCACAAAACTCAAATGACGCTGAGGTGCTTTCACTCAAGAGAGAGAAAATAGAGCCTCAGATGGAAAGGAAAGGAAACACTCTCAATCCCGCCTGCCTTCTGATAAAGGATGTGTTGAAGTGGATCCTTTTCAACACAATGTGGGATAATAACACATATCTCCATAGAAATTGTTATCGGCTTGTTCTACGAAAAATGAATGTGTGACTTATCCTCTTTTAAGAGTGTAAGAACTAACAGCTTTTATGGAACTAAAGTCAACATTTCCACAAAGGATCCTGATTAGGCTGAGGATTCACAGTTCAGGAAACAGTGTGACGTCAGCACTGATTCACAACACTAAAACTACCACTGCCATCATCGTGCTACAGCTACTTTTACTACTGCTGATGATGCTGATACTATAGCCTACTATTGTTGGCTCCTAGGATCAATTCTTGGTCCAGTCCTTGTTCTTCTCTGCACCACACAATATGTGATTTTGTAAGTATTTCTTACTAATCTTACTCTAATGTTTTTGGAAACAGCTTACACTCAAAACTTTTAGTTTAGTACAATATAGTAACATAAAAGTTTTGAGTACACCACACACAAAAAAAAAACTACATGGTCACATGATCCTTGCTTGACAGGAATTTTATGTCAGTTTAAAGCCTTTGGAAACACAGCCTGAAATAGTAAAAATGCATATATTATATCAAAATTGAGTGTCTCATTAATCATCCACAAAAGTCTGAGTGAAAATAACCATTCATAACTATTAGAAAACCTGGTTTAAAAACAGCTCATTTTGCTGTTTAGACCACTTGCCAGGACGGTGTGGGCGTGGCAGATAACGCTCTGATTGACAGCTCCCTGGCTCAGCAATGGCTGCCATAAATTTAATCCAGCCGTACATGTTTGAGCCCTCTGATGATTCAGAGGACGAAGCAGAAGCTGAAAATGATTCCTTTCAGGTGGTCACTGAATAATAAGTTTCAAAATGTTTTGTGATTCATATTAATGTTACTCCGTAGAATAGTTAGCATAACTTTTACATGCAGTGTTAGCTGATATGAATGACAGCGGGAGGCTGGCGCTTTGCCTTTTTTCACTGAGATACGTTTTCATTGAAAACATAAATCTGCTCCGTTTTTCTGATAATAGCCTTTTTCATTCAAACACATC
Source organism: Epinephelus awoara (assembly GCA_035609425.1). Lineage (NCBI taxonomy): Eukaryota > Metazoa > Chordata > Actinopteri > Perciformes > Serranidae > Epinephelus > Epinephelus awoara. The sequence goes on along the minus strand of CM069302.1, from coordinate 40,853,941 downwards.
CAGTCTTAACAGATTAAATATGTCTTTACTCTGACACACACACCGACCCTCAAAGCGGGAGAGACCGGTGCCGGCCGGCTGTCTCTCTGCCGTTGTGTAGAAGTATTTGTTTGCCTCAAATAATGTTCCCCTCCGGCTAAAATTGTGTTGTTTCCCGCAGCATCACCTCCGCGATTGGGGATATGTTAATGCGTAGCAAAGCTAACTGCTTGAGGTTGGGGTTAGGGGTGAGGAAGGGTGCACATTACGTCCCCTCCCCGCGAGCCGACACCGGCACCGGGCCCGGGGGGCAAGCCCGGCCGCTCACAAGCCGATCAATAGATAGATCGATGGATAGATAGATAGATGGAAAGATAGATAACGTTAGCTAGCTAGATCGCTAACGATAGCTAGCTAGCTAACGTTAGATAGACAGGCAGACAGACAGATAGATAGATAGATAGATAGACAGACAGATATATAAGCTATATAAAATTAGTTGGGTGGCTAATCGCAAATGGCTATGTAGAGACGAGTTGGCTCAGACTCAAAGAGGCAGATTTAGCTGGAGCAGAAAGGTTTTGTTGCGCTGCCACTGGGGGGCGGGATGAGACAACTGATGGATGATTTATGATTGGTTTCGAATTTATTGCGTAATAAATCTGAGAGATAACCACGGCCCAATCAAACCCAATTTCAAGAATGTACAAAAACTTAAAAGACAGATATTTCGAATTTGGATGGAAACTTATTTCTAATTGTTTTACATGTTTAATATTATGTACATAAGACCCTAAATTACATAGTTAGAAGGCTATTGTGGATTTGAGTTTCCAGAGGCTTTAACATAACTGTTGTTGTTGTTGTTGTTTGAGCATTTAATTCTATGTTACATAAACACTGAACATTGAGTACACATTTTACAACATTTTTTTTGTAATTTTATTGATCTATAGAAACATGCTGTGATGAGAATAAGTCAAAGGGATGAACTCTGAACAAGGAAGCAAACAACAAACACCAACTTTCACCCGAGAAAGCAGTGTTTGCATCCCATAAGATTCTAAAGCCAAACCCTGTTCTTCTTTTCTAAACCTAACCATGTGCTTTTGTTCCCTAAACTCAACCATGTGTGTTTGTTGTTTAAGGAAAAAAAACAACACTAATTCGCGGTGCTGTGCCGACGCAGTGCGTTTATTTTGAAAGAGACTGTATGTATCAATTAAATTTCCTGTAAAAACGGAAGTGTGAAAGGAGACAATGCATGTAACAGGCAGAATAGGACAAACAATAGGACTAAGGCCTGTGGCACCTTGCTGCATGTCACTCCTTTTGTCTCTCTCTCCCTTTCACGCTTAACTGTCCTGTCAAGTTAAGGCAAAACAGAAACAAAGAGAAAGTGTCAGCAGTCACCTCCAGTCTCTCTCTCTAAAACCTACAAATCAGGTTAGAAATCTCAGGGTAATAATGGACTCAGACTTGAACTTTAACAGCCACATCAAATCAATAACATCAGCAGCCTTTTACCATCTAAAAAACATTGCCAAAATCAAAGGTATAGTGTCTAAACCTGACTTGGAGAGACTTATCCATGCATTTGTCTCTAGTAGGTTAGACTACTGTAACGGCCTGCTCACTGGCCTCTCCAAACGGGCCGTAAGACAGCTGCAGTACATCCAGAATGCTGCTGCTCGGGTCCTGACCAGAACCAGGAAGTACGAGCACATTAGTCCTGTGCTCAGGTCTCTACACTGGCTTCCTGTGGCTCAGAGAATAGACTTTAAAGCAGCTCTGCTTGTGTACAAGTCTCTCCACGGCCTAGCACCAAAGTACATCCCTGACATGTTAGTGCCATATGAACCATCTCGGACTCTGAGGACCTCAGGGACCGGCCTCCTGCTGGTGCCCAGAGTCAGGACTAAACATGGGGAATCAGGGTTCCAGTTTTATGCAGCTAAAATCTGGAACAGTCTTTCTGAAGATGTGAGACAGGCCTCTACTCTGACAATGTTCAAATCTAGGCTCAAAACAGCTCTATTTCACTGTGCATATGACTGAAAGGATCTTATCTGCATTTTTCTCTTTTAAAGTTCATTTTATAATGATTATTTATGTTTTTATTTTGTATTGTGATTTTAATGCATTTTCTTGTTCTGTAAAGCACTTTGAATTACTTTGTGTACGAATTGTGCTCTACAAATAAACTTGCCTTGCCTTAAAAGCTATCATACCCAAGGGTTAGGGTTAGGGTTAAGCCGGCCGCCATCTTGGATGGGTCTCGCTTCGCCTCCACAGTGCATTCACTTCTATTGAGGAAGGAGCTGTATGCATAAGCAAAATAGAATAACTCACTGAATTTTCAACTGATTTTCACGCGGTTTGGTTTGTTACAAACGGCACACATGCATCAAAAATGCAGGATTTCATGCTTTAATGCTTTCTGCAGATAGCAACAGCATGTCATTTAGGTCACAACACAGTTATTTTATTCACCTCAACCCCAGAGTGGGATATATATAATGGGATATATATATATATATATATATATATATATAATCTAATTAGGCAAAATCTACTTTAAATTTTAGTGACTGTTGACTTGACATACAGTAAAAAATTATGTCAAGCTCACAAGGGATGAGTTTTTGTATCAAATCAACATAAAATCTTTATGTTATTTTGACAATATGGGGCATTTGTGGGTCGTCGGTGCCTTTGTGGTAGAACAGGCGCTCCATGAACAAGGCTCTTGTCACAGTGGCCCGGGTATGACTCCAGCCTGTGGCTCTTTGCTGCATGTCACTCCCTCTCTCTCTCCCCCCTTCACGCTTGTCTGTCCTATACATTAAAGGCTAAAAAGCCCCAAAAAATATCTTTAACAAAAAAAAAAAAAAAAAAAATGTAAATTTAAATTTAAAATTTAGTGTGTTAGCAAGTTAGCACTAAATACAAAGTACAGATGAGACTAAGGGGAATGTCATTAGTATTGTATTGGTCATAAACCAAAATATTAGACACATGGAAATTTTGACGAGATAATGATGACCATGAATGATTGTACCAAATTATATGGCACTCAACCAGTAGTTGTGGAGACATTTCACTCAATACCACAATTGTCAATCTCATGGTGGCCGCAGAGGAAATCGATCACCAAAGTCAATGGGATTCATTCTGTGAGAACAATGAATTCCCTTTTATTTTAATAGCTAAAAATTAATAAAATATCTAGACACTGGCATATTGGTGACGGCTGGAAATGCATGGTGCATTTGTCACAGGTGGAGTGGGGTGCTGGAGGTGTGGCTACAGCCCTGGTGCGCTGCGTGTTGTCGCTGCATTCAGCTGTTGGCAGCGTGCTGGGTACACAGGCTGTGTGCTACGATGAGCCGGCTTTGGGCTCATAGATATATATAATCATTAGATGACTCATTGCTGTGGCTACTGTGCGTCAACGTCACTGCCATCTTGGGGAGGTCACGGCCGGAGTTCTGTCGATTTCCCCTACCTGTCGAGAAGTGCTGCTTTGTGGTTCTGCGCATGTGCAGAGCTGATTTTCCAAGTTTCGTTTCCACGCCCATACATTTTTGCTACTCGTCAGTCCACGCCTGAAAATCCATTTTCTTTGCGCTTTTGGCCTATTTAGGAAGTTAAGTTAGCATGTAGATTGCACTCTGGCTTTGCTTTTGAATTTAAATATTAAATAGTTGCATGTACTGTGTCGTATAATCGGTAAGCACTTGACTAGACTCACAAGTCAGTCTTCAGACGCTTTGCTTAACTAAAGACTGATGTCTTTCTCCCTGATTTTGTGTTTAGATGGGCGGATACAAAACTCCCTACGTTGCAGAACCAATAGTAAATCCCCAGGGTGGTCCTTCGGTGGCTCGCTGAACTCTTGTGCTCGTAAACATAGTCCGACTGCATTAAAAGTTTTAAACAAAGTCGCTATAAGTCCTTGATTTCCACAATCTTGTGGACTGAGCACACGTTTGATAAAACGCAGTTAAATCACTCGGCATCCAATTTAAAGCTCTCTGTGTTTGTTTTGTCGCGGACGAGAAAAGGGGGAGAGCACATTTCTGGGAGGGCGTGTCCTTTTAGAAAAATGCAAGAGGCGTTGCTTTGTTAGGAGTGTCCCCAGACTATCAGAAGGCGGAGATCTCTGATTGTCTGGTGGCGAGACTAGCACTTGTACGTATTAAGTCCAAAATATGCTACCCCTGAAATATTGATTAAAAATGTTAAAATGGTATGTCTAAATATGCTGCCATTAATCCTACAGTGGCAGTGAGGTAATTAGCAGTCTTACATGAATGCACTGACTAGTGGGAGCATTATTTGATGCCAAGTATTTCATTCATCAAAATACACTACCCATGAAATATTAATTTCATTACACTTTTTGTACATTAGACAAATGAGAAAAGAAAACACTTATTTTATGCCTTTATATTGCATATTCAGATAGAAAACCATAAAGTAGTATTTTTTGACAGAGTAGCGTGAATCGATAGACAGACCTATCGGTTTATGCAGCTGTACCAATTTCTACAAAGCAGCAGAAATCGTCAGAACACCGACTGGCTAGTAGGCCTACTGTTGTGTATGGATATAAGTCTTCAGCAAACATGGCATGCTCACTCAAAAGTCTAACAGTGTAATTGGGTGCTAGCCTGGTTCCAGACCATAGACCTCGCCCACTCAACTGAGTAGGCTTGCATCTCTGGTCTGGCGTACTGCAATGAATTTGCGATTTATCTCGTCCAAGCGATGGACAGACCAATGAACGCCGGGGGTGGGGGTGGGTCTAGCGATTAGCCAATCAGCGCCACGCTAATGGTGGCCGCTGCAGATCCTACAGACCACATTAACGATGCTATCGAGGTATTTCGCCACTACTCGCGTTAATGGAGGACCAAATTAAGGAAACTGCTAAACTGGATTTAACGGCGATGCAGCTGGACGTGCACGATGACGGAGACATTTTAATTGGCAATGCTTGTTTTCGGCACCCCCGAGGCATGGATATTAATGATGTCAGATTCTGGGTGAGTCCTTGATCTCTACTGATTGGTTAGGAAAAAATCAAATTCCCTCCCCCTTGTAAATCGCCTTCAATGGAGGCGATGTCAGACTGAAGGTTCTGGGAGCTTCAGTCTGACACTCAGGCTAATTGGGTGCCGGTCCAAAAAATTACAGTAAAGCAGAAAAACCCGACAGCACTCACTAATCCTTTTTAATATAGTGGATTGCACAGTAGCAGTCGAACGGACGATTTTCAGCTCATAGCCGTCCTCAGCGTTAAATGGTTTGTGGGCATGTGTCCCTTTTAACAGAAACCAGCTGGTTCAGATTAACATTAAAAACAATAGAAATATGGATCATTCAAAAATGCACAAAGTAGGGTAGAGCACGCACATCCAAGGTATTACAGGTGCAGGACTAATAAGCCCTGTATACACCATAGACTGTATAAAAATAAGCAGGATGAGACATAAACGTGTTTACAGGGCGCCCAGGATGAGGCTCTATGTAATTAATCGATGTGTATACTGGTCATCTATTGTGATTATGTGACTTTTTGCAAAAATTTCTAAATAGTTCTGTAAATACTTATCTTGGGATCATTTGTTGAACATTTGTTGTTTATCTGTATTTATATGTTTATTGTTTTTCTATCAACCTGCTCAGTTCCCTACCTTTTCCTTTCCCAACAACAGCCTCAGATTGTATTGATTTGTATGGTTTTTTTTTGGTTGCCCCACCTGAGCTGCATTCCTGGCTTAAATGGGGGGTGGGACCAATAACCTATATGAGCAAGGTGTGTCTTTTGTCCTTTATCCTGATGAAGATCTATGTGATCGAAACATTGATCTTATAGAATAAACATTTGAGGAGCTACAACAGTGCATTTGTTGTAGCATTTTGTTGTAGCATTTATGAATGACTTTTTAAAAAGTCATTCATAAGTTATACATCGAATAGTCTAAATATAATAAAAAATAGAATAATAGAAAATGTTGAAGCACAAAATACTGTATATATATATATATATATATATATATATATATATAAATAGTGTATATATATAGGCCTATATGGGCAGAGAAAAGAGAATAAGAGCATAAATCCATCAGTGACAGAAAACCCATGTTGTGGGAGTGATATATGGTGTTAACAATCATTTCACCTGCAATTACTGGGTAAATAGATCTATACATTCATGTTACACTAATGTAATAGGAATCTACTCTTATTTGAGTAGCCAACACAATGTGTTGCCAGATGAGGAAACATTTTTTAATACCACTACGACCATACTACTCTCACTGTTCCTCCTACAGCTACTAAGAATCAGAACTGAAGCTACTATGTAATCTAAGAAATCTATTTAAAGCGTCTTAGTGTCCCTGGGTCAAATATAAGGAGAAGATGTCAAAGTAAAAAAAAACAAAAAAACAAAACAAAACAGAAATGAGCTTGAAGCAAATCCATAGATTACACCAATTTTCATAGGCTTGTTTTCTACACTTGATATCAAAATATCATTTTGAAAAATGTTTAAGATTGGATAATCACATTAAATGTTTTATCTCAACAGTTAACACTGGAAATGTTGGTACAGTGAGCGGTGTTGCTTTGATGCTGGTGGAGTTGATGGATGACTGGAGTAGGCTATATTTAGAATTATGAGTGTTCACTGCCCTCCAGTGGTCACTGCAACACTAAATGACCCCTAGAAAGGCAGCATATTGTTTAAGTCAACTGCATCAATTACTGTCTTCAGACCTCTAACCTGTCAGTTCATATCAATCTGGTAAGTTACTGTTTAGACAACATCCACAGAGAGTATACATATTGATTTATTGACAACATTTTCCCCACAGAACCATTGTAATACATCTCATAATGTAAGAAGTTCATTTAAAGAGTAACCACAGTTGAAAATTGGTAAAGTAAAGCTGCTTGCTAATCCTTTGAGTAAAACTAGTTTTTCATCATCATGTCAGGATGTGAAGTACAAACCTGCCAATGTCTGCTCCTTGCAACATCATAATATGCTGTCCTCTACTGGAGCTCAGCTGGAAGTACAGCAAGGCAGGAGGTTGATGTACTGACTGAGAGTTGGGACCTTCTCTGACCTAATCTGCCCTGCTATAGTGCACTTCAGCAAAAATAAATCCCATCAACGTTAGCAGAGCTATTTTGACCCTACTGTGAGGTGGGTGGAGGGGTTGCGAAAAATACTCTATGTAATGTGAATATATTCTCATCATATTCCATACATTGTGCTTTTATCAATGTATGCAAGTAGGCCTATGGTTGTTGGCTTTTTTGATGCTTTATTTGGGCATATATTACCTAAGATTTCAATGATAGTATAAATGGATGGATGGACGGATGAGATATTGACTAGCCCATTAGCTATGTCCCAGGCTGTCAAATATGACAACATGTAGTCTGCATTTTATAACCTAGGTTTGAGATGATATTTAGGAGTGATTGGTATTTAATGACTTTGGTCATAAAGGTTGCAGCCATTTTTAACTCTAGTCTATTAATCAGCCCAAAATCTAAACTAGATTATGATTCCTTTAAAAGCCTTGTTCTTAGTCTTTTACATCAGACCTGGAAAACCTTGCAGCCACATGTATTTGTTATAGTGTACCATGCTCCTGGCCCATATTCTAAATTTGTATCTGAATTCTCAGAGTTTTTATCCAGTTTAGTTCTTAAATCAGATAAAGTTATTATTGTAGGTGATTTTAGCATTCATTTTTGATGTTGATAATGACTCCCTGGCTACCGCGTTTTCTCATTATTAGACTCCATTGGCTCCAGTCAGAGTGTACTGTTTTAATCATACCCTCGATCTAGTTCTGACGTATGGAATTGAAATTGATAACCTAACAGTCTTTCCACAGAATCCCTCTCTATCAGATCATTATTTAATAACTTTTGATTCAGGGAAATTATTCCATCAACGTTATATTTAATACTATGTCCTTCTGTAACAGAAGTTTCCCGTACCGACTTTAAACTGTCCCAAATTGATCATCTTGTCGATAGTGCTGCAGGCTCGCTGCGAACAACACTCGACTCTGTAGCACCTCTTAAAAAGAAGTTAACAAAGCAAAGAAAGTTTGCTCCTTGGTATAACTCTCAAACCTGAAAATTAAAACAAATATCGCTAAAATTTGAAAGGAACTGGCGATTAACCAAACTGGAAGAATCTCGTGTAGTCTGGAAAGACAGCCTCAAAACGTATAATAGGGCCCTCTGCAATGCCAGAGCAAACTATCACTCAGCATTAATAGAAGAAAATAACAACAACCCCAGGTATCTTTTCAGCACTGTAGCCAGGCTGACTGAGAGTCAAAGCTCTATTAACAGTAATGATTTTATGAGCTTTTTTAATGACAAAATTCTAAAAAAAACTATTACAGGCAAAATTCATGACCTCCTGCCCTAAAATGGAACCAATCTGTCCTCAAACACAGCTGTAAACCTAATATATATTTAGATTGCTTCTCCCTGATTTCTCTTCAACAACTGACCTCAGTGATTTCTTCATCTAAATCATCAATGTGTCTCTTAGACCCCATTCCAACTAGGCTACTTAAGAAAGTCTTACCTTTAGTTAACACTCACTTAATAGACATGATCAGTATATCTTTATTAACAGGCTATGTACCACAATCATTTAAGGTAGCTGTAATTAAATCTTTTCTAAAAAACCCACCCTCGATCTAATTTCTAATTTTCCCTTTCTTTCAAAGGTCCCTGAGAAAGTAGTCGCAGACCAGCTGTGTGACATTCTCTACGATAATAATTTATTTGAGGAATCAGTCAGGATTTAGAGTGCATCATAGCACTCAGACAGCACTAGTTAAAATTACAAATGATCTTCTGATTGCTTCAGACAAAGGACTCGTCTCTGTACTTGTTTTATTAGATCTTAGTGCGGCATTTGACACAACTGACCATCAAATTCTGCTACAGAGACTGGAATGACCTGGATGATGATGACAAGCAACTCTAGCGATTCATAAAAACATATTGGTGAAATGAACGAGTTTCGCGGCAGATAATGTGTTATTTAGAGCCTCATTGTCAGTGCCCTGATCATTCCCACTATATGGATGTATGCGGCTCTTGCGGGTCTAAATATCTTCCGAAGGACTCCAAATGACACCAAACTTATCTGGGTCAGTAAACAGCTGTATTTAATGCCAGAAATAAGGTCCAGGTTGTAAAAAACGGAACTTTCCCTTTAATTGGCCTAAAAGTTTCTGCACTAAGCTGGTTCAAATCTTATTTATCTGATCGTTTTCAGGTCGTCATGATAAATCATCTCTGAGTACTAAAGTTTGTTTTGGAGCTCCACAAGGTTCTGTGCTCGGACCAATTCTGTTTATATATGCTTCCCCTAGGTAACATCATTAGAAATCACTCTGTAACTTTCCATTGCTATGCAGATGATACACAGTTGTATATCGATAAAGCCAGAAGAAACGGATCAATTAACTAAACTTCAAAAATGCCTTAAAGACATAAAAACCTGGATGAGCTCCGATTTCCAGATGATAAATTCAGACAAAACTGAAGTTATTGTTCTTGGCCCCAAACACCTCAGAAACTCTTTATCTGATTATATAGTTTCTCTAGATGGCATTGCTCTGGCCTCTAGCACTACCGTAAGAAACCTTGGAGTAACATTTGACCAAGGTTTGTCTTTTAATTCCCATTTAAAACAAACCTCACAGACTGCATTTTTTCACCTGCATAATATTGCGAAAATTAGGCCTATCCTATCCCAAAAAGATGCAGAAAAATTGGTCCACGCTTTTGTTACCTCAAGGCTGGATTACTGTAATTCCCTATTATCAGGTAGCTCTAACAAGTCTTTAAAAACTCTTCAGAACTAATTCAGAATGCAGCAGCACGTGTACTAACAGGAACTAAGAAATAAGATCACATTTCTCCTGGTTTAACTTCTCTGCACTGGCTCCCTGTAAAATCCAGAATTGAATTTAAAATCCTACTCCTAACATACAAAGCTCTAAATGGTCAGACTCCATCATATCTTAGAGAGCTCATAGTGCCATATTATCTTCTGAGAACGCAGGGTTACTCGTAGTCCCTAAAGTCTCCAAAAGTAGATCAGGAGCCAGAGCCTTCAGCTATCAGGCTCCTCTCCTGTGGAATCATCTTCCTGTTGTGGTCCGGGAGGCAGACACCGTCTCCACATTTAAGACTAGACTTAAGACTTTCCTCTTTGATAAAGCTTATAGTTAGGGCTGGCTCAGGCTTGCCTTGTACCAGCCCCGAGTTAGGCTGACTTAGGCCTAGTCTGCCGGAGGACCCCCTATAATACACCACCTATACAGTAATACACGAGCACCTTCTCTCCTTCTCTCTCGCTTTCTCTCTCTCTCTCCTCTCGGCTTCTTCTCTGGAGCCTTTGTGATCTACTGTCTGACAGGTTACCTCGTATCGCAGCTGTGCCTGGATCGTGTGACATGGTTGTGCTTCTGCAGTGGTCCTGCTTACTGTTATCATTAGTCATACTTCTACTGTCATTATACACATATGATTATTGTCACATACATACACTATCGTATATTAATATGTACCACAATAGCCGTAATTGTTATTGTAATATTATTACTTAATGTTGATGTAAGCTGTCATTACTGTCTCTCCTGCATCTCTCTCTGTCTCTCTCTCTCTTTCTGTATCATTTTGTCATAATTGTTAATTCATCATGTTGATCTGTTCTGTACGACATCTATTGCACGTCTGTCCGTCCTGGAAGAGGGATCCCTCCTCAGTTGCTCTTCCTGAGGTTTCTACCGTTTTTCCCCATTAAAGGGTTTTTTGGTCGAGTTTTTCCTTATCCGCTGTGAGGGTCCAAAGGACAGAAGAATGTTGTATGCTGTAAAGCCCTCTGAGGCAAATTGCTATGTGTTATGTGTGATATTGGGCATAAATACAATTGAATTGAACTGAATTGAATTGAGGGCGGCACGGTGGTGTGGTGGTTAGCACTGTCGCCTCACAGCGAGGCAAGAGGGTTGCCGGTTCGATCCCGGGTGTGGGAGCCTTTCTGTGCGGAGTTTGCATGTTCTCCCCGTGTCAGCGTGGGTTCTCTCCGGGCACTCCGGCTTCCTCCCACAGTCCAAAGACATGCAATTTGGGGACTAGGTTAATTGATTACTCTAAATTGTCCATAGGTGTGAATGTGAGTGTGAATGGTTGTCTGTCTCTATGTGTCAGCCCTGCGATGGTCTGGCCTGCCTCTCGCCCGATGTCAGTTGGGATAGGCTCCAGCCCCCCCGCGACCCTCACGAGGATGAAGCGGTTAGAAGATGAATGAATTAATTGAATTGAAAGACCTCCTCCAAGTAAGAGTCAAAGATGAAGGCTACCTCTAAAACACACACCTCTTTGAACTCTTCATGAACCACCACAACATCTGGTGTATTGGCAGATAGATGTTAAGAAGTACCTGGGTTACTGTTACAGAGATGAAGCATAGAATGTTTGACACTGGAATGGTGTGTGGTTTCACTAAAGGTGAAAAATGGTTTGCTATGTCCCTTGTCCACTATTCTGTCATGATATGCTATGTACTTTGCTTTGCAAGCATTCAAAATGTGTGACATTGTTTCAGTGATCTGTTCTGTGGGGTGATGCAAACAGTGAGGAACCTGTGTCGTAGGAAACCTGATGGAGAGGTTGAGTCGGGTTTCACAGACTTGTAGTCTATCGCTTTTACTGTGAATGTGACAATGTCCTTATTGAGTTCAGTGTTCTTGAATGAGAAACAGAATGATCAGCACAGAGAAGACATGAAAGTTCCCTCTGAAGTTTTAATTCAGTCCTGTGTTGTTGTAATCCATAAATTCGCCGGGTGCATGTAGGTGTTAGTGAGTGACTGTGTCCACCAGTGGCTGTTGCCTTGACAGAGATGAGCAGGTCAGTTATAATGTCCTCTGAGACGCTCACAGTCCCAGAGTCAGACCACGCCCACTCCAGGAACACTTCAGAAAAAAACTAAAGAAAACTAAAATGTGTCTTGATCATACTCCATACATTGGAGCCTATTTTTATAAGTATGGTTGCTTGCTTTTTTTGCGTTATTTGACCACATAATACCAAAGATTTCAATGACTAGTCCCCTATCTGACACACACAATTTTCATAAGCTCTTTTATGTGGTGTGTTGTGAGCATAATGTAGCAAGGTCTTAACTTTAATTTGAAGGTTGATTTGATGAATTTGATGAAATATTCTGTTACTGTGTATCATTTCTTACCAAATAACTTCTTAACAACTTGGGCAGAACTTGCCAATGGAGAAATTCCACAAGCTACTGAAAGATGATTACATTCATGTTTTGACTTTATGAAATTTGCCTCTTCTAATCAAAAGTTGAATACACAACTTCTTAAATGTAAAATTTGGAGCAAGAGAGCAAATGTCTATTTCGAATTTAATTCTAATTAATAAAGCACCAGTGGGCAGCTTTGAAAATGTTTGAACACATTTCCTCTGGGCACAGTTACTTACAGTAAAGTATGAGAAAGGAGATGCCATCTACATCCATGTAGCTAAACAATAAAAAAAATACCGTCATTTGTTTGAAGCTATAGCTGTTTCCCATGTCAACACTGCACACACACAAAGTGGCATCCTGTGAGTATCTTAAGGGATGTGAATGTGCATATTAATAAACCCCTATAATCTCATAAATCATTTTGACTGCGGGCACGCCCCCTCCCCCCTTATTGGCTGCTGCGCGCTTTATGTAGGTTACGTCCCCTCTTAGCAATTTAAATAGTGCCTTGCGCAATTTGATGAATAGTGTCGCTGTCAAAAGCGCTGGAAACAGATCGAGGAACGTTGATAGACGGACAGCTGGAGGAGAGAGGAGAGGAAGCGGAGCTGCGTCATGCCTCCTCCTCACGGTTACATGTAGTTATTTCTCTTCGGAGCTGGATCTCGGGGCGAGTTTCCTCAACTCTTACCGTGCTGTCCCGGGCTTTATGTTGTGTTGCCTTGCGTTTGTTCTGGAGAGCTATGGAAGGCAGAACATGCTAAGTCTAAGTGTTACAACTGCACGCGTGTCGACGTTCCTGTGAATATTTTCTCAGCTTCTCTAACTTTACCACAGGAGGAAAAGCTTTGGCTCGTGAAGGTAACATCTTGTTTTTCCTCTTTCTTTTACCTCTGCACGCGCATTTCTGAATAAAGCTTTCCTTTAGGCTTACATCTCCTGGTTGGAAACAGCATGTCAGTTAAGATAATTTAACATAGATACTGTATAAAGTTATAACTAGTTAGGGACCGTTTGTTACTTATGAGGGGGAAGGGTAGTGCACATCGAAGGAGGCATGTCAAATAATTTTGAAGCACTGGGGAGGGGCTTGTGTTTTTTTATTTTGGCTAAGAGGAGCACATAGGCTACAAGTTTAAGTGGTTTTATTTGGTATTTATTTGAAATACCATCTAAACCCCAAATCCCATTGATGGATTTGAAAGGTATGTTTTCTTTGAAAAATACCATAATCACACCATTTCTAGTAGTCAGAAAGTGTAAAAATGAATGTTATCATCCAATTTCTGTAATCTTTAGGGTGGATTTGCATTTTGCTAAAGAAATTAGCTGCTTGTTTTGGTGATATCTCTAACTCCATGCTGTTTGCTTGTTGCTTTGGCTCCAATACTGCTTACATTTGGTGTGAATATAGAAAAATATAGATATTTATGGTGGAGGAAGGGCTATGCATTTACCCCCAGTCACCCACCAGCGAGGCTCAAAGAAAAATATTTGTAACTTTGGGGAGGGTCAAGATAAAAAAAAAAAAATCACAGCTCAGCCACCCCTTTTTCTGATAAATAAAGTACAGTCCCTTGATGCTGAATAAAACACTTATAATCTTCAAGTATTACATAGTCTTTTAACTGGCACTTTTCCAAAAGTCCAATTTGTTGACTTCCCCCTTTCCTTCCTGCACACCAAAATACACTGTTGACTTACGGCCTGTTGCATTTCCCTCTGTGTGCTTGTCAATCCAAAAATAAGATTACTTGTGGTATATTAACGTTATGGAGTTTCAGTGAACACAATTTTAATATATTTTGCACTTCATGTGCTGCAAACTATGTACAGAGACATATCTGTGAAAATATTTAAGTTATTCTCTGGTGTTGATCGGTATGTTAGTGTCTGGGTCAACCTGTCACAGCTTTTAAAGGGATCATGTAACAATTAATAGCAGTCATGCTGAAGCCCTGACTAGGTTTGTCACAGCAAATGAAAATGGCTGATGTGTGCCTAGTCATAAATACAAAAAGGGCTTTACCATAAACTCCTGCTTTCAATTATTGCAAAGTAAATATCCTCCAATGGAAACTGAAATGAGTACATTTTACTCAAAAATATATCAATTCTGACATTTTACAAGGAATCAGTGTGTGATCAATTGAAGTACTCTTAAAAAGGCAGAAAAATGAATATAGCTGGGTCCAGCTGTTCTACCTGTCTCAGTTGTCAAACCTCTACTCTGTGTGTCTAGGAGCCTTTGAGGGCCCACATCAGCATGGTGAACAGCCAAGCGTCAGGCATACCGCCAGCCTCCAGGTCATGTGCAGGATGTGGGGGGAAGATTGCAGACCGCTTCCTGCTCTTCTCCATGGAGCGCTACTGGCACACTCATTGCCTCAAGTGCTCTTGCTGCCAAGCCCAGCTGGGGGACATTGGCACCACCTGCTACAGCAAAGGGGGCATGATTCTGTGTCGAAGCGACTACATCAGGTGAGAGGAAGGAAGAAGTGGCAGAGGAGGAGAAAGGAGGAGGCGAGAAAGCTGCTGGTTTTTAGATTTTGGAGTCTGTACAGACTGAGCAATCTGTGTTTTTGTGTTTGCAGACTGTTCGGGCACAGCGGGGCGTGCAGCGCCTGCGGCCAGTCGATCCCAGCCAATGAAATGGTGATGAGGGCGCAGGGAAATGTTTACCACCTCAAGGTAAATCCCCAGTTCTCACATCAATGGGCTTTATCTCCTGCTGCTTGTTTGAAAGAAACATCTGGGATTTGTTGGGGAGAGACAGTGAAACGGGAGGATGTGTCCCCTTAGTATCAGAAGAGAAATTGGTTGTGCGCTCCATCATTTACCTCATGTACTCAATTTTACACTTTGATTGAGACTTATTTTAAGATATTTCAAAGTGATTCATAATTTTATTAATACTTATCAATCTGGTTTCAGTGTCTCAGGTGACTTTGCTGACAAAATTTTATTTCAACTCTTGATATCATGCTCAAAATTTGAATTGATCAATTTCTGACCCTTTGTTTATTTTCTGCTCCTCTGTAGTGTTTCAGCTGTGCCACCTGTAGAAACAGACTAATGCCTGGTGATCGTTTTCATTACATCAACGGTACAATCTTCTGTGAGCACGACAGACCCGGCGCTGTCTTGCTCAACAGCCACCTGCCTCCACTTCAGAGCAGCTCTGTGCTGACAGACCAGAAGGTGAATAAAGGGGTTGTTGACATGACGATACAGAATCGACTGTATTTACAGCAAAGCATAAGTTCTTGCATAGATATGAATATATTTATTAACCCTGGACATGGACACCAGCAGGACATGTCATTAATATGAAGAAAATGATGCAGCAAAGTGGGTAAAAATAGAAAATGTCAGAGGTGCTATTTTTTATAATGTAATCAACAGTGTTTACACCACAATATGTCACAGCAAGAATATAAAAAATAGAGTCTTAAATATAACAGTAGAAAGAAAAGGTGAAAAACACTAGAGACTTAAAAGATAATGTATTTATAAATGGCAGTGGTGGAATGCGCATTACTCAAGTACTGTACTGCAAGTGCATCTTTGAAGTACTTGTACTTTGCTGAAGCATTTACTTGTTATGTTACTTTACACTTCTACTTCTTTTATAGGGAAATATTGTACTTCTTACTAGCCATATCTCATCAGTGATTTTACAAATGAATACTTTATAAACACAGTGTATCATGGGCTTATAAAATACATTTTTAAGATTAATTTGTAAAAATGTATTTTATGTTTAAAATGAGCTCCACATTGACCAGATACATTATTAAGATACTACTTACATGGGGTGTAAATCACTAGTTTCATCACAATACGATATTATGTAGCTTCTTTGGACAATGATACAATATTTGCCGTTATTATAAAATCGGCCACGCTACTATTTCGATTGAGTGTGATTCAGAGGTCTGCGATCGATATGAGTTGGTATTATATGATCATTTAACAAAATCTTTTTACAGAAGAAGCTGCTACCCCTTTCTTTTTTTTACTTGTGGCTAAAAGGATAAAAACCACACATACACAGTGTAAATAAGTTGTTAAGTTTACTTAAAATTGACTCCACTAACACACATAAAACAGCACATGGGATAAATTAACCCTCAAATCTTTCTGTAAGAAATCCTTCTTTGGAAGAAAAGTTTTCATTTAAACCCAAACCATCATCCTTTTCCTAAAACATCAGGACTATCTGGCTCAAAGCTGAAGGCAAACTTCTCCAAACAGCCATAAAACAACAACATCATGATACAAAAGTGATTTGGCTCATTAACTGTCAAGGTTCATAGACAAAACAACTGTTTTTAGCTTGTCACCCATTATAAGCTTAAGCACCTTTACATTACCAAAATTAGCCCAGCATCTAGCAGACTTTTTCTTTACCAACAGCTAAACAAATTTCTCACTGCATCTTCCAACAGAATAGTGCGATTAAATTTCAGCCTGCATGCATGTTTTTTTCAGCTTAACATTATTGAGACAGAGCAGCTGATGTTGCTGCAAGAAGTTAGCAGAGTGAGATGCCCAGCAAGTCAGGTAACATAATGTTGCGTCTTATCTCATAACTGTGTTGTTTACATACAGCATGTGCTTTGTCTGTTGACCTGTTTTTTTCCCCCCAAAAAAATCAAGAATATTTCCACACTGCCGAGTAAATAATGTAAGCTGTATCGTCTTTCTCTTGGCAGCTTGCCGTCATCTGCGTGCTGCTATTTGACAGTTACACAGAATTTTAAAATAAAATAAAAATATATCCTAAAGATTATGATATGGACTGGACGTTGATCATTAAATCGATACATCAATCCAGAATGATGGATTGTTACACCCCTATGTTAATGTATCAGTAATTGTTATCCAGTATTAATATATATAATAACATGAAAGTGACAGGTATTATTCTGCTAATAATGCTTTTACTGTTGATACTTGTTTACTTTCACTGAAGTATAATTGAATTGTGAAAGCATTACATAGTAATGCATACAGTTGAGTATTGGTAGAGTAATTAGGAATCTAAATACTTCAAATATGATTGTGGAACAATGATGCTAAGTGATTTTCCAGTGCTCTTTACAGCTTGTGCATTACTACTATAATGTAAAAAATGATTTTAAATCCTATTGCATTTCATATTGTTTTGTTTTTTTAGATTTTATCATTTCTCAAATAGGTATTATACAATAGATTGTATTTGTCCATGTGGGTGTGTCTATGAGAGAACAGAAACATGAACACAGAAGAACAGCTGTGGGCCTTTGTGTTCATATAGCCAGAGGGTGTCTGTTGTGCCAGTGACCCTGACCCTTCTCCCTCTCTCTTGTCTTGTCTGCAGGTATGCTGAGTGGCAGAAGTGCTGTGTGTCGCCCTCACCCTTCCTCCAAGCATCACTTTTCTTCGGTGCACTATTCTTCTCCTGCTACTGTCATTGTTGTGGATTCTCATCACTGACCCGTCTCTCCTCCTCAGGGAGGATGCAGTTCCTCACCAACATCCCTGCCCATCACCATGCCAGAGACTCTATGTACCACATTCAAAGTCCCATTTATGTCGTGTTCAACGTTAATGTGGTCTGTGCATCAAGCAAAGACTTAGTGCTGACTGTACTGGCAAAAGGCTGCTTCAGGACTTAGAGAAAAGTGGAGGAAAACAATGACAATGAAAGCCTGCACCAACTGGAAGATGGAATCAAAGATCCTCGAATGAACATTTGATGGAGTGCTGTAAAATGACTGTCGAAGCTTTGGTTATGCCATGTGGCATCTATTCCCCTGAGCGTCAGTGTTTTTAATGAACTCTTGATCTCTCTCTTGTATTTGTTAATCTGAGATCTAACACACTGAGTATGGAATATAAAATTGATGGGTGTCAGGCAAAATTCCAGAGTATCTGTAAATATTCATTCATAGAAAACCTTTTAATGAGTTTAAAAAATGTTTGTCAGAAGTGAGATTGAAATCTTCAACATAAACTTTTTTTTAAAATACTTGAGGAAAACAAAATGTAATGTTGCTGTATGATTACTTTTCAGACGTCCTGCACAATTTTTTTCTTTTCCTCTGTAGAGTTTCATTTCTTCATCAGATGCCAGTTCAATGTGTGAAAAACAAATTGTGGAGTTAAAATTAAAAATCCTATAAAATCATTTTCCTGTTACATGTCATGAATCGCCTCATTTTGAAGCCCCTCAACAGCATTAGAGTGCCATTGTATTGCATGGCACCTAGCACGGTGGATGTGACTGTCTCTCTCACTCTCTTTAGCCCTGTATGGTGAAAACATGCCTGATTACCCTGAGGAATGGAATTAAGGGGCTTGAGCTCTGACCATTTACAGAAGCAATTAAACATGAGCCCTGTATCTGTGCTGCTGGAGCTCTTGGGAGGCTGAACTTGGGGCATATCCTGTGGCTGACTGGCTCAGTGGCTGCCTGCCTCTAATAAAGCCTAATCTGAAAGCAGGCTAATTAAAGGGGAGTGGCACCCTCTATATCCAGGGCATTTGAAACAATCTGATGTATTTACTGTTTACCATGTTCTAATTAAAGCTCCAACACAGACTGGTTTGTTTCCCACCACAGCTCTTTGTTCTCTGCCACTCTGCATGGCTTCTGAAAATGATTTTCCTGAGCTGCATCTAATTCACTCTAACACTGAGTGCCTTTTTAATGCTACATAAAAACTTCCAAGTCTCGGCATATCATCGGAAGTTGGAAGTTAATCTCAGTGTGATAGCAGCAGTAGAAAGCAGAAGATAGGATCTGCTCTACTTTCACACCTTGCCTGGGAGCATGGCAGCCATCAAACTCACACCTTAATGCGCTTAGCTATTTCAAAACGTCCCACTTGTCATGGTAGGTGCTGATACTGCATCAATTATTTATTCCACGTCTGATCAAGAAGCGTCACGCAAATTCATTAACGTATGCAAATGATCACAATTACAATTATCTTTGTATCGTGATGGTGAAGAAATAAAACCTCGGCACATTCCCGAGTCCCACTGCACCACAAGTTACACTTTGCATTCAAACTAATCAAGCCTCATCTGCCTTTTCCTAATTAGCCGGAACGTTCTCAGATGCCAATTAGCAGGTCTCATGAAAAGGCTCTTTGCCATGAGGCGTTGTCTTTTATCAGAGCTTCTGCAGGTGTGTGGCTCACCATGTAGCCTGTGTCATAGGAAAGTGTTTATTCCTGCTAATTAATCATATTAACACATGCAGATGAGTGTAATTGCCTGAGCGCCTCCACCTCACACTGTGTGAAGACACAAGATGATGCCAGGATATTTTTACATGCTCATGATGAAGAGGACCGGTGAAACCTCCTTCTTGCCCAGACACTCCCGTGATATAGGCCTAGTCTGCCGGAGGATCACCTATAATGCACCGGGCACCTTCTCTCTCTCTCTCTCTCTCTCTCTCTCTCTCTCTCTCTCTCTCTCTCTCTCTCGTATCCTATTACTGCATCTTGTTAACTCGGCTTCTTCTCCGGAGCCTTTGTGCTCCACTGTCTCTCAGGTTAACTCATATTGCAGCGGTGCCTGGATAGTGTGTCGTATGTGGTTGTGCTGCTGCCGTGGTCCTGCCAGATGCCTCCTGCTGCTGCTGTTGCCATCATTAGTCATTAGTCATACTTCTACTGTTATTATAAACATATGATTATTATCATACATGTATACTATCAGATACTAATATATACTTTCAACATGTTGTACCACAGTAGCCAGAACTATAACGACAATATTATTACTTTCATGATTGTTGTTGTAAGCTACTGTCATTACCGTCTGTCCTGCATCTCTCTCTGTCTCTCTCTCTTTCTGTCTCATTGTGTCATACAGATTACTGTTAATTTATTATGCTGATCTGTTCTGTACGACATCTATTGCACGTCTGTCCGTCCTGGAGGAGGGATCCCTCCTCAGTTGCTCTTCCTGAGGTTTCTACCGTTTTTTCCCCCGGGTAAAGGGGTTTTTTTGGGGAGTTTTCGGGATGTCGTATGCTGTAAAGCCCTGTGAGGCAAATTGTATTTGTGATATTGGGCTTTATAAATAAAATTGATTGATTGATTGATTGATTGATATAGATCCAAGATGGCTGCCCTCCTTTAGCCCAGTTCTCTTATGATGCTGATCTGCTGTTCTGTCAGCCAGAAGCTCTTTCGAACTACTTGCCAGACAGAATGTTTGGAATCGGACGATGTGCTGGCACTAGCTTATATATCTCTGTGACGGTCCAGTCTGCTTTGTGTTGCCAGATGTAAACTAAAGTCTGAACAGCAGGAGAACAAAGGGGCTTAGTTACCATGTAATAACTGTTGTTAGGAATGGTTTCAAAATGGCAGTATTTATTTTCACTTTAAGTTTGATTTCATCTTTAATGCTAAATACTCATTACTTGTGTTTTTGAGCTGCATGTATGGGCTGAAATATGTGCCACCAGAAACTAAATTTGAATCATTTATATTTGAATTTGAATTTCTAAACTTGAATAATTGCATTGAAAAACTGAATTTGAATCACATAATTTGAAATTGTGTTATTAATTTGAATCATTGCAATGAAAAACTGAATCTGAATTGTATAATATGAAATTGAATTTATTTCTATATATCTTCACATTCAGTTCTCACAATTCAAATTCAGCTCTCAAAATTCAATTTCAATTTACTGTGACAGACATCCGGGTAGTTTAAGGGTGAAGGAAGAGCAATCGAGCGCAGATACACCGGATTCCGGACACCGGACAAAGAGCTGCGGGAAAGTCGGACAGTTTCCCGACAGTTTCCAGCAGCTTTCAGTCTGTCCAGGAAGTCACAGACAAACTTAAACAAACACAGACATCCTGTCAGGAATGATGTCAATTCATCAAAAAAGTGATCAGACCCATATAGGCTATCAGTTTGTTTTCAGTCTCCAATTGTTTTAATTCATTTATTAAAATGCTTTAAAGGTGGCATGGTGGTGTGGTGGTTAGCACTGTTGCCTCACAGTAAGAGGGTTTCCGGTTCGATCCCGGGTGTGGGAGCCTTTCTGTGCGGAGTTTGCATGTTCTCCCCGTGTCAGCGTGGGTTCTCTCTGGGCACTCCGGCTTCCTCCCACAGTCCGAAGACATGCAGATTGTGGACTAGGTTAATTGGTGACTCTAAATTGTCCGTAGGTGTGAATGGTTGTCTGTCTCTATGTGTCAGTCCTGCGATGGTCTGGCGACCTGTCCAGGGTGTACCCTGCCTCTCACCCAATGTCAGCTGGGATCATAAAATGCATAAATATAGACAAAGAAGTACACAGCCATTGATAAGTGAGCAAATATGTTTGGGTTGTAATGTCTGTAATTGAACCCAAATGCATCACTCAGCGATATTTGGTAATGACCTTTATTTATACACAAGGGAACAAAAACATGAGCTGACAGTTCATTTTTCGGGCTCAGAGCCCACAGTCTGTGGGTTCAGGTCTAGGGAATGGACCGGGACGCATTCAGAAGTGGGACGGGGAATAAGGACGCAAGTCTTCGGATCCAAACAGTTCAGTGTGACAGCAGGCAGAGATAACAAAGAGGGGCTTACTGATGGTGTGGATGAGAAGGGGATGGCTCCAGAATCAGA
Organism: Epinephelus awoara; assembly: GCA_035609425.1. Lineage (NCBI taxonomy): Eukaryota > Metazoa > Chordata > Actinopteri > Perciformes > Serranidae > Epinephelus > Epinephelus awoara. Next base: position 40,831,975 of record CM069302.1, on the reverse strand, counting down.
GGAGCAGTCCAGCAAAGCAGCAGAGCTGACAAGGTATGAGTAGCAGGAAAGTAGCGGCCAGGCAATGGATCGAGGAGCTGACAGGTAGGTAAAAGATGGACACACACACACAAGGCGGTGTGTAGCATCTCACAGCAGGGAACTGACAAGCAGGAGGAAACACTCACACTGAAATGTCGTGGCAGGAAAACACCACACAGCCACAGGCAGACAGAAACCAGAGACACTGAAGCAGAACTTGTGGTCAGGGACAGAAGGCAATTTATTGGGAAACAGACCGACGTAGACAGGTCAGAGGCAGGCAGGGTTGGTAACAAAGAATCAAGCCAAGAGTGAACGCTGGAAAGTCTTGCATGAAGTCAAAGAACAATCTGGCACTGAGGGAACGGCAGCAGCTTATATGCAATGATTGCTGATGAGAAGCGGCTGGCAGCAGGTGAGTGGAGATGTTTTGATGAGGGGGGCGTGGCTGGCAGGTAGAGTGGAAAAAACACAGGGAGAGCAGGGTAGCAGAATGTAGGCTGTGACATGGGTAAACTGATCCCTTAAATGAACAGTGTGTCAGATTTAGGGGGATCGTTAGAATTCTTTCAGTGTTCATTGTTCAGTGGGTTTTTACAGGAGCCGAATTAACTACAGAGGTCTCTTCCGCTCCAAAACAAATGGACCAGTTGATTCAAACACAGCTGTAAGACCTAATATATATTTAGATTGCTTCTCCCCAATTTCTCTTCAAGAATTGACCGCAGTGATTCTTCATCTAAATCATCAATGTGTCTTTTAGACCCCATCCCAACTAGGCTACTCAAGGAGGTCTTACCTTTAGTTAACACTAATATATTAGATATGATCAATATATCCTTATTAACAGGCTATGTACCACAGTCTTTTATGGTAGCTGTAATTAAACCTCTCCTAAAAAAGCCCACCCTGGATCCAGAGGTGTTAGCCAACTATAGAGCAATATCTAATCTTCCCTTTCTTTCAAAGATCCTTGAGAAAGTAGTTGCAGACCAGCTGTGTGATTTTCTCCATGATAATAATTTATTTGAGGAATTTCAGTCAGGATTGCATCATAGCACTGAGACAGCACTAGTTAAAATTACAAATGACCTTCTGATTGCTTCAGACAAAGATCTTGTCTCTGTACTTGTTTTATTAGATCTTAGTGCAGCGTTTGACACAATTGACCATCAAATTCTGCTACAGTGACTGGAACACTTAGTTGGCCTTAAAGGTTCTGCACTAAGCTGGTTTAAATCTTATTTATCTGATCGTTTTCAGTTTGTTCACATTCATAATGAATCATCCTTACGTACTAAAGTTTGTTTTGGAGTTCCGCAAGGTTCTGTGCTCGGACCAATCCTATTTAATCTACATATGCTTCCTTTAGGCAACATCATGAGAAATCACTCTGTAAATTCCCTTTGTTTCCATTGATGATACACAGTTGTATTTATCTATGAAGCCAGAAGAAAGTAATCAATTAACTAAACTTCATAATTGCCTTAAAGACATAAAAACCTGGATGAGCTCCAATTTCCTGATGTTAAATTCAGACAAAACTTAAGTTATTGTTCTTGGCCCCAAACAACTCAGAGACTCTCTATCTGATGACATAGTTTCTTTAGATGGCATTGCTCTGGCCTCAAGCACTACTGTAAGAAACTCCGGAGTAACATTTGATCAAGATGTGTCTTTTAATTTTCATTTAAAACAAACCTCACGGACTGCATTTTTTCATCTGTGTAATATTGCGAAAATTAGGCCTATCCTGACCCGAAAAGATGCAGAAAAATTGGTCCACGCTTTTGTTACCTCAGGGCTGGATTACTGTAACTCTCTATTATCTGGTAGCTCTAGTAAGTCCTTAAAAACTCTCCAGCTAATTCAGAATGCAGCAGCACGTGTACTAACAGGAACTAAGAAACGAGATCATATTTCTCCTGTTTTAGCTTCTCTGCACTGGCTCCCTGTAAAATCCAGAATTGAATTTAAAATCCTACTGTTAACTTATAAAGCTCTAAATGGTCAAGCTCCATCATATCTTAGAGAGCTCATAGTGCCATATTATCCCACCAGAACACTGCGCTCAGAGAACGCAGGGTTACTTGTGGTCCCTAAAGTCTCCAAAAGTAGCTGATAGTAGCTATCAGGCTCCTCTCCTGTGGAATCATCTTCCTGTTGCGGTCCGGGAGGCAGACACCGTCTCCACATTTAAGACTAGATTTAAGACTTTCCTCTTTGATAAAGCTTATAGTTAGGGCTGGCTCAGGCTTGCCTTGTACCAGCCCCTAGTTTGGCTGACTTAGGCCTAGTCTGCCGGAGGACCCCCTATAATACACCGGGTTAACTCGTATTAGAGAGGTGCCTGGATAGTGTGACGTGTGGTTGTGCTGCTGTGCCAGATGCCTCCTGCTGCTGCTATCATTAGTCATACTTCTACTATTATTATACACATATGATTATTGTCACATATGTATACTATCAGATATTAATATATACTTTCAACATATTGTACCACAGTAGCCAGAACTATAATTATAATATTATTACTTTTATTAATGTTGCTGTAAGCTACTGTCATTACCGTCTGTCCTGCATCTCTCTCTGTCTCTCTCTCTTTCTGTCTCATTGTGTCATACGGATTACTGTTAATTTATTATGCTGATCTGTTCTGTACGACATCTATTGCACGTCTGTCCGTCCTGGAGGAGGGATCCCTCCTCAGTTGCTCTTCCTGAGGTTTCTATCGTTTTTTGCCTCCGTTAAAGGGTTTTTTTTGGGGAGTTTTTCCTTACCAGCTGTGAGGGTCCAAAGGACAGAGGAATGTCGTATGCTGTAAAGCCCTGTGAGGCAAATTGTGATTTGTGATATTGGGCTTTATAAATAAAATTGATTGATTGATTTATTGATTAAAACTGGTAAGAAAACGGAATAAAGCTGTTTCACGTTAGAAATCAATGTTTCTCCAATGCTGTTTGGCATGTCAGAGATGGGCTGCAAGCTGAACACCTGCTTTGATAAATTAAGATCCAGACATTCAGGAGGTTTTTACCAGGAGTCAAATTATCTACAGAGGTCTCTTCCTCTCCAAAAAAATGGACCTGGTGATTTAAACCTGTAAAACCTGAATGAAGCTGTTTCACAGTATAAATCAGCGTTTTTCCAACAAAGCTAGTGCCAGTGTTTGGTTTGCCCGTTCTGGGCTGCTGTAGAAACATGGCGGTGTAACATGGCGATCTCCGTGGATGAGGACCTGCTCTATATGCAGATATAAACAGCTTATTCTAAAGTAACAAGGTGATTATACACAAAAGAAAAAAACAACACTTTTTCTTTTACACTATTTCTGCCAATATACCTTCCTAAATCCTACACACTGGACCTTTAAGTGACCTTTTTAATCACAGAGCAGTAAGTACAGGGGTCATCAGCTGGACTCTGTGCATAAATGTGTGGCCAACGCCATCATATTTTTTGACTAAATTTGTCTGGTCTGTATCATGTTGATGAAGTTTAAGTTTGTTACACTTTAATGCCTATCATTACTCATGCTCTGTATATTCCAGACAAACTAGAAATGTCAAGTACATTGTTTCTGAGGATTTTTCCCTGAAAAGGCTCACACTGGGTGGTTAGAACAGCAATGTAAAAGCTCTCTTGAACTGCACTGTACATTGTTACATCCATTATCAAATAATGAATAAAAAAACATTGTTACTTTTAGCCAGGACTTCGTGTTGATCTTGAATCAAACTGTTTTAGTGTGAGCTTCCAAATATTTAGATAGATTATGGATTAAAATGATTCCACATTACTGAAAAAATAGGCAGTCGAGCTGACAGTGAAGGATGCCAGAGAGGTGTGTGTTGAGTTTGTGCTGTAGATGAATGCTGATAGACAGGTCTTGTCAACCCTTAGGCACTGAGCTCAATGTAAGTATTTCTGTTGTAAAACTGCCATCTGGTTGTCACCATTTCCAAAACCCAAGCCTGTAAATGCAATGGTAGTGTGTTGAAAGATGTCTATGGTATTTAACTGTGTTGACAATCCTTCTCGAGCTGCAAAAGCTATTTATGGTAACTGATCACTGAGCACCAAATGACTGTTGAGAAGTAGCTACCAGCATGCACCTAATTTGTATCCACAGTGTGTTAAATGTTCAGACGATTTCTGAATCCTCTTTGAATTTGCTGAGGTCTCCCGTGCTGCACCGCATACCCTGCATTGTATGGGAATAAAACATGAGACACTGCTGGAACATGTAGGAAGCGAAGCATGTTGCAGCCATAACTCACTGCCTTCAACATGGGAGTAGAGGAGCATGATGACAAAGAGAGCGACTTTACAACTCTGAACCTCATACTGGAATGTCAGGGATGGGAGAGGGAGAAAAGTTCTCTTGGCCAATCGGAGCGCTTTGAATAATTAAAGTGATCGGCTTAATTAGCTCAATTACGTTAATTTGACCACGGAACACGGCCATATGGTGAAAGGAAACAAAAGAGGGGGGAACTAATTAAAAGTAAAATAATGAGGATTTTAATTAACTGGCTCCCCAGACAGTGGAGCGCAGGGATCAGGAGCCTGCTACCATAATTAAAGTGCTGTAACGCTGGCAACATCTCTCCTCTCTTTCTTATATCTGTGAGGGCTCTATCCATCTAATTAAATCTGTAAATAAATTAGCAACATTGAGGGTTCCTGCTTGACTTAACACTGCCTTCGATCCACCCCCCACCTTCCCAATAACACACTCACCTTACTTTCAGCACACTGCGCCACCCATACGTAGGCAAAGGTTGAGCTAAAGTCTGTTATTAACAGAGGGATGTGGGTAGAGGATGGTGTGTGTGTTTCACGCTATCATGTTTGTGCAGGCTGATGCCTGTGTTTGCTTCCTTTCATAACCCTGCATTCTGTTTTGAAGCTCTATCTGCTGGGAACACTGGCTGACGCAGATCAGAGGAGGCCAAAGTGGAGGTGACAGTGACATCACCTCCATGTGTAACACATGTGCAGGCTGCAATCAACTGCCATGCATGTTTAGTACGTGCCATCTGGGCTTCCTTTCTCTGTCCCTTATATATTGTACCTCATTTTCTTACTGTTATCATTCAGCCACACCTCTCCTTTGCTCTGTGTTCAACCTTCCTTGGCCTTTTTCTTTCTCCCATGCACACACAGCCCCAGTCAACCTGCAGGAGCCACAACCCGTGGAAGCAGCATCTTTTTCATTAAAATGCATTCAGACTGACAAGAGACTTATTTGCATATTAAATTAACAAGCACTTAAGAGTTTTGAGCAAACTGTTACACTGCCAGCTCTGAGTAAATGAGGATCGAGCGAGCGTTCGACTGTCATTACCCACGGCTGTCACCGTTGGACAGAGAGGCACACAGAGACAGATAAACGTGACGCAGTCAACAAATGTATTGTCTTTTCCATCTCCACAGTCCAAACTATGGTTAGAATGATGCATTGGTTTGATGGTAACAAGGCTGATACTGTTTTTTCATTACAATCAGTCAGTGTCATCCATATGATTATTCAGTTATTATAGAACTGATCAATGCTATGCTGGTAGTCTATGAAAAAGATCCTAACCTGATAATAATAACCCTTAGATCAAACTCTAGCAAAAGTAAATCCTCTTGGTAATTCAATATATAACTATATAACTATTCATGGTCAAGTCCAGGAAATGTGTAAGTTAATGAGACTATAGCTTCAAGCACTGTTTAAAATGAACTGCCTTGATAACAGCGCAGCATATTTCATTTATACAAAGAAATGACCCCAAATACCCACTTATTGTTGCTAACTTTACCTTCAAAGCCTCTCTCTCCACTGAGTTGGTCTCCACTAAGAAAAATGTCTGTCTTCACATCACACCACATCATGTTGCAAATCCTGTTACTGTGTTTTAGAAAGGTTGGTGCATTTTTTCCATTGATTTCCATTCATTTCTCTTTGGGATGAAAATCAACTAGCAGACTCTATGGTCACTTTATCTTTACAGTATATGCTTTTACTTGTTTGACTAGCTTTTCAGGCTGTTCTCATGCACCGTTCATACCTTTTCCTATGAAAAGTAATGCATCCAAATTCCTACATTTCCCACATAATTATGAACCAGAAATTCCTGCATAAACCTCATATTTTGGAAGTGTGCAATCATGTGAACAATGCGCTGGCGGGAGTAAACAGGTCCCGAGCGGTCGTGTAAGGGAGCAGGTTGGGATGGTGAACGGGTCACAAAATTATGGATTATGTTAATCACTTAATCTTACACCTAGGACATAATGTCATTATTCATAAGATATACAAACTGTACTCTCTTTGCCTCATTCTCCTTCCTCTGTCCATTCTCGGAACCCATCGGCTGTATTCGGCGTCTGACTTCTGGCAGATGGCGATACAGCCTCTGGGGGCAGACCCCCGATTTTTTGGCATTCTGGTTTGATTTGGGTGGAGGAGGCGAATTTCCGTTTCTGACTTCCGTTTATACATAAGTAAATATGCTGAACCATTGCGATGGATTCAGAGTTTGCAGTGACGGCAATTATGTTCCGCCTCATTAGTTCACCGCACGGACCGTTTAACCTGGCAACGACTGCAGCGGGCGCAAACGTGATTGGTCAATATCACGCAGACTACAAACAGCCTAGCACCGGAAACCAGGGCTCTTTTGCGCTTCTTCCAGAGGCAAGATCTCCGGGGTTTGCCTACAGACTCTACATTCACTGAGTGTAGAGTCTGTATATTGAGACTACCCTCTATGTATCTGTCATTCCACAGTCATAAATCATGGATTACCAGAACCATCCAGGATGCCATAAACACACGTCTGGAAACACTGACAATTATAAAGCAGCAGCTAACAATGAAAGAAGAGGTGGAAAAGGGCTAAATTACAGTGCACAAGTTGAAGAAGCTGACAGGATCATATTTGTGACAAATAAATTATATTTATGTTTACACATTTACTACATCCCTATTTACATTGCAATCACTGTGCACCTGTCTACCACTATATATTATTAGATTTTAGATTTTAAATTTGTTAAATTTTATCCATAAATTTAACTTCTGCACCAATTTATGTTTTAGTCTCTTTTGATTTTTACTTGTGTAACAAAAAACCTTTTAAACACATATTTATTAAGCATTGCTGGAAAGAGCCTGAGATCTATGACTGTTCCTTTGCAATTGCTATGCGTAAGACAATAAACTGGATTATGCTTGTTTGGTTATACTGATTAATTTTCATACCACATGAAGTGAATGGAAATCAATGGATGCCTGAAACAATACAAAATATGCATATGGAGATCTAAATCAATATGGCATGTATGGAAAATGTTTAGCAAAACATGTAGGGGACTTGTAGTTCAGGGGCTAAAACTGGCAAACACACTAGTATGGTTCTTTAAAGGGCTGATACACTCAGTCCAGACTCTTTAAGTCAGAGGACAAGCTGAAACTACTTTTTAGTGTTTAAGGCAGTTCTGATCAATGAGTGTTGTAGTGTGTGGTAGGCCTGCCTTTGATACTAGATATTGGCTCTGCTTATCATTCAGCAATAGCATAAAAATTATACTGTATATATATACATACATACATATATATATGTATATATATATATATATATATATATATATATATATATATATATATATATATATATATATCTTTATTTTTATCTCTTTTCATAAAACCATGTCTGTCAGTCTTTAATCCTGGCACATTAAAAGGGTTACACCACCGCTGTGTGCGACTGTGGTGATGATGTTCCCAGCAGTGCATTGTTAGGTGAGCACACAGGGGTGCTGTATCAATGCCACTCTCAGCAGGCTGTGGAAGAAACTTGAGGGAGGCCTTCTCATTGAAGAGACACACAGACAGCAGAAGGCTGCTTGCAAAGTGACTGAAGCACCAGTTTACACCCCTTTTCCCATAAGTGTTTCGCTGATAGAAAAAGAAAACAACACAAAAAAAACCCCCCACAGCATCAGCTCAGTATCCAGACTGCACCGCATGATAATGGAAGATTTGCTTTGTCTTCATGTGTTACGGAAGCGCATTGCATTCACTGGATAAAAAAAAAATTAGACACCTTATCTCATAATTACGAGATCCTGATCTCATAATTATGAGATAAGATCTCATAATTACTAGATCTTTTCTCATAATTACGAGAAAAGACTTCATAATTACGAGATAAGGTGTCTAATTTTTTTATCCAGTGAATGCAATGCCGCACTGATAACAGTTTGGACAGGAGTTGAGTTATGGTTTTCTTTGTTTGTTGTCTTTTATTTCTTTTCAAGATTTTTTCTGCCTCTAGTAGATAGGACTGCTGAGGACAGGGAAAGGAGAGAGAGAGAGGGGGCTACATGCAACAAAGAGCCCTGAGTCAAAATCATACCTGCAGCACTGCTAAGGACTCAGCTTTTAATCAATGGGGCTGCTCTACCAGGTCAGCTACTGGTGTACCCCCAATGTTACCTGCAATTAATATTGTGTCACTGCAAATTAATATTTAAATAAAGCAGTGCATCGTCACTTAATTAGAAAAGAAATGTTGCAATAACCTGGTTTACGATGGAAGTGTGCTTAATAGAGCAGCCCTCCTTGGCAGGGCATCAAGTCTGCACCAAAAGGAGCTAAACTTCTTTTGTCGCTTCCTGCAAATCACCCCAGAAACTTTTACAAACTTTCCTCTATTTTGTTTTTGTGTTTGATTGATTACTATCCTCTGTCTGATTGTCATTCTCTAATGTGTTAATTTTATTACTGTTCTCTGTGATTTATAATCTGTTCATTTTATCCTTGCTGTTGTATCCCTTTTTCATTTTGGATTATTGCTTTTACTCTTACCATGCTCTGTTACTTTGTCTCAAAAAGTGCTTTATGTATACAGTTATTTTTCCATCTGATGTGGTGGAAACTTTTCTGAAAAATTTGGTTAATGGACCTGCACTTGTATAGCGCCTTTCTAGTCATCCGACCACTCATAGCACGTTTTACACTTTGAGTCACATTCACCCATTCACACACGTTCACACACTGGTGGCTGAGGTTACCGAGGCTTGGAGCCGGGGATCAAACTGCCTATCTTTCGATTATTGAACGACCTGCTCTACCTCCTGAGTCACGTGAAAGGTTCAATTTTCGGTAACACTTTACAATAAGGTACAAAAAAATTAGAGTAGTTACTGAGGAACTAATGAGGAACTAATGAGGGACTAATGAGGAACTTGTGAGTAGTTACTGAGGAACTAAGGTACGCAAAATTAGAGTAGTTACTGAGGAACTAATGAGGAACTAATGAGGGACTAATGAGGAACTCGTGAGTAGTTACTGAGGAACTAAGGTACGCAAAATTAGAGTAGTTACTGAGGAACTAATGAGGAACTAACTATTAGTTAATGGTCAGTTCCTCAGTAACCACTGATCAAATTTCAGAGGAGTAGTTACTGAGGAACTAATGAGGAACTAACTATTAGTTAATGGTCAGTTCCTCAGTAACCACTGATAAAATTTCTGAGGAGTAGTTACTGAGGAACTAATGAGTAGTTACTGAGGAACGAATAGTAACTAATGAGTAACTAATGAGGAACTAAGGTACACAAAATTAGAGTAGTTACTGAGGAACTAATGAGGAACTAACTATTAGTTAATGGTCAGTTCTTCAGTAACTCATGATCAAATTTCATAGAGCGGTTAATTACGACTTAATAATTAGTCAACTATTTACTTCATCAGTACAGAATCATTACTGTGTAACCTGTCCATTAGTGAACCTTTTTATGTCCTAAAGTAAAGTGACACATAATGAGTAGTCTTTCATTACTTCATCATCATCTTTACAATTAGTTCCTTAACAAATAAAATCACAGACAGCAGGATTCTTGAGAAGGGTTTTATTCATTATTTTCAGACCACACACACATTAATATGATCATCCATGTTATTCTGTACAAGGTGCTGACACACCAAACCGACATCAAAGAACTAGCGGCAACAAAAGCCAGCTGTTGCGTCGTCTACGTCGCCTCACGTCGTCTCACATCACCATTTGTCAGTTGCATTTGAACACACAACAAAGACTCCACCCAAAGCTTGAAACGGTTACTCATCTATTTTGGCACTGCCCCATTGTCAAAAGACTCTGGAGTGATATTTGTAATTTTATTGCGAACAATATTAAAAAATAATTGAAGCTGTTTGGAGATGTGCTGTTTGGACTTTTTGACTTTAACAGAAATACGGCAAAACCCACTGAAAGATTTGCTATTAATCTCATCTTACTTTTGGCAAGATTTCACATTCACAAATGTAAGTTTACACATAAAAAACCCTCTTTTGTTGCTTTCAGTACATCAATTCCATTAAATTTTCCCTAATCAAAAGGCAATCAAAACCATTAATATTTGTGATCATTTTAATATTTTATTGTAAACTCTTATCCGCCCCAGCATATGTGATATATGACATTTGTTTGTAATGTTGAAGATCTGCATTCTGTAAACTTCCTCTCATAAATAAAGTTGTGAAAAAAAAGACTACATCCGACGGCCAAGTAGCACGTAGGTTCTGCGCCTGTGTGAAAGGAAATAACGCAAAAAGGGAAACCGGAAGTCCGTTGAATGTATGAGATCAACAAAGTAGCGCGGAGTGACAGAGTGATACATCCTGTCAGCCGAGGGCTTTCCTATCTGTGCAGCCAAGCAGCGCAGTACGTCCATGGACTACTACATCCAGACGGTCCCGGTGTTTCCTCCGCAGGCTCCACTTCACTCAGCTTCACTCAGCTGCCCGACAAACCCGCTGCTTCTACCCACTTTAACCTGAATAACAAACCAGGGCTCGGTGCTCCAGTTGGATCCAAACGGAGAGCTGGGGCTAAAATTAGCTGGGAGGCTAGCGGAGACTAACTGGCTGCTTCCCTCCGGTCATGCTGCGGCTCACGCTCGGCTAGCCGCTCCCAGCTAGCTCCGGTTTGTTATTCAGGTTAAAGTGGGAAGAAGCAGCGGGTCTGTCAGGCAGCTGAGTGAAGTGGAGCCTGAGGAGGAAGCACCGCTTAGCCCCGGTTTCACTACAGGCAGATTCACTCGCTACAGTGAAGAGGATATAACAACTGAACAGCCAGTCAGAGGGATCTCTCTCACTGACAAGCTCCGCTGCAGATTCAACATGCTCAATTGGCTGAAAGTTTGGAATGAATGATGAACTAACTGTTAGTTAATGGTCAGTTCTTCAGTAAGTCCTGATCAAATTTCAGAGGAGTAGTTACCGAGGAACTAATGAGGAACTAACTATTAGTTAATCCTTACCTACCATTTTTGTGTACCCTAAAGTAAAGTGAGATATCAAAATGAGTAGGTAATGAATCATTACCTACTCATTTTGATATCTCACTTTACTTTAGGGTACACAAAAAGAGTAACTAATGAGTAGGTAATGATTACTGAATCATTACCTACTCATTTTTATGCCTCACTTTACTTTAGGGTACACAAAAAGAGTAACTAATGAGTAGGTAATGATTCAGTAATCATTACCTACTCATTTTGATGCCTCACTTTACTTTAGGGTACCCTAAAGTAAAGTGAGGCATCAAAATGAGTAGCTAATGATTCAGTAATCATTACCTACTCATTAGTTACTCTTTACCCTCTATGAAATTTGATCATGAGTTACTGAAGAACTGACCATTAACTAATAGTTAGTTCCTCATTAGTTCCTCAGTAACTACTCCTCTGAAATTTGATCAGTGGTTACTGAGGAACTGACCATTAACTAATAGTTAGTTCCTCATTAGTTCCTCAGTAACTACTCTAATTTTGTGTACCTTATTGTAAAGTGTTACCCAATTTTCTGAACCTACAAGACATATTTCCACAGTAATGTATTGTATTTCAATGAATCATGATGACTTTTTTTAGCATCTCTCTTGAAGAAAGCACATGTCCATCTTCACCACGAAAAAAGAGTAGAAATTAAATGCAGGACTTTAAGTTGCAAATTCTTCACCTTCAAGAGAAAAGAGACAGGAAGTACATTAATTACTGACTGATTAATGACGTGGACGCAAATGTCTCCATTTGCCTCTATGTCAGCGGCGCTGAATTTGTGCTAAATGTATGCTCCTGTGTCTATTTTGCAAGTGTTGCAAGTGCTTTTTGTAGTCGGCTTTGGACAGTGGTGGCATGGGGCTGCAAGTCACTCATCATGATGAGTCTGTAACCAATCTGTACCAGTCTCTCTTCTCCTGCGACTTTGCTAGATTAGCTAGCCAAGTTGAGGTTTTTAAATGTAATCATCAGTAAACATCAAGGAAAGATGCAGAATTTGGGCTCCAGGTGAACTAGCATTCTGCTAGCCATTGTACAGGTGTTGGAAAGTAAACTGGATAACAATTGTGCCGCATCACATTCCAACAGGATATCAGGAATTAGCAGAGAGGGCGAGAAAAGGAGAGGAGGCATGTGCTTTACAATGAAAGACTGGTGTGATTCCATGGCAATCAACCAAGCCTCCATGGCAATCGACCAAGCCAATTTCTGGCCAACAAATTACGCAATAGCGACCACTTCGCGAATATTGCATCTATCATTATCAGAGGACGGTGATTTGCTTACTGATCCAAGTTTAATTAATCTCAGATTTGCTAATTTTTATAATAAACTATATACATCAGAGGGTGAGCCTTCTTCTATAGAGATTGATATATTTTTAAAAGGGCTTAAACTCCCTGTCTTATCGACAGCTGAATCAAGTTCACTGGGCGATCCATTATCTCTACAGGTGATTAGAACATCTTTAGAAACTATGAAGAAAGGTAGATATCCTGGCTGGGACGGCATTCCTCCCAAATTTTGTTTGAAATTTTGGGATCAATTTGGTCCATTATTACTGGAAATGTTTAATACAGCCATTTCTAAAGGTTCATTTGGGAGAGATGTAAACACGTCTTTAATCTCACTTGCTGAAAAAAGGCAAAGACTCAAATCATTGCTCTAATTGGCGCCCACTATCATTGATAAATACTGATGTTAAATTATTTTCCAAAATTTTATCTCGTCATGTTGAATTCTATCTACCTAAATTGATTCACCCAGACCAAAGTGGTTTTGTGAAGAAAAGACTTTCTTCAGATAACTTACGCCGTCTTCTTCATATTATTAATTTTTCTCCAGATGCAAAGGCCTCTTCAGCAGTTCTTTCCGTGGATGCTGAAAAGGCTTTTGCTTTCGCCTAGAGTGGTCCTACCTCTGGTCTGTCTTAAAATATATGGGACTGGGTGAAAGATATATAAACATGATTAAAATATTATTTGTTAATCCATCTGCTAGTGTTATAACGGGTAATATGTGTTCTCCTTCTTTTAAAATTACATGTGGGAGTAGGCAGGGAGATCCAGTCTCCTATCTTATCTATTTTATCCATGGAACCATTTGCTCAAACTATTCGTCAATCTAAACATATCAAACCAATTACTGTTAATTCTACTGATCATCATATTTCTCTTTATGCTGATGACATACTGCTATATCTAGAGGACACTTCTCATTCTCTCTCAAATCTTCTTGATATTTTTAACACTTTAAGTTCAATTTCAAGTTTTAAAATAAATTGGTCTAAATCATCTTTAATGTATCTTAAGACCCTTTCCAAATGTACTCTCACTCATCAGATCCCGGTTGTATCTCACTTCAGATATTTAGGCATAGATATATTCTCTTCAATTGAAAAAACTGTAAACATGAATTATAGTAAAATTCTTAAATCAATCATAGATGACCTAAACAGATGGTGTAATATTCCTGTTTCTCTGTCAGGAAGAATCTCTATCATTAAAATGAATATCAATCAATCAATCAATTTTATTTATAAAGCCCAATATCACAAATACAATTTGCCTCACAGGGCTTTACAGCATACGACATCCCTCTGTCCTTTAGACCCTCACAGCAGATAAGGAAAAACTCCCCCAAAAAAACCCTTTATCGGGGGAAAAAAATGGTAGAAACCTCAGGAAGAGCAACTGAGGATGGATCCCTCTTCCAGGACGGACAGACGTGCAGTAGATGTCGTACAGAACAGATCAGCATAACAAATTAACAGTAATCTGTATGACACAATACAGTAATCTGTATGACATCCTCGGTAATGACAGCAGCTTACAACAACATTCATTAAAGTAATAATACTGTCGTTGTAGTTCTGGCTACTGTGGTACAATATGTTGAAAGTATATATTAGTATCAGGCAGTATACATGTATGATAATATCATATGTCTATAATAGCAGTAGAAGTATGACTAATGACTAATGATGGCAGCAGCAGCAGCAGCAGCAGCAGTAGGAGGCATCTGGCAGGACCACGGCAGCAGCACAACCACACACGTCACACTATCCAGGCACCGCTGCAATACGAGTTAACCTGAGAGACAGTGGAGCACAAAGGCTCCGAAGAAGAAGCCGAGTTAGTGACATCCAGAATGGCCGAGTAAACAAGATACAATAATAGGATACGAGAGAGAGAGAGAGAGAGAGAGAGAGAGCAAGAGCGAGAGAGAGAGAGAAGGTGCCCGGTGCATTATCGGGGGTCCTCCGGTAGACTAGGCCTAAGTCAGCCTAACTAGGGGCTGGTACAAGGCAAGCCTGAGCCAGCCCTAACTATAAGCTTTATCAAAGAGGAAAGTCTTAAGTCTAGCCTTAAATGTGGAGACGGTGTCTGCCTCCCGGACCGTAGCAGGAAGATAATTCCACAGGAGAGGAGCCTGATAGCTGAAGGCTCTGGCTCCTGATCTACTTTTGGAGACTTTAGGGACCACGAGTAATCCTGCGTTCTCAGAGCGCAGAGTTCTGGTGGGATAATATGGCACTATGAGCTCTCTAAGATATGACGGAGCTTGACCATTTAGAGCTTTATAAGTTAACAGTAGGATTTTAAATTCAATTCTGGATTTTACAGGGAGCCAGTGCAGAGAAGCTAAAACAGGAGAAATATGATCTCGTTTCTAAGTTCCTGTTAGTACACGTGCTGCTGCATTCTGAATTAGCTGAAGAGTTTTTAATGATTTACTAGAGCTACCTGATAATAGAGAGTTACAGTAATCCAGCCTCGAGGTAACAAAAGCATGGACCAATTTTTCTGCATCTTTTTGGGTCAAGATAGGCCTAATTTTTGCAATATTATGCAGGTGAAAAAATGCAGTCCGTGAGGTTTCTTTTAAATGAGAATTAAAAGACAAATCTTGGTCAAATGTTACTCCGAGGTTTCTTACGGTAGTGGTTGAGGCCAGAGCAATGCCATCTAGAGAAACACTGTCATCAGATAAAGAGTCTCTGAGTTGTTTGGGGCCAAGAGCAATTACTTCAGTTTTGTCTGAATTTAACATCAGGAAATTGGTGCTCATCCAGGTTTTTATGTCTTTAAGACAATTATGAAGTTTAGTTAATTGATCACTTTCTTCTGGCTTCATAGATAAATACAACTGTGTATCATCCACATAACAATGGAAATTTATAGAGTGATTTCTAATGATGTTACCTAAAGGAAGCATATATAGAATAAATAGGATTGGTCCAAGCACAGAACCTTGCGGAACTCCAAAACAAACGTTAGTACGTACGGAAGAGTCATTATGAATGTCAACAAATTGAAAACGATCAGATAAATAAGATTTAAACCAGCTTAGTGCAGAACCTTTAAGGCCAACTAAGTGTTCCAGTCTCTGTAACAGAATTTCATGGTCAACAGTGTCAAATGCCGCACTAAGATCTAATAAAACAAGTACAGAGACGAGTCCTTTGTCTGAAGCAATCAGAAGGTCATTTGTAATTTTAACTAGTGCTGTCTCAGTGCTATGATGCACTCTAAATCCTGACTGTAATTCCTCAAATAAATTATTATCATGGAGAAAATCACACAGCTGGTCTGCGACTACTTTCTCAAGGATCTTTGACATAAAGGGAAGATTAGATATTGGTCTATAGTTGGCTAACACCTCTGGATCCAGGGTGGGCTTTTTTAGTAGAGGTTTAATTACAGCTACCTTAAAAGACTGTGGTACATAGCCTGTTAATAAGGATATATTGATCATATCTAATATATGGGTGTTAACTAAAGGTAAGACCTCCTTGAGTAGCCTAGTTGGGATGGGGTCTAGGAGACACGTTGATGATTTAGATGAAGAAATCACTGCGGTCAATTCTTGAAGGGAAATTGGGGAGAAGCAATCTAAATAAATATTAGGTGTTACAGCTGTGTTTGAGGTTAGATAGGTACTATCTGAGTACAGGAGGTCATGAATATTGCCTCAAATTAATTTTTGTAGTTCTATGATTCCTATTCCTCCTCTCGGTGATTATTTGGCGAAACTACATAAAAATGTTTCAAAATTCATCTGGAAAGGTAAGCAAGCTCATGTCAAACTCTCAACTTTGCAGAATAACAAACAAGCTGGTGGACTTGGATCTTTACCTTGAGTAATTTTCTTGTTGAGCTGGTTATACAATATGTATGTTGGAAGTGTTACATATTAAGAGAGGCAGGATTGTTTTGTCTGCTCTGTCTTTGTTTTCTAATGGGATGTTATCAATTTTCTTTTTTTTCTGTAGTTTAAAAATACCAGTGAACATTTCTTCCAGTGTGGCAAATGTATAGAATGTGAATGCTCTGAGTGGAAAATATGGTGAAAAACAACTAAAAAATAATAAAAAGTTGGTCACAAAAAAAAGACTGGTGTGATGGTGGGAATGTGAGGTGCTGTCCTGATCCTGCTCTGGATCACTGCTATTCACTGTTAGGCGGCTGCAGTGCAACACTGCTCGTGCTCAGGAGCAGCAAACCATGTGGACGTCTTGAGCTCCTTTCCGACTGCAACAAAAAACCTGTCTGAGAAGCACCTATTGACAACCAAATGAGCCTAGCAGACAGATGTCAGACCTATCAGGGAACTTAGCATTTTGAGTTGCTGCCTGTCACAAAAAAAAAAAACTAAAAGAAAAAAAACAACCAAATGCCTAATACTACAGACTTTAGTTTTTCCCTGACAGTGACTTCTAATACCGGAGTAAATTACGACTCTTTGTCTGTCAGGAGCAAAAGCAGAGGTTAAGTGATGTTGTCCACTCACTCCCAACTCACCAAATACCGCTGCTTTGTCAGCAGCATCAGACACTGACCTACAGAGGCACCATTTGCGGCAGTATGAGTCGCACCAGGAAGCGGCAGTTTGTGATGCTGCCAGTAACAACAGTAGTGTAAAGAGCAAGAAAATCCTATCGGGCAGGTGGGTCAAACAAGCTATGGACTTTCACCCTGTTTGTTTCCTGTGTGAAACCAAAGGCATAGTGTGCTACAGTGGCATGCAAACGTTTGAGTGCCCTGGTCAAAATTTTGTTTAAAATTTTGCAAAACAAAAATAATACAGAAATCTTGCTTAAAAAGATGGAAAGCATGTTTCATCTTTGACTTCATGCCTTTTGGAGATCCGTTTATCTTCTAATTACTTAACTCTTCACAGTAGAGTAAAAAAAAAGGAAAAAAAAGGAAGGGAGCACCATGCAAAAGCTTGGGCAGCCCAAGACATTTGACCTCTCAGATACGTTTTACCAGGGCCTCAGACCATAATTAGATTGATAGGGCTTTGGCTTGTTCATTAGGAAAGGCCAGCTGATGCAAATTTTTTAGCTTTATAAATACTCTGCCTCCTAAAAACTTGTCCCAACAATCAGCAGCCATGGGCTCCTCTAAACAGTTGCCTAGCACTCTGAAAACTAGAATAACTGATGCCCACAAAGCAGGAGAAGGCTAGAAGAAGATAGTATGTAATTAAGAAATGGCAGTTAAACAGCACCTGTCCAACTGTTAAACACTGGGGTGGATTGATAATACTTTGGGCTTGTGTTGCAGCCAGTGGCAGGGGGAATATTTCACACATCACTGAAAACCTGTGGATAGACCCCAAAAGAGCAGTGCATGCAAGACCGCCCAAGAATCTCACAGAACTAGAAGCCTTTTGCAGGAGGAATGGGTGAAAATCCTCCAAACAACAACTGAAAGACTCATAGCTGGTTACAAAAATTGTTTAGAAACTGTGACACTTCCCAAAGGGGGTACTTAACTAGTGAGTATTGACCATGCAGGGTACCCAAATTTTTTCTTCAGGCCCTTTTTCTTTTTTTGTTATTTTGAAACTGTGAAAGATTGAAATTTAAAAGCAATCTTGTTTAAATGATTTAGGAAATGTGTCATCTTTAACGGCATGCCTTTTGGTAATCAGTTCATCTTCTACTTAGTTAACTACTCACAGTAAATTAAATTTTGACTAGGGGTGCCCAAACGTGTTTTTTTTTTTACGCCACCGTATGTGTAGCTTGCTATGCTAGTGACGTATGTCACATGATGTAGCTATGTCAAGTGATGTGACGTTAAATTAGTGGCTGTAGGCTGTGACACCTCTCAGTGTGGATGAGCTCCCCATTCCTCACCTGGTTCCTCAGTGCCCAGCCATGTTACTATTGACTCTGTGTGTGCATTATTTTCTTTCAACCATGACCTTAATTGTTCCCTAATTCAAAATAAATTCCACTCAGTTAGATATTTCAAGGACAAGTATCACAAAACCCAGACAATATGATCTCTTGTGGATTAAATGACCCTCAAAAATCAGAAGTTTTTTCATCCAATAATGTGTGGCAAGGGTTCATATACTGAACTCATTGTTTACTGGCTGTTGTGTCTCATTGTTTACTGGCTTATTTACAAAAACATCAATATTTCTGTTCAAAAGTTCAAAAACCAGTAGAAACCTGAGACAAAAAACAAGGGTAATTCCCAAAGACATTCCCCTGGCTCTTCTCAGGTCTTCTTCTCCTCTGTAATGGGAATCTTACTTTTTCCAGGTAGAATCACAGTCCTGCCTAGCAGGAATGCCATCTAGCTTCACCTTCATCATTAGAGGAGGAACTGCCAAACTGTTGTCAGATGAGCGTCTGGGGATCAAGCTCCCCCTGTTTGTCTTTTTACAACAGGAGAGCTGGGACAGGCCAGGCCCTCATGGCCCTCATCAACCCCCCACTCCACCGAACCAGGTGGAACACACGTGCGTTCATTAGCGCCCTTTAATGAGGAGCAGATGCAACAATGCTGCCTCTCACGCTCTTGCTCTCACTCACAAAGAGCTGTGCACTCACGCACACACACATTCAGACACAGCACTCCTGCTACGGATGGTCATGGAAGCATGATTGTGTGTGTAGAATGTATATTCAGGCACACACACACACACACACACAGGCAGGCACACCCAAACACTCTCACATTGAAATAAATAGATTCTCGCACATGAAAATCCATACTATATATGTGTTGCACACACTCTACCTCCCATACATTGGCCCATTCATTCAGTCCTATCAGGGGGGTGGAGTGGGGTCTTTCACAGCTCAGACGTGTGGGTCTCATTTGTCCAATTTAGATGAATGACTGAGATCATATTTATACCCCTTATGTCAGACTATTTTTATCTTGGAGGAAGTTGATGCAAGCGAGCTGTAGGAGCCAGAAAAATGCCCCATCTGTGGATCTGGGTTGAGCTCTTACTGGTGTGAGAGGCTGAACTTCTCATCATTGACAACAGAAGCAGATGGGAGGTTCAATGTCATGCTGAGGAAAACACACTCAAACTGCTGATGGACATATTGGCTGTTTTCATTACCACTTCATGTTCGAGCAACCGCTTTAAATTGAGGGGTAAATACACGTAATCCCTAAATTTTGGAAGAAGTCCATGTCTGAGTAATTACCAAAGCCAATAAATCTCTTAATGTTATGGAAATGCATAGAGGCAGCAGTACTAATTATAATCTGACTGATTTCTAGAAATAGTTTACCAAAAAAGAAACACTTCAACATTTGCAGATTTACACTTATTGGATTTCTTTCTGAAAGTGAAAGAGAAGGTTCATATTACTTCATTTCTGTTTGGTAAGACTGAATGTAGGCTATTAAAGTAAGAATGTACTTAGGCACATTAGTGCTATGAGCTAAATGCTAATGTAAGCATGCAAACATGTTCTTAATGGCAATGTTAACATGTAAATGTTCAGCAGGTAGGGTATAGCGTTTACCATGTTCACTATCTTACTGGTTGTTTAGCATATTAGCATACTATTTTTTTTGCCAGTTAGCACAGTAAACACACACTAAAAACAGCACAGTAGAGTGTTTTGTTGTCACAGTAATACCCCTTTTCCACCAAAATGAGCACATATAAATGGGTTTATTAAACACCTATAAACCTGCTAAAAGTAGGCAATAGACTCCTTTCCCATTACCAATAGACCAATGCGCCCTTTCTGTGTGTGTGTGTGTGTGTGTGTGTGTGTGTGATCTCTTACTTATTCAGTCTCTCTTTCAAACCCAGTTCAAACTTATTTGGATTGATGTTTGAGCACTGCTTGGGCAGGAGACATACGGTATTTTGTGGCAGCGCATTAATGCATCTCACCGGTTAAGTGGCTAAAGTCACTGCGTTCACCCAGGTGTTATGTTTCCATCAATGCCGATCAGAGCTGGAGCCGACAAATACCAGTGACTATTGCAGACTTAACTGCCCTGGGTATGAATGTCAATTGTAACCTTTTTTATGCGTAGTGAAAAGGGGCTTGGCACTGCCAGGTTTAGTATCAGTTTTTCACAGAGACCAACACCTGTGTTTACCAACCACATCCAGCGACCCCCACAGAAGTCGAAGATGCAGCACATCTGGGGTGCCTGTGGCTCAGAGGTAGAGCGGGTTGCTCCTGGCTCCTCCAGTCTGCAAGTGGAAGTATCCTTGTGCACGATACTGAACCCCAAATTGCTCCCAATGTCTGTTCCACTGAGGTGTGAGTGTGTTAAAAACTGAGTAGCAGGTGGTACCTTGTATGGTAGCCTCGGCCACCAGTGTATGAATATGTGTTTGAATAGGTGAATGGGACAAGTGCGGGTCAGTTTACTGGGTGGAGAAATAAACTGTTTGTCAAAAAATAAAATTGTCATTTTTACTCTTCTGTTTATGTTAAACACATGAAATGCATGTTAAGTGAGCTGTTGAAGGTTTTAGAGAGAGCCAAGCTAACTTAAATGCTAAGCGAGGCTAACCACGTCCTGATGCATCTCTGTTCTTTAAGGATAGTTTGGATCTTTAATTTTATCCATAGTCAGTGTATTACATGTGGTAGATGTCAGTCAGAATGCCCCCAGTTTGGAGAAGCAGGCTGGAGTCAGACACAGAGGCGGTGGCAGCAGCAAAACATATTTTACCCACCTAAAAATAGAAATCCCACCTTAAAAGATCAAGATCAGTCAAAGTGTACGCTGTGTCTAGAGTATTTTCACGGTTTTACCTTACCGTCAGACAGTGATTTCCAGTGGGGAATTAAAACTTTTATATCCCTCCCTTCAAAACAGACGCCATTTAGAAAACCAATAATTTAATATTGCTGAATACAGAAGCTGCTACCACTGCCTTGATCAGTTAGTTTGTTTCTGTTATTATGTAACTTTGGTGTTCACGAGCCATTAGCTTGGATTTACCAAAGTCACACAATAACACAAACTAATTAACTGATCGAGGCAGTGGTATACCAGCTCCCTTGTTCAGTGAGTTTAAATGAGAGTCTGGTGACTTTGACAAGAGCACAGATTGGAAACTAAAGCTGTTAAAGCCTTCTACGCTTGGGAAGGGCTATCTGACAGAAAAGTAAAGCAGTTAAAAAATGCTGACTTAAACTGTTATGTCTATTGATTTTTTTAAGGTGGGACTTTATTTTTAGGTGGTTAAAAAAAATTTTGTCCAATGTATAGCTTCTGAGTCGGCACTCCTTTCTACTCTTCCAATGTGTTCTTATGTCAACTCATCAAATATTGCATATTGCTGCTTTGTCAGTGCATTCGGTAAAACACCTTGTATTTATATCTATTCATTGTGCAACACAAGCATATGGTAAGGTTTAAGGGAAAAAAATCATGGTTCACACAGAAAGTGAACAATGGGCTCCTGGGTGAAAGTCTGGGGTTTGTTGGACCCATCCACCACCCCTCCTGCCTGCCCGCCCTGTAGGGACTTTCCAGCTTATATAATATTGTAACCGGCAGCATTTCAACCTGACAAGGTCCAGTGGCATGTCATAGTGCTGTGAAAGGTGCCATCCGACCTTGTTATGAACTAATGGCGCCCATCCATGAATCATACTGCAGGTGCTGTCCAGCCACCCGGCAACAGATCACACCACCACCAAAGGTTCTGTCCGGCCACATTACAATCTGATGCTGCCCAGCAGCATATCATACCGCTGCAAAAGACGGCTTTTGCCATTGGTGTCTGACACTGCAATCACTCAGCAAGTGGCAATATTTGACAAGTTTGGAATGGGAACATTCTGGCTTTTCCAAACTGGAGGCATACTGCCATCCACTGTATGTAGTACACTGACCATGAATAAGTAGGCCTTGCAGCCCCACCTCAAAAGATCTGAACTATCCCTTTAAAACACAGATGAGCCTCATGTTATATAATTTCACTCTTTAAAAGAATGCAAATATTCACATTTCTCTTTAAAGGTAATGCTGATTCTGAATCATAGATTTGGTTTTTATTGAAAAATATTTTCTTTCTTACTACAGTCATAAAATCTCATCAGTTAGATTTAGCTTTGACTCTCTACAGTGGGAGCCTTTAATCTTCAGGTGCAAACATTACTGAAATCATTATTTGTATTTTAATGGTTATCTAATGGGCCAACATGTGACAGAGTTCCATGGCAGACAGATATCTCGGTGTACAGATCAGCCTGCATCTGAAACATGGAAATCAGTCCAGAGAAAATGCATTAACCATGGTGTTGCAGACCTAAACCTTCTTTAAACACATCTGTTTTCTTTTTTTTTTAAGATTATTTTTTGGGGCTTTTTGCCAATAATCTACAGGAAAGAGTGAAGTGGGTGAGGGAGAGAGAGAGTGTGTGTGCGCAGAAATGGTTGCAAGCCGGAGTCGATCCTGCGACCACTGCAGCAAGGCATCGCCTCTGTACATGGGGCACTGGCACTGTCCTCTACGCTACCGACGCCCCACACATCTGTTTTCTAAACCAGTTGCTTGTTTTGTCTGGAATTCCATGCCACGGGTTTTCCAACCCTGACTGCTTTCTAGCAGAGGGCCAGGCTTTAAAGCCACAATCCCCTTATTGCCTATTAAAGTTAACTCACAACATCCCAGCCTTGCTCCCTAATTGAGGCAGCTGAACTGGGGGAGCAGGTGGGGTTCAGACTGCCACGTTGAGGTTTAGACACAGCACCCCCTGAGCTAAGCTAGCTGACATGTCAGCAAAGTGTAGTAGGAAAAATAATATCTGAGAAACTTGAATACATGCAGAACCACTGTCAACAGACTCAAAATGACAATTACAGAAATCCTTTGTGTAATTGTTCAAGCAAAATTGTTCAAAAATAAGTCATTTTAAATAAAATACCTTTGTCAACCTGAAAACATGATAGCAAGTTTAACACAGTCTGCTTCAGCTGTAAATGTCTTCCTTGTTATGTTTATGCAATAATTTTAATACCTGGCCATGAATAATCAGACACGGAGCATATGAATGAAGGTGTAACACCATTTCATCAACCAGGGACCAGCTAATAAGCTGACACTCACTGATGTTCTATAATTGGAGAAATCACATTTAGAAATGTGCTTCATTATATCAAAAATCAGTGTGATAGTGTGCAGGCTAAAAATAGAAGCATGATGAGGGGACTGTGTTGAGCAACAGTGATGCCTAATGCCAACATACTGTCAATGAGCTTTTGACTGCAGAGGTGCTACTTTGGTTGTTTACAGTTATCATCTCAGTCTACACAGCTTACATCAATATTTTGGTAGTCAAATGGAAGTCAGAAGATCTTTCCTGAACTGCCATTTGGATGTCTCAGGAAATGTGAGCACTCATGCAGTGTGTTTTTTCTGTTTAAGTGAGTTGCACCAGATCTCCGATATCAGAACCATGATCGACTGACCAACTGATAAGGTGAATTCAGATTGAACACAGTGCAAAATCTGACCTTACTTTTTTTCGTGCCAATTGGGTAACACTTTAATATATGGTGTAATTTCACTGTATGAATCATTAAGCTAAAAAATACTTGAAATACTACTAGCACTTCAAAGTAGATAAGAAAACATTGGAAATATGGGGTTAAGGGAATAATTGGGAATTTTATGAGTCAGAAGAGATTGTATTATTGTAAATACTGGGTACCTACAGAACAGAGTTTGTTGACATCACTTACTTTAAAGTAAAATAAAGTAATCATGGTGTAAGTAACAGTTACACAGTTGTTTCACAATTACAATATGCTACCAAAATTGCAGATCTACACACATGCACACACACACACACAAACACACACTGGATTGAACAAAACAACTGCTATTTGCTCATGGCAGTGAGCAGTTTTACCACCATTATTTCCAATCCTTAGTTTTGTCTGGCAGGTACCCAGTGCTTACAAAAAAACCTCCGAATTGCCCTAATGTTACTCCCATGTTCCCCATGATATTATTTTCTTACAATAAACGTACATTTAAAGGGATTGTTTGGATTTTATGAAGGGGGTTTGTATTGTATGGGCTACTTATTCATAATCAGTGTATTACTTCAGTAGATATCATTCGGCACACCCCTAGTGTGGAGAAGCAGGCTGGAGTCCCCCACAGAACTAGGCAATGTTCTGCTGCGGAGGGTTCAGCAACAAAACATAAATCGAGTATTACCCTAACCTTGTCAGACAACCCATTCAGATGGGAGGCCATTAACATATTCTCTTCCGCATCTACGTTCTTGTCAAAGCCACCAAATTTCATGGACCACAGGGGCTGCTGGTCTACCACTGCTTTGATCAGTTTGATTGTTAGTTTGTGTTATTGTTGTGACTTTGGTGAATCTGAACCAACCCTTTAAATGCCAAAGTCACACAATAAGACAAACACAATAACTGTCAGTCACTGTTTTTCTCAGTGGAGTCTGGCTTGAAGGAGAGCAAAATAACAGCTTAATTTTCCTGTTGGATATCACTTGGTACAGTTACACACTGTTTATGTACGTCCACGTAGAGTGCAGGCTAAGATTGTTGATTGTTGATGTTTGGTTACATTGCAGCCAGTTTCACTGCTGTCAGCTGCAGCTCTCTCGGTTAATACTGGATCAGTTTCAAAAATTGTTGTTTCCATTAATCACACAGACACAAACGTGGGAAAACAGAGTCCACGTTGAAAAATATTGAAGTTACCCTTTAAGTCTGTGAGAGTTCACAGTTTAAGGGGGACATTGGAACTGTGCCAAACTGAGAAGATCCATTGTTCCTATTTGTCACCTAGACACGAATGTGTGAAATGTGTGTCTTTTTGAAGCAATACGCTGTGGGCAGCAATACAGTGAATTTAGATTCTACCTGTTTTACGTAAGTCAAATTTGCGGAAAAGTTGTGGTGATTGGATAAAAATGCAAGTTAGCACAGAATTCACAGGGATTGGCTGACTTTGTGTTAATTGTTGTGATTGCAACATCATGAAATCTTGGAGGGACTGTGAAATATAAAAAAACATTTGTAAGTTCATGTTACTCCATTTACAGTCAGCACACACCTTATATTACAAAGGAGTGGACCACTTGTGCACAAACAGTGATAAAAAGCTGCAGTTCCATGGGCATTTTGTCCTTCATAAAATAAATACTTTAATAAGTCCTTTTGTTGACGACTACAACCCCATTCGTTTGATTACACATTTGATGCAAGGATAACGTAACAATCCACCTGTAACCTATAACCACTCCGTTCTGAAGAGCCAAGTGCAAGCAGGGGAGTGTGCTGATCAGAGGAGGTGCAGCTGAAATGTCACTGTGTGGTTTTTATGTGTGTGTGTGTGTGTGTGTGTGTGTTTGGGGGTTGGGGGAGGGGGGGTATGAGGTTTGACATTTCAGACAAAGATATCATTGCAGAACAGGGTGAGAGGTGTACAGCCCTGTTTCAGAAAGGGAGGGGTGTTCTGTCTCACTCTGAGAGTGGTGGACTGTGGTTTTCTCACCAAAACAGGCCCCTGCTGTCAGACAATGCTGGGCAAGATGCTGGAATGCAGACTAGGAGTTAAAGTCCCTGTGGCTTTGCTGGGCACCTGGTCCTCAGTCCCCGACATGATAAGCACCATCGCCTCTGCCCTTCTCAGTACATCCTCCCCCAGCTGGAAATGCCAGTGCAGGGCTGAGGGCAGAGTTTGCCCAACGCTGCCTTGATGAACTATGGGGCACCTATACTTCTTATCAGCACCCATACACCTGCACAGCAACCACAATAGGAGGCCATGGATGTGTGTCTGTGTGGTGGTAGTTGGGGGAAAGGCAAACAGATGGACAGACAGAGGAAAGCCTGGTAGACAAGGAGGCCTCTTACTTCGCTAAGCTCTTGGATATGTAAACGAGTACACTTCTTCCACACAAAAACAGCCTGACAGTTGGAGGTTTGTCAAGTCAGTGTGCCTTTGACTGTATCTGCTGTTGAACTGAACTTTCTTTCGCAGTGGAGGTTAGCGAAGGTGCTGCTAGATAAGAGATCAGGCCAACAGCCCTCCACAAATCTCTGGACCCATCTTTTGCTCTGTTTGCTTATTCTGCCAGTCATGACCTAAGAAATAGGAGGGAGTGAAAGTGAGTATAATTTTGGTGCTGGTAGCTGAACTCTATGATGGATTTCTGTAATGCTGTCTGTTAGACCTGTAAGACTTAGCCTATATTGTAATGGTCTGTGCAGCCACTGTGCTGCCTCGAGGAGGTTAAGTTGATCTATTTTGGATTTAGGTGGGCTGCTAAATGCCTCTTTGCATAATGTGTATATGCGCACACAAGCATGGTTCTGAGTGTATGCATGGCTATGCACTTCTGTGTGTGTTTCCAATAATTGCGTAAGCCAATGAGGAACTGATAAGCCTTGTGGAGCCAGACAGGAGACACTTAAAGATGTCTGCATTGATAGTAAACCACGAGTTCAGTATAGGCACACAGTGTAATTTTTAACCTGGGCTCCTATGGTAAAGTGTATACGTCTGAATAAACATTCCTTAAAGAGACCAGATAAACAGATCAATCTCATCACTACTGGAATAGTGAGCAAAGCTCAGGCTGAATGGTCTGTGTGATGTTATCAGGATGTCGTTTTGTTGTCATAACCATCAGAGC
This sequence comes from Epinephelus awoara, assembly GCA_035609425.1. Lineage (NCBI taxonomy): Eukaryota > Metazoa > Chordata > Actinopteri > Perciformes > Serranidae > Epinephelus > Epinephelus awoara. The sequence goes on along the minus strand of CM069302.1, from coordinate 40,804,677 downwards.
ACAGTTGCGCTGCATTCTTGCGCTGCCACAACAGCAGACTAAAGAGAAAATTTAGCTATTCCTTGGAGTTGAATGTAATTCTCCATATTGGGAGAGGAAATCTTAACAGGTGATTGTCTGCAGAGCCTCTGCTCTGGTTGAGGGAGATCAAAGCATGGGACAGGCAATGTTAAAGTGGGGCTTATTTAACTACTGTGGTGAGGGTCAACAAGCTTAAAACAGCTATGATCTCACTGCTCATTGAAATGAATCCTCCATCCTCCAATCCTTCCACTCTGTGGCCTTGAAAGAAACTGTCTGCAGAAAATAGGTTAAAAGCTAATTGATGACATGTTGTTGGAGTGCATGAATCGTGCCTCTGCCTGTGCTCGTGAATCTGTGCACAAGGACATTACAAGTGCCTGTGAGAGTGCATGTGCCATGTCCCTCGCCCCCATCCCTCCTGTCTGTGTTTTTGAACTTGGAGATGAAGCCATCTGCACTGCTCTCTGGAGACACCGGGCTCCCTCGTCTCCTTGTCTCTCCCCCATTTTCTGCTCCCACTGTAATGGGAAAATTGCTCTGTCTTTCCGCTCTAGTTGGGATTGGCAGCGTTGATAAGCATTGCAGAGACAATTAGAGGTAGGAGTTTTCATTGAGAGGCTTTCAAATGACGCTGAGCTGTCATTGGTGGCTAATACCCCTCGGGACATACCACTGCACTGAACATGACTCCCTCCTCAGTGAGAGCAAACCCCTGTTTAGAGGTAAAGTCCAGTGTTTGGATACAGCAACAGCCTTCTCAAAGAAGCACAGTCTTTTCATGGCTATAATTGCATTCATCTGAACAGCGTTTACCCGTAGTATATACTCAGACAATAGATGTGTACAGCAGCTTTTTTTTGCCTTTTTGTTCCTTTTCATTTTGTTGGCAATGAATTAGGGACATTTCTTGCTGTGCTGCAGTCCCTCAACTAATTACTGTTAAAAGGTCTGATATGACTTGGAGGTAGGCAGGCAGTGAGAGGCTGGAGCCTGTAGGCAGGCAGAAATATGAAGGTGTGGAAGGGGCTAGGGGCATTGTTTATGAGCTAAGGGAAGTGGACCATCACAGAGGGAGTCAAGCAAAGGCCAAATAAGAGATGGAGGAAACGATTAGAGGAGAGTGAGGGGTGAATGAAAGCGTGTGTTTGGTGTGTGTGTGTGGTGTGTGTGTGTGTGTGTGGGGGGTGGCGACAAGAGCAACATTCCTGCATAGGACTCCATCCCCCCTTTCAGTAACAGGACACTCTTGTCTCTGTAGTGAGGGCATCGCATGAGAAAGCCCAGAGGGAGTTAGACGCCCTGCACCCTCTTCTTTTGTGTTTTCCTGTTTGGTGAGTTTTTACATTTGCTACAAGTGTGTGTGTAGTTTTCACCCCTTTCCAATCTTAGCAAAACTCAGCGACAACCATCAACATTCCCAGAGCTATTCATTATGATCTGCCTCTCTTCCAATTATCAAGACCAGCTCTCTAATTTCTTAATTCATCTGGGGTCAAACAGGCATCAAAACCCCAACTTAGTAGCTGCCAGGTTTTCTTGAGCTCAGATAAAAGCTGTAATAATAACAATGCTAGGTGAGTCAGTGGCACTCAATTCACAGCACACTGCTAATTGGCCATAAATGAGCCTATCTGGTTTGATTTGCTGCTAAGTAATGCTGCTTACGCTCCCCCAGCTGCCCGCTCCACCCACAGCCCTACTAACACCTGAGACCACCTAAGCTGAACTCATAACTTGAAACCTAAACTACACCTCTTTACACCAACATAAAAACTGTAGGTAGGGCTTATTCCTAAGCCTTCCCTGCATTACAAATAAACCCTTGGCTAAGGCCTTCATTTGAGAAGTTGTATGCAACGTTCATTCTGAGAATAGGAAAGTGACATACTGAAGTGAAGCCTGAAGACATTTTAAGTGAAGGTTTTACTGTCCCACAGTGTTGCTGATCAGTATGAAAGACTTGATATTTGGCTTGAAGTTGAAAACTGTGGATGGGGGCTGGTGTGTGTAGTGGGATGAAAGAGCATGGACTGAACCAGAGACTTGTACAGGACAAGTTAGAACAGCATTGTAATAGTTACTGATAGATGTCAGTTAAAGGTCCCATGTGTAGGCTCTGGGGGATATATTTGCAGAAATGGAATATAATATAATAAGTGTATGCGTCATTTTGTCATTGAGTCATTTATATTTAGATGGGGAGCACCACCATGGTTTCTACAGTAGCCCAAATGTTTTCACATTTTTGCCTCAGCCACCATACTTAGAAGCTCCTCTGTGACAAACAGCATCAGAAAACAGATTATTTAATGTAGAACTGCGCTATTCACTGTTTTTACCTGTTTAAATTACCTGTTTAAATTACCTGGTCTGTTTGTTTGAAAAGGAAAAGACTTCTATGGTAAAAACCTCCTAAATCTGGATCTAAACTTATCAGAGAGGTGCTATTAGTTATTAGCAGGTGCTAGGCACCACATCTGAGAAACACTGATTTGTAATGTGAAACTGCTTTATTCAGTGTTTTTACCAATTTAAATGACTGTGTCCGTCTGTTTTGGAGAGGAAGAGACCGCTGTAGATAATTTGGCTACTGTTAAAAAACATCTGGAAATAAGTCTAAAATAAGGCGAGTACAAAGGCCTGCTACAATGTCCCTACTTAACACTGCCATTGTATTTTTACACAGAACCAAACAACAGCAGCATCATGCTGCCCTAGTGTGTGTTTTTAGACAGCATTGTGGAATCAAAAGAAGTGTGACAGGCGTGACATGTAATACATCAGCATTGGTTTCTAGTGTGACATAAAACATACAGGTCGGTATACAGTGGTATAATATGGCAAAAACAATCATTTACCATCTCTGTTATACGGCAGCTAATCTTGTCCTCTGCTCCGAGGGTAAGGAGCTCCTGGACCTCATTGTTTTCCCAATTTGTGGATATTTTCGACTGTTGTTGTTTGTCTGTGAGTTAGCTGTGTAATAGTGAGTAATCTCTCGGTGATGGATTGCACACATAACACGTCAAAATGTCACACCCATCCCCCCCTGCTAGCTGTCTCTTATACACAGACATAAGTTCGGAGCTGTTACTACCTCTGCTGTCAGTTTAAAGGCGATACAACTCTGTCCCCCCATTCTGCAATAATACCTTTTATACAGAACCCCAAGGTGCAATAATGGTCTGAAATTCCCACCTTGAACAGGCAATGTGAAAAGTGCTGAAGATATACAAATAGTCACTTAGGGTTGAAGTACATCTCTTTACAGTACATTTATGACAACTACAGAGTTGAGTGTAGAATTTCAAACAAAAGCTCTGTTTGTATATCAAACACAGATGTTTGGCATATAAATTTTATTTGATGTACTCTCTCTAATGTAGAGTACAGTCATGTGTGTGATTGTAATTTCTCAATTTGTCTAGCTCATGAAACTTGAATACCTTGGGCCAGATCCACAAAGAATGGATTGCTCCTGCTAATAGCGTCATTATTTGCGCAGAATTAGCTCACGCAATCTGCCCTGTTTTAGCGCCTTATCCTCAAAAGAATTTGCTCTAATCATATGCCGGCGCGAACACACCCACAAAGTTTGGCAGCCTCTGATTGCAATAAGCCACGTGGCATATAGGTGGCTTTGTTCCAAGATCACAGTTGACACGACAATGGCAGAGTCAGACCGGTATCTGCAAATGATTTCATTGTCACTTAAATCAAAAAGTGATACTCTCCTCCGATAAATCCTTTCTTGTGCGCGCCTGCCATTACGGTGCCTTCGTCTGGCTACAATCACTGCTGCCATGATTACCGGAGAATCCTGGCATGACAGGGGCAATTTTGCGTTGAATTTATGAATATTCCCTAATTTACATGCATGCAAATTGGACCGGCGCAGCTAGGAGTGGCAGTGCAGTTTGTGTTCAGTTTGTGTGCATTTCACCCTTTGCGTGTTCTTTGTGGATTGCACGCTATTTTTTTCTCTCATTTGCACAGGTTTAGCGGTCGCAAAAGCAGTGCCATCCTTTTGAGGATCTGGCCCCTTGTTTCTTCACTATGTACGTTGTACAAACTAATTATATTTATAACAATAAGATAACACTGTGTTTAAAATCTTATCATTTTTAGGGACCAAAATATCCTGGTTAGGGTTAGAGAAAGACTATGGTTTGAGTTAAAATAATCACTCTTGCATGATCATTTGCGGGTCTTGGGTTCACTTCCAGATGACCGCTGTACAGCCAATCAAAATGTAAGACTTCATTGATGAGTGCAAGACCCCAAGCCAATCTGACAAGCTTGAGCACATCTTGTATGTGGATATAGTATTTTTTGTAGGAAAATGTACAAACAGTTTATGACAACAGCCTGGTCCATGGCGTGTGCATCGCTTTTGTTAACAATATCACAATGTTCACACCATTTCATAGAGGTAAGAAATACAGCCATTTGACACTACACCAGTCCATGATGATGCAAAAAAAGTTCATAATTTATGCAAGCAAGCATGCTGAAGTTACATGACATCATAGGAGCACCATGCACAGGACGACAGGGTCTTGGAACCTCCCATACAGTGGAGGAAGGCAGGACCCAGTGACAGAAGAGCCATGATTCAAGAGGAGGTAGGGAATCTGGAGGAGGAAGGACGAAGATCAAGGGCAGCGGAGCTAGCCTCCCAAGGAGCCTGGACCAAATGGAACCTCCCCGAGACGAGGATCACTTGGACGGACCTATGGAGATTGGAGCCATTCCGCATCTCTTTCCCGCTGAGATCAGTGTATGACACACTCCCAACCCCAGCAAACTTGCATAAGTGGGGCATGACAGAGGAGCCATTGTGCAAGCTTTGTGGGGAAAGGGGCACCATGGCACACATCTTGTCCAGGTGTACACCCAAGCACCCAAGGAAGGTACAGGTGGCGCCATGACAAGGTGCTCATGACACTCACTATCACCATAGAGAAAGAAGAAACGCCAAATGAAGGTCGACCTGGGAGAAAGACTGCAGTTCCCCCAGATCGTCCAGACAACCCTGAGACCGGATGTGGTACTGTGGTCTGAAGAGGCAAAAAAGATCATCCTCATAAAACTTACAGTTCCATGGGAAGAGGGGTGTGAACAGGCCTTTGAAAGGAAGAGTGCCAAATACCAAGACCTTCTGCATGACTGTAGGGGAAAGGATGGCAGTCATGGCTGTTCCCGGTCGAGGTCGGTTGTAGAGGATTCCCTGCCCAGTCAGTCTGGAGAATGTTCACAGCCATTGGAATGACAGGGAAGGAGACAGCAGCTCGCAGGATGGGGGAGGCAGCAGAAAGAGCCTCTTGCTGGTTATGAAGAGGAGTTAAGCTGGAAGCCAGGAGGAGGAGATGGGCAGTGACTTGGCCACCACTGCCGACCCACCACAGGGAGGGTGTCGTGGTTAAGGGTCGAAACACCCAATGAACGGTGGGTTCCGTCTGATGACATCAACTCCCCCTGGCCAAGGCTACATTCACTCAAGGTGAATGAAGGAGAAGCACCTTCAGATGTATTTGTAATCTGAGTGTCGAGAAACATATTCACTGCTCACTAAACTACTGAAACTCTGTTTTTTTATGTTCAGGACTAATAAAATGAAACCTATTTCATAGATGTGGGCATAAACAGTAGGCAGACATGTCTCAGAGTTTTCTTGAGCCAGGGCCTCCCAGGTAAATAGGTTTTGTTAACTCTTGTCTGAAAAATGGCTTTGTTAAGCTCCTATTAGTTTGGTATACATTCGGTGAAATACAGAAAAATAAAGTTTAGAAACAGACTGTTGATTTGGAGATGTAGTAAATGATACATGATGATGGTATTTACCTGCCATCAGATATTCTATGTGTCAGATGGGATAGGGTCACTAAGAAGGGTGAAAGTAACAATAAAGAAGACAAAAACACAGGGGTGTAAATATAGACAGTGCAGGCAGTGCGGTTGCACTGGGGACCATGGGGTGGAGGGGCCTGACTGCCACCTGGAAATACGCCCGTGTTCAAAGAAGAACTCACATTAAAATAAAAATGGTGCTATTTTCCATACATGCCCTAAATAAGGCAAACCCATCTCCATCATGGTTTGCTGGTTTTGTAAATCAGTGTCAATCTATAACAAATTATAAACTTATTCTACATAAACTATATAAAAAAACAACTATAATTTACCAATAAAAACTATCAAGTTGAACTAATAATTTACTATTTTCTTTTGTAGATTTGTCTAATACAGATATGTAATGTTGATTGCTGTGTAATATGTATGTTAATATGTCCAATATCAAGTATCTGCAAGTGGATGTAACGTAAAAGTGGCAGTAAGACACACTGTTACTAAAATATATATATATATATACACCTAAAACTGTGTGTGTGTGTGTGTGTGCGTGTGTGCGTGTGCTTCATAACTTGTAACTAGGGCGTAACAGGGCCCCTCATAATAGCGTGCACTAGGGCCCATTGTAACTACCTTACGCCACTATAAAAACAGTAAAGTCATGACTTAAAAACAGCTACATTACAGTCAGAATGCATGAAGTACTGCATCTTTCCATCAATAGATTCTCTCTTTACCATCTAGCATAACAACAATAAAGTTACATTCCCAAAGTCACAAACTCCATCAACCTTTGCTTAGCTTAAACTCAAATAATGGCAAATTTGATTGGTTCCACTCTGTGGGGTCCAGACCTGTTGGCACCACTTCTCCACCTTTAGCTTCAGATCAATCCCCGCACATCCTGTCGGCTCTGTTTGCACAGCTTGCTGCCCAATGCTCATACTAATACAATACATTACCTCAAAGCAGAACAAACTATCACAAGCTGTCATAATGTGAAGTGTGTGCTGCTGGATCATCAAATAGGTGAACCTGCTGGCTCTGTGATGCTCAGGACTACATTTAAAGCGACTTTAAAGTCTGAAATAATTAACTGATGATATTAAAAGTTAATTGACTGGGTGGCCAATGCTGGACGTTTACAGTATAGTCATGTTTCTGGTATCATTATAAGCCCTACAAATATTTATTTGGTTTCTGTTGATGTCAGTTTGTTGATGGGCCCGTCAGTAAAAATGATCTGTTTGGCCCATTGACTGTACAAAATAATGGATGGAGCTACCATGATATCACCCACTGGTTTGTAGACTGCTGTTTTGAAGCCTCAAGCCTGGCATTTAAGCTGTTGCCATCTGTGTTCTTGGAGCCTGAATGGACCATATTTGTATGAGAGGGTGGAGCTGTGGAGAAGCGAGGGGTGGATCTTATTCACTGAGAGAAAACCCCATAATATTACATCTCTGAGCACAGGGGAGCTGCTGGTCTACTGCCACCTCAAACAGTTAGGTAGTTTGTGTTATTGTGTGACTTTGGCTTTTAAAAGGGTTAGTTTGGATTAACTGAAGTAACACAATACAATAAACTAATTGAATGCACCCGCGTTCAGCAAACTTAAATTACTGTTTTTGGCAATGGAGTCTTGTGGCTCTGACGAGAGCATAGATGGGGAAGCGAAGCTGTTAACCTGGTGTGATGTCATAGAAAGGAGCAGGGCACTTGTCAGTCAGGAAGGTCCTCTGAAATTTGCATGACAAGGGTAATGACTGTAAACCCTAATCCATCCATGATATAAAATTTCTTAAAAATTTAAAAGTCTACACAAATGCCCCAGATTGTCAAAATGACTTGAGTGTTGAGATAATTTGACCAAAATTTATAAAGCAGATCTCACCTAATTAGTTTAAGGCCAATAAACAACACTATCATTGTGCACTTAACGTATTGTGTGAGTTTGCCAGCATGCTGTCAGACAATGTGTTTAAGGCCATAAGCCGAAGAAAATGAATATTACAGTGTCTAACATAAAGTTATGCTGAGGTGAAATTAAGAGTACTTCCTAGTTCAGAATTAATCTCTTTACCTTATTGAAGCAATTGAGAAACCTACTCTTGTCATAATTTAATTTTTGTTCAATTAAATATTAAAACAATATTGTAAAATGTGTACTCAGTTTAAGTAAGTAAGACAGAATTAAATGCTCAAAAAAAATATGTTAAACTGACATTAATTTCCCATCAGACAAGGGTCATGTGACACATTTATTTTGTGTCTGGTGCACTCAAAACCTTTGTGTTACTGGGTTGTACTAAAGTAAAAGTTTGAGTGCAAACTGTTTCCAGAGAAATAAAGTTGAGTGAGTAGATGAAGGTTTACAGTGTAGGATTCTGACAAGATATAAATCTGTCATGAATAAGACAATGTTCCTAATTGTTTTAGGTTATTTTCCCCAGACACTTTATCAATCAAATAATCAGTTTTATTTATAAAGCCCAATATCACAAATCACAATTTGCTGCACAGCATACAACATGCCTTTGTACTTTGGACCCTCACAGCAGATAAGAAAAAACTCCCCCAAAAAAACCCTTTAACGGGGAAAAAATGGTAGAAACCTCAGGAAGAGCAACTGAGGAGGGATCCCTCTTCCAGGACGGACAGACGTGCAATAGATGTCGTACAGAACAGATCAACATGATAAATTAACAGTAATCCGTATGACACAATGAGACAGAAAGAGCGAGAGAGACAGAGACAGAGAGAGATGCAGGACAGACGGTAATGACAGTTACTAACAACATTAATGAAAGTAATAATATCCTGCCCCCCAAATAGTACCAGGAACTTCTTCAGTGGAAACAGGCCTTATCTATCTATCTCTCTATCTTGGTTCACACTTCTGGATCCAGGGTGGGCTTTTTAGAAGAGGTTTAATTACAGCTACCTTAAAAGACTGTGGTACATAGCCTGTTAATAAAGATATATTGATCATGTCTAGTATGTGAGTGTTAACTAAAGGTAAGACTTCCTTAACTAGCCTAGTTGGGATGGGGTCTAAGAGACACGTTGATGATTTAGATGAAGAAATCACTGCGGTTTATGAAATATGGGTCTTGGTAACCTGGGTCATTCATCCTTCAAATGTGGTAATATGCATTTAGGCACTTCTAGAGGTTAAATGGACTCAGCCTGTTGTCATTCTAAAGTCGTAGAATAACGCTACCTTGTCAGTGATTTTGGTTTTACACAAAAGCCACCTCTGGCAGGGATATGATATGCTGCCAGGCAGCGTCAGTTTGTAATGCAGCCGTTATGATACGATGGTTGGCTGCTCATGAGTCTCATGCCAACAGACAATGTTCTAAACACAGACACACAGACACAGACACACACACACACACACACACACACACACACACACACACACACACACACACACACACACACACACACACACACAGAAAAAAATACATTAGAGCCTTATATGAGGACAATATAACCTGTGTGAATATTTACATTCAAGTACACAACTATTACCCATAGAATCAGACTAGTTTTATCATCTAGCTAAAGAGGAAAGACTTTTGGTGAGATTGGAGACAAAGAACATATTATGTTTTATGATTGAAATATACTGATTGGGGGCTTTTTGTAAAATGCCCTTAATTTCTGATAAGTTGAATTATTTCGCAAGAGTTCTGTGTTGTCTGTTTTATCACTTCAGTGGTATTTTTGGTGTCCTTTATTTCCATGTGGGTGAGACTCTTGTATGACACAATAAAAATCATGACTGTTATGCTGCCAGTTATGGTTATAATATTACGTAAACACATATTGTCATCTTTACAGTCCAGCTAATGTTGTTGTCACAGGATGACAGGTTGAGAGAGTGTGTGGGTGTGTCTGCCTGCGTACCTGCAGCACTAATTACCTGATGCTTTGCAGGTGTGTAATTGTGCAGCGCTGGGGGGAGGGCTGTGGGTGCTTCACTCTTTTTCATTCAGGAGCAGCGAGCAGTGAGGAGGCCAGCGTGGAGCAGCTCAGCTGACACGGACGAAGGACACGGGCAGGAACGCCAGGAAGGATCGAGTGCAACCTGACGGTCGTCACGGCTGGAGACGAGTGAGTCTACCTGAGAGCACTTAACGCGGCTGTGGAGCGCCAGGAATCACCGCTGCACAGAGGGAGGACGCCATCGGCACGCCAGGCCGACCAAGAGGACGCACAGTGCGTGAGAGGGAAGCCGTGGGAGACAGTGGAAGGGTGGGGACGCGTTCCACCCTTCCTCCAGCTAAGTACCCTTTCTATCCCTCTCTTAGCCAAGGAATCCTATAGCAGCAATCGCTTGCACTGGCTCAATAGTTTGGATGGGGATTATTTTGAGTTGTAGTGAAATTGATTTCTTTACCCTTTAATTACTTTATTTGTTTTGACCCGCCCTGTGTTGGCTTTTGTTTATTCGGTTGAAGTATTAACAATCCCATCCCCACCAAAACTGTTTGATGCCCCGTAAGCCAAATCAGCTGAAGACTGATGGACTAAACATCCTGACGGTTACCTTGTGTTCTCCTTTCTCCTCCTAAAGTGACTGACTGCACGCGGTATTGAGGTCTGCTGCCCAAGAGCTCAACACGTCCCTCACCCATCAGCAAAACACATTGGACTCTTTTATCTGGACTCTTAAAAGTATCGTTTTATTGATTGTTGTAATAAAATACATGTTTTTAGAAGAAACTCCCCTCTGGTCTCTGTTGGTTGTGGTGGTCGCTCCCCTCAGAAAAACATTGTGGTCTTGCACCCTGTCTCAGTCACTCCACTCGGTGACATTTTGGCGTTGTCGGCAGGATTTCTGTAGGGTTTGAGCGACTACACCTCACAACATGCCAGGGGAGGAACAGGCTGCAGGAGGGGCAGCTAATCAGCAAGCTACAATGATGCCCTTCATAATGGGAATGCCATGGGTACAGAGGTTTGGTGGGCTGGGCTCAGAGGTCAAATTGGGAGAATGGCAGGCACAAATGGAGATGATGCTAAACTTTCAGTCAATTGATGATGCTCAAAAGGCAGACTTGATAATGGGGTTCTTAGATGGTGAAGCAAAAAGGGAAATTTTGACATTAGAGAAAACATGTAGAAATACTCCACGAAAAATCTTTGCTGTATTGTCTACACTGTATGGAGACTCGACCCATGTATCTGTTCTAAGAGCTCAATTCTTTAATTGTAGGCAGGAACCTAACCAGTCTCTTCGATCCTTTTCTCTCCGCCTCAGAGAATTGTTCCTTAGGTTGAAACGCAAAGATGATGCAGGCCTGGAACATAGCGACATACTTTTGCGTGACCAGTTTATTATGGGACTACGAGAGGGGCCAATTAAGCAAGAGCTCAGGCGTCAAGTAAGGAAACATCGAGCCCTATCATTCGACGAGGTAAAATTAGAATCTCTTGCCTTAGAAGAAGAACAGGATGATAGCTGGCCAGCAGGGCCTTCGTGCTTAGCTGTAAACAGGCCTAGCCCCTCTCCACAAAATAGTGCTGCTGACTGGAAGCAAGAATTTCGTAGAGAAATACTTAAAGAAGTTAAAGAACAATTGACTGAAACAGCAAAAGTACTTGTAAATGAGTTGCGAGCAGAGATTAATGGTCCTCCTGTACCCACAGCTCGGCCTAGGGCTTATTCAGAAGACTCTGGTAGGACAAGACAGAGGTTTAGAACCTCATCGAATAACCAAGATTTTAAGTGGGATCCACGTGGCCGTCCAATTTGTAACCAGTGTGGGGAACCAGGCCATATTAGACGCCACTGTTCCCATAGAGAGGCCCCGCAGGATTTTTAGTTGCACCGGCCACTGTGGGTCAAGTGGCCGGACCCCCCAAATGCGACCCTATCCACAAGCTTGCAGAAGCCACCATTGCCAGAGCGTGCCCTGTAGCAGAGGTTAAAGTAGATAACATAGATGTTAAATGCTTGGTAGACACGGGCTCCCAGGTCACACTATTTAGTGAAAACCTATGTAAAGAACTTTTCAAAGGTAAACAGACAAATAATGGAGATCTCCCTTGGTTAACCTTACGGGCTGCCAATGGACTTGAAATCCCTTATGTTGGATATATGGTTGCAGATTTCATTGTTGGGGGGGTAACAGTGCCATCACGTGGGATTGTAATTGTGAAAGATGACTGTTTAAAAGAACATAAAGCCCTTATGGGGATGAATGTAATCTTGGGATGTTGGGAACAACTGTTCAAAAATCAAGACAGACTCTGCCCTAACCCCCAGGTGCAAAATTTTGGGAAAGAGTGGGACAATGTGTTCACAGATTGTAGGAGAGTCCAGGCTGCCACGACGAGGGAACAGTGGGATGGCACCGCTCGGGTGGCCTGCCGCTATGCTGTGACTGTTCCAGCCCAGAGTGAGGCCCTACTGTGGGCCAGAGTGTCAGCTCCATCACACCTCAAGAACCACTGTGCCCTCGTGGAGCCTTTTGGAGGAGACATCGGAGTTGAGGTATCGAGGACTTCGGTGACAGTGAAAGGGGGGAGGGTCCCTGTGAGAGTACGTAATGTTAACCCCTACCCAGTCTCTCTATACAGACTCCAAAAGTTGGCAACAGTTTCTGTTGTTGACCCATTAAGTGTGAGAGAGGGCGCTGATGTGTCCCTCATGGAAGTGAGTCCTGGGGTAGTAGAGGTGGGGGCTGTCCAGGTTGGTCAGGAGACAAACAAATTGATTATCCCTCCACCACAGAGTGACCACCTGAGTGAGGAACAGCAACATCAGTTTCAACAACTTTTGGCTAAGTGGCAACACATACTCTCAGCTCATGAGGAAGACTATGGCCGCACTGACATTGCTAAACATCATATTCCTACAGGTGATGCTGCCCCTATTCGAGAGAGGTTCAGACCCCTGCCCCCTACCCTCTACAAGGAGATGCGCACCCTGTTACAAGGTATGTTGGACAAAGGTGTTATCAAGGAGAGCTGCAGTCCTTGGGCTGCACCAATTGTCCTAGTCCAGAAGAAATGTGGTGCCTGGCGGTTCTGCGTAGATTACCGCAAACTTAATAGTGTGACACACAAGGATGCATTCCCCCTCCCACGCATCGAAGATTCCCTCACCAGTCTGACCAGAGCCGAATGGTACACTACATTAGATCTCGCCAGCGGCTACTGGCAAGTAGAGCTAGAGGAGAGAGACAAGGAGAAGACAGCCTTCACCACCCCACTTGGTCTTTTTCAGTTTGAACGGATGCCATTTGGGCTATGCAATGCACCAGCAACATTCCAGAGACTGATGCAAAGATGTTTGGGTAACCAATTAACTGAATCTGCCTTGGTTTATCTTGATGATGTAGTAATCTTTTCTCCTGATTTTACAACACATCTTCACCATCTAGAGACAGTTTTCCAGTCCCTGGCGCACTATGGCCTTAAGCTGAGATCAGAAAAGTGTCAGTTTTTCCAGAAGGAAGTGAAGTTCCTTGGACACGTGGTGAGTGGACAAGGTGTTTCGCCTGACCCCGAGAAAGTGGCTGCAGTCCAAGGATGGAACCCACCAACAACAGCAAAGCAGGTACATTCCTTTCTCGGATTTGTAGGCTACTACCGGCGTTTCATTAAAGACTTTTCTAAAATCGCTAAACCCCTTCATGAACTGTTGGTGGGTAGAGGGCGTAAACAAAGGGGTGGGTCGTTGCCCATTAACTGGACTAATGAGTGTGAGACAACCTTTCAGTCACTAAAACAAGAACTGCTAAAAGCCCCAATTCTGGCATATGCTGACTTCACGCTCCCTTTTACTCTCTATACTGATGCCAGCCACTTAGGTTTGGGGGCAGTCTTGGCACAGGAACAGAATGGGCAAGAAAAAGTCATAGCTTATGCAAGCCGCAGCCTGCGCCCTGCAGAACGTAATGACTCTAATTACAGTTCATTTAAACTCGAACTTCTTGCAATGAAATGGGCTGTTGTGGAAAAGTTCAAAGACTATCTGTGGGGAGCAAAAGTGACTGTGGTAACTGACAACAATCCACTTGTGCATTTGCAAACAGCAAAATTGGGAGCTGTTGAACAGAGGTGGGCTGCCCAATTGGCCAATTTTGATTACACCCTAAAGTATAGACCAGGAAGGGACCACATTAATGCAGATGTACTGTCCAGACTGCCTATTCCACACTCAGAACAGGACCCAACAGAACCAGTGCACGAGGAGGATTTGCTGGTCGGTGCAGTGACGGCCCCCGGGACTCCAGCAGAGGCTGCACTCCCAGGCTGGGGGTGGGACCCGAGTCGTTGGAAGGAGCTACAAGGAGAGGACGCCACACTCCAAACAGTGAGGGAGTATCTGCACAGAGGTTGGTTACCTAGGGCCCCTGAACGTGCTAAACTCCCTGAAGCGGTAAAAAGACTGTTGAACCATTGGAAAAGGCTTAGCCTGAAAGATGGTGTGGTATGCCGTAATATAAAAGACTCTGTAACTCATGAGACTCTCCAGCAGGTGGTTGTGCCGTCGGCCCAGACAAAGACCCTGTGGGAGGCCTACCACTCAGAAACAGGTCACCAAGGCGTAGAAAGGACGATGTCGCTTCTCCGAAGGAAATTCTACTGGCCAGGTATGGGAGAGACTGTAAGTTCTTGGACTCAAACTTGCCCCAGGTGTGTACTACGAAAGGCTAAGCCAGAGATCAGGGCCCCATTAGTACCCATTGTGTCTAAAGCACCGTTGAATATTGTCTCCATGGATTTTCTAACCTTGAGCCGTCCCACTGATCGTTATCAAAACATCTTAGTTATAACAGATCTATTCACTAAGTACGCCTGGGCTATTCCCACTTCTGACCAGACAGCCATAACCACTGCCCGTGCCCTGTGGAACCATGTCATACAGCCCTTTGGCTGTCCAGAGACTCTACACTCAGATCAAGGCCCAAATTTTGAGTCAAAAGTGATCTTAGAGTTGTGTAACATTTATGGCTGTCGCAAGAGTCACACCACCCCATACCATCCTAAGGGGAATGGGGGATGTGAACGATTTAACCAGACTCTGTTAAATTTACTTGGCACCCTTGAATTAGAGAAGCAGAACAGATGGCCTGAATACTTACCTGGATTAGTCCATGCTTACAACAACAGTATTCATAGTTCTACAGGATATGCACCAACATACCTGATGTTTGGCCGTCATACTAGGCTGCCTATTGAGATGGTGACCAGTACAACAGGGGTGCAGGAAACAATGACTACTGCTGAATGGGTTGTGAAGCATGCAGAACAGCTGTCATATGCTTATAACAAGACATCTGAGAATCTCAAACAGGCAGCTGAGAAAAACAAGAGACTGTACGATAAGACTGCCTGTGATGCTCCACTGCTGCCTGGTGAACGAGTTCTGGTGGTGGATCACAGAAGACGGAACAAAGGGAAGCTGGGCGACCGGTGGGAAAATCAAGCGTACGTGGTGGTTGGACAGCATCATGCAAGCCTCCCAGTCTACAAGATCAGACCAGAGGGGAAGGGCGGGCCAGAGCGCATCCTCCATCGCAACCACCTCCGCCCCTGCCTACTGTATCCCACGCCAGAGCCGTCTCAACCTGCCAGTCAAAGAGCCCTTCAGCCGCCTTTGTCAAATTGGGGGTTGATGTTTCAGATGGGTCGAGGTGGGGCAGCGGAGGAGCCAGAGCCTGGCCCGGTACCAAGACGCTCCCAGAGGCCCAACTTGGGTAACCCCCCACTTAGATATAAATGAATGAATGAACGAATGCATGGGCGAATGTTCTCGGGACTAGAACCTTTTGATTTGGGGGAGTGTCACAGGATGACAGGTTGAGAGAGTGTGTGGGTGTGTCTGCCTGCGTACCTGCAGCACTAATTACCTGATGCTTTGCAGGTGTGTAATTGTGCAGCGCTGGGGGGAGGGCTGTGGGTGCTTCACTCTTTTTCATTCAGGAGCAGCGAGCAGTGAGGAGGCCAGCGTGGAGCAGCTCAGCTGACACGGACGAAGGACACGGGCAGGAACGCCAGGAAGGATCGAGTGCAACCTGACGGTCGTCACGGCTGGAGACGAGTGAGTCTACCTGAGAGCACTTAACGCGGCTGTGGAGCGCCAGGAATCACCGCTGCACAGAGGGAGGACGCCATCGGCACGCCAGGCCGACCAAGAGGACGCACAGTGCGAGAGAGGGAAGCCGTGGGAGACAGTGGAAGGGTGGGGACGCGTTCCACCCTTCCTCCAGCTAAGTACCCTTTCTATCCCTCTCTTAGCCAAGGAATCCTATAGCAGCAATCGCTTGCACTGGCTCAATAGTTTGGATGGGGATTATTTTGAGTTGTAGTGAAATTGATTTCTTTACCCTTTAATTACTTTATTTGTTTTGACCCGCCCTGTGTTGGCTTTTGTTTATTCGGTTGAAGTATTAACAATCCCATCCCCACCAAAACTGTTTGATGCCCCGTAAGCCAAATCAGCTGAAGACTGATGGACTAAACATCCTGACGGTTACCTTGTGTTCTCCTTTCTCCTCCTAAAGTGACTGACTGCACGCGGTATTGAGGTCTGCTGCCCAAGAGCTCAACACGTCCCTCACCCATCAGCAAAACACATTGGACTCTTTTATCTGGACTCTTAAAAGTATCTTTTTATTGATTGTTGTAATAAAATACATGTTTTTAGAAGAAACTCCCCTCTGGTCTCTGTTGGTTGTGGTGGTCGCTCCCCTCAGAAAAACATTGTGGTCTTGCACCCTGTCTCAGTCACTCCACTCGGTGACATTGTGTTTGAGCAAAAAAAGGGATTTGGTTCAGTAACAATCTAGTAAATAATCTGAATGCATTTCTACAACCACCAAATGAGTATATAGCACAATATTGTGTTCTTCCCACCCACTCCACCCTTCTTACGTCTTGATACATACTTATGAATGTTGCAGAATTGTAGTTTTACAATGCTTCTAATAATCTCAACCATGAGTGACACATCATTATCCTCTGCATCGTTGAGGCCGAGACTCATGCTGAAATAATGTAAAAACAATAAAGGCCCGGTGAGTGAGATAAGGCTCTGCTAACCACTCTGTGAGTGTGACAGGCGTTGAAGTGGGAAAATGGGGAAAGCAATTTCATTCCCATTCATTTTAGTAATAGCCGTAGTGTTGCCCAATGTTTCCACTAATGCATCACTTGCAGGTACCTGACTGACAAAAATAGATTTTTAATCTCATTATCTCCAAAAGAGCTATGCAGGAAGAGAGATGGAAAGAGTGTGTGAGAAACAGAGCTGGAGAGAGTGTGTATGTGTGTGACTGTTCATGACTGAGTGTGTTTGAGAGGGAGAGAAGAGAGAGCAGGAGGGGGTATGGGTGTACAGATATGCACCCTCGCTTCCTCCCACCCCTAGGTGCTCTAATTGAGAGGAGGCTTTTGTTATATAAACAAGAGGTACACCTCAAGTTGAAAATTAAATATTTGGAGAGCAGGCGTCATGCTTTTGAAAGTGATATATATTCTAGTGGGTGAACGCTGGTGTCAAAGGGGTGCTGATGAAGAGGTGGTTATTGGCATGGAGAGCCTGCTCCCTGCACCATAGAGTCAATTCTCACCTCGCTGCTCCTTCACAACAATGAACACAACAGCCTCTAAAGCTCTATTTCTGTACGCTCCAATCTGATCACGCTGCTGCTGATTGTTCTACATCTCGATAGGCTGTTAAAGTGGTAATCTGCAAGTTCCTTGTTATTTTCCTCTTTTACTTTGTCTCCATGTTTGGTGCTAAGTGCTCATTACTGCAGTTTTGCTCTGCAAGTCCCAGAGATCAATCAGTGTGTCTGGTGTGCCGACGTCTTTTTTCTTGGATTTTTGAAGTTTAAGTTTCTCTAAGTAGCACACTTCCATGTCTGGCTATTTCTGCTCAGGCTACTTTATGTTTCAGACATGGCAGAAAGTCTGACTTCCTGCAAGGCAACGTGTAGACGTGCAGAAAGTCAGAATTCCCACTGGATGGGCCATATATCCTCGATACAGAGGAAACGATACAAAGTGTATGCTGAATGAATTGTAAAGATAAGATGATCAGATCATGCAGGTATGATGTTGGAAAGTTCACTCTCTCAGGATAATAAGGAAGTTATTTAAATCTACCACAAAATGACATTTGAGCATGGAGGTTCATTTTAGAACTTAGCAACAGGTTGTGTGGCAAAAAAAACAAAACATCAAAGCTTTTTTTCTGAGCTTTTAGTATCTCATGTCACATGATGGTACTTGAGCCAGTTCAATTGATGAATACGGGAAATGTAGCTAAAAGCTCAGAAAAATAGTTTGGTTTAGTAGATCTTGTTAGTATTATTTTGTAACACACAAAATTAGATGTTTAACATGGTTAACTGGACTGTAAGTGCCATCAGCAGCTGAAGGCCACTCTGCTTGTGTTACAATTGAAGATAAAGTAATTGTTCCTGGATGGAGTAAATCATTATCATAATGGGGACAAAATAAACACATTTGCTGGACAAAATTTCAGCCTTCAGTTCAGATTCAACCGACATTTTTTTACAAACATGTTGTTAAAGTATCAACTGCTGTTAACAACATGCACACTGTAGACTGCAGGTCTTTGTAGCAGTGACCACAAAAACCTAAAGAAATGACTTTGCAGGACATTTGCAGGACGAAGTTACTGTGATGTCACCCATTGGTTCATGGATTACCGTTTTGAAGGCTCGAGTTTGGCATTTTTGCCATCACCATCTTGGTTTTGTGGAGCCAGAAGTGATGATATTTGGGTGAGAGGGTGGAGCTGTGGAGGGGGTGGATCTGACTGAGTAGCAAAGAATGCTATCAGCAGACTAAATTTAAGCCTTAAAGGATAACTTCGGTATTTTTCAACCTGGGCCCTGTTTCCCCATGTGTATGATTCATAGGTACAACTTGTTCTAAAATTGGTTCAGTATTGAGGGAGACGGATGCAGCCGGCAGCCGCGAGGTAGATATGGGGGCAAATGCGTCCCGTATAAGTTTGTGCATTAAAAGTGCTTTTTTCGCCACTGACCGGTTCAGATCGCCAGTGCTATCCCTGTAGATAGCATACTAAGCGTTTCCCTTACCCCTCACTTCCTCTGGGCTGTGTGTGACGTCATCTTGCGAGAGCTTTCCTTGTTGCCGGAAGAAAACAGAGGAGCCATGCTGAGCGCCGCTCCGAGTGGCGCTGGTTGTCCCGGAGTACAGCTGAGAGTTTTACTGCATCGATTGAAAACAATGGTTCGTGTTTGTGCTTATCCCAATCGCAATAACAGGATGTCCCGCAACACCCCGTACAGCTTTCATAGGCTGCCTTTGTCGGACGGCGAGATGCTGAAGTTGTGGCTAGTTGTGCTACAAATGGATGCTAACACTCCTGTCCAGACACTGCGCCTTGCAGACCATCGGGTCTGCAGTGCTCACTTCTCCCAAGATGACTACTGCCAGCCGAAGAAGAGAAGACATCCAATCCCGAAACACCTTTTCCTCAAGAAAAAGGCTGCCCCACGAGTAGAGAGAGCTACAGACACAATGAAGGTAATGTTATATACTAGTAAACAATGTTCAAAACACTTAGTATGCTATTTACAGAGATAGCACTGGTAATGTGAACCAGTCAGTGGCGAAAAAAAGCACTTTTAATGCGCAAATTTATACGGGACGCATTTGCCCTCATATCTACCTCGCGGCTGCCCACTGCATGCGCCTCCCTCAATACTGAACCAATTTTAAAACAAGTTGTACCTATGAATCATACGCACACATACACATGGGGAAATAGGGCCCAGGTTGAGAAATATGGAAGTTATCCTTTAATGAAATGTAAATTGTATGTTTAAAAAAATGTATATAAAAATTCCCCATCTACAGTTGTCATAAAAAGAGGATATTACCTATAGACATCAAAACCTTTTTTTTTGTTCCAGGCTGTAAGCATGTTTATTTCTGCTGTAAAGTTGGGCATTTTAATATGGGGGGTATATGGGGATTGACTGGCCTCTGGAGAAAGCCTCAAGTGGTCGTTAGAGGAACTGCAGTTTTCGGCTTTATTTTTCAGCCCTAGGGGTTGCTGCTTGACTATCACATGTTATTTTCTAGTTCACATTGCAAACAATCAAACTTAAGGAAGTCAAAGGTAAATGTTTTTTGACAGGTGTGTAAGTTTGAAGATCTTTTGAAAAAACAAATAAACAAACAAAACAAAACAAGTGTTGAAGGTTGAAGGTTACAGTATGACAGACACTATTGGCTAATTAATGAGAGACATTTGAAAGTAGGGCATTATTAATTTGAGATGCAGAAAGACAACATTTTCTCCTGTCTGCATGGGAGGAAAATGTGTGCTAATGCATCGGCAGAACAGAATAATACCTCTTAACAATAGCTGCCTCTGCAGATTCAGCCACTATCTAAAAGGCTTGTATGGCATAGCAGAGGGTAAATGGGAACTGGAGAGTCTGGTGTGAATCAATAAAAGCCATCAAACACCTGAGGGGTCCCACAATTTTCCCACAAACCACTCCACCCCCTGGGCAGGGGGAAACAATGGTGGGGCATCAATACCTGCAATTGGGAGAAGGTGGGGCAAGCAAACTATACAAGTGGGTCGCCTCTCCAGACAGCAAATGGGTGTGCAATCGTTTGCATCAATTCAGTCCAGTGGGAGATGGAGGACAGGATAAGGAACAGGTGCCATTAGGAGTGTATTGGTATAGAAGGTGGGTACTTGGGAGGAAGAAGGGGTGTGGAGGTTTTTAAAGCAGGTAGACATGGAGACACAGGGGGATGTAGGTGTTTTCAATTACCCACAAATTCAGGGCAATTTCCTCCTCTTTCTGACCACACCTCCCACTGCGAGGCTGATGGGAGTCCTGAACAAGAGGCGTGGAGATCGCGATTGTTTGACTGCAGGTTGGTGGGGAGGAGCAGTAGGAGGTCGGTTTTCATCTGTCTGCCTTGTTCAACCTTTCTCTGTCACCTTGCAGCTTTTATTGGAGCTTTCTGTTTTTTTGCAGTGGGGTAGGAACTTCAAAGCGCATCTCAACTTCTGCGTAGATGTTGATAAGCCACTTCCTGAGAGTGAGAGATACTCTTATGCTGCTTAAAGATAACAGAAACACATACAGACAGACAGACAGACAGACAGACACACACACACACACACACACACACACACACACACTCTCTCTCTCTATTATTCCATTCAGCAGAACAAGACCATGCTGTTTCTGTTTTGCAAAGTAGTTAAATTTGCTCTGTAGCAATGCACACCTAGTCTCACTGATCACTGTCAGCTTCAGTTACAAACGCCTCTGCAACTGCAATTTGCATTGTGTCCATTGTGTTGACAGAGAGGAGAGGTTTTTAAAGCTTTGGATTAAATTATTGCAGATACTTTGTCTGCATGGTGTCCTGGAGCAGATATGTTCTGACAAAAACACCTCAGCGGGTCTGACAATTACAGAAATGGAACCGTTGTGCTCATTAGGACGGGTATGTGAACCATAATGTCCACCCATACAGGCTTGTCTGGTCCTTATCAACTCATTATTTTTGTGAGAAACTCTTATCCCTTTACCCAGTGTTTAATTATTGTTGATAATACACTCTAATTCAGGGGTCTTCAGTGTTTTTCAGGACAAGGACCCCTTAGCTCCAAGTGAGGTGGAGGAGTGATCCATATTGTATAAAACTGAGGTGCACTTGATATTATACTTTGAATATTTTTGGGTCTTCTCTCATTTCTGCTTGCCTGTAGCTGCTAAATCAGCAGCAGTTGTAACATGGCTTAACCTTAGTCTAAACCTCTGCACTTTTGCTGTTGGTTTCTGAGGTAGACAGTGTGTCAGAGTCTCTGACTCTGTTCTTGTGAGCCACAATGAATAATTTGAAAATTATCCATTGTGGCTCACAAGAACACCTGGAACGACATCTACTGCACGTCTGTCCGTCCTGGAAGAGGGATCCCTCCTCAGTTGCTCTTCCTGAGGTTTCTACCATTTTTTTCCCCCGGTAAAGGGGTTTTTTTGGGGAGTTTTTCCTTATCCGCTGTGAGGGTCTACAGGACAGAGGGATGTCGTATGCTGTAAAGCCCTGTGAGGCAAATTGTATTTGTGATATTGGGCTTTATAAATAAAATTGATTGATTGATTGATTGAATAATAGTAATACAGCTAATTGGCCAAAATTTTTCAATAGTATGCACATATTTGCTAACTAGCTCACCTTGGCCATTAGGGTATATGTATCACACAGTGATTTAGTGTTAGCTAGCTCACATGATTGCACAAGGATCCATGGGTAACAGCAGCCCATCACCAATGTTGTGTACTGTAAATTAAATGGGCTTTTTTTTAATGAATAGGTTGATGCATCTTTGCTGATAATATGTTGGATTCATGTTAAAGTGTATTTTCTGAAATATTTTAATTTTTAGAAACAGTTGACCTGTTACGCACCATTATGTCTAAGTCAAAGCCGCACCCGATCCAACTCACACTTGTGATTACACACACATGTGATGCTACAGTCACTCACATTAAAATGGGTTCTCTGTTCTTGAATTACAAATCCAGTGGAGGAAAAGACTCTTTCATTGGCTGCACTCGATGCTGGGATGACGAAAACATTGTGCACAACCACTGCCAGGTTAGGATACATTTTAGCATGCTCCTTCCACAACAATAAAACCTCAAAATGATCCTTCTTTGGTGTCTTGAACTCTATGTAGGCTGACACCTTATCCTCGGGCTGAAAAGTTTCATTGTTGGAGTCATTCATGTCGGTGACGAATGTGACGACTGCGTCAAAGATTTAACTCGTATCATTGACTTTCAAAATGAAAGAAATTGTGACTTGATAATAGGGTTTCAGATGTCAGAATATTACACATACTGCACATCTTTTTCATTTGTTTTATTCTGAAATTTAAAAATATATATTTTTGTCCTTAACTGCTGCCCGCCTGCAGATAGTTCATTTCTACCCGTGAATTTATATATTTATATATTTATATATTGTTACTTGTTACACAGCTTTTTGAGGGTTACCCATCGGGTACCCAACTTGGTGCAGGACTGTGCCCCCTTGGGTTCATGAATCCCCTGTCAAAGACCCAGGCTCCAATTGATTTACTTTTTCCTCTGCGAAATGTAAAGCATAAGGAGAAAAAAATATAACAAGAAGTGAAAATGAAAAGCTGTGAATAAAACAAAGCAAGCAAACAACTCATGACCCATGTAAGGCAAGGCTGATAACCAACCAGGCAACACAACAAAAGCCCCAGGTTCACCCAAGTATCAACTAGCTGTGATTTCAGTCTTTGTAAATTTGTGCAGTATTATGCCAGCATGGGTGTGCTCCCGGGTGTGCTTACGGCCATACCACCCTGAATACGCCCGATCTCGTCAGATCTCGGAAGCTAAGCAGGGTCGGGCCGGGTCAGTACTTGGATGGGAGACCGCCTGGGAATACCCGGTGCTGTAAGCTAGGGGCGGCACGGTGGTGTGGTGGTTAGCACCGTCGCCTCACAGCAAGAGGGTTGCCGGCTCGATCCCGGGTGTGGGAGCCCTTCTGTGTGGATGTTCTCCCCTGTGTGGATGTTCTCCCCGTGTCAGCGTGGGTTCTCTCCGGGCACTCCGGCTTCCTCCCACAGTCCAAAGACATGCGATTTGGGGACTAGGTTAATTGATAACTCTAAATTGTCCATAGGTGTGAATGTGAGTGTGAATGGTTGTCTTTCTCTATGTGTCAGCCCTGCGATGGTCTGGCGAACTGTCCAGGGTGTACCCTGCCTCTCGCCCGATGTCAGCTGGGATAGGCTCCAGCCCCCCCGCGACCCTCACGAGGATGAAGCGGTTAGAAGATGAATGAATGGGTGTACTCAGGCTGCAACTAATGATTATATTCATAATCTTTGTCCAGCCAATGGTCTAAAACCCAAAGATAGTGCTTAATTATAGAAGATATAGAAAACCAGCCAAAAGCCCCTTTGAAACCAACATTTCCAGGAACTTTTATTACCAGGAATTTATTTACCTGGGTAAAAGAATTCCTAGTAATCTGTGTGGTTTGCGTTTCCACCGCACCTCAAAGTTCTGGAAAATTTATTCAAATTAGCGTGATGACGTAGTTGATTCAGCGTGTGCCCTGTATTTGTTTCTGCCAGCTTGTTTACTAGTAACACAGTGCTGGTAGAGAGAGTTGGGGCTGTTTGTCTCAGCCAGCAGCTCAGTTTAAAATTATTTTAAGATAAGTGTCAAACTAAGTTAGTCTACATACAGACAGCTGTCATTTTAGCTTATTAGTAACAATTCGCTATCAGCTGAACTAGCATACTGTTCTTGTGTAAAACATAACGTTAGTGACGGTGGATGACAGAGTGTGGACGGAGCATATTGAATATCACTGTCTACATGTTTACATGTTCATGCTGCTGAATACATGTATTGATAAAGTATTGGCTTCTTACTCGCTAAGGATTAATGTCACTTACAGTAACGAGCGTAGCTGCCGTCAACTCGAGTCATTTTCTATTTATCTTCACTTTGTTTCCACCGTGGCCACTCGGCTGTTCATTGGTTACCGTGTTGTGTAGGCTTGTGTGTTTGGATGTGTGTATGTGGAGGAGTTCAGCACCAGCTCAAAAGAACCGATACCGTTAGCGCCTATCAATACTACGATCTTTAATAATTTAGCTCCAGGGCTAATTTAGTACCGGGTTTCGGTACCCATCCTTAATCAAAACAGAAACGAAGTGAAGCTTGTAGAAATGAAATAAAGTTTGCAGCAGCTGCCCATACCAGGAAGGGTGGAACGCTGCAAGTGTTTGTTCCACCAATCAGCGATCTTCAGCACACCGCCCCACCCCTCAAGAATTCTGGGTAATCTGAAAAGTCCTACCCCCCTTCTAGGTACTGTTTTCAGGGAAAGTTTGGGGTAGAGGGAAAGTTTTTTTACCTGGGTAATTTCGGTGGAAACGCACAGAGGTTTTTCAAAATCCCGGGTAAGGGCCTAATGTTGTCATTATTCTTACTGAGAAACTTGGGACAGTTTGGGGCATTTTTCCATATTTAAATGATCAATAGATTCTCAAAATTGGTGCTGATTAATTTGCAGTCACTCAACTTATCGATTCAGCTTTGTAGCACTGATTGTTGTCTGGGGACATAATGAAGCTGCATGAACAGCGGGGATCAGTGGGAGCACAACGGGCCTTTCCCAAACTCCACCCTATCCACTCCCACTCCATCATGGAGTGTAACTCCATTTATAGTCACCTTCACAGCTGATTGAAGCTCCTGTCATTAAGGTGTAGGGTATAAATACAGCAACAAGCTTTGGGACAAACTTTCCTCTCTGCGACAGAAAAAGAAACTGTCAAAACTTTTCATAATTCATGGAGAAAAATAAAACTTAATCCTATTTTGTTTTCTTCATATGTATTTTTAGCACTCATATTTGCTCTGTATGTGCTGCTATTGTTGACCTAAATGTGTATGTATTATCCTTTTGTCATTAAAAGAAACAAATTACTTGATAAATAAATAAATACATTTGAGGAATAGGGCGGCACGGTGGTGTGGTGGTTTGCACTCTGGCTTCCTCCCACAGTCCAAAGACATGCAGTTTGGGGATTAGGTTAATTGATAACTCTAAATTGTCCGTAGGTGTGAATGTGAGCATGAATGGTTGTTTGTCTCTATGTGTCAGCCCTGCGATAGTCTGGTGACCTGTCCAGGGTGTACCCTGCCCATTGCCCAATGTCAGCTGGGATAGGCTCCAGCCCCCCCGCGACCCCCAAGAGGATGAAGCGGTTAGAAGATGGATGGATGGATGGATTTAAGAAATAGATAGAAATAAAACTTACTTCTAAGTTTCTTTGGTCAATCTGATGTTTATCATCTGCCTGTTTCTTGCAACTTGATCCTGTAACCTTATACTATACAACACTTTGCAATCGAATGAACATGACTGTTTTCCAGAGACGAGAGAAGGGTGTATTTTATTGGAAATACAACGTAACTTTTAACATGTTAATGCATATATGACAATGTTAAATGTCTTTCATAGTTTGAGGAGTTTACGTTTGTAAAGGTAGTCACATGGTACTTTTTTGTTCTGAGCATCTTCACAATGAACACAATACAGCATTGCACATGGTCAGTAAGTTGGCATTAGTGCAGGTTTGCTGTTGGAGGGTTTGATAAGCCACTTCCACTCCTCGCTAGTTGGTTTGGGACAGCACTCAATGTGGCTGACCCAAACACACTCTGAACACAGAAACAGAGTGAAAGTGGTTAGGTCGAGGGTGTATGGGCTGGTTTGGTAAAGGCCCAACAACAACTTAATCTGGTCATGAATTCAGGGAAGTCATTTTAAGTTTTTAGCCATGCTCCATGTTTTTCCACTGGGGATATGCCATGAAAAGTGTTTTGTTTTTTTAAAATTTATTTATTTTACCAAGACATTGCTGTGTTTCCAAGATAGATGGCTGCAGCCATTGATTATTGCTATTGATTAACAATTGTTCAGAGAAGTTGTTGTATGCTACAGTACTTCAAAAGCTACCTTGCTATCTGAGTAACCTTTCATAATGCAATACCCCCACCTGGACTGTGTTGGATTCTCTCTGGAGGGCAGGTGCCTGACTGGACATTGTGTACAAAACCAAAGCTGATATTCATTATACTTTCCCATGAATAATGGTGTATATTATTTTTTTGGTTTATGCATGACCTGTGAACAAGTGGGCACTTTTTGCATTGAACTCAACTGAGTGGCATTTTATGGTGGCTTACTGACTTTGTTGTATTAGATTTTGTTGTAATTTAGCATCACATGAACCTTTTATATTTGATTGTTTCTTTTCCATTTCTAAATAGCTTTAGTGAACCAAACCAGATCTCTCCTGAGGGCAGCTTTGCTATAATTCAGTGATTGGAAGCTTCCAAAGCTATGTTTTCAAAATAGCTTCCCAAAAATGTATGTTCCGTTATGCTCCTCTCTGTAAACTTTCTTTTTGCCAATTGGTGCTAGCTGTTCAGGTCAAAATCCTGGACAGTGCCATTCAATCAGGTGACTCTTTTTCTATATGTCAATTCCAACAGAGCAGAGACTCTGGTGTGAGAAGGAGAGGAGGTGTGTGCTTTATGATTTTAGGACTGATGTAACGGTGGGAATGTGAGATGCTGTCCTGTTCCTGCTGTGGATCACCGCTGTTCAATGGCAGCTGCAGAGCGGTGCTGCCTATGTTCAGGTGAAGCAACCAAATGGGCATCTTGTTGAGGTCAGGATGTGTGGACAGTTAAATCATTCCACAACCAGAAACCTTTGATTACCAGAACCATCTGGAAACATGGACAGTTATAAAGCAGCAGTCAATAATGTTGGAGACATGGAAAATGACTAAATTACAGTGCACAAGTTAAAGGAGCTGGTAGGATCACAATTTACTGGAGTTGTCCATCCAGCTCCATCATCAGGTCCAAATTCCAAGTGTTTTAAGATTATAGGCCTACTTCTCTTCAGTTGTACTTTGTGGTTAGCGCTCAATAGAAACTGTTGGCATGCTTACATGCAAAACTATGATGGTGAACATGGTAAACTATACCTGCTATACATCACCATGTTAGCATTGTCATTGTAAGCATTTTAGCACATTGACAGTAGCACATTGACAGTAGCATTAAGCTACAGCCCCACAGCTGCTAGTGTAGCTGTAGGCTCTCAAGTCTTTGTGTAGGTAAAAGTGTTTAAAAATGAGTCTAGTGGCAACTGTGAGTTACATCATGTTTCCTATTAATCTTGCACCTTCCTCTCCAACGCAACTATGCACACATAAAAAAAAACTCTTTACAAGGGACAGGAAGCTTCCCCTGCTTGCAGATGTTGCCACATGAGCATGTGAGGGGCCTGATAGGAGCTTCTGTCAACTATGTCACTTCCCCTGCTCCCTGGCTCAGCAATGAGGAACAACTAGGTAGCCACTTTGCACACACACACACACTAACACACACACACACACACACACACACACACACACACGCACACACACACACACACACACACACACACACACACACACACACACACACACACACACACACACACACACACACAGTGTGAGTGTGTGTGTGTGTGCAAGGGGTGGGTTAGGCTTCTTTCTGGATGGTTAGCCTTATCTTCCCTCCCATGCACATTTACAATGTATGCTGCGCCAGATGGCCAGAAAACACTGAGCTGCTAATAGTACCACTTGATCATGTTTTCGCTACACTATAAATCAGTATATTAACAACATACATAAATGTCATACATGGAGCATTTGATGGATCCCCATGTGACACGTAAAGCCATTTCATAAAGGAGAGTAAACACTTAAGGGACAATGTAGATTTAACCATATGTGCCTTAGTGTTCTGTGAGAGAGATCTCACAGGCAATATCCAGAATTTAAAAACACTGACTTGAATGTAATTAGAATGGCTCTTCATGTTTGCATTTACATACATTTGTAGTTCATGGAGAGGTAAGATTACTGATTAACATGTAGGAAAAGTTAATTGGCCTGCATCTATGATTCAAAGCTAAAGAAGCTTTTATTTTGAAGTTCATTGTAAACAAGCGGTTATGAGCTCAAAACCTGGAGAGAGCTATCAAATTCCAAAGCCTGCCACAGCACACACACACACACACACACACACACATATGTATATACATACATATATATGTGTACATATATATATGCATACATACACACACACACACACACACACACACACACACACACACACACATGGAGTAACATGAACTCACAAATTTTTCATATTTCACAGTCCCTCCAAGATTTCATGATGTTGCAATCACAACAATTAACACAAAGTCAGCCAATCCCTGTGAATTCTGTGCTAACTTGCATTTTTATCCAATCACCACAATTTTTCCGCAAACTTGACTTACGTAAAAAAGGAAATATACATATATATATATATATATATATATATATATATATATATATATATATATATATATATATATATATATATATATATGCATACATACATATACATACATACACACACACACACACACACACACACACACGCACACACACACATATATATATGTAGGGACACACATTTATCAGGCACACATTCGTAAATGTGAGGCAGTGTGTCTCCAATAATACATTACTGCTCCCATGTGGTGAAATTGAAATTTAGCTGCACTTATAAAGGGTCAGTTCACCCAAATATGACAAGAAGCACATACTTTATCACCTCTTTGTAGTGGCATCACTTCATGCACATAGTTTGGCTTTATTTCCTCAGGTTTTGTGATATATTATTATCTAGATTTCTACCTTTGACATACATGATTTTGTATGTGGCACATACAGCAAATCTCCATAACACGTCGATCCATGGAATAGAAAAGGCAAAAAGTACCTACAATAAAGACAAATAGGCCTTTATCACAGAAGACATAGGAGAAACACAATTGTTACTGATAACATTAATGATAGCTTCATTCTATTCAAATCTCCCACTAAGCCATAACTTCCAACTTTGCTACAGTGCATATGCCCTTGCTTGCTTTCTGCTTTGCTTTTAGTTTTCCTTCTTGTCACAAACTCCTACACACTTAAGGAGGTTTCCTAATAACATTTGACAACTCTGGGTTGCAATTGTATGCTTATTTCTTCAGAGGAAATTGCGGATATTGACATATACACAGAGCCATGGCAGGGGACAGCTCAGACCAACGGGAGCTGCAGCATGAACAATCTCTGTGTGACAAGAGTGTGTTGAGTCCTGCAAAATCCACATCAGGGTAATCATGCCAAAACTGTCGGAAATATCTACAGAAAACTGCCGTGTTACAGACAAGGATTTTCACACTGGAAGCTGAGAAAGGACAACCACTGGACGCATAAGACAGCTAAGTTTGCTACCACTAATCGAAGTAGTGTTAACCATGATGCTACCTTAAATAAATTAAACCTGTATGATACAGTATCTTTCCCAAAACTTTTTAAAGAGGTACCCAAACAGATTGATCCCACTGCTGCCATGCATACACTTGATGCTAAGCCAAATGGAACAGAAAAACAAATTCTGGCATCGCAGGAAGGAATCCAGCATCACTGGGCATACAGCTCAAAAAACAAACATCAGCCACTATCTGAACTAAGTGTGAACAAGCCGAAAAAGCATTTTTAGTAATAAGTAGCAGGGAATAAACAATGATCTCATTCATGAGGGAAAACATGAAACTAATTGTGCATTCCCACCAAAAGCATCATAAGCGGCCGGCAGCCATTCATTTTCAATTCATGCTGGCGACGAAGGGCGTCAGGGGTGTCGGCTGCAGCGAGCAGCGCAATGCCAGCGACCAGAGCGTCAAGTAGAAGTTGAGAGAAGCCAAACTTTATGCAAATGAGCAGTGCCGCAGCCGAAGCAGCGGCCAATTGTAGACCGGGATTCTCACAGTGAGGCCGGGTAAAATTGAAAGAGAAGACAGATATGGAGGAGTTATCAGTACGGTCTGAGCTCTCCCTGAGCTATACGAGCCAGTGAAATTCCCCATGGAGTTGCCGGGTAATCTTAAGCAGGCTTAGAGGAAATGCAAAAGAAAAGTTAGAAAATGGTGCAGAGAGGTTTGGGGTGCATGAGAGAAAGAGGAGTGAGAGGGTACAGTCAGGTAAGTCTAGGCGGCAAAGAGAAATAGAGAAGTTAGTTAAGGAAAGGAGACAGTTAAGAAAGCAGTGGAAAAAGGCTACAAAAGAAGAAAGGGAGGGAATTAATGTGTTGCAAGAGGAGTTGAGAAGCAGCCTAGCAGTTCTTAGAAGGGCAGAGCATCTCAGGAAAAAGAGGAAGAAGGAATATGCAAGGACAGCTCTTTTAAGGGACCCTTTTAAGTTTGTTAAAGGATTGTTTAGCCAGTAAAAGGGAGGGCAGCTTAAAGCAGCAAGGCTAGAGGTTGAAGAATATTTGAGAAATACATATTCAGATTTAGAGAAGAATAGGATAGTAGGTTTTCCACTGTATAACCCTCCATTAGAAGGGATAGAGCATGAGATGGATGTCAGACCACATAGGTGGTTCGGGAGGTGGTCAGGCCTGCAAAGGCTTTTTCGGCCCCAGGGCCTAATGGAGTCCCCTAGCAGGTTTATAAAAGTGCACCTGATATCCTAAATTTTTGTGGAAACAGCTAAGAATAGTTCAGGAGAAACAAATTATCCCAAAAGCATGGCGTAGGGCAGGGGATGTCTTCATTCCTAAGGAGAAAGAGTCCGTGGACCTTAGCCAATTGCTTAGCCAATGTAGAGGGGAAGATTTTCTTTAGCTTAGTAGCGCAGAGATCAGCTAGCTACTTGGAAAGGTATAGCTTAATAGATACTATGGTGCAGAAGGCAGGAATATCAGGTTTTGCAGGGTGTTTAGAGCATACTAGCATGATCTGGCAACAGATTCAGGCAGCGAAGATTAAAAAAAGGGACCTGCATGTAATATTTTTAGATCTTGCAAATGCATTTGGTTCAGTACCGCATAGCCTCATTTGGAGTGCATTTGACTACTTCAAAGTGCCACAGGTAGTTGTTAACTTAGTGAAAGCATATTTTCAGGATATTAGGTTGTGTCTAAGTACGGCAGGTTTCACAACAGGTTGGCAGAGGCTAGAAATAGGTATTATGGCAGGGTGTACAATTTCTCCATTAGTATTTACTATGGCGATGGAAGTAATCATCTGGGCTTCCAAGTGGGTAGTAGGTGGGGAGAGATGGCAGAATGGGGTGCATCTTCCACCAGTTAGGGCTTACATGGATGACATGACACTGGTGACCACAACAATGCCATGTACAAAGAGGCTACTAGAGAAGGTAAATAAGAACGTCAAGTGGGCCAGCATAAATCTAGAAGCATCTCAATATGTAGAGGGAAGTTAAGTGATAGGAAGTTTGTCATAGATGATGAGGACATCCCAACAATTAGGGAAAAGTCAGTTAAGAGCTTAGGTAGGTGGTACAATGTAGAGTTGAATGATGAGGAACAGATGGTGAAATTTAGAAAATATATGGCTGAAGGATTGGATAGAATAGATAAATCACAACTTCCAGGAAAGTTGAAGTTGTGGTGTTTGCAGTTTGGGCTATATCCTAGGTTAATGTGGTCACTGTCAATTTATGAAATTCCAATAACCATTGTGGAGAGAATTGAAAGGTTGGTCAGCTCCTATATTAAGAAGTGGTTGGGCGCACCTAGGTGTCTCAGTAGTGTTGCATTGTATGGAAAAGGGATGCTTCAGCTGCCAATATCTAGTTTAACAGAGGAATTCAAATAAACACGAGAAGTTTGTGCTCTAGAAAAGGATCAACACTCAGTATATATCCTCCTAAGCCCTATGATAAGCTATTATGGCAAGGCTTACCTATACAGACCAATGAGCAGTGATAACTAACATGTCTTTGGGGTCATCGGGTGGGAACCTCCTTTCACCAGTGTTTCGTCTAGTTGGTCCCACGACACCTCCAGGAGGCTAGACAGTGATCTCTGGCGTCCCAGAGACACTCCCCTAATGCCAGGTCTCACTGCTCTCCACACCAACACAATAACCTCCTTAACCTTACTTACACATGGCTTTCTCAGCCCAAACAGCATTGCCACCTTCAACCAAACCCAGGCTCCGTGCATGCAAGCTCCAGGCAGAAGCAATGCTGATACTACCTTTCCTAGCACATTTACCATACTCTATTTCACAAGCTACATAGCATAACTACAATATAAGCTAAAGTTAAAGAAGATAAATAGACTCACAAGATCAGCAAACACACTCACCTTGCTGCATGGCCTCAAACAAAATGGATTCAAATAGGCCACTCCAACACTTAAATAACCTTCCTCTTCCTCCTTACTTACACATGGCTTTCACAGCACAAACAGCACTGCTACCTTCACCAAACCCAGGCTCCGTACATGCGAGCTCCAGGCAGAAGTAGTGTTGCTACTACCTTTCCTAGCACAATCACCATACTCTATTTCACACGCTACGTAGCATAACTACAATATAAGCTAAAGTTAAAGGAGATAAATAAACTTACAGGATCAGCAAACACTCACCTTGCAGCATGGTCTCAAACAAAATGGATTCAAATAGGCCACTCCCACACTTAAATAACCTTCCTCTTCCTGGATTTCCTCCTGAGAGGAAGTGGATCTCTCCACCAGATCTCAAGGAGTTATGTGCCCTGCTTAGTAGTTCCCCCTGCTGGCCCCCAACTGACATTATTTCTTCTGTAGTAGATGAGCTGGCTGGTTATTATGGCTTCATCTGACATTTCCTTCACTGTCTTCTTCAAACTCTGTCCCCGCACTCCAAGTTCCCCCAGGAGCGAGACAGCTGATCTTGCTATGAATCCCCTACACCCCACTTCCACTGGACAAATCCTAGTTTTCCATCCTCGCTGCTCAGCTTCTGCTCCTAAATCTGCATATCTAAGCTTTTTCCTTTCATAGGCTTCTTCCACTGAGTCTTCCCAAGGAACTGTCAGCTCAATGAAATAAACCATCCGTTGACTCAATGACCACAACACTATGTCCGGCCTCTGCTTGGTACAAACTATTTCCTGGGGAACAACAAGCTTTCCCCCTAAATCTACTTGTATTTCCCAATCACAAGCACCTACTAGGCGGCCACACCCCTGCCTCCTTACTAACTTATCCCTTCTGTATTTCGCTCCCTCACGGACAAACTGAATTGCAAAACTCCTATCCTTAACACCTTCTGAATTCACCTGTCTTCGTTTCCCTTCAATTCCTGCAGCTAAACATTTCAACACCTGGTTATGTCGCCATGTATATCGGCCTTGTGAAGAAAATGTACCAAGGTCAGGACAGAGCTCTTGTTATCTGGGAGTAAGGACGTGGTAGTCAGGAGTGTGGTTCCAAATCCAACCAAGGGGAGGAAGTGGAACCCAAGAACGGCAGTTCAGGAGGCAGAGGCAGCTCTTAGGCATGCAGAGATTGTAGGTAATGTTCAGTTTGGCTGGGGAGGCCTGGTGCTTGGATTTGGCAAACCGGTATGGAATAAAGCAGGTCCCAAATATAAAAGAAAGCTGGTTGTGGAACAGATACGTAGACAGGAGGATATATTAAGGGGTGCAAAGGTAGTGGTCCAGGCTAAACAGGGACAGTGGTTGAATTGGGAAAGTGTAGAGAAGAGGAAGCTTAGTTGGAGGGACCTGTGGACTATGGAGGAGAATAGTATTACATTGCGTACAGAACCTCCACTGGCTTCCAATTCCTCAACGCATTCAGTTCAAAGTCCTTCTCCTCACCTTCAAAGCCCTCAAAACCCACCTGTTCAGGCTTGGATTCAATCCCAATTCCTTCTCTTCACTGTGTTTTGCTGCTCTTACGTTGTTTTTATCTTGTTTCTTTTGTTTTTGTAAAGTGTCTTTGAATGTTTTGAAAAGCACTATACAAATAAAATGTATTATTATTATTATCATGATCATCATCATTATTATTATTATTATTATTATTATTATTATTGTTCCTGGTAGGGGCTACATACGATGTATTACCAACTCCCCAGAACCTAAAACTGTGGGTAAATGGGGACCCATCATGCCCATTATGCTCAGGTACCGCAACCTTAAAGCATATTTTGTCAGGCTGTAAAGTTAGCTTGTCACAAGGCCGATATATATGGCGACATAACCAGGTGTTGAAAAGTTTAGCTGCAGGCATCAAAGGGAAACGAAGACAGGCAAATTCAGAAAGTTTCAAGAATATGAGTTTAGCAATTCAGTTTGTCCATGAGGGGGAGAAAGGCAATAATTTTTCTCTGAGATCATCAATAAAAATAGTAACAACACGGGCGAGTTATTTGCTACTGTAGACAGA
The DNA here is from genome assembly GCA_035609425.1 of Epinephelus awoara. Classification (NCBI taxonomy): domain Eukaryota; kingdom Metazoa; phylum Chordata; class Actinopteri; order Perciformes; family Serranidae; genus Epinephelus; species Epinephelus awoara. Next base: position 40,769,878 of record CM069302.1, on the reverse strand, counting down.
TTAACTTACCCTCCAGTTCCAATATCTCCAAAACTAGTCTTCACCAACAAATGTAACGAGTTTGCAGCCTTTTTTAATAACAAGGTTCAAGACATCAGCTGTGCAATTAACTCCTCAATGCCGAAGAACAAAGTACCACCACTGCAGTCTTCCCAAAGTAACGTGTTAGGTATTAAAGAATTTAAGTCCATCAGTGACAAAACACTGGAAGAAATTGTCTCCAGTCTCAGTTCTTCCACTTGATGCCTTGATGTTTTACCCACTTTCTACCTTAAAACTGTGATGAGCAGCCTGGTCAAACAACTAACTCTTATAGTTAATGTCTCCCCCTAATCTGGCACTTTCCCAGAAGCTTTAAAAACTGCTGTCATTAAGCTTCTACTAAAGAAGAGCAGTCTTGATGCCTCTGTACTGAACAGCTATCGGACTATTTCAAACTTAACGTTTTTAAGTTATTGAAAAAGTTGTCTGCCAGCACCTTAGCAAGTTTTAGAAACTGAACAGTTGCTATGATAACTTTCAGTCAGGTTTTTGGCATCATCACGGCACTGAGACTGCACTCATAAAGATTATAAATGACATTTGCCCTAAAACCCAGGCAAAGTCTCTGTTTCAGTGATGTTGGATTTAAGCACTGCTTTCAACACAGTGGACCACACCATTTTGTTACAAAGACTAGAAAACTGGGTCGGGCTCTCTGGAACTGTCCTTAAATGGTTCAAGTCACACCTTCATGACAGGAATTACTTTGTCTTGATTGGTAACTATAAGTCAGAGCAGATGGCCATGACACAGGGATCCATTTTGCTATAGGCTTTCATTAGGCCAAATCATACAAAATAATAACATATTCTACCATAATTTTGCAGATGACACGCAAATATACATATTGCTCTCACCAGGTGATTATGGACCTGTAGAATGCTTGTGTCACTGTATTGAGCAAAAAAATTATTGGATGCATCAAAATTTTCTCCAACTCAACAGAGAGAAGACTGATATAATTGTCTTCGGCCCACGGAAAGAAAGTCAGAGTGTCAGCTCTCACCTTGAATCCCTCCCATTAAGAGTCAAGTAAGAAGCCTTGGTGTTAACATGGACTTAAATTTAAATTTCCACAGCCACATCAAATCCGTAACGTCATCTTGTGAAACCAAGGCCTTAAAAGGTTCACCCACACTTTTATTTCCAATAGGCCTATATTAGATTACTGCAATGGTCTGTTGGCAGGACTTTCAAAACAAGCTGTTAGGCAATTTAAGCTTATTCAGAATGCTGCTGCTAGGGTCCTGACAAAAACTAGGAAATAAGACCAAATTACTCCAGTGCTAAAATCCTTACATGGCTACCTGTCACTCGGAGAAGCAATTTCAAAATATTGCTGCTTGTGTTTAAATCACTCTGTGGTTCAGCGCGGAATATATCTCTGACATGCTTGTGACATATGAACCTTCCAGGTCCCTGAAGGCATCTGGGGCCAGCCTACTGACAGCCCCAAGAGTCAGAACAAAACAGGGTGAAGCAGCATTTTGTTATCATGCACCACAAACCTGGAATAACCTCCCAGATGATGTTAGACAAGCCCTGACTACTTTTAAGTCAAAGCTAAAAACATTCCTTCTTTTACACTGCTTACTCCATATGACTGCAACCTTATTTTTAATAGTGATTTAAAAAAAATGTAAATAATTTAGTTATTAATTTTACCATTTATATCTTTGTTTTTTCTCTTTGCTCTTTTCTGTATCCATTATGTTTTATATTTTATTGTTCTGTAAAGCACTTTGAATTGCCCTTGTGTATGAAATGTGCTATACAAATACAGCTGCCAAGCTGCCTTAGCCATGATGGCGGTGTGACAGTGAGCCAGCATGCACAATACCCTATTCTGATGCTTATTCTTATATATATTCATGTAGACATTGTGTTGTACATTATAGCATAATGCTTTTTCCCCCCGATTTCTAAACTTTACATACTACTTTAAGACACTGTAATGTAGCATAGCATTTTTATTTTTTTTTACACACTCAGCATATAGCACATATTTTGTATTTTTTTTTTATTTTAAATATTTTACATACTGGTATGAAAATTAAAGCATAATGCACATAATTTTACTTTTATGTTTTTAAATACTTATTATTTTCATACTTCCTATTTCTGGTTTCAATAATTCTCTGCTGTGACCGTAATGAATCACAATATGTTAGGTTGTTGTATGATGTCTGATATTTTGCACTTAGAAAAAAAGAGATGATAGTTTGGTTTAGAAGTGAGTTGCACATCATGTCCACAGTGACTACAGCCCTTTAATTAAAAAAAACAAAACAAAAAAACATTACATTAAAAACATACATACAACATACATTTAAAAAATTCTCAAAAGCTGTCCAACTAAAATTAATTAAAACTACCTGCATGACTAGAGCTATGTGAGAAAGTGTTTTTTAATATATATGATAATTTAAAATCAATCAGCATTTTGTTTAGGGCTCACAACTGCAAGATTTGATCAGAAAGATGGTACCAGCTAAATGTTCAGAATACAGACACAATGTATTAAGTGGAACAGAAAATAAGTTTTAGTGTGGGAAAAGTCACAGTCATAACTCTTTGCATTCATCATGTGCATGATGTTAACAGCTCACTGAAAGCTGTAACCGATCAACATCATTTATTGCCTTTGGTTGTTTGCTCTTTGTAAAGCTAACATGTTTCTCCTGTGTGCTATTTATCCGGCTCTAGCTCTTGTGTTGGAATGGGCTGTGTGTCAGGATGGCCATGTCTGTGCATACGAGGTTGGAGATCAGTGTCAGTTTCCAACACGGGCTCTATATTTAGCTGGTAGGGGGAGTGGGTGACCCAGTCTGAGTGCAACACGTACAGAAACACTTCTCTGGACCCCAACAATCTTTCACCTACTTGCTGTTCTTTATAATCGGTGTGTGGTGAAGGTGAAGATGAGGTGAGTTATAAATATTTTATTTCCTCACTAAAAATGACTACACTATGCATGTTTACATCCCTCTTTTCTATACTTTGATTTTTATGAATTTACATCTACAGCATCCCCACACCACAATGACAGATGTGCCGTAGAGATTGCTTGGCAATAGAGCTGTTATTTGTGTCCTACTGACAATCCATCTTGGTAATCAGTGAAGAGGCAATTAGAAGTGACCATGTGTCAGTCAGAGGTGCCAGGGGCCAGACTGGGCCTGAACAGTCCTGACCCGCTGGTGAGAGAGGCTTTCCTGATGGCCCATGACTACATAGACTATGTAACCACAGGAGGGGCAGACGGCACCATGGGTCCTGCTCCTACAGTCTGCACCACAGCTCTGCGCCACGCCGGAGACGAGCTCTTCAACCGCTTCCCCATCTTCTTCAGGCGCTGGCCTCGTGTCTTCCAGGATGTGACAGAGAACACAGCCTGCCCCATGCTCATGAGCATCCTGGATGAGCACTTCTTTCCCCCCGTCCCTGGGGGGCGGCGCAGAGAGCTATCCTGGAGCGCAGTGCTGTCAGTATATGTGCTGGCTGGCCAGATGGCTCTGCACTGCCATGAGAGAGGCATGGTGATGGTACTGCCACAGTTGAAGGAGTGTGTGGGGGCCTACGTAGAGAGGGTAATCTGCCCTGAGATACCAGACAAGGGAGGATGGGTAAGATAACACAAGTGGATGCTCTTAACTTTATGTCAGAGGTGTGGACTTGAGTCACATGACTTCAGTTAGACGAGTCACAAATTCAATGACTTTAGACTTGACTTTCCAAAATCAAAAAGACTTGCAACTAACACCAGTGACTCGTGACTTGATACCCTCCCTCAAGCTATTAAAAAAGTGTGTCATGAATCAATTCCTTTCTCTTAATTTCCTAAATCAACTAACATTAACTCTGTTCATTCCCAGCAAGTCAACACTTAATTTCCCAGATCCATTTTGTTTGACAACATTGAATCAAGTTGTAGGAGAGAACCACGAAGAGCTAATGTTATGTTACTGAGCATTAGTTGGACAAAATGCCACCAAAGATAATCTCATTGCGTACAGAAACTATGTGGTGTTCAATAAAAAAAAACAGATGACAGTATGCAAAACGTGGGTCAAAAAAACCCCAATAACACAGAGATGCAATAAAGTCTGTCACTCGAAATTTGAAATTGCACAAAGAGTAGTAAACTGAGGCTCATATTAACATAATTAGCAAGCTAATGTTTAGTTAATGTTAGCTTAACAGCTAAGTAACTTTTTAAAATGTAATCAACTAATCATGATTTTTATGAATTTAATATATGATTACTCTATTGTTAATGTGGCATTAGATATGCTGAGGAGTGCATTAGGACTTGTTTAGGACTCAAAACTATCTTAATATTGGGACTTGTTAGTCTCAACTTGGGACTTGAGTGCAAAGACATGAGACTTACTAGTGACTTGCAAAACAATGACTTGATCCCACCTCTTCTTTATGTAGCATCCACCTATTTTAAACATATGTAGCCATAGTACTGTACTGCATACACATTTACATAACTAACTTAAAGCCCTGCAGCCATACTTTGTCATGTCAAACACCAGGAAAACCCCTGTTCCCTTTAAGGAGCACTGCAGTGATTTAGCATTGCACATCAGAGAGATATGATGAGGCAGATTTTAAAAAGAATGGTTTAAATTGAAGCAGCAGATACCCTTTAAGTCCCTTGTAAGGGCCAAGCTCCAAAAATGCTGGATCCTACACTTCCTGTGATGCATCTTGGTAGCGTCTTTCATCAGAGCCTGGTAAAAGCCCATATCTGTAAATTCCATTGCTCTAGTTTTAACATCTGTTATCTGTTATTTATTGTCTGTACACCCAAGCAGAGAACACTCAAGTAATGTCAATCCACAGGTGTCTCAGGGGACATGATACAGCTGTGTGTACAGGCTGTGAAGTACTTCATGTGAATAATACATTCATTTTAGCATGTAAAATTAGTGGACTGCCCTTTAAAACACCAGTTCTGCTTACAAGAATCTATTATTTTTGAAAAATCCAGAATTTGTGAAGAAACTCAGGGTTGCACACAAAGATTTTTCATGTTTGTTGTCCCCTCGGCTGTCTGAAAGACAAGAGGGTATAGCAGGTCTGTTTTGATCAGATCCCTTTATATCTGGACACTGGTATTTCCCATGTAAAGTTGGCTGAAGCCCCATTTTCACTAGAGTACCATTGGAACCAAAAGTAACCCTTCAGACATGGTACCTAGAGACTAGGTCTGTTTAGTGTTTCCACTGCAGACAGTGCTCTCAAATTTAGGTGGGGTTGTTTTCACTCACTGCTCCATGCAGCACCCGCTGTGTTTCCTCCTTTATCAGTCTGCACCTCATTTGTCATCCACAGAACTCGGTTGCACGTGAACATTTTCAGAACAAAATAAACAGGCAGGGGTGAGTGTCTCTCTCAATGGAATATTTATTTATATACTTTTAAAAGTGTAAAGATTAACTCATTACTAAAGTCTGAGACAAAAAAAACCCAGTATTAAATTAAAGATAGGTCAGAGTTGTCATATTAAAGTTTAAGGTGTGTTGATGGATTCACGTCATCAACTCATGCATTGAGTAGCATTGCAAGTAAACATTACACCTTAAAAGTTGCCGGCAGTCAACTCATTCAACTCAGTCATTTTGCTCAGTTTACAGCTGCTGCAAGAGGCAGCAAAACTTCCTTTATTTTTATAGCCATAGTTTACTCATAAAACTTGCCAAGATATGAACCGTGGTTACAAACCAGCCACAACTCTGCTCTGAGCAAGACTCACCATTCTCGACTGATCAATCTACAGACTGCAGTGTTCACAGCTCCACCTTTTAGTATTGGATCTGTGTTCTAGGTACCCCAACAGAGAGGTGACCAAATATGTGGACAGTATGGAGTGGTTCCATTGGTACCATCCACAACTTTTCACAGTGAAAACAGACAAAAAGCATACTGAACTGAACAGGGCTTCAGGGACTGTTTTGTACTTATCAGGGGAGGGTCTGGCTGTTTTTTGTTTTGTTTTTTGTTTTGACCCTACCCAAAGCTACAAATATTTTTCCTTGAGTCTTCCGGAGTGACTGGCAGAAAATGCATGACCCTCAAGCTGAAATAGAACTTAATTCAGTGAGAGTTCACACTAAATGAACCCTCATTTTTAGACAACCCTCTCTTTTAAATACTGCTTTTCTATCCTAAATTAGTAGTTCCCATCAACAACTCCAGGGAACCTTCTCTATCACTGAGTTAACCGACTAAGTGACACAAGGGACATGTCCCCTTCAATATTTACAACATGCATTCATGCCCACCTCCAGTAAAACATAAAAGTAGCAGGGGGCTTTTATCTTGACAGAGTTAAAGACATTAACACCATAAATTGGTGAGGTACAGGCCTCTTGTATATTTAAAAAGTTTTCTTATACCTCTTAATCAACAAGGCTTTGCAACCCCCTGTGAAGCTTTGGTGACCCATAGTGGAAGTTGGGACCCAAGGTTAGCAATCACTACCCTTTATATAACCACTGTCTTAGTGCACTAAAGAAGAAAGATGCTCTCAAAATACTATTTGCTTGGGGTCTTTATGTTGTATCCTTTGACTGGGAGATTATCACAGTGTATTGTATTCAAGTGTATAACTTAATTTTAAACTTTCATCTAATCATTTGTTTCTGACAGACTGGTTTTGTGTCACGCTTTGGAGAGAAGCAGGGCTTGGAGAGCCAGGTGAAGAAAGTGTGTTGTTGGACACTGCTGGTATTGGCCATCGGCATCCTCACCTACTGCTTGTGGAAAAGAATGACTTAGCCAACACTACCACCTAGTGACCGCAACCACAAACTACCCAAAGCTGAGCTACTACCTGAAAATGTTGGTAGATGTACTTAACAGCCTACAATTCTCAGCTATTAAATATTTCATAAAGGATTTGAACAAATCACATCACTGACTGCAAACTTAATGTTATGGTGATAGCCAATGTACAGTCTTATGGTTGGCTGATGTACAACCTTACGGCATCCTGTGATGTAAGCAGCATTTCAGCCATTCCTATAGTCACGTGGGTGAAAACTGAGCTTACAATACTTGTGCAGAAATACATGAACTTCTGATATAAATCAATCTGCTCTGACCCCCATATCAGCTGTGTACCAAGTTTACATGCAGGTAGGATTACAGAGCAGACTGGCATGTACTCTACTTCTGCTTTATTAAAGACACTTGTGATAAGCCATATTGTGATCTGTCAGTTGTTTTCAGACCAGTATTAACATTTGAAACAAGTTATTTTAAAACTTATTTTAGATACACTGCACGACAAGCTCACGTATCACTGCTGAATTTGATACTGTAATTCACAGCTAGTTTCATTTCTCCAACAGTAGTTCTACAGTTACACTTTGATTAGTGTTATTTGTGCCAAATTAAAACCACCTCAACTATCATAGTATCAAAATATACCAAGTCATTAAAAAAAAAAAACACTAAGCCAGACATCAAATATGCAGAAGAACTTTTATTAACATGGACAGAACACTGAAAACTGGAAAGGACTTAGAACATTTCACTGCAACAATTTGACAGCAGAGCTCTGGAAAAGTGTTAACATTTAGGCGAGCTCCTCCTCACCCTCCTCCTCAAACTCTCCCTCCTCCTCAGCAGTGGCATCCTGGTACTGCTGGTACTCAGACACCAGGTCGTTCATGTTGCTCTCTGCCTCAGTGAACTCCATCTCATCCATACCCTCACCGGTGTACCAGTGGAGGAAAGCTTTGCGCCTGAACATAGCTGTGAACTGCTCAGAGATGCGCTTGAACAACTCCTGGATGGCTGTGCTGTTGCCGATGAAAGTGGCAGCCATCTTGAGGCCACGGGGAGGAATGTCACAGACGGCGGTCTTCACGTTGTTGGGGATCCATTCAACGAAGTAGCTGCTGTTCTTGTTCTGCACGTTCAGCATTTGCTCATCTACCTCCTTCATTGACATGCGGCCACGGAAGATGGCAGCCACAGTCAGGTAGCGGCCGTGACGTGGGTCGCAGGCAGCCATCATGTTCTTGGCATCAAACATCTGCTGGGTGAGCTCTGGCACAGTGAGGGATCTGTACTGCTGGCTGCCTCTGCTTGTGAGGGGTGCAAAGCCTGGCATGAAAAAGTGCAGACGGGGGAATGGCACCATGTTTACAGCAAGCTTACGCAGGTCAGCATTGAGCTGTCCAGGGAACCTGAGGCAGGTGGTGACGCCGCTCATGGTGGCAGAGACCAAGTGGTTGAGGTCACCATATGAGGGGGTTGTGAGTTTGAGGGTGCGGAAACAGATATCGTACAGAGCTTCATTGTCGATGCAGTAGGTCTCGTCTGTGTTTTCTACAAGCTGGTGAACTGACAGAGTGGCATTGTAGGGCTCAACAACTGTGTCTGACACTTTTGGGGAAGGCACCACGCTGAAGGTGTTCATGATGCGGTCGGGGTACTCTTCACGGATCTTGCTGATGAGCAGGGTCCCCATGCCAGAGCCCGTACCACCGCCCAGGGAGTGTGTGAGCTGGAAGCCTTGAAGGCAGTCACAGCTCTCTGCTTCTTTCCTCACCACATCAAGGACAGAGTCTACCAGCTCTGCACCCTCTGTGTAGTGGCCTTTAGCCCAGTTGTTGCCTGCACCACTCTGGCCTGCAATACAAGAACTGAGATTAAACCTCACACTTTTTGGTACACAATTTGAATTTTTTTTTTTGTTTTTTTTTTTGTTTAAGAAGTGCACAGAAGAAAAAAAAAGTAGAAAAAATAAAAATTACCAAACACAAAGTTGTCTGGTCTGAAGACCTGGCCAAAAGGTCCAGATCTCACAGAGTCCATGGTTCCTGGCTCCAGATCCACCAGCACAGCACGGGGCACATATTTACCACCTATAAACGAACAGGTGAGAGGTTAGGGATAATCAAATTAAAATAAATAAATAATAAATAAATAAGGGCTGCTTCAGACCGACCTGAGGCTTCATTGTAGTAGACATTGATCCTGTCCAGCTGCAGGTCACTGTCACCATGGTATGTACCAGTTGGGTCGATACCGTGCTCATCACTGATCACCTCCCAAAACTGAATCAAGATAAAGAATGCAAACCTTTGTTAGCTTTTAAGATCAAACAACAACATTTATTCATTAAGGATGTGGGTCTGTTTAACTTGGGATGTCACAGTTTCAATCAAAATTATAAAGCCCAATATCACAAATCACAATTTGGCCCACAGGGCTTTACAGCATACGACACCCCTCTGTCCTTAGAACCCTTGCAGCGGATAAGGAACCCCCCTAACCCCACCCAAAAAAATCCTGGGGGGGGGGGTTAAAAAAAAAGAGAAATCTCAGGAAGAGCGACTGAGGAGGGATCCCTCTTCCAGGACACAGACAGACGTGCAATAGATGTCGTGCAGAACAGATCAACATAATAAATTAACAGTAACCCGTATGATACAATGACAGAAAGATGCTGAACGGATGGTAAAGACAGTAGCTTAACAACATTAATGAAAGTAATGATATTATAATATTATAATTATAATTCTGGTTGAGTTCAAACTTTATTTCCCGCCGTGCTGCCTTCGCGCGCGCGGCCAAACCCCTTATTGGCTGCGACTCAGGGGTTACGAATTTGAAAATTCCTGCTACGTCACTAACCGCCAAGACCGCCTACTTCAGGCAAAAGCCGGGCGCAATTCAATAGGCATTGCCAAGTAGGCCTCAGTGAGCCGGGAAATGTTACAAAATCAATATATGTAAGGTTACTCTTCAAAAAAATAAAAAAAAATAAAAGGGGGGGGTATACTTTTACAATCGTACCGGATTACCGTTCATATAAAATAAAGTACATAAAAAAAACAATGCGACAATGCCCACTTCCCTTTTACCGCATTGCAGTACTTGTTGGCAAACCAACAATGGTGATATTAAGCCAATAGTGCGCAAACGGAAATCACATTAACAATGTTAAAGCGGATAACTAAAGGTTTAATGTGTTAACGTTAACTACAACAGGCGGTAAGAACTTAAAAATTTTCAACAGATACATTTTACGACACGACAAAAAATGTTTTAAATGTTTTAAGTTGTCTACACTTCGACAAATTACGGCCCCAAAGACGTCCACAGTCGTCATTAGTTTAAATTTAACATTAAACGGCAGTTTTCGTAAGTAGGACACGTTCATATTTCGAGGGTGTGGTTTCTGCGACGCGTCCGGGCACAAAGCATCGGCTTCTACAGCAGAGTACACGGTGTTTCCAACAAAATAACTCCATTTATAATTAAAAAAAAACAAAAGTTTGGGTTTTACTAACCTTGGCACCAATCTGGTTTCCGCACTGGCCGGCTTGAAGATGAACGATTTCCCTCATTTTTATTTGTGGAGGTAGAGTCTACAGCTGAATGACTTCGCCTTTCTTGTATGTGCGCACGCACTGCTTGAACCCTTAGTTTTATAGTACACCCAGACCCGCCCTATACGCCTCATGTCGAATTTGGATTGGCTGATTTGCCCAAGCATGTTTGACAGACACAATTTTAAACCAATCAAATGTTCAAATGCCTATCCGCTATTGGTCTAATCCTCTTGCCAATCACATTCATGTCAAACGTGTGACTAACGTCTAATCTGTGGACGTTGGCCTACTTCACTCATGATGGCGGAGCAGAAATGCGACACTGATAAAATGCAGCTTTTCACAGCCGCACGTTGGTGTCCTGTAACAGGCACTGAAACCTTTTACTTCCTCGATTACAGTGAAATATTTTGATTTGTCCGGTTATAAGACAGCAATCACATTTGGTTGCTAGTAAGCCACAGTCCACGTGGCTGACAAACAGAATACAATGGTTCAATTTAGCACAAGTTTCACTAGCGGAAACTGTCGCAATAGAGCTGGACATGACTGGCGTGGTTTCAATCATATTTTTCAGTCATGTGCCTCAGAGGCCCAGTAGTCTACAGATTTCCATTCCAGCAGCTAGTTTGCCAGCTTAGTTCCCCTTTCAGTAGCACATAGTAATTAGCTGATGAACAGATAGGAACAAAAAGCTTGGTGATGCTGGATGAGTTCAGCCATTAGGTAATAGCATCATATTACAGAGGGTGTTAAATGGAAACATTGTGTGAAAATATTTCAAAGTAAAGAAAATAACAGTTATATTACAGGAATGGTTATATTTTAGGTGTGAACACTGAACATCTGGCTTAGGCCTACTACACTATCAACAAGGCAGGCAACCAAAAACAGCCCTGCAGTTCCCTGGCAGATGTAACATCGTCTGTGGAGTAATGTAGGTTTTAAACCTGTCAAAGTCAGTTTTATACACCTCAAAGCATCTTTCAGAGGCATGGTGAATTCTTAAAGGGATAGTCTGGATTTTTTGAAGTGGATTAGTGGGAGATACTTATCCATAGTCAATAGCCTATATCACCTACACGTCAGTCAGCAACCTGCAGTTTGGAGAATCAGGCTGACACAGAAGCTAAGCAATCTACTGATGTCAAGCAGCAACAAAATATATTTTAGCCACCTAAAAAAAGTCCCACCTAAAACAATCAATATTTCTTTAAGTGTATGCTAAATTAACAGTTATTTCACTACTTTCCCTTTCTGTCTGACAACCATTACCAACAGGGAGCAAGCTTTTGCTTCATTCAAAGCCGAATTCCATTGACTTGTTATGTTTTTGTTGTTAGTGTGTGTCTTAAAGTGGTTAGTTTAGATTCACCAAAGTGACACAAAAACACAAACTAACTAACTGATTGAAGCAGCTGTAGACTAGCAGCTCCTGCGTTCAGTGAGCTAAAATTACTTTTTTTGTATGTGGGATTTCATGGTTTTGAAGAGAGCGTAGGTGCAGAGCTGAAGCTGCAGACTGCGTTCCTGTTGGAACAGGCAATCTTTTATTTTTTAGATTATTTTGGGGGCTTTAATCACATTCTGTATATAACAGCTGAAGAGTGAGAGGAAAGGGGGAGAGAGAATGGGGATGACCTGAGCTGCAGGTTGGAATTGAACCCAGGCAGCTGCAAAGGATTCAGTCTACATGGGGTGGACACAATATTTACTGAGCTAGAGGCCTCCCCTGGAACAGGTCGTCTGACAGGAAGGTAAAGTGGTGAAAATACGCTGGATATAAAATACATTCAAAGTGATATTGATTGTTTTAGGTGGGACTTATTTTAGGAGGCTAAAATAGGTTTTGTTGCCGACCCTATCTGCAGCAGTAAATCCCTTTGCTTCCGTGTCAGACTCCAGCCTGATTTTCTTAACTGGGGGTGTGCAAACCAACATCTACAGGTGGGCGGCTGAGGAAGGGGGTGAATTGAAGATTGTCCCTCGCGGAGAGGAGAGGGCTTCCCCGGAGGTTGGCCTCTTTATCTCGTCCCTCTCCTCCACACTTCGACTTATTTTCATTGTGCCGATGGTGGCTTGGAAAGCTGCCCCTAACTGTGTCACACGGGCAGAAGGGCAGGCGGCCGGAGCTCAGCCGGTCCCCTTCTCCACACTTTGACTTATTTTATCCTACTTGGTTCTATTTCTCCCTCTCTGGGAGCCTGGGCTCACGGCGCAGCAGCCCACCGCATCCATCCACCCATCCACCTACCCCTCCCTCCCTTGCGGCCCCGCACATATACCCCCAAGGCTCGGCTCTCTCTCACCGGACAGCGGCCCTCCACATCCCTCCCTTGCCACCCAGCACATACACTCCCGAGCCTCGGCGCCTCTCCTTGGCCAACTAACCTAAATACTAACACACTACTAACTGTAAACTTACACTAAAATACACTATGCTAACAATATAATTCGACAAATTACTAGCTATTCTCTCTGCTCTACTACTCTCTCTGCTCTGATCCAACCTCCTCGCTATCAGTTTGATAACTGCGGACAGAATGGTTTTATAGTAAGGGGAGGAGTAAAGGGAGGAGGGCAGGCTTTAGCGTGGACGGTTAGTGACGTCATTCGCCCCAAAAAAGGGTCATTCGCCTTCAATGTAATGTAATGTAAATTGAAATGTAGTAACCAGGTTTCAAGCTGTAGAGGGCACTCCACACCACATTTTTAAAATGAAATGTAGATGTTCAACAGTTTGCACTAAACTGTCAGAATTTTGAGCAGGATCAGTCAGTAACACTACTATACAACCAGAAACATTGATTATCAGCTGAAAAAAAATGGTTTTAGGGTTTAGTTACTCTTTAACAATTCATCTGAATGCTAGGTGTGAATGTGGCTGTGATGCCAGAGCTCCTGGATGGTATAGTTGCCATGGCCATGTCTCTGATGACTGAAGGAGGAAAAACATCACTCCCAGGTGGTTGTCGCCGTGATGATTAGGCTCTCCAACTGGGGGTTGTGGACATCTGTGCCTTAGCACAGGGCTTTGGATAAGCTTTTCAAGAGCCTATACCCAGGCTTAAGAACAGTATCTATACATACCATACATTTTTATGTAGATTTGTGCAAGTGCTGAATAGTAAAGGCTTTCTGAGGTTGTATGAAAAGTAATTCATTGAGTGAGTAGGCCTACCGTGAATTTTGAATGCTATTATTAAAAGTTTGTATTCATACAGCCCGGGACCGCATGTTTTTACAGGAAGGCAGGCTCAGTCTCTTCTGTGTGTGCATTGTAATCTGACACACAAAGGCCTCCTCTATTTGCTCCATGACTGTGTTATGTCATGCACATCAGCCATTTTTGATATTGTATATCATACCTGTGGGGGAAAGTTGTCAAATAAATAAGAAAAAAAAACACTAAAACTATCAGCTGGCATTATAACAACAGATGATCAGAGTTACTTAGCCATGAAGGTCTAAAACAAAGGCTACAGCAGCTGGATTGAAGAGAAGCATCCACTACCAGCATTGGCTGTTAGCAGCGGTTTACTTTTTTATCTACCAGCTCTAAAAATAAAGCTTCTGTATGGGACACTGAACATTGTCTGCTATTTTACATTGCATGTTTTTAGCTGGTTAACACTGTCACTGTTTTGTTATGTGAAAATGATTGTTTTTCTACTTTTTGCAGCAGCCTTTGATTTGGACCTGTCTTGGTAATCTGACTTCATATCTCAACAATGTGTAGTTTGTTTATTTGAGTTTCCTGCTTATGAGTCACAAAATATGGCCAACCTGAACAAAGTATGTGGATGTATGTGATTGTGAACATCTGCATAAGCATGGGCATTATCACGCTGATCTATGGAGGCCAATCAAATTCTTCCACACCAAACTGGGAAAATTGTTGGGAAATGTAACACAATCATGAAGAACATCCCACAGACTTTTGTGGACATCTAGTGTATCAGAAGTGTTTCTATCCATTGAGACATCCTCTGTGTATTTTGTATAGAGGAAAGATTATATCACAGCATTAAGATCTCCCCTATTCAGTTTTTATAGTTTGAATTTGAGCATCGAGTGCTATAGCCTACCACTGAGAAGGTTTAAAACTACACATTATAAGCGGATTGTGATATTTTTAATGAGGCCATGCTAGCAATGTTGCTCTAATGATGACAGTGACTGTGTTTACATGCACAAAATATTCTGTTTTTTGCCCTTATTCTGAAAAAGACCACTGCCTGTTGGTTGGCTCACTACTTTGGTCCAGGCCGAAACATCCTAGCAACCACTGGATGAATTGTTCTGGCATTTAAGTAAATATTCATGGTCTGCAGAGGATGAATCCTAATAACCTGGGTGATCCCCTGACTTTTCCTCTAGTGCCCGTGACATATCTCAACAACTACTGAATGGATTGCCATGGCATTGGATAAACAGTTTATTCATGTTTCCTTGAATGAGCTGTTAACACAGTGGTGATCCATAGCGCTTAATCTAGTGAAAATTTAATTTGTCTTATTTAGTCTATGACTGATAACCTGAAAAACCAGTGTTATTCTCATCAGCATAAGCATTGCTTTCTGTTTACTGCTAATTTAAACAAATGTTTACATGTAGAAAAGCCAAAGTAAGATAGTCAAGTCATCTCGACACATTTTGGATAGGGCAGGTCTAGATAGCCAATATGGTTACCATTACGCATGCGATAGATTAGTATTGTCTCTGTGGGCATGTTAACATACTGATGTAACAGCCATACATGAGGCACTGATGCCAGGCCTCACACAAGCAGAGTGAAGTGTTTTTTTTTAACCTGATGCACGGACTCATTGCAGCGTGTGGTTATTACAAATAAAGCGGATTGCATTATCATTTGTTGCTACATTAACGTCGTGTCACATGACAAAGCCTGACTCTGTCTGACTCTCTCTGAGGCTCAGTCAGGACAACCAAACTGAGAAACAGAGACAGACTTCTCAGTGTTTACTCTCTTAACTCACTGGCTTCATCACCATGACAATGACCAAACAATCACAACTACCTCACTGAACCAATCACAGGCCGGGGTGAACAGGGTCTGGTAGCCTAAATACGACACACACTTAAAACATCCTACAAAATATCTAACTACTAATTTACATCTGTCAACAATTAAATAAATGTACTATCTAGGCCTATACAATAAAAGTAAGACCCAAACATATCCCTACTTAACATTTCTATGTTTCATTGGTTTGTGGGTGGGAATAGGCTAATAGAAATGGGGATAGCTCCAATGGACCTGGTGTTAAGCAACCGATAGAGCAGTGCAGGAACGTAAAGCCAAGGGAGCCAATGCCCCCCAACCACACATACGCACACCCACACACGCCATAGACTGAATGTGCCCAGCAGCCCAGTGTCAGTGGCACAAAATGCGTCGGAGCAAAGACTTGTCAGGTTTACCGTTCGTCTCTGGTAAAAGGTTTAAACAATCTACATTATCATTTGGAACAGCAGGAAAGCCAACAGAAAGGCAGGAAAAGAAGAGGGAAGGTGAGAATAATATGAATAATGAGGACATAATATGAGAATGGGGGAAACATGTCAAAAGGCACAACAGGTGCAATAGGCTAGACACACTAGGCTAGGCTAGCTTGCTAACCAGCACTGAAAACGTAACAGAATTAATGAAAGGAGAAGCAGCTAGTAGTGGATTACTGCTCTTTGAAACAAAGAAACTGTCCACAACTATTCACAGACTCATTCTATATAACTTTAAAGCTTATTTAAACATTGCTGGCTACATATGTAAATGTGAACTAGCATACGACACATAGCGTTGCCCAGACGCCTTCTCTTCACTCTGAGTCTAGAAAACTTACAGTGGCATCTAGTGGTGTAACATAAACATGGCAACAACAGAATCACATCACAGAAACTGTCATGAAACAAGTCAGTTGTTTCATTATTATGTTGCTATCAAGGTTATTATAGTTTTTTTTAAAAAAATTCATTAGTTTTTATTTTTATTTAGTTCTGCAGTTTGCTTTTTTAAATTTCAGTTTAGTTTTAGTTAGTTCAACAAGTGATGAAGCAGTTTTTATCTTATGGCCCTTAGTCTTAGTTTTTCCGGTTTTAGGAGAAAGCCTCTGTGAGACCTCTGAAGATGAACTTCCACATTTGTGGGATTTTTCCCTTTTAGTTGCATCCCATAATGTTCCCATCAGTCCTCATCACTCTTATCTACCTGTGGGTCGTACTCCAAGTCATCCCACATTGAGCTGTGGCCTTTTCTTCCTGCAGCTTTAGCATCTCTAAGACAACTACAACTAAGCTGATTTTATCTGAAATTCAGTTTAGTTTTAGTTAGTTTTGCATTGCTCATTTTAGTTTTTATTTACTTCTCCTTTTTGGAAAAATTGTCATTTTTATTTCTATTTCAGTTTATTAAATTATTTTTTCACCGCTGGTTTTATTTTTAGTTCACTATAATAACCCTGGTTGCTATATTGTTATTTGTGGGCAAAAGTCAACCATATCCCTCAAACCCAGTTTAGACCTACCAAGAGTTTTCCCTGGAAGTTGAAAAGTCAGTATGTTCATTACTTGCTTTCATTTTTCTTAATGTAAATACAATTGTAGCCAACTTAGTCTAATTTATTGGCAAATTTATTGGTGTGATTTTAGAGGAGTTAAGCTTCCCTTACAGTCCCCTCATGATTCAGCTAATATACTGTAATAGAATAGAATAGCTCACCAATTGCAGAAGAGAAAACAACACTAATTACACTAAAAACAAAATTTAGATCACAATGACAACACACTGGATTAAAAGAAGTTAAAATAACAGTTGGCTGTTAGTATGGATAACTCATATTGTGCTGGACTTTATTTTAATAGTCCTAACATGTTATTATGGTATGGTTCAGTTGCTTACACTTGTTTTAAATAATTCAACAGAGGAGGAGACAGGAGAGAAAGATGAGGAAATTGAAGGGGGAGGAGGAGAAGAGGGAGAGAGAACAGAAGTCACCAGTCAGAGTCAGGATGCCCAGTCAGAAGGAGGACCTGGTGCGTGCTTATCATCAGCCCATGACCCAGCAATTTACAAAGGCCAGAGTCACAGCTCTGATGGATAGGCAGAGCATTCTCCAGAATAAATGGAACCTTAGCCAATATAAATATCCCCAAAGGCAATTTGGGAAAAGGCTCCTAAGATACAATGTGGAGTGGGAAAAAAAAATACCCCTGGTTGCGATACTCTCCATCTGAGGACACAGCATATTGCTGTGTGTGCATTTTGTTTGGCAAACAAAAAGGGTCAAATTCCACCTTCCAGAGAGAAGGATTTAGGGACTGGAAAAATGCTGTGGGTGAGAAACGGGAGGTCATCCACAATCACGGAAACACTCCAGGGCATATGGCAGCTTCTGATCTGGCAGAAACCTTCCTTAGTGTATGTAAAGGACACAGGAAAGACATACATTCCATAATTAGTAAAACATATTCAGATAAAGTTCAGACCAACCGTAACATTTTGCTTTCAATCCTTGACATAATACTGAATCTGGGAAAGAGAGGTATTGCATTCCGTGGCAATTGGAATGGAGAGACCCTTCAAGAAGATGGCAACTTCCAACACTTTGTTAACTGGAAATCCTTGTTTGATGACACACTTAAACTATACTTTGAGACCGCACCTCGGAATGCTACATATATGTCACCATCAATTAAAAATGAATTGATTGCATGCTGTGGGGCAGAGATCCAAGAAACGATTATTCAGAAAATCAAGTAATCAAAATACTTCTAAGTTTTGGCAGATGAAACAGATGTAGGTGGAAAAGAGCAGTTATCCACTTGCATCCGTTATGTATCAGAGGTTTTTGAGGTACAAGAGGATTTTCTGGGTTTTTGTACACTTGACAAGCAGTATGCTGCATCCATCACTCATGCCATCCTATCACAGTTAGAGAAGTGGGAGCTTCCTATTGCTTTTCTGCGGGGCCAAGGGTACGATGGTGCTAGCACCATGAGTGGTAGGTTGGGTGGTGTTCAACAGAAGATAAGGGAGCTTCAACCACGTGCCCTTTTCACTCACTGCCGTAGCCATGCTTTGAATCTTGTGGTGGTCCATGGATGCAGTGATGTACCCATCGTGAGAAACACCATGACAACGATTGAGAAAATAGCTGTTTTCTTCTCAGCATCGGCTACGAAGAAAAACATGCTGCAAGACCTTGTTATGCAAGACCAAGGTGAGGGGACCAGAGGAGGAATCCCATTAATGTCAGATACAAGATGGGGGTCCAGAATTAAGACAGTGGGTGTCTTCCTCTCCAAGCTCCATCCCATTTACACTGCCCTGCAACAAATTGAAAGTGAGGGAACACGCCTTAATTCTGAAAAGGCCAGCAGGCTGCGGAACAGTATTGAATCGTTCGATACGATTGTTACTGCAGTAATAATCCACAAAGTTCTTGGATACATACTGCCACTGACAACAAGGCTGCAGTCTCCAAATGTGGAAATATTAAGTGCCTACAAAGAGGGAAGAGAAGTGGCTGAAGTCATTGAGAGCCTGCGCAGTGAGGAGAGATTCAGCTCCATCTATCAACAAGCAGTGCAGATGGCCAGCATCATTGATGTTGCCCCTGTTAAGAAGAGAATAACCACAAAACAACAACACAGAGGCAATGCACCTTCAGATTCAGTTGCAGAGCATTTTCAACTGAATTTATTTCTTCCTTTCCTCGACCATGTGGCTAAAGAATTGAGGAGCCGGTTTGCTGAATCCAATGAACCAGCGCTGGTTGCAGCCCTCCTGGTGCCAAAAGCCCTGCCACAGCTGACTGACGAAAAAGAGAATCTTCTCCTTTCATGGTATCTATCTCACATTGCCAGTCACCACTTGCTCTTGTGAAAAGTCTTTCTCAGCTCTACGCCGACTCAAAACTGGCTTCGATCTAGCATGGGGGATGAGGGGTTGTCTGGTCTTGCTCTCATGCATGTCCACAGAACCATGGCAGTAGATCCCATGAAAGTCCTCCAGAGGTGGGATGCTTCTGGCCACAGAAGAATAGCCACTTGTTTTGATAAAAGGTAAGACCTCTTGTAAGCTAAAAGGTATTACTGTATTTATTATACCATACATTCACTGCACTAAGGACTAACTGAACTGATAATGATTACATGTTTATGTCTATTGTTTATCTATATTTAATATAAGTGTATTCTTTATATTATTACAGTTAGTGGCGAGAATCCACTCCAAAAAAGCCCAGGAGAAAAAAAAGAACAGGATCCCCAACTCTGGAATTAAAAGAAAGCTGTTCCATCCTTAACATCCTCTCTCTCTCTCTCTCTCTCTCTCTCTCTCTCTCTCTCTCTCTCAGGGGACTGGAATCCCATAATTATCAAGCAGTGGAGCCCACTGCTCAGGCTCAATGTAGAGAAACACTCACCCTCATGCTTTGTACAGAAACACAAGTTTACTGTTGTTTTATTTTCCTTATCCAAACATAATTTTCATTTTCTACTCTAAACATTCTACTATTACATTCTACTACATTCACAAACACAAGCTGCCATGCTGTCTTGATTTTGACTCACACACACACACACACACACACACACACACACACACACACACACACACACACACACACACACACACACACACACACACACTGAGTTCAACAGTTATGTCAGTTATTCCTGAAAATAAAAGTGTCATTACCAACACTGATCTGTTGTTGTCTTTTGTTACTTGTCTTTCTTTTGACCTTGGGGTGGGTCAGGTGGGCCGTATAGGAGGATTTGTGTTTTGGGGGTTGAGTTGGGATTGACCACGGTATTTGAAAAATCCTGGCTACGGAACTTGGTCACACATGAACTGTCACTTGCCAAGTAGCTCAGTGAGATAGAAGATGGACCTCAGTCTCAGAAGTTCAAGATTCAAGATTCATTTATTTAGTCCCGAAGGAAATTTGTGTTGGACATACAAGTTGTGAGTTCAAGCCTCAGCGAAGGCAGAACAGACGTTCTAATGTGAAAGTCCTATGTTCAGGCATCATGCTATGTGGATTAGAGACTACTAAGGTTAAAAAAAATTATGATTCAGACAGTTTCGCAGAGAGACAAATACTCTATCAACACTTTTCCCTGCTATCCCTTGTCTCTTTACCCTGTTTATTTGGCTTAGCGATCAGTCAATATGCAGAGTCTATGGCTACTTTTACATTTTAAAAAATGTTTTCATCTTCGTCACCATGGATAATGTTTAGCTTTAAGCTAGATCAGGCCAGTTTGTTCATAATTGCTAGCAGTTAATGTTATTCTTACTTTCTTGTTCTTGAGTTTTTTCTTTCCTTTGTATATTATGAGTCTGATCACTTCAGCCACTCATCCACAATTTGAAGGGCATGCCATAATTACATGATGTAACTTCTATGTTGTCATATGCTTTGTTTTAGTGTGTGTGTATTACATTTTTCACATGGGCTTTTACATATACCACACATTCCATGTTTTATGATGAAATAGATTATGACTTCTTAAGAAAGGGACCATTGAACTGCTGGTTTAGTGCTGGGTCAGACATCAGTGTTTAACAATGTTATTGAAGCTACAGGGAACAGAATAACAAAACATAGACCCTAAAAACTGCAGTACTACTGTTTGACTACTACGACAATTGGCTTTAAAGCCCAGCACACTTGGGTAGTCTCATACTGCAGAAAATTGAGCTTGTTTGGTTTCATGTACCACTGAGAAACTTGTATTAAATGTCCCCAATGCTGTAACCAGGTATTTTTGTACATTTATGGCTCAGTGTAGCAGCTTCAGTTGATTATAGTGGGTGTGCTCTGCTGTGAGTATGCTGCCATAGACATGTCATGTTGCATACATGTCCCATGTATTTCGGATAGTAGCATTTAGCTCAAAGGACCTTTGTGCCGTATCCAGCCTCACAGAGCTGATAGCATGGCTTATGAGACTTGGTCTTGAATAGACAAAATGTGACTGTTTTAGGCAAATAAAATTAAAATAAATAAAACATAAAATGAAAGGCACTTAGCAGTTGTCAGCAGGAGTAGGCCTCCACTCCCGGAACCAGATAATACAGTGGTAAGATTAAACAAAAAAAGCAAACATGGAACATTTTGTGATTTTGCTTGATTTTACAGAATTTGTATGATGGCAAGTTAAAACATTTTCTAGGTAGGTTGGGTTCTGTTGGGAGAACTTGGAGCCATTAACTTAGAACTTATAAAGTCTTTTTTCAGCCCTGCAAACATGGACTAATGACTTGCCTATACTGTGTAACATGTAAGCATATTTCAGTAATAACACTGAGGCAGACAGTGTGTGTGTGTATAACAGAGAGCCTCAGGACTTTGTGGATACTCTCTTTTATCTCAGTCAGTTTTGCTCCTATCTGTGCTATTACTGGTCAGTTATAAGATAAGATTAGATATACTTTATTGATCCCCCAGGGAGGAAATTCAAGTATCACAGCAAAACAAGACAAAATCAAAGAACAAATAGAATAAGATTAAAGAGAAAAAATAAAATGTAAAATATTAAAAGATAATAATAGATAAATAAAAGATAAAATAAAAATTGCTACATATTCATTATTCATTGATCCCTGTCTTTGGGACATGAAGTGTATGCATTAAGAGGTTTGTGGTGTCAGTTTGAGGAGGTCAGCTGGGGCTTAATGCACAAAAAACATTTCAGTGCACTGGACAGAGTATTGCTGTCTGATGCTTTTTATAAGTACATTACCTCATGATGCAGCACTTCAACAGTGTACTTACTGTGCGGTGCCATGCAGTGTGTCTCTGCGTAGCCTTGTTGAACGGGTTGAACCACTGCTGCTTGCCATGACTCAGCATCTCTCAGAACACTGCAGCATTCAGCACCTAGCCTCCAGCAGTTAGATCAATATTACAAAAAGAAAACAGATGCAGCTGGGATAGACACACCCACCTCAGAGGTTATAGTGCTTTAACTAGATTACCTGTGAAGTCACTGATGACATTTGATCATTAAATATGTTCACCAGAATCAGGGGTCTGCAACCTTTACTTTCAAGAGCCATTTTAAAAATAAATGAATGGGTCTAAATAAACATTCAGTAATGTGTTCTACTACAAGGTGGCTACTCTGCAGTGAGCTTTTTATGATATTTGTTTCTTTAACTTTACAGCGTTGATGGTGAATCTGTCCACACACTGTTAAATTTTTCATTTTTGGATTTGGAATCTATACCTTGCTTATCTAGGGAGACTCAAGACCACCCATTGCTATTGAGCTTTGGCAAAATGTACAGGAAAAGGTGCCAGGCAGCAGATGTACGATGTATGATGTAGACATTTTAGTTGACACAATGTTAAAACAGTTTTTTTTTCTGGCTACACATTTTTACAGCTGGAGAATGTAATAATCACTTCAAGTGATGATTATAAAATCTTAAATGGTTTGGCCCCGCCTCCATTAAGAGACTTTGTTGACTTTCGCTCCGAAGGGTCCATAAAATCAACATGAATATCCTCGACAAGAGACTGTCTTATTCCTTGTCGTCGAACTGCCTTTGGGGAGTCAGCTTTTTGTGCGAAGGCCTCAACTCAATGGAATGCCCTACTGAGTGTGTGTGTGTGTGATGTTGTGCTATGTGTGTCTATGTTATGTTTCTGTTCGTAACCTGCCAAGGGACTGCAGATGCAAATTAGCTTTAAGCTAAATCTGTTGCAATACATCAAATGGCAACATTTATGTTTAATATTGTACATGGTCCCTTTATAAATAAAATAAAATAAATAAATAAATTACTTATGGAGGAATTACTTGAGTATGCTATGAGTCCAGCTATTGCTTTTTACGAAAATCTCTCATAGTGTATCTTTAAATAGAAAGTAGTTCCACAGACCACTCTTGATAGTGGATTCTGTAGATTATCCAATAATCCAACACCATTTGTTGGAAATTGTTTCTGGAAAGAAATATTGTTTTTATAATGTTGCTTTTTAAAACTATTTTTGGGTGATCCAAAACATAATCATACTTGCTAAATACAGTGGAGATAATATGTTCCACTAATGATGGATTTTCATTAACATACACTGTTTTGAGTGTAAATAACACTAAACAAATCATGCATACAGATAAAGTGAATGAATGCTCTCAGGAGATGTACAGAATCAACAATATGCATTAGTGTGTAGCAATAACAATGGCATGTACTGCAGAATAAATGTGACTCTGATATGTACATTATAAACCAGTGGTTTCTAAATGTTTTTGTGTTTCATGCCCCTTTTGAAAACAGAAAAAAAAGTATCCACCTACACAAGTGCATATTGAGGTGAATAACGCACCAGCTGGGGGAATGGTGTTTCAGTGCATGAATGCTCCTGATATGATGTGGGGAATTGTTTATCAGGGTGGACAGGTGTTAGACAGGAACAGCTGGGCTCATGCAGCCAATGCAGCATGTCTGCTGCTGAGAGAACCACTGATTCACTCTCATATCAGGTTACTGACTCGCCACTGCTGCAGCATTTAGCCAGTCTCACATTCTGCTATAAATCTCAACACTTTCAGGCCACAGACACAGAAGACACGATCAAAGTGTGTCAGGATAAAGTGTGTTTGTTTGACTGCAGGTTACACCCTGAGCTGACTTTGTAAAGATGCTGGAAAATACAATGGCTCAGCTGAAAAGGACACAGAATGAAATGACTTTTTACAGAAATGTTTGTTTAAAGCTTCATTTGGATTTGGGCCACTAATAGCAGAGACTTTGAAAGAGTATTTAGACAATGGATACATGAAATACTTAAATGCTCCATTATAACCAATAGGCCACTGCCCAACAAAGCAAAGCACGTTAACATATTTGTTAAAAATTCAGTTGAGATTCCATCTCACTTTTTGACATCTGTTTTACAGCACAAACCATTTGGGTAAAACTTTCTATGAAGACCACATCTTTAATGCATTAAAAGGCCATTCATACTGAATTATAGTGCATTATGCTGTATGACTGCACTCATAAACACACATAATGCTTCCTGATATAATGCATCAGGGAGCATTATGTATGACTGCACTCATAAACACACATAATGCTTCCTGATGCATTATATCAACAGTCATAAAACATTATAGATGTTCCTGAATAGTTATAAACTAGAGGTTGACTGATGGGGCTTATGATGCATTATGAATACTTTAACTCACCTATACACACTTAAACAATCAACTGCAGTAAGGACTCATAGAATGTTATAGTCCATGTAGTATCATAAGTTATCATTGTATGTGTGAAAATCATTGTATGTAATAATAATATTATGTAATAATGATGTATGCTTCGTTATTTTGTTGTTGGTGCTTAGTAAAGTGTGATGCATTTTCATGTAGTTAAAAGGATCTATGCTATCATGCACTAGAATACTCTGCCATTTAACAAAAAAAAAAAGACTAAAGCCTGACACCTTTTCACATTTTCAGACAATGTGTCATGAGACAGAGAGCTTTTAGTTACAAAATAACATTTTTCAAAACCTGAGCATCTCCCAGAATCACTATTTGCAAGATTGTTAGCTTCAAAAAGAAAAAATAAGTTTAACAGAAATAGATACAGTCGGCAATGACGTCACAGCTGGGGGGTGGGGAAACCCGCTATACTGTAAAAGCGCGGAATTTAAACTTGTTTTGCTAACGCTAACAAGTTGTCATGGTGTACTTTAAGTCGCTATTGCCTGCTGACAAGGATTGATATGTTAAAAAATTAAATACACTGGGGTTGGATTGTTGTCCATACGTTTTAAAAGACTGGGCAAATGATCTGACTCAGTGGCTGACTGAAGTGTCATTTCCAGACATCTTCTGTTGCTTAATCGAGTCACCTGGTAAGGGACTATATCACTTTTGCTATAGATATGATGAATTAAACTTAACATAATTTCAGTGCCTGATGTTCTGTGACATTATGTCAGTAAATGTTTACTTGTTCATATAATTGAAAACCTGTTAAAGAAAGTCTTTAGAAAATAGATGAATTAATGAATTCCAGCACTTTATTATCATCATTGATTAATCATCAAATAAATTAATTCATTCATCCATTCATTCATTCATGTGCTGAGATTTTCACACAGAGCAGCCTCAAAAATTACAGGTCTCTGGAGGCTCATAATTTCTTCACAAGTGGCTTTGTCAGAGTTGTGCTCCATCACAAACTGTCATCATCAGACACCTTTCTGTTCCGATCTGATGTGAAGCCATCCTGGCGAGTGACAGACAAGCCACATCTGACATGGGTCGCAATACAGCAGGATGGTTCTGTTCTGGCCACCCATTGTGACTGTATGGCAGGGTGAGTGTGTGTGTGTATGTGTGTGTGTGTGTATGTGTGTGTGTGTGTGTGTGTGTGTGTGTGTGTGTGTGTCAGAGAGAGAGAGAGAGAGAGAGAGAGAGAGGTGGGTGTGTAAAATGTATTAATATTGTTATCTATCTAGATCATGTTGTATATTAAGCCTTAATTTTTTATCCTTTTTCAGTCTTGGTGAAAGTTGTTCCCATGTTGCTGCTGTGCTTTTTAAATTAGAGGCTTGTCTTGTGTTGTGCTTGTCTTGTGATGGGTATTAACAAAGTGCACGAGCAAAGCCTGTGAGTGGAACAAAATGTCAATTAAAAAACTGAGCCTGCCCTTGTTGCTGAGACAACTTTTTACAAGGAGAACACCACATCAAGGAAGAGAAAACTCAAAGCCCCAATACCCAAAGCCTCTCTTTCACAGCAGAATCAGTTGCTAACTATGGTCGCTGACAGATCACCTGATGCTGTGGTTTTGAACAGTTTTAAGGATTTTACCATACCATCTAAAAAGCCATGGTGTTTCAGCCGGCACGAGGTGACTGAAGAGGAGGTGGAAAATGTGGATAGAGCAACAATCAGCTAGGCATTCTGTGTACAGTGGCATTAAGAGTGAGTTGGTCGTATTACAGGATCCATAGCCCACCGTGTCTTGACAGCTGCTGATAAACCAAGCAAGTCGTTAATAAATGAAATATGTCAACAACGACACAGGCCAATTATGAAGCCATGGATCCAGTGGGGGAGACACCATGAGAATGATGCCATTGAAACCTCTTGGAGCTGCAAGTTACACAGCCAACCTATCCTCAGCCATATATATATATATATATATATGTGTGTGTGTTCCCCAGCAGACACACCGCATCACAACCTGGTCATCAGGAAGGCTGGTTTTCGCATTTCCCGGTCTATGCCATACTTGGGGGTTTCATGCGATGGCTGTGTATCCTGTGAGTGCTGTGGGGAGGGTGTTCTGGAAGCTAAGTGTCCTTATAAGTGGGCTCAGGATACTTCTGGTGGGTTCCAACATATCCAGCAGTGGCTTGCTGACAAATTCAATGTTTTCACTCTTGCTTGTCAATTACACACAGGTCCGAAAGACACACACATGCGCAAACAGGACCTATACATGCACAAAGTGGAGAGATGTCAGAGTGAGGGGGCTGCCCTTGGTGAGGCGCCCCGAGCGGTTGGGGGGGTTCGGTGCCTTGCTCAAGGGCACCTCGGCAGTGCCCAGGAGGTGAACTGGCACCTCTCCAGCCACCAGTCCACGCTCCATGTTTTGGTCCGGACGGGGACTCGAACAGGCGGTTCCCAACTCAAGTCCCTATGGACTGAGCTACTGCCGATTTTGGTCACAACATATCGTTCCTAAACTTCAGGAGCTGAGAGATGCACAGGTGAGTGGTCTGATTTCCTATCAGTATGTAAAAATGACAATAAATAAGTCAGTGTGACTCTGAGTCATATTTACTTGTTACTGAATCATTTTGAATCATGTTTTAGACATTTAATTGAATACTTACTGAGAGAGTTGGGTGATATTTACAAACTCTAATATCATATAAAATCAAATCAAACTGTATTTATATAGCACTTTTCATACATTAAAAATGCACCTGCCCCCACCCCCCCCCAACAACATGTGCGCACGCGCACACACACACACACACACACACACACACACACACACACACACACACACACACACACACACACACACACACACACACACACACACACACAGAGTCAATATAGTAACATGGCTGGGCACTGAGGAACCAGGTGAGGAAAGAACCACCTATGGGGAGCCATCCACACTGAGAGGTGTGACTAAAAGGCAATATGATAAGATAAAACAAGTGTGAGATAAAATGATAATAAATAAAGAAAGAAAGATTTAGAAACTTAATAATAATGAAATGCATAAAGATTAAAAATAAATCTTTTAAAATCATTAGAAATTAAGATAACATATGATATAACAAGTAAAGTTAAAGAAATCAGTTAAAAGCTAAATTAAAAAGGTGAGTCTTGAGCCACCTTTTAAAAACATCAACAGTCTCTGCAGCCCTGATGTTCTCCGGCAGGCTGTTCCATAAGTGAGGGCCATAATGGCTGAATGCAGCCTCCCCGTGGGTTTTCGTACTCACTTTTGGGACAATTAAAAGGCCGGTTCCGCGAGAGTTGATATGATAAAAGCAGGTCAGATAAATAAGATGGCCCCAGACCGTTAAGACATTTAAAAACTAATAAAAGAACCTTAAAATCGATCCTGACACACACGGGGAGCCAATGCAGCGATTTTAAAACTGGTGTAATGTGCGCCTGCCCTCTGGTCCTCGTCAGCACTCGTGCGGCTGAGTTTTGAAATAACTGCAGGTTAGAGATGGTCTTTTCTGGGAGGACCAGAGAGCAGGGCATTACAGTTATCTAAACGACAAGAGATAAAAGCATGCATCAGCACCTCTGAGTCAAGATCCAAGATGGCGGCCGGCTGGGACGTCGGCTCCTGAGTGCTAAGAGACCTCCTGTCTGTTTCTGTACACTGACACTGTTTCCCTCAGTGGAAACAAACCCTGTATTTACTTGTATTTTCATAGATAAGAAACAGGAGGACA
Organism: Epinephelus awoara; assembly: GCA_035609425.1. Taxonomy (NCBI): domain Eukaryota; kingdom Metazoa; phylum Chordata; class Actinopteri; order Perciformes; family Serranidae; genus Epinephelus; species Epinephelus awoara. Next base: position 40,741,476 of record CM069302.1, on the reverse strand, counting down.
CAGCAGCCCATCTGTTGCACATTTTCAGCTAGCCTGTGGACTGGAAAGCCCGCCGCACAAACATATCAATCTAGCTTAGCCTTAGCCTGATGGCTAAGCTAGCCGGAACAGCTATGGTCAGTGAAGAAGATCTATTACTGAAAAGCAAACAGAAAGATCGCTGACCTTAAAGAGGACATCCGCTGGCTCTCGGATGAGCTGAAAAACAAAGAGTCACTTCTGGCTAGCTGCTTGGATGTGGCGCACGAGCAGTCACTGCGGATTGTCTCCCTCACCGCAGCCCTCCAGCACACAGCTCCATGGGACCCCTCCACCTGTCCTCGGCCTTCCTCCTGCTCGACACCTAACCATCAGTCATCCTGGGCCTAGGTGGTGGTCCGGGGTCGTAAGACAGCAGGTGCAAGGGACCGCTTCACCTCCTCACCTGAGCCTCTCCAACCGCTGCCTGGGGATGATCCGGCCCCGGCTCCGTCTCATCACGACCTGGACCCCTCTCCGAGCGCGGCTTCCTCTCCACCGGCAGAAGGCAGTGTTAGGCCGGTAACATCAGCTCTCCGCTCCACCGAGGGGCCACATCGGCAGCTGTCTTCCCGTGCAACGACCTCCGCATCTCGGCGTAAGATCCTGAAGGAGGCTGTGCTGAGACGCTCCAGATGTTCCCACTACCCTAAACCGGGTGATAATCCTCCTCACGGGACTGGTGCCGCTGCGTCGGCGCAACACTCCTCTGCTCAGACTCCTCTCCCAGGGACACTCCGGACACCGACCGCTCGCCGCCTTCCCCCCGGTGAGCCGCGGTTGTCCTCTCCTTGTCCCCTCTTCCCCCCAACCACTCTGATAGTAGGAGACTCCATAATGAGAAACATCCGTTTCTTTAACGCTGCCACTCGCTGTTTCCCTGGAGCCACAGTCCCGGTCATCCTGGATAAGCTCCCGGGGCTGCTGCGCTCACTTCCGTCCTCCATTAACCGAGTGGTAATACATGTTGGGACGAACGATTTAGCTCGCCAACAGTCTGAGCTTACCAAAAAGGATTTCAGTGCCCTTTTTAACTTTTAAGCAGCTGTGGAAAGTCTGTTTTTATCTCCGGCCCGATCCCCACACTTGGGCGTGGAGCGGCATGCTTCTCCCGGACCCTCTCTCTCCACACCTGGCTCCTGTCCGCCTGCAGTGCCCGTGGCCTTGGTTTTATTGACAATTTTAATCTGTTTTGGAGCCGGTCTTCCTTCTTCAGGACCGATGGACTGCACCCCAACAGGCTGGGTAGCCACATGCTATCCGCAAACATCCAGCACGCTGTTCAATCTGCTCCACATGACTGACTGTTGACATCACACGCCCCCTCCACGGAAACTCTACCTCTACCTGCACCAGTGGTGGCTCCGAGTACTGTTCCCCCTGCCAGCTCCCCCTACCGGTCTCATTTGTCACTAACACCCTCACCAGAAACATTCCCAATAGAGACCATCATCAGGTACAGAGCACCCCGTCCACACAGCAAACCCTGTGACAATAACATCCTGCACCCCACTTCCATACATCGCACAGGTGATGAGCGCACGAACATTAACTTGGCCGTGCTGAATGTGCGCTCTCTTTTAAATAAAACTTTTATCATAAATGACCTGATTTTAGATAATAATATTGACAGCGTTCTTTTAACAGAGACATGGCTTGGCACTGACGCACCAGTTGTTCTCACCGAGGCCTGCCCATCAAATTTTAACTTTTTATTCTCTACTAGGGGGGGTAAAAAAGGAGGCGGAACTGCATCTATAACCAAAAGTACACTACACTCAAATGAAGTTTCTTTTAACGGCTACACATCATTTGAGCATCATGCCTTTGTTTTTAGCAGTCCTCCTATCCTTTGCATCACAGTTTACAGTCCACCCCACCATTCTACCTCTTTTATCAGTGAATTCTCAGAGTTATTATCAATCATACACACCACTTACAATAGAATTTTAATAACTGGTGATTTTAATTTACATGTTGATAACATCTCTGATACTATGTCCAGAGAATTTTTAAACCTTTTAACCTGCATGGATTTTAAACAACACGTCACACAGCCAACTCACAACAGAGGACACACCCTGGACCTGGTCATAACCTATGGCCTGTCCACTGGTGTGTCCTCTGTTGTTGACCTGGCTGTGTCCGACTACTACTGTGTGTATTTTAACATCACCAGTTTTAGCCATCAGGAGGCCCCGGTGAGAACAGTGAGGAAACGCTACCTAACTTCTGAAGTGGCTGCAAATTTTATCCAGATTTTACAGAGCACTCCTGCTGAAATTTTACCTGCACCCTGTGATTTTATTGTGGACAATTTTAACATTAAATTGAAGTCAACACTTGACTCAGTGGCTCCACAACAAAAACAATAAAAACAAAACCTACACCCCCATGGAGAAATGATGCTATCAAAAGACTGAAAAGAAAATGCTGGAGTGCAGAGAGGAGGTGGAGAAAAACAAAACTGACTATTCATTACGAAATATTACGTGAACAACTCAAAACCTACAATAATACAGTCAAACATTAATAGTCAATCATTATATAGTACATATATTCACAATATGAAATTAATGGAACATGGTCTTGTACCCTGTTCTCAATATAATCCATAACATATGTACATGTTTCTGCTAAAGAGATGATAGCACATTTATTTTATCCTTACATTCAAATTTAGTTGTTGTTGTACATAATACTGCCAGGCATGTTGAAATAACTAGGTCAGTAATGTTATTCTGACATCTAATTAAAAGCAAAAATGTCTGACCTAGTTTTCAGCTTCTTTGAATGTTGGATTCTGATCTCAAAGCAGTCGATGATAGACGTCAGTCTGGGGTATTGCAAAAGAACTTCGGCTCGTACTGTGTTCCTGGTGCATTCTCTGTCAGGCCAAGCAATCAAAAATGAAATTTTTGCAAACAGCAGATTGAGCCACCAGGAGAACACATCAAGAAAAGTGCTGTGTGCCAAGTCAAGTATTCCACACATAAAGTCCGTTGAAGGGTTCTGCCGCAGCAATGTTATGAAGAGCTCATCTTGTGTCGAATGTGTGGATGTCACTCGTGGTTTTACAAACTGCACCAGGTACTGGTGCAAGGTGTCAAACAGTATCCATGTCAGCCCAGTCATCAGCTTGCATTTGATGTTATTTTCTCTCACACTGTTTGCAAACAAGTTTATTTTTTCCAGTTGTTGCACAGCTTCATCTCGCTCCTTCCTGGCCTCATCCCTCTCCTTAAGTTGAAGATCTCATTCTCCACACTCTGAGGAAGGCATGGAGCCTCTGGTGGTGTCTTTTCTGGTACTGGGGCTGTGGGAACATCACTGAGGACAGCCTGGTGACGTTCCCACTCCCTTCAGCGCTCCAGCCTTTGCAGTTTTGTGGCTGCAGACTGCGTCTTTCTGGCAGGGAAGAGCGAGGGTATGTCATCTGGGTGGTCCTTTTCTTCATTTTTCAAGCCTAGGGAAAACAGTTAAAACATGGGAATAAGTAAGAGAGCTAAAGCAGTTTAATTTAAAAGAGACCTGGAGGCTACTGCCACTATTAGTTTGCCACTATTCTGAGGGGAATTAAAGATTATTTTTATTTTGCATCATTGCACACCTTACCAATAATATTCACATTTGAGAATCTGTAATCAGAGAACTGTCGGAGTACTGTCTCACTGAGACAGTACTCCACTTTTTCCTCCCTCCACAGTCTAAAACAAATGTAGCTAAATATGCAAATTCAAACAGTTCAATCAACCCAGAGCTGTAGAACAGAACATCACAATTTGCCACAGCAGAGTTCGAACTGGGTGTAAACAGCTCAGACTGTGTGTTTCACTTATGGCTGTATGTAACATTAGCCTATGTATAAAGTTCTCAGATCAACTTTCCACCATATTAGTAATGGTACAAGTATAAGACTAACTGTAGAACATTATGTAGCCTAAACGATTTGCTGATGTTTGCCGTGTTTTGAACACTAATGGACACATAATTAGTATGAATGCTTCTACAGCCACACTATTGATATTCAGATCTTTATTCTTATTATTTATTCTTATTATTCCAGCTACTCCTTCTGCATTCTTTGTGCCCCCCCCCGGAGCCGGACTTCGCCAGTAAGCGCTTATCTTGCGCCGTATTTGACAGGACTACCGCATCTGTGACATGCAGCAAAGGGTTGCAAGCCGGAGTTGAACTCACGACCGCTGCAGCATGTCACTCCTCTGACTTAGTTTTGCAACTGCTGCAAAGCAGTTTCCCTTGGATAAATAAAGTTCTATCTTATCTTATCTAGCTAACCTCTTGCTGAATTTAAGTAGCTTAGCAGAGTATCAGTAGGCTAGCTATCTCAGCTTCTGACTTCAGAGGAGATCGCAGAACATAAAACCTGAAGCTTAAAACACATTTTGGTGTATAATATCGTAGATTTATTTATCATATTGATTTCTCCCAGGGGTGTCATAGAGGGGAAAAGTGGGACTCATTAGGGCCGTTAAAGGTTTTTTTGGGGGAGTTTTTCCTTACCCTCCTTGAGGGTCCTAAGGACAGAGGGATGTTGTATGCTGTAAAGCCCTGTGAGGCAAATTGTGATTTGTGATATTGGGCTTTATAAATAAAATTGATTGATTGATTAAATGGGAGAAGGCCCTTGAGAAGCCTGGAGCAAAACGTTTGGTTTTGTTTGCAATTTTGTATTTAAATTAGCGGCATGGCCCATGACTAGGGCATTAACGACTTTGATTTTTTTCAGGTCAACTTATCTGTCAATAAAGTCGAAGTCGAGTCGATACGTCATTTGATGACGTCCTCACATTGACACAGCGGAGGAAAGTGAAGTATCTCCACACATGTGATGTGTGTCTGTGAAGGCCCGAACATAGGAACTGAATGAAGGTGAGGTAAGGAGAGGAACTCGGAGACTCGGTTGGCGGTAGGATTGAAAATTGTTTGGCGGTTTTGCATAAACTGTACTTTGACTGTAGCGGCATGTCCTCGTCCTCAGGGGGAAACAGTGAGAATGAAATGGAGTGGATGATATCTAGATCTGCTAGAATGAAAAGAGCGCTTAGAGATAGGCAAGAAAGAGCGAGGAGTTGGTCAGAAGAAAGTGAAAACTCGAAAAGTCATCACAAGATAAAATAGTGCATGAGAAGCAAAAACAGTAAAATAGTGCATGAGAAGCAAAAACAGACAGATGAGATGAAAGTAATGATTGAATTTGATCGGGAGGGGGGTCATTTCCACCCGATCAAACTAACAAGAGCAATTGAACAGGAAATTGGTAAGATCAAATTAGCAAAGCTAAGCTAAGTTGAATAAAAAGAGAGTGCTAATTCATGCAGTGAGCAAACAACAGCAGGATAAGATCATTAAAATGACATTGCTAGTAGGGGAAAAGATAAAGGCCTATGTACCTGGAGCACTTGCCAGGTTGAAGGGAGTAATCTCAGGGATACCACTGAGCGTGTCTATAGATGACATTAAAAAAGAAGTCAAAGAGCGAAAGTGATTGATGCGACCAGGATTAAGAGCAAAAGGGATGGTATTCTGAAAGACTCAATGTCAATGATTCTACAGTTTGAGAACAGCATCCCAAAATCAGTGCAGATTGGGTACATGAATTACAGTGTGGGAGAGTATATACCGAAACCAATCAGGTGCTTTGTATGTCAAAGAATGGGACATATTGCTAAAGAATGCAAAGGGAAACTACGGTGTGCACGATGTGGAGGGCAGCATGAGTATGGAAAATGTGGAAAAGACACTCAAGTGAAATGCTGTAATTGTGGAGGAGATCACAGTGCTGCATACGGATGATGCATAGTTCAGAGAGAAGCAAGGGAAGCTCAGAGAGTCAAAATAATGGAGAATGTCTCATATGCAGAAGCTCTAAAGAGAATAAGAAAGGAGGGAGCTCACAGTATGGATGTCAGTGGAAAGGGACAGAGGGATACAGTGGAGAGAGCAAGCATTCAAGGAAATCAGACCCAAATACGAGGGCCCTCTGTACCAGAGCAAAGGACATGCTCACATAAATGTAAAGTGGATGACAGTACCATGGTAGTGAAAAAAGAGAACTTTGTGGCTTTTATCTGCCATGCCATCAATGTAGCAGTAAACATGAAGAGGAAAAGTGATAAAATTAAGACAACTGTAGAGGCAGCAGGAAAATTCCTCGACATGAAAGAAATTAAAGCTGATCAGATACATACACTGTTGACAGTAGCAGAAGCTGCAGAAAACACCAAAGATGTGGCTTGATGCACTATTTATGGTTATACACATTCTTCAATGGAATGCCAGAAGTTTGTTAGCTAATGGTCAGGAGCTTAAAAGATATATTTATGATCTGGAAGTAGTTCCAGATGTTATTTGTGTTCAGGAAACTTGGTTGAGACCACAGATAGATTTTAGGATCCCTGGATTCAGTGTAGTGAGACATGACAGAGATGATAAGCATAGTGGAGGAGGTTGTGCCACATTTATCAAAGATGGGTTGGCCTACAGAGAGATTACCTCACCTAAAGAGATAGAGTGTGTTGTAGTAGAGCTCTGCAGCTCATGGAAGGAAAGAAATTTGAAGATAATAAACTTCTATAATCCAAGCAGGAACTTAACATGTGACATGTTTAAAGAAATAGCAGGTAGTATATAAGAGAGAAATTTGGTGTGGGGATTTCAATGCTCATAACAGCTTATGGGGCAGTAATCTTACAGACAATAACGGGAGTGTAGTTGAGGAAATGATGGATGAGAGAAATCTGGTTTGTGTTAATGATGAAAAAGGAACCAGAATAAATGTAAACAGAGGAGCAGTATCAGTACTAGATCTTACTCTACTGTCAGATAAAATGGTGAATATTTGTGAATGGTGTGTCAAAGATGACACTACACTAGGAAGTGATCATTTCCCAATTATTACCACAATAAATGATAATGTGTACAAGCAAGAAGGGTATACAGTCACCAGATGGTCCATTAGTGAAACTGGGAACATCTTAGGTTGTGTTGTAAGGAGACTGCACACATGGTAACACTTGAAGGAAATATTGAGGAATGTGCTCGTGAAGTTACAGAGCATATCTTAAATGCTGCAAATCTTTGTATTCCAAAATGAACAACAAAAGGTGAGGTAAGAGTAGTCCCCTGGTGGAATGACGAATGCAGCAGAGCAATAAAAGAAAGAAACAAGGCTCTTAGAATGTTAAAAAAGAACATGTCAATAGAGAACCTTGTAGATTACAAAAGGAAAAGGGCTGTAGCCCAAATGATAATAAAGAACGCAAAAAAGGAAACATGGAGAAACTATTGTTCATCCATAGGAAGAGAAATAAAACTACAAAATGTTTGGGCAATGTTTAAGAAAATGAGTGGGAAAAAGTTCTGGTAAAATCCCAGCGTTGGTCAGTGGTCAGAGGTTAGCTATAGCAAACAAAGAAAAGGCAGATGTGTTAGGTGAGACACTTGCTGCTGTGCATAGTGGTGAACACCTGGGTGATAAGCATAGGCAGCAAAGGATACTCAGAGAACTTGGAGAGGTAAGGAAGAAGAAAGAAAGCTTTACAACAACACTAGACATGGAATTAACAATGCAAGAACTTAACGTATTGCTTAAAGGTACTGGATACACAGCCCCAGGGGAAGATCAGCTCTGTTATGCCATGTTCCGGCAGCTCCCTGAAGTGTCATTAAATAAAGTGTTGAAATTCTTTAATAAAATCTGGAGAGATGGAGATGTTCCAAGTAGTTGGAAAGGGGCAATTATATTGCCATTTAACAAGCCAGGGAAAGATCACACTAACCCTAGTAACTATAGACCAATAGCACTCACAGCCCACCTGTGTAAATGGATGGAAAAGATTCTTGTACACAGACTTTCGTATGTATTGGAGCAGAGAGAACTAATAAAGGATATTCAGTGTGGGTTTAGAAAGAGTCAATCCACTACAGAAGCACTAGTTAGGGTAAGTAATGATATCGAAAAGGCATTAAAGATGAAAGAAACAATGGTAATTGTATTTTTCGACATAGAAAAAGCATATGATTCAATGTGGAGGGAAGGGTTACTAAAATCAAATCAAATGGGTATTAATGGAAGAATGTATAATTGGATGATGAGCTTTCTCTCAGACAGGAGAATAAGAGTGAAAGTTGGGGCAGAACTTTCAAAAGAGTTTAAAGTGGAAAACGGTACCCCACAAGGGAGTCTTATTAGCCCAGTGTTGTTCAACATAATAATAAATGATATTTTTGCAAATGTAGAAGGAGGCATTAGATCAGCTTTGTATGCAGATGATGGGGCCGTCTGGATGAGGAGGAGAAATGTTTCTCATGTGATGGAAAAAATAAAGAGAGCAGCTGAGGAAGTAGAGAGATGGTCATACCAATGGGGCTTTAAGATGTCAGTAAATAAGTCCTGCTATATGATGATCACAAGTAAGAGAAAGATTGAGGTGGGGAATATAACATTGTATGGTCAGCCACTAGAGAGGGTGGCTGAATTTAAGTATCTGGGCCTATGGCTTGACAGTAAATATTCATGGAAAAAACAATTTGAGTTCATAGAAACTAAATGTAAAAAAGTCATTAATTTGCTGAAAGCTGTGGCTGGATGTGACTAGGGGCAGACAAACAAGCTCTTCTTGACATGTATAGGGCACTCATGAGGTCGGTACTTGACTATGGATGCATAGTGTATGGTGCAGCAGCTCAAACATCATTACATAGATTGGACAGATTACAGTACAGAGCATTACGTGTATGCACGGGAGCCATGAAGACTACCCCCATTAATGCTCTGTTAATAGAAGCAGGAGAGATGCCTCTGGAGTTACAGAGAGAAAGGGTATCATTAGCTTATTGGATCAAGCTTAAAGGAAGTGGGGCAAAGAATCCAGCTGCACAAGCTCTACAAAGCTGCTGGGAATATTCCAGGTTTCAGAGGAAAGGATTTGGGTGGACAGGAAATGAATGGGCCAAAAAGTATGGGATAGACAATTTAGAATTCACACAGCCCAGTCCAGTCAGTATGGTCCCTCCATGGATCTACCCTGAAGCAAAGGTGGACATGAATGTTTGTAATATGAAGAAAGAATGGCAACTGAGTGAAGTGGGGGAAAGAACTAGTGAATACCTAAGAACTAGGTATTACAACTACCTCAAAATATTTACAGATGGATCTAAGAACACAAAGGAGTGTGTGGGAGCAGGGGTGTACATACCATTATTTGGAGTGAACATTTCAAAACGCCTGTCAGACCACTTGTCAGAATTCACAGCAGAAATGGTGGCTGCAATTATCAGTCTACAGTGGGTGGAGGAGGTCAGACCAGATAGGGTGGTGATATGTACAGATTCAGTTGCTATTTTGGAAAGCCTACAGTCAAAAAGCATAATCAGGGAAGATTTGTTCATTGAAGTACAGCACAGTTTGTTCAGACTTCACAGGGGTGGAATTGAGATACAGTTCTGCTGGGTGCCAGCTCATACAGGGGTGAAGGGAAATGAGGTAGCTGATAACCTAGTAAAAAGGGCTCTGGAAAAGAACACAACAATCACAATACCTTATGGAAAAGGAGAGGGTAAAAAAATGATAAGGGCGACAGGCAAGGAAATTTGGCAGAAAAGATGGGAAGATGATCAGAAAGGAAGAACATATCACAACATACAAAAATCGGTTCTAACAAAAATCTTTTAAGAAAGGAACACTAGAGAAGAAATCATCATGATGAGGCTTCGAGTTGGTCATACTGGTCTGAATGACACAATGAATTTAATTGGGAAAAAGAATATTGACAAGTGTGAGAGATGTGGTGTCAAGGAAAATGTGGAACATATTTTAATACACTGTCTAAAGTATGCTTCAGAGAGAGAGGCCACAGAGGAAAGTCAGAGCAGCGCAGCAGGACTGGAGTATGGCTGGAATCCTAGGAACTGAAGGGGAAAGAGAAAAGATCCAAGTTGTAAGGAAAGCATTATTCAGCTTTCTGAAAGAGACCCTGTTGATGGGTAGAATCTGGAGATGGGGTTATGACGCTACACACTCTTGTACAGTAGGTGGCGGTATGCACCTGAACGTTGCTTGCGATCCGCCATTAAACGAAAGAAGAAGAAGAAGAAGAAGACGAAGGAGGCGGCCCGAACAGTGGGTCCGTCCCGTCCGTCCCAAGTCTCTTAAATTACTGCTAGTGCTACTGCTAGCTGACTTTGCTAGCTGTTTAGCCCCTCCCACCTAGGAAAAAATGTGAGGAGCTAGCGGCAGGAGCGATGAGCAAGCATTGCCGGTTTAAGAGACATGAGACCATAGACATATACACAGTACATAGACGCCGCATTGACTGCCGCTGCCTATTGGAGCCGACGTCCCAGCCGGCCGCCATCTTGGATGGGTCTCGCTTCGCCTCCACAGTGCATTGACTTCTGTTGAGGAAGGAGCTGTATGCATAAGTAAAATAGAATAACTCACTGAATTTTCAACTGATTTTCACGCGGTTTGGTTTGTTACAAACGGCACACATGTAGTTATGATACAGGATGCTTTCGTACATCAAAAATGCGGGATTTCATGCTTTAATACTTTCTGCAGATAGCAACAGCATGTTATTTAGGTCACAACACAGTTCTTTTATTCACCTCAACCCCAGAGTGGAATATATATATTCCAAACCGCGTGAAAATGAGTTGAAAATTCAGTGATTTATTCTATTTTACTGATGCATACAGCTCCTTCCTCAATAGAAGTGAATGCACTGTGGAGGCGAAGCGAGACCCATCCAAGATGGCGGCCGGCTAGGACGTCGGCTCCAATAGGCAGCGGCAGTCAATGTGGCGTCTATAGCCGTTTCTCAATACTCAAGTTCGGCAGTTCGGACTTGTGGACTCGGCAAGTTCGGACTTGGCAAGTCCACGCGAGAGTCCGGACTTCCCAAGAACGAGAGGACGGGAGTACAGTCATTTCTGCTTTTGGAACAGCAGCGAACTTGATGATGTCACCACCTCCGCTCGCCTTGGCTGTTGTGCTGTGTTGTAAACATGCATTTAGAATAAAACAATACAAACACAGCCCAGCCCTGCGTCTTTTCATAGACATTGTAAGAAATTAACATGTATATGTTTTTAACGTTCCAACATATATAACTGACACACAAAAACATATAAACAGCCAAAATATTTTCATAAAATGTCTTTTAAAACCTTTTCCCCGCAGCTGGCTTCTGATTATATTCAAAAGTCAAGTGCAGGGGGAAAAGTTTGTGGAGAGTTGGTGGTTACTGTGATCGTGAGCATTGGCGAGATGGAAATCAAAAATCAATAACGGATCGGAGAAGGCGTCTTGGCGCAGTTATTGCAGCAGGACTGCTGTACCTGCAGGATGAGGAGGAGGCTGCCCAGCTGAGGAGGCAGATCCTAGAAAGACAGCGGAGAATGAGGATGAGGATGATACGTGTGCTGCTTGCATGTCTGTTCAATATGTTTGTCAAGTTGTGGACAAAGTACCCAGGAATATCACAACAAAGAACAAAAGCTCAAAATTAAAAGTTCAAAGTACTCATGATGCAGAGTGACCCAATTTCAAGTGTTGTGATCATCATATACATGAATATGTATTGAGTATTAATTGATAAACGTAGGCTACATGTAAACAGCATTTAAATGTTGTCATGGTAGAACTAATTTTAACACCTTTCACTGGTGCACTAGTCTGATCTATAACAACACACAGCAACGTGTAAATATGAAACAACAACATATAAAACAAACTATCTGAACAGTAACTATAGCTATCAAATAAATGTAGCTTGAGTAGAATGTACAGTATTTCCCTCTAAGTAAATGGAAATACCCAAAGTACATCAAATTTGTACTTAAGTACAGTAGCTACTGTAAATATATTTAGTTACTGTCCATCACTGCATTTGTCTCACCATTATGCTTTCTGTCTACATTTTTATGGAGACTTGACAGTTTACTTGGTACACCTAGAAAAAACAACAGCAGTTTAATATTGTATTAAGTCTGACATTTTATTGAAGTGTTGAGTTGTAGATTGTGGTGCTGTTGAACTGTACTGGATTACACTGACAGCAGTTTCCCATTTAGTCTGTCCTCACCAATATAAATGGATCAAACAGGTCAGATGTGAAGAGGAAAAGTTTATTCAGCCACACTTCAGACATCAGGTATACAATTCATATCAGATCATCAATATTTAAAATGCTGTTGAATAAATACTACAATAAAGACAATTAATCTTTAAATACAATAAATAAATTCCAATACATTCTTAAAATCATTATTGAATGGTAAAAACACATAAATAAGCAAAATAATGCAAAGAACAATAACATGTTACAACATTTAATAATATAAGAATATATCTTATTATGCCTTGCTACCAAATCAACTGGAAACAGTTCATGGAACAATGAAAATACATCAGGTGGAATATTTTATATATTATATTATAATATTTATTTATTTATTAAATTAGTCTTTATTTCCTCTGTGAATGTAGCATATTCAGTAACACCCAATTTTGTTAATTTTTGTACAGATTTTCACCAACAATCCAGGTCACATCAAGTGGCGAGTACTCAGCTGTTTCTGTTCAGCTCCGGAGGAGTGCAAGTGCTATGGCCCGCAGACAGTGGCCATTCAGCGAGGTAAGCCAACAACAAGCCAGGAAGGATCACCCCTGGATCTGCAGCCACCTGAGATGGACACACAGCCATCAACACTTGTCCCCGTTTCAGAGATCACAGATCAACTGATAGGACAGTGGTGTGCCATTCAGTATGACCAAGATGTGTATCCAGGCATCATTCCGGATGTAGATGCAGAAGGTTGTACCCTTGTGAAAACAATGAGCATCACTGGCAAGAACCGTTTCTTTTGGCCTATGAAAGATGATGTTCTGTTGTATCAGCCACGTGATCTGCTTGGTCTTGTCCAAGAGCCCCAGCCAGTCACAAAAAGGCACATGAGGCTACCAGAGAATGTGTGGGAGATGTTGTGCTCCCTCAGGGAATGAAACAAACTTGTGTCTAAGGTTTATGTTGGTAGCACACTCTAAACTGTCAAAATAGCTTTTTACAAAGTGATATTTGAATGCTGTTAATTACAAAAAAGTGCTAAAAATAAAGCCAGACACTTTAATTCTGCTATTGAGGTTCTGCACATGATGAGTTTTTATATTGTTAAGTGCATTTTCTTATTGCTAGTGTGTAAAATCAATTAGTTACTTATGTGGTTGTTGCAGTCACAGAATGTGATATATGTTTTTTATGACTTAAATACTATTTTTCTGACTATACTGTATTTCTTACTAGTATTTGTGACTTTTTATGACATTGTTCCGATTATTTGTATAAGCTGGTTGATAATCACCAGCAGGTCCCTGACTGTTGTTTAATATGGGTCACGCCACTGTTGCTGTGCATGAATTAAAATGCTACACACTTATTTCAGAGTGCTGAAAACATTATTTTCTATTTTATCATTTTTGGATTGGCACCCATCATATGGGACATTTGAGTTGAGCATGCGAGTTCTCTTGTTTGATCCTTTTTCATGTCAGAGACGAGCCAGCCGGTCCGAAGAAGATATTGTTACATAAGCAATGCTGTGGTAGTTTACCAAGTGATTCATTTTAATGGAAGTTTAAGTGTTCAAAATGTGTTGTTTTTAAAAAGTAGTATCTTTATCTTTCCTTTGTTGTAAAAAAACAACAACAAAAAAACACCAGTGTTAATTTTTATGTCATTACCAAAACATGTGGTCATTACCGTCACAATACATTTTTTGATAGAAAATGTTGCTTTTTTTTTAACTTTGGTTTTACCTCAATCATTGCGGTAATGTTTAAAAGTCTAAATTTGCATTTTCTGAAAAAATATACATTGCAATTCAAATATTCTGATTGGTACGCAATATTTCATTGTTGAGACTAGGCAATATATTAAAAAGTTAGAGAGAACATGTTGTTAAAATGTATTTTAAATATACTTTCAAATATTTAGAACGTGATTCTTAAAGACCATGTTTTGGACTTACTGGAATGATTGTGAAAACTTTGCTTGTCAAATCATTTTGTATTAAAATCAGTGTTTTGTTTTTGTGATGGTAATGACATTTTGCTGAGACAACTTTGAAAAAAGCATCATAATATCAAAATTATCATGAAGTAAGATCAAAGCTACATTCAGATCTTTGTTCCAGACCAATTGATAAACCTTTTGAAATAGAAAAAACAGAGATTAAAGAACTTTTTTTTTTTCAAAATTCCAAAAGTCAAAAGTACCCCGAATTGAAGAATCACCCTTATACGTCACGGCTTTCAGCTGAAAAACTCTACCGGATAGGAAGCTCTCGACCATCCTAGCTCGTAGCTGCTTAAAGCTTGCTGCTAGCGCCTAGTGCTAGCTCCTTGCTGCACAAATAAGAGACTTGGGACGGCCTAGAAGATGGTGGACCTCGAACGACTTCCGGTTCAAGCAAGGACCTAGCAGTAGCACTATAAGAGACTTGGGACACACCCGGTCTCGGGCGGAACGTACGCGGAACGGACTCTGCGGAGGTCAGCGCAGACTTTTAAAGTGGACGTCCGCAAGCCCTGTGCGCGCAAAGCTCAGATTTTACAACCGTGCAGACTCCGCTCCGCGCACCAGTGACTGCTCGGCATGTATGTTTCACATCGGGGGATTTTTCACGACATTTTTACAGGAAACTACATCGCGGAAGTGCGCTCGACTATGAAAGCCCGAATGATTGCGGACATTCCTAGCGGAGTCTGCTCCGCTTATAGTACACCCGAGTATGTTCACTTAGTCAAGGATAAAGTATCAGCGTAAGTACAGAGAGAGAGAGAGAGAGAGAGAGAGAGAGAGAGAGAGAGAGGGAAAAAACACTAGCCTGGTTCCAGACCATAAACACCGCCCACTCAACTGAGTAGGCTTGTCTCACTGGTCTGGTATACTTCATTGAATTTGCGATTTATTTCGTCCAAACGATGGATGGACCAATGAACGCCGGGGGTCTAGTGATTAGCCAATCAGCCCCACGCTGATGACAAGCTGTACGCCGGTGGGTAACTGATGAGGATAGCAACAATGGCGACCGCTGCAAATCCTACAGACCACATTAACGATGCTATCGAGGTATTTCGCCACTACCCACGTTAATGACGTGTGTGGTTGTGCTGCTGCTGCTGCCATCATTAATCATTAGTCATACTTCTGCTGCTATTATAGACATATGATATTATCATACATGTAGACTGCCTGATACTAATATATACTTTCAACATATTGTACCACAGTAGCCAGAACTATAACGACAGTATTATTACTTTCATGAATGTTGTTGTAAGCTACTGTCATTACCGAGGATGTCATACAGATTACTGTATTGTGTCATACAGATTACTGTTAATTTGTTATGCTGATCTGTTCTGTACGACATCTAATGCACGTCTGTCCGTCCTGGAAGAGGGATCCCTCCTCAGTTGCTCTTCCTGAGGTTTCTACCATTTTTTTCCCCCGGTAAAGGGTTTTTTTTTGGGGAGTTTTTCCTTATCCGCTGTGAGGGTCTAAAGGACAGAGGGATGTCGTATGCTGTAAAGCCCTGTGAGGCAAATTGTATTTGTGATATTGGGCTTTATAAATAAAATTGATTGAATTGATTGATAATGGAGGACCAAATTAAGGAAACTGCTAAACTGGATTTAATGGCGATGCAGCTGGACGTGCACGACAATGGAGACATTTTAAACGGGCAATGCTCGCTTGTTTTCGGTACCCCGAGGCATGGATACTAATGACGACAGATTCTGGGTGAGTCGTACTGATTGGTTCGGGAAAAAATCAAATTCCCTCCCCCTTGTAAATCGCCTTCAATGGAGGCGATGTCAGACTGAAAGGTTCTGGGAGCTTCAGTCTGACACTCAGGCTAAAAAAACACACGACTTGTCGACTCCTCCCAGTGGGCGTCGACTTGTGCCACTGACGTCGACACGTCAACAAATCGACTTTTCTGTTAATGCCCTACCCATGACTAAATTAAAATTGGCTGAATAAATTGGTTGACTGACTGAACTTTATATAAGAGATACAGTGGCAGCTCTCTGAGGCCCGCTCATCCCTGAAGGCCCTGACACACTGGTGTGTGTCTGTTGTCCTTGTCGGTGCAACGTGTTCTCACACTGTCACCCCTCATTGGCCCTGCTGGCTTTTCCTGGCTAATTCAGTATGTTGAATCAGTGAGGGCACAGCCCGTTGGTGAATGAAATCACTCTGATTGGTGGTTCAAGTCAGCACATGAGAAGAGAAACAGCAGCAGGTAAAGTAAACAAAGAGCTAGAGTCAAGAGGGAGTGAGACCAAAACAAACTCATTACATAAGGTAATTTTTCTTTAGCCATTGAACTCTTATGCAGAAACGTTTCCTGATGGTTTGTGTTATTGTTCATTGGCACGTAGTAAATATGCTCTGTTCTTTCAACGTTGGATTGTGTTGTGCTAACTGGGTAACTAGCATCAAGACAGTCTTCCCGTTTCCCTTTTTTGAATGATAATTATGGACGACCGCCTTATGCTGGTGTGAAGTTATTTCCATTTATGCAGAATGTACATGCTGGTTGGCCGTTGGCTGTAGTCTCTGTGGCGTGTTCAAGTGCAACTTTCTGGCCAAGACACGGCAACGACTTGAAGTGATGCAACAGTCAGCTTTCATTGCCCCTATTTCATTTAAGTCGGTTTGGTGGGTCTGGGCTATTAAAGGCACAAAATGGCACATTACAAATTACACGACTGCCCGACCAATCTTGAGTCGCAGAGATCTTATCAGTGTTCATACCTGGCGACATGTGTTTCTGTCATCGGGAGTCTCGCCAACTGCGTTACAGCCTGTGTGTGCAAACCACAAGATTTCACTACAGAGCCCTTGCCGACAGAGCCCTAGATAACGCAGTGACATCACCAAACTATGTTTTGTCACGCATGACCAAAACAAAGATATTATGAAGTTCCCCGGCGCTACTTGTCAACATGGATGTCCGACAGCTCAGAGCTCTGCAGGTCATTTGTGCCCTGCTCTGCACTGAGAAGAAACAGGAAAAGAAGAAAGGGATTTGGGTAAAGGAAAGGGTCGCTGCACGCAGATTGCGCGGGATGTCAACTCTGCAGAAAGAGTTGGAGTTGAGTTTTATGAATGAAACTCGGTTGTCATTGTGCCGCTAGCCTATTAGCTTGCATCATACTGTCTATATAGTCTATGCATGTATTCTCATCCAGATTATTGTATCTTTCACAGCTGAATGATCAAACAGGTTTTCGGGAAATGCTACAGATGACAGCGGAGGACTTTGATTTCTTGCTGGGGCTGGTCGAGCCGTACATCGCAAGGAAAGACACCAGATTTAGGCTTGCCACATCCCCTGGATCACGTTTGTCCTTGACCCTGCACTATCTGGCTACAGGTGGGTTATTTAAATTGCGTGGAAGTAAGATAAATAAAATTAGTTCTGCCTCCAGAGCCTGGGTCCAAACATAACACCCACTAAGTGCTCCTGTGGACGCCGCTATTGTTGTTGTTACTTGCCGGCTTGTCCTCCTCAGATGCATTCCGTCCTCCTGCAAGCTGACGTGAGACGTATCCCGCCTCTCATGCTCTTTGTCAGTCGTGACACACCTCTCCAGTTTTCTAGCATGCCAGATATACAGTCCCAGTCTCAGACGAGGGGGTGACTGGCTCGAAGGCTTTTTCACACCTGAGGGCAGTCTATCTACCGACTCACCTCTGACCCAAGGTAGCTCTCAAGATCCTCTGCGACGCTGCCTGGCAATGTATCATACAACCACAAAAGGTGGCTTTTAGTGTTGGTGTATGATGCAGAAATCATTGAGAAAGTAGCAATATTTGATGACTTCAGAATGCTACATATCATATTTCTTAGCCCAAGTCCGGTTAATCAATATTTGGAGTGTTAGAGAAGCCTGTATATTTGCCTGCTTTTGAATAATAGAGAAGGAGAAATGCATTCCTACATTGATTTTTCCAATCATTTCCCATGCTGTTATGTGTCTTTAAGAGAGCCATGTGTGTTTGGCTGCTCTCCAGAGAGTTGAGCCAGGAAGTCCATTTGATGCTAATACAGCCAGACAGTCACCAGCAGACTATGCACAGCCACAGCCCCGCGCTGTACTGAGCAGAATGGTCAGTGTGGTCCAGGGGAAGTCCATGATGCATCTGCCCACCCTGCTAACACAGGATATTATATTACAAAAATACAACAGTCATAATGCTGAGGCACTCGTGCAGGCCCATTTGGCTGCAGCAGGAGGAGGGTTTCACTCTACTGTACCATCGACTCTCCTGTCTACATCTCTGTGACTTGACTGTGTGTGTTTATGGGATTCTGTCCACATTATTGTGCTTACTGAGTGTTAACATAATCTTTTAAGAACTTAAATGTGCTACATGATTAACATTTAAAGATCACATTCATCACCAAAATGTTATCAGCAAAAAGACTGGCTGCCCCTAATGGTTCCTGGCAGCAAAGTCACTTCCATCATGATCACATACCAGCAAAGTGGGAAGGATCAGGAAGTAACAGGGTTTATGGTAAATGTGGTTGTAATTAGAGGCAGACTCTTCGGGGAGGGGGGGGGTATTCACACTTTGACTCACCATCTGCAATACAGTGAATATGAGCAAGCTCAGTTACTTACACCTTTTGTTGTCCCTCTTTGTCTACCTTCATAGATGGTGTCCAAGATGTGGAGAGGGTTGAAATGGATGGGATAATGAGGGGAGGGATGAAAAGGGGTTGAGTGTGTGGGGATGGATGGAGTTGAACTTAACTGATGGTAACACTGGAGGGTTTATAACCCGGGGGTGAAGACCGAGGGTAGGTGGATGCGTTTTGATGAGCTCTGTGCTACATCATCCCCCTGTGGGTTCATATCCAGGACTGTCTTGTTGTGAGGCAACAGTGCTAGCAGCTGAGCTACTGTATTGCCCTGCTCAGAAGGAAGTGAGGAGAAGAATGGCGTTTGGGGGTGAGAGTTGTAAGAAGTGAAGGTGCTTCTCAAAGTCAGGGATGCTTCCTTGGTAGGACGGGTACTTCATAATCGGGTCCTACAGAGGCTTAGCATGACACCTGCCTAGCATTTAGTGAGTACACATTGGAACAGACTAGTGAGTGCCCAAATGTGTCGCTTGAGAGGCCCCGCCTTCAATTCCAATTATGGGTACTTTATGCCCGTTGAAGATACATACATGCAGCCTTGGAAATTCACTGAAGTAGGGACTCAAAGGGTCCCTGACATTGGAACAGTCCTTCGATGAGATTCGATGATGTAGCCTCCTTGAAATTCAGTCGGTCCTTGGCTTTGAGAAGCACCAATAGATATTATGATTGCTAATATACAAAATTAAAATCTTAGCATGCCAGCATCATTGGGCGTGTTTTAGCATGCTGGTGTGAGAATTTAGTAGAGCCTCACAGGCTGCTGACCTGGTTGTAGACTCTTGCTCTTGTTTTCTAATTTTAGTCTCTTTCTTCTGTACATGATACTATATGCATATTAATGTAAAGCACACTCAGTTCACTTGTAATGGCATGTGCTATATAACAAAGTCACCTTGTCTTCACTTAATTTGGAGAAACACTAGGAATACACAGTGGTGGTGGTTGGAAGAAAGACATTTCTATTTGTCTCAACAATGAATGAATTTGTTATAAAAAGTTGTGTTATTATTTCCTTAGAATGAGCCGTTTACACATACATACATATATACATATACATATGTGTATATATATATATGTATATATATATATATATAGGTCCTCATCTATGGTGATGGGACAATAGCAACAAACCAAACACTGGCTCTAGAAGCCTCTCGATGCCGAGCCGAGGGGAAGTCATTTGTCTGTTTGTTTTGGAGAGGCAGAAACCTCTGCTGATAATTTGGCGCTTGGTCACAGGCTCGATTCCAATCCATTGCCCTTTGCTGCATGCTATCCCTGCTTTCGCTCCCCCCTCAAATAAAGGCAACCCCCCCCCTAAGATATTCAAAAAAGCAATGAACATCAAAGGAATTGTAACTGGGAGAAGTTTCAGCTGGTTGCAGTCTGCAATCTGCTGTGTCAGAAGCCACTCAATCCCCCTAAATTTTACACACTGAAACTGTTAACATTTGATTTAAACGTATGTTACCAGTGTCACTGACAAAAATTCTTTGCTGTTTGCAGACTAAATGAAGTCTTTATCATAAAGTTTTACTGAACACATTAATCTTGCCAAATAATGCATGCACTCAAAGTCCTGAGTTGGTGCTTCAAAAAATTCTAAACCACCACACAGAGGAACCACCTGTATATTGTGCATACTGGATTAATTCTCTCTGCTTGACTCAGCAACAGATAATTGTAGTGTGGTTGACTGAACCTCAAAGAAAGAAAGAATGAATCATGTTTTCTTCTGCATTCATGACAGTGTTGTTAGAGGTGGCAGAGCAAGCTCCTGTGTCAAAGCCATATTTCTGAGAAGCTATAGCCACAAGGGGCACTTTATATCAGCCAAAGACAGGGCTGATGGGGGATCAGGCTAATATTTTATGAATTTGTAGTTCATGGTCACTTTAGGAGTAAGGTGATAATCACATACAGGTATGATCATGCACTAACAAGTATGCATGTTCAGGGTCATCCAGCAGCCCTCTCAGTGCATACATACCTGTACATGATCAGTTTCATCCTAACAGGACGCGTGTCTGCTGCTGTGACTCTTTGGTAATGGACAGGTTTTCCCAGCATACAATCCTGCTCCACAAACCTGGACAGAGGACATGAGGCAAAACAGACAGACACAGAATACATTCATTCTTATCTTCACAACTTCCTCCTGATACACTGCATCTTTGCATTACTGTCAGTTATGTAAATCATTCCACAACCATAAACCATGGATTACCATAACCATTCAGAATCATTCAGTCTGAGTGTAGTATTTAATATCTAATATAACGCAGAGAATTTGTTCCCATTCTAATATGAAATAACACACTGACCCTGAGAGGTTTATTGTGTGACTGTTACCTTTCTCATGGTTCTCAATACTAACTGGATGCAAATAAAATTAATAATTTATCACGCCATGCTGTGCATTTCTAAATATCATCTTCATGTAACATGTAAGTGCTTTATTGGAAATGAGGTCACTGGATTTTAATTATATGCTTTCAAATCTATTTCAGTCATAAATAACAAAGGTAAATAAACACCATATAAAACATGTTGTATTTAAGTTGTTGGTTTTTCATTCTCAAAACATTAGATCTCTTTTTTTGTGCGTGTGCACATCCTGATTTTCAGAGCAAAAGAGCACATTCTGTTGTGTTACACTGCCACATAGTGGTACTTTCTGGAATTGTTTTCACAGTGACAGTAGATGCCACAGGAGCTTAAGATAATTAAACTCCATTCAAGTCTAATGCCCTTGTTTACATTAAGTTACCTGATTGTTTATGTAGGTATGACATAAGTAATTGTTGATTTTGAAATAACTAAAACATTATTCTTGATGTTAAGGGGGAACTACATCCATTCATGTCTCTTTCTAATTCCTTTGCATCTTTTGGCATCTCTTTGTGATCATTTGAGTCTCTTCCTGTTCAGTACATGTTTATTTAAGTGACATTTTGCAGGTGTTGACCAGGGAGGACCCTGACACTTTGGTCCCCTGGGCCTGTGCCCAGTAGGCTGGTTCAGTATGAGGGGCTGTACAAGACATATTTCATTCTCACCCTCTCACACACATACATTATCCTTACACATACATATATTTTCACTCTTTTATTTATACATATTTGCTCACACATTCATATATTTTCACTCTCACATTTATATATTTGAACACACACACTGATACATTTTTCTCTCATATTCATATATTTTATGCACACATTCATACACATTGCTCTCATGCACATGCAATCATGTATACATTTAATACTATAAGTAATATATGTATGTAAAAGGAAAATGTATGTATGTTGAAAGAAGATGTGTGTAAGAGAAGAATGTATGCATGTGTGAGTGAGAGTATAGTGGAAACGGAAGGAATATAGTGGAAACGGAAGGCAGTCCATTTATCGTCTACGTACTCCGGTACGCGATAATAGGTTCGTTCGAGATGAGCCAGGCCTGCGCAGATTCGATCACCGGCGATCGGCGCACAATGCATGCCGGTTAGTTTTGTGTCCGACTTCATCCCGACTTGCGCTGACGTATTACAAAAATGGACGCCGATAAAGCCGCAAGAGCGAGTCGGCTGTAGTTTTTAGAGCCAGGCGCTGCAGCTGCTCTCCACCGACTGCACCGCCTGGCTCTCACCTGATCTAACAGCTGATTGGTTCAGATGTCGACTCAACAATATGACGTTTCAGATAAACTACTCATTTTTGTTGGATTTTAGAGATTATGATTGTATTTGTCTGATTTGAAGGTTTATTCTGTGAACAGAAAACATGTTGTGTGACTGATGGTGAAGTTTAGTTGTCAGAGACTAAATACATTCATCATAAACTATACAGAGTCTACTGTACTATATTAATATTGGACGGTTTAATTATTGAAGTATTTAGCAGCACAGAGACTTGTGGTCAGTGGGATGTCAGGATTCTTAAAATAACATCACATGTGAAGCCCTGACTGTATCTGACTGATCTTTAATGAAAGCTGTTGTCTTGTAGGCTATTTTTTTTCCTCTGAAAATATTGTAGTCTGTGTAGTTGAGGGGACAGATCAAACTGATATGATGCTGATTTACAGGAGAATTCATGTCAAATGGAGGATAAACCATGAACATAAACTACAGATCACCTGTAAAGCATTTCAATAAATTAATCTATCATAATGAAAACAACTGGAGACTGAGAACCAACTGATATATGGGTCTGATCCCTTTTTTAATGAATTGACATCATTCCAGACAGGATGTTAGTGTGTCTGTGACTTCCTGTACGGACTGAAGGCTGCTGGAAACAGTCGGGAAACTGTCCGACTTTAACAGTACCCAGCTGCAGACAAGATGGCGGACAAGGGCGCCGCCCATAGACATATAGGGTGCGTCCCAAGTCTCTAGCCGTTTCCCAATATGCGTTCTTGTGCGGACTTGTGTTCTTGTGGACCTGTGACACGTCATCAGTCACAGCCCAAGTACTGTTCCAATTCAAAGTTCACATGTAGCCAAGTTCAGTCCAAATTCCCGGATGTGTTCTCGCTACACCCATTTCACCGGGGATGCATCGGAGCAGACTTGTGTGGACTTCAGACAGCCAGGTATCCCAGCATGCATTTCGCAACAATCATCGGAAAATGGCGAGTGAGGGAAAGGCGCACAATTGTAAGCCATAATTACCGATATGTGACTGTTGTTTTGTCACAGAACGTAGTGTTTTCATGCGTAGTTTAATCGTCAGATCCGTGGTTGATGTTTTAATATAGAGCCCAGTTGTGACTGAGGTCCGTTGGATGACAGCGGTGTCAGCGCTCATAGATAATAAACGTGCGTATGAGCGCTCAGGCTGCCCCAGAGAGCAGCCTCTCTCAGGTAGTCCTTTTGAAATTCGTGGCTGTTATCGCTGCAGTGGTTAAATATGAAATGTAATTCGTT
The DNA here is from genome assembly GCA_035609425.1 of Epinephelus awoara. NCBI lineage: Eukaryota > Metazoa > Chordata > Actinopteri > Perciformes > Serranidae > Epinephelus > Epinephelus awoara. The sequence goes on along the minus strand of CM069302.1, from coordinate 40,717,778 downwards.
TGGGGGATGTCTAATGGGCAATATTCAGTCTCAGTATAAGATATATTCTTATATTATTAAATGTTATTTAACATGTTATTGTTCTTTGCATTCTTTTGCTTATTTATGTGTTTTTACAATTCAATAATGATTTTAAGAATTTATTGTAATTTATTTATTGTATTTAAAGATTAATTGTCTTTATTGTAGTATTTATTCAACAGCATTTTAAATATTGATGATCTGATATGAATTGTATACCTGATGTCTGAAGTGTGGCTGAATAAACTTTTCCTCTTCACATCTGACCTGTTTGATCCCATTTATATTGGTGAGGACAGACTAAATGAGAAACTGCTGTCAGTGTAATCCAGTACAGCTCAACAGCACCACAATCTACAACTCAACACTTCAATAAAATGTCAGACTTAATACAATATTAAACTGCTGTTGTTTTTTCAAGGTGTACCAAGTAAACTGTCAAGTCTCCATAAAAATGTAGACAGAAAGCATAATGGTGAGACAAATGTAGTGATGGACAGTAACTAAATATATTTACAAGTAGCTACTACGCTGAAAATAAAATAAAAGAGGAAGACAGGTTTTTCCTATTTTATCTTATTTTGTTTTATGTCTCCCTCTCCTCTCGCTGGAAGCGTCGGACCTCCTGCCTCCCGCTCCCGTCTCAAACACGGGCTGAGCAGCCACGGCCCCCCCCCCTCCTGTTAAATACCCTGTAACCATAACAACTGTGTGACACAAACTCAGTGCTTTGGTCATTAAATAATGTCGGGCTCGGTTCGGGTTCGGACAGAAATATGTGCCGCACTCACACACACACACACACACACACACACACACACACACACACACACACACACACACACACACACACACACACGGAAAACCAGACATTATCATCAGTTTATAAAAAAAAACCCGGACACAGGACGTGAAAAGTGGACATGTCCGGGCAAAAGAGGACGTTTGGTCAGCCTATGTTATCCATGGGAGTATAGACTCCAGCCCCGCCCTGACCTCGTCCTGGGCTTTGAATTCCTCTGGAATTCCTGTAGGAAGACCAATATTGTTAAGATAGATTTGTTCATCTGATGTCACCTGTCTATTATGTCTCTGATTTGTCTCTAGCTACGACCATAGGCAACCACCACAGGCACCCGCATACGCACGAGTGTGCAGAGTGCGATCCATCGAGCGGGCAGATCTGCTGCCAAATCTGATATTTGACTAGCTGCTTCCTAAACCTTGTGTAACTGACCTTATTTTTCACCTTTAGTATAAAATGATACATTATCTGCCTCTACAATCATTAGTCATACTTCTACTGTTATTATACACATATGATTATTGTCACATATGTATACTATCAGATATTAATATATTATTATTAATTATAATATTATTACTTTCATTAATGTTGTTGTAAGCGACTGTCATTACCGTCTGTCCTGCATCTCTCTCTGTCTCTCTCTCTTTCTGTCTCATTGTGTCATACAGATTACTGTTAATTTGTTATGCTGATCTGTTCTGTACGACATCTACTGCACGTCTGTCCGTCCTGGAAGAGGGATCCCTCCTCAGTTGCTCTTCCTGAGGTTTCTATCGTTTTTTTCCCCGTTAAAGGGTTTTTTGGGGAGTTTTTCCTTATCCGCTGTGAGGGTCTAAAGGACAGAGGGATGTCGCATGCTGTAAAGCCCTGTGAGGCAAATTGTATTTGTGATATTGGGCTTTATAAATAAAATTGATTGATTGATTGACTGAGTTTCACAAATGTTTCCTGCATCACTTGTTCTGTGGTCTACTTCTTTGAGAAATGCAGTTTAGCACACTTATAATTTATCCAGGAAGTTTTTCTTTTCACTACAGCTGGGGGAAAATATGCTCTGGCCGTGATCTTTGTACAAAACTTTTACATGTCTCACTTAAGTTAAATCAGATCACTGCAGGTATTTATAAACACTGACAGCTCTGAGGGGACATATATGGACATTATACTCTGTCATCACTGTCGCCATCTGGTGTGCAGCTTAGTCAGTCACAGCCATTGTGTTGTTCTACAACATTAGCGCCCTCCATTGGTTCAGCCAGAGAAAGGAGCTGGAGTCAGCATCTGCTGGATCATTCAGCTCCAGCTGGATCCCTCCTTAGTCCACTGGGCTCCCTCACAGGCTGAGGCACAGGTCATATCTCTGTGCTGGTGACTGTCAGCCTATACCTGGTGGGAGGAGTTGTTGAAACATCTGAAACATTCACTGTTGATAATGAGCTTATAGATACTGTCTGCTTGTAAGGTTTTGTTAAAGACTGACATCTAAAATTTTTACTTTATATATTATTTATGATATATAGTATTATCTATTGTATCCACATCATTTTCTGTGGGTCTATGATAGCAGTACTATTTCTACAAAAACTTCATTTATAGTAACAATACCTGATACTAGTCCATACCCATTGAGTGCACAGTTGTCCATGTACAGTTTCACATGGTATGTGTTTGGGATACAGGTCATAGGAAATTGCAGATTAAATAGTCAACTGAACCCATTAAGAAGAGCAATGTATTCAGACAGAGTTTCTGCGAATCTGATTTCTTTATTTAAAGTACAGTAGTACCATTGCCAATAGTGGGATAGTTAGTGGGCTAAAACTGTACATTAGTAGTTGAGGTAGCACATTGAAAGGCAGATAGTTAAAGTGTTTGTATGTTGTATTGACTTAAAAGTGGGGCGCACTGGTAGAATGACTGACTGACTGACTGACAGAACAACACACTGACTGTTTCCGTGATTATGTACAGCATACCATACCAGCATATCTACCACGTTTAGTAAAAATCAATATGGCGGTTAGGCCTAAATAAGAAATTAGCTCTCTAGTGCCCCCATTTTGTTTGATCAGGTCAGTAATGGAGGGGTCCCCTCAGATTATGTGTGCTCATATGCCTACAAAGTTGCGTGTGACCAGTGAAACCCTTGAGATGTTATACACCTTTATGTGATGAGCCACGCCCTCCGCAATATTCATTGCCTTATAGAAGTTCAGTTTTAGTTTTCCAACTTTTGCCTAGAGGGAACTTTAGATATTGGTCCCTAGATTATGTTCACAAAGTTTCATGCAGATTGGTCAAACTTCCTAGGAAGAGATCGATTTTAAGTGTTTTCAAAAAATTCAAAAGCTAAATTCCAAGTGAGAACAATGTTGGAATATAACAAGAGATATTACAGTCAATGAAAATTTAGGTTTGATTCAGTATAAAATAATGTATAGAATATATTGTACCAGGGATAAAATGCATAAGTATGATGGAAAGGTTTCAAATAACTGCTTAAAGTGTGGAACCCCAGACTCTCTGGTTCATGCGTTCTGGGAATGTTATAAAGTTCAGAAGATTTGGTTGGAAATAGAGAATTGGTTATCTGAGGCTCTTGGTCCGAAGCTTCATTTCCATCCATCGCTTTGTATTTTGCAAGATGTTTCAAATGCATCTTCCACAAAAATGGATAATTCTTTTCTCATCTTTGATATTAAAGAAACTTATTCTACAACATTGGAAATTTACATATCCTCCCTCTCTTAGTCACTGGAAAAATGAACTGTCTTTTCATTTGAACATGCTTATAGGCTTATAGCCACTGAAAAAAAATAAAGTGACTCAATTTGAAAACATATGGGGAAAAGTATTACAAGTGTTGAGTTCATATGTTTAACAAATGTGTTAGTATTCTGGTTCCTCCCACGGTTGGGTATGAATTATCTGTGCTGATGTTATATTTAATTTATTCAGTAGGATAAATAAAATAGCATGGCTTAAAACAAGGGACATCTATTAAACTGTTTAACATGAGTAAAGTTAATTCGCTGGATGATAGAGATTAATGTAATGATAAAGGACATGAAATTAGGAGGTTGAGCTTGTTTGTTTTCGCTGTGGGTCTGATATAATTTGTGTTGTGTTTTTATTTATTTTTTTGTGTAATTGTTTTGTTTGGTTTTGTTTGTGTCTGGGTTTTTGTTTGTTCTTTCGTTTGTTTGTTTTCTCGTTTTGGATGTTTTTATTATAATCATGTATTGTCAACCGTGAAATTTTTGTTGTTTGAGAAATTAAAATAAAATAATTATGCAAAAAAAAAAAAATTTAAAATGGCGGAAAATCTGTACAACCAGATGTTATGGGTTCTTGAGGCAAATTTATTCCTCACAGGGAGAGGCATCTCTGTGCAAAGTTTCATGTCCCATGATATGCCCATTCAAAGTTTTCAATCGGTTGCTATAGCGCCCCCCCCTTTGGCCAATTGATGTAACATTGCTTCATTCGCATCCTCCCATAACCCTCTACCACTGTGCCAAATTTCACATGGATTGACCAAGTCAGTGAGGAGAAAAACATGGAACAGACATACCCACAGACAGAGTTTTTGTCATTATATAGTAAGAATAGTAAGATATAGCAAGATTGGTGAGTTTTTTTCCCGTGGTGTCACTATGACATTGCATAATAAATATTTAACTATACAGCCTAAGGTATATGGACTCGGTCTTATGCTTTCAGGTCTTCAACCAGATGTTGGAACCTGGCTGCAACGATTTATTTCCATTTGCCTCTGTTTGCAACACGGTGGCACAGTGGTTAGTATTGCTTCCTCACAGCAAGAGGGTTCCTGGTTCAACATATTGAAATTCTTTATTAGGAATAACCCCTTGAGATGTATCATCTTGTTTTCGAGGGGGTCCTTAACAACAGAAATACAACACAGTTAAACAAAAAACTTTTAACAACAAAACAAAAAAATACAACAAAACAAACATAGACAAGACAACAAAACAAAGAATATACAGTAAGTACACCCTACAAATACAACATCCTTAACAGGAAAAATATCATTCAGTATATAATGTTAATGGAAATATAAGATATAAAATGAAATGAAATGAAATGAAATGTCTGTGAGAGTAATAGGTAGTTTAGTAGAAGAAAAAATAAATACAATAAAGTTGGAGAGGTTATCGTGGACATGTATATTTTATCTGAAAATAAGATGACAGATTGACACATTTTTAAACAGTCTGAGAGATGATATGGAGTGAATGTTAACAGGTAAATTATTCCAGTCAGATGGAGCTTTAAACATAAAAGCTTTTTTTGATATGGTCTTTGAGACAGTAGGTACTGAAAAAAAGAGCTGTGCAGTGTGTTTTAATTGGTGAGTAGAGGAAAGGAGGGCCAGAAAGTGTTTTAAGTGAAGTGGATACTTAAAATTAATGCATTTAAGATAAACTGAAGCCAATGTCAATGGGCCTCATTCACAAACAGTGCGTACGCACAAATCTGTGCTTAAACTGTGCTTACGATCGCTTGACGCACAAATCCGGGATTCATCAATATTTTCTTACCCGAATTTGTTCTTACTCTGCGAACAAATTTAGAACTGCCTCAGACCATGCGTACGCACGAATGAGGATGGCCGAACTGACCTAGAAAATGCAAACACATACCTTTTAAGTACATGCAGAGTCCACCAAACCACATTCATTAAAAAGAGATTTAATTAACTTTTTTTTAAAATCATTATTTACTAATATATTGGCCAAATGTATTAAATAACCATGAAATTGACACACGTTTTCACCCTCATCATTGTGACAAATAAAATATTAACAACAACATGAACAGAAAAAAATATCACTCCATCAGCGTGCAGATGATCTGTAATGCTGACTGCCATATCCTTAACGCTGTGGCCCACTTGCCAGGAGGCCTCCATGACTCATTTATTTTGCAAAACAGTACAATGGGAATGCGTTTGGAGGCAGGGGCTGTGAGAAGTGGATGGCTTGTTGGTGAGCATCTTTTGTTCTAGTCTTTTATTTCAGTAGTTTTTAGTTAGTATTTTTAGTAAGTCTCTATTCCGTTAATGCTAAAATGTTATATTGTTTGGGTGACCGGGGATATGGCCTTAAAACATGGCTGATGACACCATACGCAAACCCTGAAACCCCTCAAGAGGTGCGCTATAATACATGCCCACAAGACTAGAGTTTATTTTCTGTACAATATGATTGATATGATAATTAAATGAGAGTTCAGAGTTGAGCCATAGGCCCAGGTATTTTGTGTGTTCAAATTTTTGCAGTGTGGTACCATCAAGACAAGAAATAACATATAGGTGTGTTTTGCATTTGGATTTAATATTTTGTTGGGGACCAAAAGTGTGTGATTTGGTTTTATTGAGAAGTATTTTTTTTACTTGCAAGCCAATGTTGAAGATTATCACAATTGGACTGTAGTGCTAATTAAATCTGTAATAAATTTGTATGTGATGTGTATATGAATGTATCATCTGCATAAAGCTGAACACAACACTCAGAACAAATAGAGGGAAGATCATTGATAAATATGGAGAAAAGAAGTGGACCAAGTGTTGAGCCGTGAGGCACACCATGCTGTTGAATTAAAGCGTCAGATATGTTTCCATCAATGACAACACATTGTTTGCTATTGTGAAGGTATGAGTTGAACCAAAGTAATGCAGTACGTGAGAGGCGAATCGAGTGAAGCTTATCCAAAAGAATGTAATGATTAACCAGATCAAAAGCCTTTGTCAAGTCGATGAAAATTGCACCAGTTAATTTAGAATCATTGAATGCAGTGAGAATGTCATTTGTTAGTTTTAGCAGTGCAGTAGTTGTAGAATGATCTGAGCGAAAGCCAGACTGAAAAGGTGATGGGATATTGTACTCATTGAGATAACATGACAATTGATTATAAATTAATTTTAGCAACTAAACAAATAATTTAAATTGGTCTGTAGTTATTTAGTTAGTTAGTTTACCTCCTTTATGCAAGGGAGTGATGCGTGAACATTTCCATATAGTAGGTATTTCACAAATGGACAGAGACATGTTAAAAAAGTTCATACTGAGGATACAAAAGTATATGAGATGATAGTTTGAGAAATCTGGTTTTGATGCCATCCAATCCAGGACCACTGCTCATTTTAAGATCATTTCTAGCATTCTGTACCTCAGCACGTGAAATAGGCCTAAAACAGAAGGAGCTGTCATTAGATCATTGATTGACAAATTGATTACTCAGGCACTGGAATAGAACAAACAGAAGAGAAATGCATATTAAAAGCTTGAGCAATTAAAAGTGGTTCATGCAAAACAGTATTATTGACTCTTATCTGATTAAGTACAGGTTTATCAGATACATTAGTTATCGTTTTAATCTTTGACCAAAATTGTTTTGGGTTTTTGAAGTCCTCAACAAGAGATTCTTTATAATAGTTTGATATGGCATAGTCATGGTTTTACTTAAATTTCTTAGCCACCTATATTCTTCCCAGTCAGCAGGGTTCTTGGACTTATGAAATGTGGCCCATGCATCATCTCTCTGCCTGAAAAGACTTATTAAATCAGCACTTATCCAGGGAAGATGCCTACCTTTTACTTTAGTAGTTTTCAGGGGAGCATGCTTGTCAATAATGATATTAAGCTCTGAATGTAAAAAGTCCCATGCATCCTGAACATTTGGTATTTGCTGATACCTGTCCCAGTTAATTGGAATTATATCATTAATAAATTGATCTACATTCATTTTCTTATATTGTCTAACTTTAATTAATTTGGGTGGCAGTTTAGGTAGGAGCCGGTGCCCCATGTACAAGGCTGTTGCCGCAGGGGCCCAGGTTTAACTTCAGCCTGTGGCCATTTCTTGCATGTCACTCCCCCTCTCTCTTCCCCTTTCACACTGGTCTGTCCTGTCGATTAAAGGCTAAAATGCTCAAAAAATATCTTGGAGAAAAAAAAAAGAATGTTTGGATGAGAGACTAATATCCAATCAAGCAGAGACTGACATGTCAGTGTAACACAGGTAGGTTCACTAATTAACTGGGTTAGATTCAGAGTTCTAAAACTATTTTTTTCTTTAGTGGCAGATTTATCAAGCCAGTTCTTATTAATTTCACCCAATAGTATAATTTCACGTATAGATGTAATAGAATTTAAGGTAGCAATCATGGAATTTACGGAATCAGCAGGTGCAGAGGGAGGTCTATAGATGTTTACAATGGTTAAATGCTACGACGAAGTATTCGGGCCACATTGAAGAACCCCCCCCCCCCGGAAATTTCAAGAATAGGTCGTTATATTACAAGAAAAAACTTGTGTAATATTACAAGAATAAAGTCATAATATTACGAGATTTAAGTCGTAGTTTTTAAGGAAATAACCAACAACAAACAGAATGGGTTAGAGGATGAACTTGCTTGTGGCAGATGTGTTGCCTCGGCACACACATTTGGAGGCGGGGCCGGAGTCAGACTCATCTTTAGCCCTGGAGTTTCATGCCTCAGACTGGCCCACTTTAGATCACGACCTATTATAACCTATATGTTAAGTCTGCAATACCGCACTGTTCTCTAAAGCCTTATAATTCAGTGTATTTTTCTAAAATATTTCCAATTCAGTGCAAGTAAGGGTTGCTTCACAATGTAGATTTATTTCAACATGAGCGCACATCTCCAACATTATTCTTAAGGCAGCTGTGCGGAACTTTACGCTTTCGTTGATTATAGTGCCCCCCTTTGGTCGAAGCGGTATGACACCCACAGCCTGGTGTGGTAAAATCTCGACTGCAACCAGCAATTACCGCATGCATACATACATCTGATAAAACTGTTATGTGTTCAGCAATGCCCGTTGTGTACCGCTTACTCGTAGAACCATATACATACATATATGGGGCATTCTACCGAATAAGTGCAAAGTCAGGCTGGAAATATTTTGTATGTTTTATTTCCAAAATTTTGTCCCTATATATATTGTACCATATGTAAAGGTCACATATCTAGTAAAATGACTGTAAATTTTTATATTGTATTTTCAGACTGTTTTGGAAAATTGGTCACTATTATATTAGTATTATGTCAGTATTATATTATACAAAAAAAAATCAACCTGTTATGCTTTTTTTTTTTATTTACATTTTTTAAAATTATAAACACATAACAAAGCAGGCATACCAACAAATCAAAACAGAAATAAAAAACAATATAAGACAACAATAAATTAGAAAGATAGATGGGGAGGGAGGGGGTTGTACAATGTTATGAGATCATATATATGATCGTATACATACAAACATGGTCGCATATACACATACATGCATGATCGTACACGCATACACACACATAGTCACACATATGTGTACATATATGATCAAATACACACATATACACATGACCAAATACATATGCACAGGTTCACAAATCATGTATGGTACCTGATATAGGCTTTAAATCATAAATCATGGTTTTTGGGGTATTATGAAATCATATTAGCATAATGTCTATTTGAGTCAATAAAAGCACATACGGTATCCCAGTGTCCTTGTAATCCTTTATCAAAGTCCAGAAGTGAGTTAGTAGCGTGTTCCATACTTAATAAATCCAAATAGTCTTTGAGCCATCCAGACAAAGCAAAACAAGAAGGTTTATGAGTCTTCCAGTTCATGAGAATGATTCTCTTTGCAGCAAGGAAGCCCATAGTCATAAGGACATACACAGATTTTGATTTTATATGGTCAGGTCTAAGACCGAGAAGGCTTGTGATAGGACGGGCAGATATTCTGATATCTAATATGTCTGTTAAAACATTAAGGACCCCAGACCAGAAAGCCCTAACTGCAGGGCAGTCCCATAGAAGATGTATAAAAGTTCCACGCCCTCCGCAGCCATGCCAACAATTATCTGACAAATCTCTACCCATTTTAGACAAATGAAAGGGGGACAAATACACTCTGCACAATATTTTGAATTGTATAACCCTATATCTCACACATCTGGATGATAATATACCCCTCCTCCAGATACTATTCCACTGTTCAGGAGTGAGTGAGGTATGGAGATCACTCTCCCATGCCTGTTGAATGGGAATGAATGGATTAGGTAGGGCAAGGGATAGGAGTTTATATATGCTGGAGACTATACCACGCTTTGTGACAGCTTGTATTAAGCTTCGGTCTAATTCATGCTTAAATGAGAGGGTAGTGTTACCATGTAGTCTTTTATAAATAACAGATCTAATTTGATGATAAACCAAAAATGATGACTCTGGAATATTAAATTCACCTCTCATTTCAGCGAAGGAGCGGAAGCCATTATCATTGAATAAGTGTCCTATAGTAAGAACCCCAAGTTGTTGCCACAGTTTGTTATTCAATGGAGTCCCTCTGGCAGTTAATAATATATTGGACCAAATCGGACATGATGGTAATAATAATCCATTCACTCTCAGTCTATTATGGAGCATTTTTGTAATGGAGCAAGAGAAATTAATTAAGGAGTTTTTGAGAGTTGCTGGAGGTTTAGCACAGTACCATAACGAGGCAGCCGAAGTATGGCCAGCTTTAGAAATAAGCATCTCCTCCAGCCACTCCCAGCTGCCCTTCTTGAAGTATCTTTTGTAAGCCAACACCATAGGATACCTTGCATTGAATGATAGATAATAACGATATACAGTACATCTGGTACACCAATGCCACCTTGTGATCTTAATACTGAAAGTTTCTTATGGCCTATTCTGGGTTTCCAGATGAACTGGGTAAACAGTGAATTAATTTTTTTGAACCAAGAAAAGGGGAAATAGTATGGAGTAGCCGAAATTACATGTATAATTCTGATATTCTGATATTCATTTTAAGAATTTCCACCCTTCCCCAAAGTGTGATGGGTAATACTGTCCATCTATTGAAGTCATCTTTGATTTTAGCTAATAAGTTAGGGCCGTTCAGGCGGAAAATTTTTGCAATAGATGAGGTAATAATAATAATAATAACACCAAGATATTTCATACAATTACTTTTCCATACAAAAGGTATTCCAGCTGAATCAGATTGTGATGTATGTTGGTTCAGTGGCATCGCTTCACTTTTACTCCAGTTTATCTTGTACCCAGAGAGATGACTAAATATCAAGAAGAGCTGGTAATGAAACTGAGGGGTTACTTAAAGTGACCAAGATATCACCTGGTAAAAAAATACATTTTAAAGCTAAAATCACAAATAGAAACTCCTGTAATATTATTATTAGCACGTATAGCACAGGCTAGTGGCTCCAGGGCAAGGACAAATAATAAAGGCAAGACGGGACATCCCTGATGGACGCCACGATGCCGATTAAATAATGCTGATTTCAGCCCATTAGTTTTCACATTTGATACTGGTGTGTTATAAAGTGCCTTTACCCAGTGTATGAATTGAGATCCAAAAATTAAATCTAGAGAGTGTAACTAGGAGAAACTGCCATTCAATTCTATCAAATGCCTTCATAGCGTCTAAAGACGCAGCAATTACAGGAGTATCTAATTGATTTGCAGCCATTGTAATGTGTAAAAGCCTGCTCATGTTACTGGCAGAGAGGAGTCCCGGAATAAATCCAACTTGATCTATATGAATTAGAGAAGGGACCACTTTCTCCAAACGCAGAGCTAATACTTTTGCCGGGATTTTATAATCATTATTTAAAATACTAAGCGGTCAGTAGCTATCCATCAGCAGAGGGTCTTTAACCTTGTTTAGGGAGAACAGTTATGGTAGCACACCGCATCGAGGGTGGCATTAATTCAGTTTTAATAATTTCCTGATATAACATTAAGAGGACTGGTGAGAGAGCTTTATCAAACCGTTTATAAAATTCGATACGAAAACCCAGAGGAGAGTTTCCTAATTGCAATCAGAATCTCGGTTTGAGTGAGCGGGGCATCCAAGTCTATTTTATCTTGGGCATTGAGGGCAGGGAGTTCCAATCCATTAAGAAAAGTATGTAGTTCCTGATCACTCGCCTTAAATTCAGAATCATATAGTTTGGAGTAATACTGCATAAATGCCAAATTAATAAGATTAGTATCAGTTTGAAGGGTGCCATTGTTGTCTTTAATAGCTGGTATTGATTGCATATTCTCAGCCTGCTTGAGTTTGTGGGCAAGCATTTTTCCTGCTTTGTCTCCTGATTCGAAGTACTGCCTGCGTAGCTGAAAAAGAGCATACGCAGTCTCCTCATGCAACATATTTTGAAGATCAGCTCTAGTAGTGAGTAAAGACCTCTGTAATTCAAGATTAGAAGGGTTTGACATATGCTGTTTCTCAATTATCTTAAGTTTATTCATAAGTTGGGTTTTGTTCTCAAAGTTTCTTTTTTTCAGCAGCTGCATAACTAATCACCCATCCTCTGCAAGTGGCTTTAAAGCCTGATTTATGGTCGTGCGTTGAGTCGACGACGTCGCTACGTGGTTGCCGTGACGCCGTCGTGAACCCTTCGAACTTCTCCGTCACTCCGTTTCGTCGCGGTGCAATTCACCGCCAGAGCAGTAGAAGGCTTTGTTCCTTTGCTGAGTGGTTGTCGTCGTCTCTAGTTGATTCTTCGTTTAGCTTCCGGCTTTTTCGGTCACAGAGAAATGAACACGGAGCACGGACAGACGGCTCCGGCCGTATCCGTATTGAACGTTGTGCATAATGGCATATATATAATGAGCCTTAACAACATCTACATGGCAATAGAAGATGTTTAAAGACGGCGGGGATGGCGGTGGAAATACGGAACCGGAAATGCTTTGCAACCAAGCAAACCAATCACAGCCATGCTGGTCTGCGCTGGGTCTGCGTCGCCTCGACGCGTAGTTACATTTTTGGGGAGGTGCACGTCAGGCTACGCCGGGGGCTACGGCGAGCCCTCTGCGTAGCCCCGTAGCCTACAACGTAGCGACGTCGTGGATTCAACGCACGACCATAAATCAGGCTTAAAAGCCTCCCAAACAGTGAAGATTGATGAGACAGAATCTAAATTAATCTCAAAAAATTCAGTAATCCTTTTTTTGATAGATTCAACAAACTCATTGTTATTTAACAGGGAATTACTCAGTCTCCACTGTTTGGTTTTGCATAAGTTGGGTGATGGGAAAAAGGAGACAGAGACGGGTGCATGGTCTGATAGTACAGTGTTATGTATCTGAGAGTCAATGAGTGTACTGATTGGATAGTAGTATATAATCAATTCTTGAGTATGAATTATGCACTCTGGAATGGTAGGTATACTCTCGTGCACCCTGGTTTATCAATCGCCAGGTATCGGAAAAAACCAAGTAAAGATTGTAATTCCTCCATTGCTGTCCCTGATATTCTATCAGAGGATGACAGGGGCCCTGAACGATCTAATGGTGTCCTCGCTAAATTAAAGCCACCAGAAAGATATTTACAAGAGTACATTTGGTGTTGTATAAGAAACCAGATACTATAATGTATCTACCATCCTTATCTTTTACAACACTGCTAGCTTTAAATGGGACTGTTTTAGCAACTAGAATACAGACTCCCTAGGCTCTACCTGAGCCAGGGGAGAAAAACACCTGTCCCACTCAATCCTGTTTTAACTTTTGAGATTCATCCTCCTTCAAATGAGATTCCTGTATCATGGCAATGTTACAGTTCAGTGCTTTTAAGTGTGCAAGGATTTTATGTCTTTTAATCGGATTTTGTATACCATTAACATTCCAGCTCACCACTGTGACATTACTATTTGTATTACTCATAAAGGAGTGGTAGGAAGAATATACATATAGGTCAGTCCATTATACATGACCAACATGACCTCTGTGTAACCATAAAGATACATTGTACAACTAGGGGGAGAAATCAGGGATAATGGGGAAAGGAGATATTTACAAAAAGTGTTAACAGTAAGAAATACCACAGAAAAACAGATATTGCCACAGGGCAAAAAGACAAAAAGTACACTGAGGTGGAAGAAAATCAACCTGTTATGCTTGTTCCTTTCCTTGTCTAAAGATCTAAATTTTTACAAATTTTGGCTGAAGGTTTTCACAATTAAATCTATAGAAATTAATATTTTAACAAATTCCAAAGTTCAAATTATAGAATTCTTCAAAATCTAAATGCAATCTTTCTTTGTAAAATGCATAACGCTGATCAGATTGATTTCAGAGTTATTAACTGATGAAACAGAGCATAAATGTAACCAATTAGCATCATAATACTTTAGTTGATAACTCAATATACTTTATTTTTTACAAAACACCCAGTGTTTCGGTAGTGACCATTATTCTGTTTTTAAGGTTGCATCATATTTCCTCAAATGTATAATGGTGGGAATATTACAAAGACAAATGTTTTGTGGTCAATAAAACAATTAAAATTTTGAGAGAGCAGAGCAGAGTAGAGTAGAGCGGAGCAGAACAGAGCAGAGCACAGTAGAGTATAGTGGAACAGAGTATAGTAGAATAGAGCAAAATAGAGCAGGGTATAGTAGAGTAGAGCAGAGAAGAGCAAAGTAGAGTAGAGCAGAGTATAGCAGAGCAGAGTAGAACAGAGCAGAGCAGAATACAGTAGAAAAGAATAGAGTATAGAGTAGAGCAGAGTAGAGTAGGGTAGAGAAGAGTAGATTATAGGGTAGAGTGGAGCAGAGTATAGAGTAGAGCACAGCACAATAGAGTAGAACAGAGCATAGTAGAGCAGAGCATAGTAGAGCAGAGCAGAGTAGAGTATAGTAGAGTAGAGCAGAGCAGAATAGAGCAGAGCAGAGCATAGGAGAGTAGAGCAGAGTAGAGAAGAGTATAGTAGAGCAGAGCAAAGTAAAGCAGAGTGAAGCAGAGCAGAGTATAGTAGAGTAGGGGAGAGTAAAGCAGAACGGAGTATATCAGAGTAGAGCAGAGTAGAGCAGAATAGAGTAGAGCAAAGTAGAGTAGAGTGAAGCAGAGCATAGTAGAGCAGAGCAGAGTAGAGCAGAGTAGAATAAAGTACAGTAGAGAGGAACAGAGCAGAGTAGAACAGAGCAGAGTAAAGCAGAATAGAGTATAGAGTAGAGCAGAGTAGAGAAGAGTAGAGTAGATTATAGAGTAGACCAGAGTAAAGCAGATTATAGAGTAGAGCAGAGTCAAGCAGATTATAGAGTAGAGAAGAGTAGAGTAGAGAAGAGTATAGTAGAGCAGAGCAGAGTAGAGCAAAGTAAAGCAGAGTAGAACCGAGCAGAGTAAAGCAGAGTATAGTACAGTAGAGCAGAGTAGAACAGAGTATAGAGTATAGCAGAGCAGAGTATAGTAGAGTAGAGCAAAGTAGAGCAGAATATAGTAGAGTATAGTAGAGCAGAGTAGAACAAAGTAGAGCAGAGTAGAGCAGAGTAGAGTAGAGCAAAGTGAACAGAATATAGTAGAGCAGAGCAGAGTATAGCAAAGTAGAGCAGAGTAGAGTAGAGCATAATAGAGTAGAGTATAGTAGAGCAGAGTAGAGTAGAGCAAAGTAGAGCAGAATAGAGTAGAGCAGAGTAGAACAAAGTAGAGTAGCGCAGAGCAGAGTATAGTAGAGTAGAGCAGAACAGAGTATGGAGTAGAGCAGAATAGAGAAAAGTAGAGTAGATTATAGAGTAGACCAGAGTAAAGTAGAGTAGAGTAGACCAGAGTAAAGCAGAGCAGAATAGAGTAGAGCAGGGTAGAGAAGAGTAGAGTAGAGCAAAGTAGAGCAGAGTAGAACAGAGCAGAATAGAATAGAGCAGAGCAGAGTAGAACAAAGTAGAGCAGAGTAGAGTAGAGCAGAGTTGAGCAGATTATAGAGTAGAGCAGAGTAGAGTAGAGCAGAGTTGAGCAGATTATAGAGTAGAGCAGAGTAGAGTAGAGCAGAGCTGAGCAAAGCAAAGTAGAGCAGAGTAGAGCAGAATAGAATAGAGCAGAGCAGAGTAGAACAAAGTAGAGCAGAGTAGAGTAGAGCAGAGTTGAGCAGATTATAGAGTAGAGCAGGGTAGAGTAGAGCAGAGTTGAGCAGATTATAGAGTAGAGCAGAGTAGAGTAGAGCAGAGCTGAGCAAAGCAAAGTAGAGCAGAGTAGAATAGAGCAGAGTAGAGCAGAGTATAGTCAAGTAGAGCAGAGTAAAGCAAAGTAAAGCAGAGTAGAACAGAACAGAGTAAAGCAGAGTATAGTAGAGTAGACCAGAGTAGAGCAGAGTAGAGCATAATAGAGTAGAGTATAGTAGAGCAGAGTAGAGTAGAGCAGAATAGAATAGAGCAGAGCAGAGTAGAACAAAGTAGAGTATAGCAGAGCAGAGTATAGTAGAGCAGAGTAGAGCAGAGCAGAGAAGAGCAAGACTTTGGACCACAAAATTATGGGGTTTAACTACTGACCATTCCATTTTGTCACTGCCGAAATGATCATGTCACTACCGAAACTTTACCATAGGTTTCGATAGTGACATTCCTAGCTATTTTTCAGGATCACACAGAAAAACATAATATTTTGCATAAGCCCCCCAAATTTTTACATAATTGAAGAGAACATGTGTTTGGTAGTGACAGTTTTAAAAGTTACACACTGATTTTCAGACCTTGGAAGACATTTATTTAAAAAACGATGGGATTCAGCAACTTACCATGCAGCCACGTGGGACGGGGGTGCAGTACTACCCCCCTCCTCAGAAATTCAGGGGTGTGGCTAAAATCCAGACTCAACCAGAGCATTAAAACTCTTGTGTTTCAGTAGTGACATGAAAACAAGGGACACTATTTTTTTTAGCATAGTTTCTTAATTTAAAAATTAATCCCACAATACATCTATCTTTCAACTTGTGTTTAAACTTAATCACAAAGAGGTTTTAAATTACATTTTTGAAAAAAAATATGAAAAATGTTTTAAGTTTTATTTACATGAATTGAATTTTAGAGGTCAGGGTTGGGGACAGCTACTTCCCAATAGAAAGTACCCTATAAATGGTGATTTTGTATATATTTAGCTTATCACTTTTTCATTTAATGTCCTGGGTTTAAATAGGTCATAACATAATCTTTGTAAATATCTATGTCTAAATATTCAATTATATCATTTTTGTTGTTTTTTTGTTAAGGGACAGCACTTTGCACAAAATTGGTAGAATGCCCCATATATACATAGGCTATATAGCCTATGTCTATGCGAAGAACACCCTCTGTAAACACGGCTCTTCTTCTTCTCTCAATTTATTGGCAGATCGCAAACAACTTCCAGGTGCATACCACCACCTACTTTATAAGAGTGTGCAATGTGTCTGAAATCATTCACTACTCCCTACTACTGTTAGCCTTTTTCTTAAATCCTACTCGTAAACACGGCTTCTCCTCCTTCTGTGGTTTAATGGCCGGGGCCGCTGCGGGCATGCAGACTTACTTTCGCCTCTGGGTGCTGTATTCTGGTTTGCTGACTTCCGCTGTGTCTGACCCGACCGAGGCTACGCTAAATAGCCATATAGAGAAAGGCTTTTTTGCCGCTGTTGGGTTCAAATAAATAAGTGGATCTTCAAGGGGGGGTGATACAAACTAGGGACAGTTTTATAAATGGTAAAAAGTTCCGCACAGCTGCTTGAACAACACAACATCCTTTTCAACAATATCAGAATCTATATTCTTTTGAAATAAGTAGCGCCCACTCTGGCGCTGGATCTTGCTTCTGAGGGGCTACAAGACAATGTTTCCCAGTTATGTGGCGTCGCATCATACTATTATTTAAATTATATAATGTTATGTTATATGTTACAGCATCACACAATTCATTGACTAGATAATTAATTAACTTGAACGGTGGTGGTTGAAGATGTATGCATAGTCAGACGCAGCCGCTGAGCTCCGTGGAGCTGTTGTCTCAACCTCGGGTGCCGCAGGGACTTCAGCGTTCTTTGTCCCCTCTTCTAATGAGGAGGCGTGTCGGTGGTCAATTCCACAAATTGTTGGAGATGTGCGCATAATCAGACCGCCGCTGGAGAGCACTGCCGAGACGGTGTCTCCACTTCACCAATTCAGCTGCTGCAGAGACTTCACCTTCATCCGTGCGCTTTGTTAATGAAGAGGCGTGTCGTAAATGACCGGTGTCTCCACCTCAGAGGGCGCCAGTGAAGGTGGCCCAAGGATAGCGGTAGCAGCATACGTGATACTCAGTGCCATGACTGAACACCGGCCCAATAAAAAAAATAACTCCGGCCCAAACGTCAGACTGGGCCTGCGTAATATTAAAAGAATTTTCTTGTAATACTATGACTTTTTTCTCATTAAATTACGACTTTATTCTCGTAATATTATGGCTTTTTCTCAGTTACGATTTTATTCTCGTAATATTACGACTTCATTCTCGTAATAGTATGACTTTTTCTTGGGACAACTTTATTCTCGTAAAAAGTTTTATGATTATGATTTTATTCTTAAAATCTCTGAATTTTTTTTCTTCATTATGGCCCTAAGACTCCATCGTAAAATGCTTATTCACATGCAGACTAAGTTTTTACAAAATGTAGTGGTTCAATATCTGGGATGATTAACTCTGAAACCAAATTAGAGGACACATACATAGCTACACCACCTCCCCTTGCACCTCTGTCAACTCGTTATAAGGCAATATCTGTGAGTTTAATTGCATTATTAGATATTTTGTTAGTAACTTTCTGATTAGGTAATGACACTAGGTTTATAGTGATCAACCCATACTTGAAGCAAATCAATTTTTGGTAGAAGATTCAGATGATAATATATAATGTAAAATATACTTTTACAGTTCTAATATCATATCCTTATTGAAAGCATTGGGGAGAAAGTTCTGTGATCTGAATTTTATGCAGTGCATTCACATATCCAACATATGTTTAATCTGATGAATGCAGGAACTTGGTCATATCATGGTCTGGGTGTCCCCATGCAGATTTAATTACATTTTGGAAGTTTATAGTTTCAATAAAACAATAGTCTTTCATTCTTACTTTTCACGTGTTTACTATAATATTACTTATAAAAACATTTACATGGTATCAGCCCAAAAAGTTATTGCTACAACAGTAGAATAATCTAAATAGTATTATAATATTTCTTTGTA
Source organism: Epinephelus awoara (assembly GCA_035609425.1). NCBI lineage: Eukaryota > Metazoa > Chordata > Actinopteri > Perciformes > Serranidae > Epinephelus > Epinephelus awoara. The sequence continues at coordinate 40,698,890 of CM069302.1, read as the reverse complement.
GTGTATCTGGGTCTCAAATGTGAGTTTATAATGAATTTACTATGCATAATTATCATAATGTTCACATCACACCAGTGCTGTAACATCCATTTTCAACAGCTTATCCGAGGCGGGGTCAGGGGGCGGACAGCTGGGCAAAGTAACCCAGATGTCTTTCTCCCCAGTAACACTTTCCAGTGCCCCCTTGAGGGATTCCAAGATGTTCTCAGGCCAGACGAGATATATAATCCCTCCAGCATGTTCTGGGTCTGCTCCATGTCCTTCCACCAGTTGGACGTGCCTGGAACATCTCTAACAGGGGGTGCCCAGGAGAATGCCCGAACTACCTCAACTGGCTGCTGTCGACGTGAAGGAGCAGCGGCCCTGCTCCGAGCTCCCTCAAGATGTCCGAGCTTCTTACCTTATCTCTAAGGCTGAGCCTAGCCATCCTCATTTTGGCTGCATGTATCAGCAGTTTCAGTCATTCGGTCACTCCCCCACCTCATGACCATAAGTGAGGGTTGGGACGTAGATGAACCAGTAAATCTAAAGCTTTGCCTTCTGGCTCAGTTCCCTCTTCACCACGACAATCCTGCGCAGTGCCCACATCACTGCAGATGCCACACCAAACTGCCAATCCACCTCATGCTGAATTCTACCCTCACTTGTGAGCAAAACCCTGAGATACTTGAACTCCGCTTAAGGCAGTAACTCATCCCCAACCAAGGGGGGGCAAGTCATCATTCCTGACAGAGAACCATGGCCACTGACTTGGAGGTGTTAACTCTCATCTGGACTGCTTCACACTCTGCTGGCCAAGAGCACGCTGGAGGTCACGGTGTGATGAAGCCAACAGAACCATATCATCTGCAAAAAGCAGAAATGCAATTCTAAGGTCACCAAACTGGACCTCTTTTCCCCCCGGCTATGCCTTGAAATCCTTATCTCAAGTCAGGACAATGTAATGTGAGTATATCATTGTGTGTTTTAAATCCATTTCAAAAATAATGCTCAGTACTTGAAAGCTGTGTATGTAATACTATTTATAGTCTAAATGTAGAGTTATGATGACATTAAATAAATAAATAAAGTGATAATGACAATCTATTTTTTATCCATTTTTGACATATTTTGGGTTTTCCCTTTGGAGTTCAAATAGATGATAACAAGCACTTGTTTGAATGAGTTGCCTGTTTCTTTGCTCCAATGATAAATGCCAAACCTTGGATGAAGTACCTGGAAAAGCAAGCCACTGCTCAATCCCCAGAAGCCCCTGGCTCATTCTGTGGCACTTTGTACACACACACACACACACACACACACACACACACACACACACACATATATATATATATATATATATGCAGTATGTATATATATATATATATATATATATATATATATATATATATATATTTCTGCCTTTAATCGTAGGTCACTGTTTATGTTGTTAGGTAGGACTTAACTAACGTTTTTTCTAGCTAGGAAAGGTTGCAATGAGAGAATGAGAGAAGCTAGCTGTTGTGTCATGTGCATGTGTTAATATTAAAGCAGCTGTGCGGAACTTTTCGTTTTCGTTGATTATAGCGCCCCTTTGGTTGAAGCGGTATGACACCCACAGCCTGGTGTCGTAAAGCCGGAAATCAGGTCAGTCCAAGTAAAGAGTGAAATTACAGCAAAATTACTCAGTAAATTCTCCTGTCGTGTTTCTGTTCTGATCTAATCTAAGCTGTTGCGTATTTTGAGCTACTAAGGCTACCGTAGTAGTGTGAGCCTCAAGTTATTCTGGGTAATGTAGTAACCGTTGTGCCACTGGAAACAATGAGAAACAGCCGTGTACTCGGTGTAAGGAGGAATAAACAGTTAACAAGTCATCTGCTGAGTCCGCATTATTATGTGAAAAGAATACTCCGACGATTTTGGAGTTATGCCCTTTCTCTATCATTTTAATATTGAGACAGCGGTTAGCATGGCACTGTCAGTACATCTTGCGCGGAGGGATACACCGGTGAGCAACAGCTGCAGCTGGCTCTGGGACAGGTACGCTAGGTCACTCGGTAAATGGAAAACAAAGAGACGGCACGGACGATATTACTCACCCGACTGAAAGCTGTCCATCAGCTCCTGCAGGCCTGGAGCGTTTTTTCTAGTTCATTTAGCAACATGAAAAAAAGTTTCAATCACGCCAGGATTAGTGATTGCTGCAAAAATTTCACTCCTTGTGATGCACTCTCTGCGGCGGTTTTCCTCCTGGTGATATATCTCCCCAACGATGGCAGCACATGATGTGCAGGAAATAGTAGCGGAGGATTCAGCCTCTCTCATCTCTGCTCAGCATTCAACACATGGAGTTCCTCATCTGTATGCTCCGGCTCAAACAGGTATGGCTCTGGATCTGTGTCCGCTACAAGAAACTCTTCAAAATCGTGTTCAAAGTCGTCCATTGCAGCTGCTATAGTCCGGAGATATCGCTAGGCTAAATAAACAGCTGAGTTTTGTTTACAAGCTACATCTGTGCCTGCTCACCGGTGTATCCCTCCACGGATCACAGCGCAGGACGTACTGACCCTCTATAAGCACAATGCTAAACACTGAGACCCAGCCACTGGACGTACAGACACAAAAAAGATATCGATCATGTTGTTTCAATATGAAAATGATACTAAATAATAATAATAATAATAATAATAAGTACTAAAAAAGCCCACCCTGGATCCAGAGGTGTTAGCCAACTGTAGACCAATATCTAATCTTACCTTTATGTCAAAGATCCTTGAGAAAGTAGTCGCAGACCAGCTGTGTGATTTTCTCCAGGATAATAATTTATTTGAGGAATTACAGTCAGGATTTAGAGCGCATCATAGCACTGAGACAGCTCTAGTGAAAATTACAAATGACCTTCTGATTGCTTCAGACAAAGGACTCGTCTCTGTACTTGTTTTATTAGATCTTAGTGCAGCGTTTGACACTGTTGACCATGAAATTCTGTTACAGAGACTGGAACACTTAATTGGCCTAAAAGGTTCTGCACTAAGCTGGTTTAAATCTTATTTATCTGATCGTTTTCAATTTGTTGACGTTCATAATGAATCATCCGTACGTACTAAAGTTTGTTTTGGAGTTCCGCAAGGTTCTGTGCTTGGACCAGTCCTATTTATTCTATATATGCTTCCTTTAGGTAACATCATTAGAAATCACTCTATAAATTTCCATTGTTATGCAGATGATACACAGTTGTATTTATCGATGAAGCCAGAAGAAAGGGATCAATTAACTAAACTTCATAATTGTCTTAAAGACATAAAAACCTGGATGAGCACCAATTTCCTGATGTTAAATTCAAACAAAACTGAAGTTATTGTTCTTGGCCCCAAACAACTCAGAGACTCTTTATCTGATGACATAGTTTCTCTCGATGGCATTGCTCTGGCCTCAACCACTACCGTAAGAAACCTCGGAGTAACATTTGATCAAGATCTGTCTTTCAATTCTCATTTAAAACAAACCTCACGGATTGCATTTTTTCATCCGCGTAATATTGCAAAAATTAGGCCTATCTTGACCCAAAAAGATGCAGAAAAATTGGTCCACGCTTTTGTTACCTCGAGGCTGGATTACTGTAACTCTCTACTATCAGGTAGCTCTAGTAAATCATTAAAAACTCTTCAGCTAATTCAGAATGCAGCAGCATGTGTACTAACAGGAACTAAGAAACGTGATCATATTTCTCCTGTTTTAGCTTCTCTGCACTGGCTCCCTGTAAAATCCAGAATTGAATTTAAAATCCTACTGTTAACTTATAAAGCTCTAAATGGTCAAGCTCCATCATATCTTAGAGAGCTCATAGTGCCTTATTATCCCACCAGAACTCTGCGCTCAGAGAACGCAGGGTTACTCGTGGTCCCTAAAGTCTCCAAAAGTAGATCAGGAGCCAGAGCCTTCAGCTATCAGGCTCCTCTCCTGTGGAATCATCTTCCTGTTACGGTCCGGGAGGCAGACACCGTCTCCACATTTAAGGCTAGACTTAAGACTTTCCTCTTTGATAAAGCTTATAGTTAGGGCTGGCTCGGGCTTGCCTTGTACCAGCCCCTAGTTAGGCTGACTTAGGCCTAGTCAACCGGAGGACCACCTTTAATGCACCGGGCACCTTCTCTCTCTCTCTCGCTCTTGCTCTCTCTCTCTCTCTCTCTCTCTCTCTCTCTCTCTCTCTCGTATCCTATTATTGTATCTTGTTTACTCGGCCATTCTGGATGTCACTAACTCGGTTTCTTCTCCGGAGCCTTTGTGCTCCACTGTCTCTCAGGTTAACTCGTATTGCAGCGGTGCCTGGATAGTGTGACGTGTGTGGTTGTGCTGCTGCCATGGTCCTGCCAGATGCCTGCTGCTGCTGCTGCTGCTGCCATCATTAATCATTAGTCATACTTCTACTGGTATTATAGACATATGATATTATCATACATGTAGACTGCCTGATACTAATATATACTTTCAACATATTGTACCACAGTAGCCAGAACTATAACGACAGTATTATTACTTTCATGAATGTTGTTGTAAGCTACTGTCATTACCGAGGATGTCATACAGATTACTGTATTGTGTCATACAGATTACTGTTAATTTGTTATGCTGATCTGTTCTGTACGACATCTACTGCACGTCTGTCCGTCCTGGAAGAGGGATCCCTCCTCAGTTGCTCTTCCTGAGGTTTCTACCATTTTTTCCCCCGGTAAAGGGTTTTTTTTGGGGAGTTTTTCCTTATCCGCTGTGAGGGTCTAAAGGACAGAGGGATGTCGTATGCTGTAAAGCCCTGTGAGGCAAATTGTATTTGTGATATTGGGCTTTATAAATAAAATTGATTGATTGATTGATTGAGAGAAAGGGCATAACTCCCAAATCGTCTGAGTATTCTTTTATGTGAAGATACACAGTGAAGACATAACATAATCCTAACACAGCAAAGCTGTTACCTGCAGCCTTCGCTTGCAAAGCTAACGCTACTAACGTTAGGTCAGTCCAAGTAACATGCTAACGTTACACACAAGTTAGTAGTAAAGTAAGACCTGTTCATAAATGTTCTGGTGTAGCTCTGAATTTCTTATAAACTGAGGACAACTGCCTGCTGTATATTTGTGTTCATGGTCACAGTCGCAGATAATTTTACATGATGCTCCTTCGTTATCCGCCATGACATCAAAAGTACAACCAAGTCCTCATAGATACGAAGGGGTACGAACTAGGGACAGTTTTATTAAAGGTAAAAAGTTCCACACAGCTGCTTTAAAGCCAAGGTGCTACTGACTAGCTGACTGGATGCCTATTATAACTCCTATTGTGTGTGTGTGTGTGTGTGTGTGTGTGTGTGCATACATTGTACCATAGGCAGGGTTGCCTCTCTTATAATTCTATTATTATTATTATTTTGTAGATTTCAAGCACTTTTCTTTTTTGAAGTGTATTTTTATTAATGTATTTGTATTATATAATACAGACAAGAAGGAAAAAGGCAGAGACAAACATTGAAGTCAATTACTGTTAATGTGTTAATGTTACATGTATTGCATTGCATTTCAAATAAAAGTCCAAAAAATGAGTCCAAGGTCTATTTTTGGTATTTTTAGTACTCACTATATGGGGCGGGCTATATGTGTATGCTGAGGAGCTGCTGTATCAAAATGAGTTGTCTTCAAGTTCAAGTTCAAGTTCAAGTTTATTTGTCGTATGCATAAATACACAGCGTATAAATACAACGAAATTCATTGCGCTCTGAGCACCCTCAGCCTTATCACACTTACGGACATACACTTCGTGTGAAACGCAAAACAAGACGAGTGAAAACGAAAACAAGAAAACGAAAAAAGTGCTTCTTCCCCCAGAAATTAGGGTTACGAAATGTTTCTTTTATGATTCCAATCCATTCCTCTTTTGTTGTGGCTCAGCATTTAAATAACCTTTATCAGATTTGATGGTTTAGTCACAGACTTTCCCAAAAAGTGTTGTGCTTTTCTTTCACAAATGTGGAAATGAAATTGCGTTAAAATGTACAAAACTGGAACCATATCAGTCAAAGAGTGGAGGAACATGAAAGGAGCATCATGCACAGAGGTTGTGCTGAGGCATATTTTTGAGGGCATCTAAATCAGATATAGCCAGCCTGCTACATGGTTCCCAAATTGTGGCTCAAAGAGATCAAATGAGGAAGAGACGGCAGGTGTTAGAACGTGTCGTAGATGTGGTGAAGTTCATAGGGAAGAGAGGACTGAGCTACAGAGGAAAGCAATCTGAGGCAGCGTACACTCTAGATGACAACAACATTGATCACGGCAACTTTCTAGAGCTCATCATTCTTCTTGGGAAATATGATGTATGTCTGAAGGAACATCTCACCGAATGCATAGCAAAAAGTAAAAAGATGCACCAGTCACAGCACGCTAGACGTTGCGGTGCTGCTGTAACATTTTTATCCAAAACCACGGTGAACACTGTCATTTGTACAGTGCAGCAGCTAATGCAGGAGACCATTGCAAAAGAGGTTGCTGAAAGTGGGACTGTCCAGATCGATACAACCCAGGACATCTTGTCCAATGAACGATGCTCTGTAATATTGAGCTATGTTACAGATGCTATTCAGGAAAGGCTTCTTGCAATGGTCAAGTGTGAGGCATCCACTGGCCAATATTTTGTCCAGATGCTGACAGATGTGATGGACCGTTTTAACCTACCTAGTTCTGGCTGACACAACTGAAGTGGCCATATCCAGTGGGTCCCTCTTCTCCCTCATGAATGATATTGCTGTGTTCATTCATGAATCCTATCAAAGGATGAATGTGTGGGAGCAAAGAAGCCAAGACACTCGACACAGACGTCTCTCCACTATCGGAGAGACAAGGTGGTGGGCCAAAGATGTAGCCTTGAAGAGGATCTTTGGGTCATTTGGAAAACCAGCAAGTTTGTACCAACTCAAGATATCATGAAGAACATGGCAAGATATTTTAAGACAGTTAAGCAAGCTGCTGATACCTTTGTCCAGTGGGCAAATGCACAACTCATGATGGAGGAGGACTGTGAACTTGAGTTGGAGGCAGCACTTCCACAGAAAAGGAAGAGGAAAAGGAAAATGATGACTGGTGAAATGGCAAGTGATGAGAGTCTCACAGATGCAAACAGTGCCTATAAAGTGGAGGTCCATAACCAGATTATGGGTACCATCACAGAGAGCCTCCACAGACCTTTTCTAACTCACGGAACACTCTATGCCGACTTGGCTCTTCTCGATCCGAGAAACTTTGCTGAAGTGTCTTCATCAGATGCTCTGCCTGATTCAACATTCCAAGAACTTAGCAAATGCTTGCTCAGGTTTGACAGCAGAGCAACAGCTCAATTTGCAGTCGGAGTAGAAGTGTCTGGCAGCCCAGTGGCCACGGCTTAAAATGTCTGCACTTGAAGAGCATAAAGTCAGGATGGTAGGGGATGGCTCTGATGATGATGAGGAAGACACAGGTGTCCTAAACAAACAGTGCAAGTCTTGTAAGGAATGCCCAATCTGTTGCTACCAACTTCTGAAACGCTACAACCTCTTCACAGATGCCTATCACCTCATTGGCTTAGGATACAAGTTCCTCCTGCCTGTGACACAGGTAGCCTGTGAGAGAAGTTTCTCTGTTCTCAAACACATTAAGAGTTGATTAAGGAGCACACAGTCACAAGAACACCTGGAAGCATTCATGCTTATGACCACAGAGAAAGACATCCTCATGTCCCTTGACAATGACTTGGTCATAGACAGAAAAAAGCGACCTATTGAAGAAACTTCTTCTCCCCCAACCCTGAGTTGGCAAAATGCCATAGATCATTGCTGGCTTAGTTTTGTTTCAGGCAGTCACCTGCATTGTATTATTCAGCAGAGAGACATCTGGAGTGTGTTGTTTATTTCTCAGTGAGTATTCAAGTTAAACTGTATAATTACAGCCTCTTTACTTGTGATTTATCATAACTCATACCATGTCTTGTTGTGTGTTTCAGGCAGTCACCTGCATTGTATTCTTCAGCAGAGAGACATCTGGAGTGTGTTGTTTATTTCTCAGTGAGTATTCTACACTATGCTCTTAACACAACACCTACTCAACATCGGTGCTATTGCTATAATTTGAAAGGTACAGTACCCCGTGTCTGGGGCTGATGAGTTTCCGCGCACCGGTTGTTGTGGGCTAGGCCGAGTCAAAGTCCAGGGCTGTTTTTTAGTCCCAGTCTGCCCCCGCTGGCCGGGCAGCTCTCTGGGTGCTCAGCACCCCTAAACCTCTGATCCTAGAATCGCCCCTGGTGCCCGGTGTATAATAGGGGGTCCTCCGGCAGACTAGGCCTAAGTCAGCCTAACTAGGGGCTGGTACAAGGCAAGCCTGAGCCGGCCCTAACTACAAGCTTTATCAAAGAGGAAAGTCTTAAGTCTAGTCTTCAATGTGGAGACGGCAACAGGAAGATGATTCTACAGGAGAGGAGCCTGATAGCTGAAGGCTCTGGCTCCTGATCTACTTTTGGAGACTTTAGGGACCACGAGTAACAGTAGGATTTTAATTCAATTCTGGATTTTACAGGGAGCCAGTGCAGAGGAGCTAAAACAGGAGAAATATGATCTTGTTTCTTAGTTCCTGTTAGTACACGTGCTGCTGCATTCTGAATTAGCTGGAGAGTTTTTAAGGACTTACTAGAGCTACCTGATAATAGAGAGTTACAGTAATCCAGCCTTGAGGTAACAAAAGCGTGGACCAATTTTTCTGCATCTTTTCGGGTCAGGATAGGCCTAATGTTCGCAATATTACGCAGATGAAAAAATGCAGTCTGTGAGGTTTGTTTTAAATGAGAATTGAAAGACAGATCTTGATCAAATGTTACTCTGAGGTTTCTTACGGTAGTGCTTGAGGCCAGAGCAATGCCATCTAGAGAAACACTGTCATCAGATAAAGAGTCTCTGAGTTGTTTGGGGCCAAGAACAATAACTTCAGTTTTGTCTGAATTTAACATCAGGAAATTGGAGCTCATCCAGGTTCTTATGTCTTTAAGGCAATTATGAAGTTTAGTTAAAGGTTGATTATGTAGAATAATTATTAAAAGCTATAATTTAAAAAAAAAAATAATACATCCACGGTGCGTTTAGAGGGGTGCAGAATAAAAGTATAGCATTTCCTTGAAAAATTATATTTTGTCTGAATTAAATAATTTTATAAATTTTGACGGGTTCGACAATGACGTCATGTTTACATAGTACCAGCCAATAGCGGCCGGGCATTGCCGGTTGCCAAGTACGGTCTCTATGCTTGGCATGATGGAGTCTATGTCCAGCAGCTGCTGTAGAGCCCCGGCAAAAGAGTGACCGGAGAAGGGCAAAGACGAGAGTTAATATTGGCGAAGCATTTGCTCGATGGACTCAAATAAAGGATTCCCATGGCATAAGAACGCACGCAGAAATGGCTACTTTTCTCCTTGATCGGTAAGCTAACTCACTTGCTAACTTAGCTAATGTTACCTGTCGGCACTGATGGTCAATTTACTTTTTCAAGATAGATTTACCGCAAGCAGGCTGTGATACTGCTTTATAAACCGTGATTATGTGAGACTGTCTCATGACAATCAGGTATGAGCAGTGCGATGTCAGTGGTAAACAACAGACGTGTAGATCAACAACAGAAAACATGGAGTGCAGGAGAGAACAGGACCATGCAGCGTTTAATGCTTGGAAGTACTGACATTACTTTGATTTTGACTCGGTAAAAAGTGACACAAACATTAGCGTCTGCAGTGCGCTCTGCGTGGAAAGAAAAGGTTAATCTCATTGAGAAACCCCCGGATCCCCCCACTGACATGACCGCTTTGGCTAACACACCGGGCAAACCTTCGATATTATATATACTTGTGTGTATGTATGTATATATACACATATATATACACACACATAGACCTATCACATTTTTCACCGTGATCACATTTCACCGTTTACACTAATCTGATGTTTGTAAAGTCTATAAACACGACTGAACAAACATTATTATTTCTGTGTTCACATTTTTGTAATTATGGTTATCTATTAGGTCTGATGTCATCCTTTCCTTGGTTATCAGAGATTAGCTGGGCTAAACGGTAGCTGTTAGCAGTGTTTGTAATAGGTAACTCAGTAACTCTAAACAGACCATGAAAAAAAATTCCAGCGGATCGCCAACCCGATGTGGCCCGCAGCGGATCGGCGGCTTGAGCCCACTTCATGCAGTCACTGATGCCTTCTAGACATCGTGATTTCCCAAAACTGAATAAATACCACCCATAACATCATATATATATATATATATATATATATATAGACCTATAGCTAGGCTAATGTTAAATACTGTTGTAAAATGAATTGATTAGTCGAAATTAGTCATAACCCTGTATGATTCATCACTTGACATGGTGCAGGCTGATGGCTTCACACACTTGGCATCGAACCTGGCAACCCGACTGCTGGAATTATTTTTTGTAGTTGCGACTACGATCTAGACACACTAGATGGCGGTATTCTGCTCATTCTATATAATCAACCTTTAATTGATTACTTTCTTCTGGCCTCATAGATAAATACAACTGTGTATCATCCGCATAACAATGGAAATTTAGTGATTTCTAATGATGTTACCTAAAGGAAGCATATATAGAGTAAATAGGATTGGTCCGAGCACAGAACCTTGCAGAACTCCAAAACAAACTTTAGTACATAAGGATGATTCATCATGAACGTGAACAAATTGAGAACAATCAGATAAATAAGATTTAAACCAGCTTAGTGCAGAACCTTTTAGGCCAATTAAGTGTTCCAGTCTCTGTAGCAGAATTTGATGGTCAATTGTGTCAAATACCGCACTAAGATCTAATAAAACAAGTACAGAGACGAGTCCTTTGTCTGAAGCAATCAGAAGGTTGTCGAAGCAAAAAGTCAAGGTCTAGAGTCGTGCCAGAAAGCTCGTGACCTCGCTCCTTACTTCCCGAACAAACTTTCTTTGTCTTCCATTAGATATCAAAAACTCAAATACTCAATACTCATTCCAATCACGCAGACCTGCCATCTGACATAACACCCCTGCCTCTACAGGCTTAAAAGAGTGTAGGTGAGATAGGCAGCGGTATCCACAGATATGCTTTTATCTATATTTATCTCTTTTTTTTGTCTTTTTCTTCACGTGATGTATTTTCTCTTTACTGTCTCTAACACACAAACAATCTTTTGCCTCCTTGGTTACTCTAGCTCACTCCCCCACATTCCACACACACACATACACACACTCACTCCCACATTCGCTCTACATGTTTATCTCTCTAACTTCCACACACAGACACACACACACACCAAGGTCACACTGTGTTGCATTAGATTCAGTTGTCTCCAGCAATATATCAGCTATGTTCTAATGTTGTGTTATTAGTTAGTAATTATTACATCACATTTTAGGTTCTTTAGGAGAGGAATTTGTCAAATACCTCCAATCCAGGCGGCTCCCAACTGCACCCCAGACGCACCTGGTTTAGGCAAGCTTATCTGGTGGCCACCTGTACGTCTGATGTGCAGCCCAGTGCCCCCGATCTTAGGATTCGACCTTCTCGCCCTCCTACGCTGGGCTCGCCAAAAATGTCGAAGCAAAAAGTCAAGGTCTAGAGCCATGCCAGAAAGCTTGCAACCTCGCTCCTTACTTCCTGAACAAACTTTCTTTGTCTTCCATTAGATATCAAAAACTCAAATACTCAGAGGTCAAAAAATCACTGGAGACATGTAGAATCAGATGCAACTGAGTTTAATGTGCTCGCAGGCAACAAACACATCACAACTCAATGAGTCAAGCTCTGGCGCAAGACTGGAATTTCTTTGTTTGTGCTCGCTCTTTTATCGTGGAATTTCTGCTGAGTCGTCTCTTTTCCTTAACCTTTTCCACTTGGCGCTGATCATAAAGGTGTCACATTTCTGCTGAGATTACACTTTTTTCTGCTGAGTTTACACTTTTCTTAGTCCTTTCCACCATATCGGTGTCACATTTCTGCTGAGTTTACACTTTTTTAGTCCTTCCCCCTCTAGGGTCATATCAGGACAAACTGCAATTCCCCTAACTTTCCACCAGTGTTTTCTGAGCCCATCCTCATGCTATGTTTAGAAATGATTCACAGTGAGTCCTAGGTACTTATCCACCACAATGCCTCTGAGTGCTCAATGAGAGTGTGTGTGTGAAGCCCACTAATGTGTGTTCACATTTGTGTATATTGGTTTAATATTAGTTGTCTAAAACAAGCCTTATTTATTAATTGTACATTATAAATTCATTTTTTTTTTATTTTTTATTAAAAATGCTTATTTCTATCACAAGTAACAAATTAGGAAAGCCAGATGCAGCATAGATAATTGCCACGTTCCTGCCAGAAGGAGGCACTGTGAGCCTGTGGTTTGCCTGCATCTCGCTGTCTTCCCTCATAACTGAGGAAGATTCAGCAAAGACAAGCCACGTCTCCCGTGTCATCCTTTGTTTTCTTTTGTTTCAGGTATGTGGTACATGAAAACGTAACGAAAGTAGCTGTAACTGGTGGATAAATGTTTGAGGATAATTTTGCATTAGGCACGGGTTTGTTTGTAAGCCATGAGGTAGTAATTGAGTGTTTTCGGACTCGACGCCCGCCGAGGAAGTGGTGGTGGCGGTGCCATGTTCTGTTGTTGCTAGCAAGTAGCTAGATGTGGAGGGCTAGTGTGGGCTGCACAACTATTTCTTTTGGTTTAATACATACCATGGTAAACTCATTGATTTATTTTATTATGTTTAAAGGTTCATGTTGTGTGGAAGTGGTTTGAGAACTGGTTGATGGGAAATATTGAAAATCCATATGTCAAAAGTAATTGAGTAAAAAGTATACAAATTCATTAGAAATATGTTTGTTAAAAAGTTAATATGTATGGATTGATACAGTAGTTAAAAAGAAGGTTAAAAGCTCATGTCTATTCACATGCTACTGTGTAACATGTAAGTCCAGGAAATACTACAGTATTCTCTTTAAGGTACATTTAAAGTGCAATTATGACCAGTGTTTAGCTGGGACATGGAAAGGTGACATGAAGATGATATTGTGACGAAAGGTGGTTATTTTTGGTTTGATAGTGTGTTCTGCGGAAAATGTGTGTTTTATGAACACTGAAATATGTCTGGAAAGACAATACATATACAGTATGATGCTGAGTGAATATTAAAATGGACAATGTTAACAGAACAGTGAATGACATGTGACGTAAATAAATATAACTGAGGAAGATTCAGCAAAGACAAGCCACGTCTCCCGTGTCATCCTTTGTTTTCTTTTGTTTCAGTTATTCATACAACTGTATACTGGTGCTGCGACCCGGTACCTGTAACATGTGCGTCATAAGAATACATGAAATATTAAACCAGTGTGTAATTTGTCAGTTGCACAGAGTACATTGCTTCAACACGTATCTTTAAAGGTCAGCTTAAAGGTACAGTACAAACACTACAGTAAATATTACACTACAAGGTCATTTGTAATTTTAACTAGTGCTGTCTCAGTGCTATGATGCACTCTAAATCCTGACTGACATTCCTCAAATAAATTATTATCATGGAGAAAATCACACAGCTGGTCTGCAACTACTTTCTCAAGGATCTCTGAAAGAAAGGGAAGATTAGATATTGGTCTATAGTTAGCTAACACCTCTGGATCCAGGGTGGGCTTTTTTAGGAGAGGTTTAAATACAGCTACCTTAAAAGACTTTGGTACATTGCCTGTTAATAAGGATATATTGATCATGTCTAATATATGAGTGTTAACCAAATGTAAGACCTCCTTAAGTAGCCTAGTTGGGATGGGGTCTAAGAGACACGTTGATGATTTAGATGAAGAAATCACTGCAGTCAATTCTTGAAGAGAAATTGGGGAGAAGCAATCTAAATATATGTTAGCTGTTACAGCTGTGTTTGAGGTTAGATACTATCTGAGGACAGGAGGTCATGAATTTTGCCTCTAATAGTTAGAATTTTGTCATTAAAGAAGCTAATAAAATCATTACTGCTAGAACAAATTTACCATCCGTGAACATTTAACAATGAAAGATAAAACAACACATATCACAGTTTGTGCTTTCTGGTGTATGATTTTCTGACATTTGTTATTATGACACTGAAAAACACATTCACCAAACTGTCCTATTAGATTTATTATGTGCTATGTTACTGAAAAATGCATTTAGTATTGCTGAATCACAGTGGTTTAAAAAAAAAAAAAAAAGTCAATGTAATGGAAAACTATCATCAGAAATTACAAAGGCATCAAACACTTTTTTTCAATTGTAATTTTCTTTAATGTGGAATAAGACTAATGTTAATAAGCTGTACCACGTTGACATCTTAAAGGTCTCAATCAAATAAAAAAAACATCAGTCAATCAATCAATCAATCAATCAATCAATCAATCAATTTTATTTATAAAGCCCGACATCACAAATCACAATTTGCCTCACAGGGCTTTACAGCATACGACATCCCTCTGTCCTTAGGACCCTTGCAGCGGATAAGGAAAAACTCCCCAAAAACCCACTTTAACAGGGGAAAAAAACGGTAGAAACCTCAGGAAGAGCAACTGAGGAGGGATCCCTCTTCCAGGACGGACAGACGTGCAATAGATGTCGTACAGAACAGATCAGCATAATAAATTAACAGTAATCTGTATGACACAATGAGACAGAAAGAGAGAGACAGAGACAGAGAGAGATGCAGGACAGATGGTAACAGTAGCTTACAACAACATTAAGGAAATTAATAATATTATAATTACAGTTCTGGCTACTGTGGTACAATATGTTGAAAGTATATATTAATATCTGATAGTATACATATGTGACAATAATCATATGTGTATAATAACAGTAGAAGTATGACTAATGATGCAGCAGCAGCAGGAGGCATCTGGCAGGACCACGGCAGCAGCACAACCACACACGTCACACTATCCAAGCACCGTTGCAATACAAGTTAACCTGAGAGACAGTGGAGCACAAAGGCTCCGGAGAAGAAGCTGAGTTAGTGACATGCAAGGACATACGATATGAATTACTAAACACAACTGCTTTGAAATTAAAATCTAATTGTCAAATCTTCATTACATACAACAGAGTTTGTATGCCTGAATACTCGGTACACATCTATTACAGGTGTCACATTTTGCTTCTGGGTGTACTTCTGGTTTGGCCTTTTGCAGGTGTTTCCTAATGAAGACCCTTTGGATGTCAAAATCTTCACCTGTGCAGGTGGTGACTGTGCTATAGTTGATCCAGCACTTGATTCCCATTTAATGTTTTAAAAATTCAGTTTAAAAAAAAAAAAATGTAAAAAGTAAGTTCTTCCATCACCTATTTTACAACTGCAGAAATTAAGTCAAATATAAGAAACTGAATTTCTGAATACTAAGGACAGAGAATAACAAACAGACTGGTAAAACTTGTTCTGTCCTTTTGTCAGAGGAAGCTAAACTTGATGTGTTTTTCTGGCATCATAACCACAACCCATTTGAGAACTCAGGATGTTGTCCATGCAGTCTCTTTTCTCCACAGTCCAGCTAAATGACACCAAATACACCACTCTATACATGAGATCCTCCCTCTGTTGGCACCAGTCATTCAAGTTTCACAGTGTGGATACTTTTCAAATTACAGTAAAAGACAAACACTACTGTGACACCGCCACAAAGGTGAGGGGAGAGTCATGCTAGATCAGATTGCTAGAGGGTTTAAAAAAAAAACAGATCAGCCTTGTAATATAATCTGTTGGGTGTTTTCCGTGACTCCCTCTCACCCCTGCTCTAATCTTGTTCCTCCTGGGAGTTAACTTTTTTCAGGTGCGTTGCACTCAGGTGAAGGGGCGTGGAAGGAAGGAGATAAAAGAGCAGGGAATTGTTTGAGGAGGGTTCTTCTTTTTTTGATTTTGTGTGGGAAGGAGGAAGGGGAACAGAGGTGCGGTGGTGACAGCCTGCCTTGGATGAAATTTTCTACGTCCCATGTTTTTGGTGTTTCCTCAAGAAGTTTTCTGTGGAGGACCAGGAAGAAACAGACCCAACCTACAAGTAGGACCAGATTGTTTTTGTTTATTCCACCCCGGTGAGTGTGATCCCTCTTTTTCCTCTACATTTTTCATTTTTGGCAATGCATTGTTTTTTCCTGGAGCCTGTTTTTTTGTTTTTAAGCATCGGACAATGGACTTTCCTTTTGCACTGGGATTATATTTACTTGGATGAGGACAATTATTATAAGAGGGGACATTCTGCCGAATACCTTCTTTTTTTCCCCAGCCTTTTTATTTGTGTATTTTCATTTGAGGTGGGGCGCATGATAGAAATAAATCACCCTTGAATATATTTAAGTTTTGTTGTCTATGTTTATCTGCTGGAGTCAGTAAGGGTCTAGGGTATGGCCCCTTATTTTGCCCCCCTCCACTAACCAAGGTCAAGCTTTAACTGTAGCATCCGAATTCAAATTATGACAAGGCTTTAAAGGTAAGCTGTGATTGTTATACTATATATACCAGCTTGACAATATAGGTTCATGAATGTCTGCTTCAGTTGAAGACTAACTACCTTGTGTGCACTTACAGTATTGCCACCTCAACTGACCCCTTTGGATGGGAAGCTCTACTCCGAGGCTTCTCGAGTTGAGAGGACACTGTTTTGTTTGTCACCGCTTTTCAATCTGAATCTTTGTCATTTTTTGTCAATTCTTGTGCCTTTTTGTGTCCTTTACTATCACTATGCTGAGCTACCGTGTGAGGATTACAAAGTTTTTACCGACCCGCTCGCCGATCTGCTGTGGCTGTTGTGGTTTATCAATCTGTTCCTCCACCAACAGCTGCTCCTCCATCGACAGCTGTCACCCGACTTGCCGTGGTGGTGGCTATCTTCACACTTGTGCTGGCTGCCGGGTGTCCAAAGGGACTGCTGCGTCTGCCATGGTATCTGGGTGATCCGGACCGCTGGGATTGCTGTGATTCAAGTGAAGTCCTTTGCCGCCCTCGGCTATATTCACCGGGGCTCCCGATGCAGCTTTCAGTGCCACTCTGCGGCTCTGAGCACTCTCCCCTCCATCTGGTCTGTCGCACCTGTGACGCGTCATCCAAGCACTGTTGCACCTGCTGTTTGTACACGGAACACAGCGAGGTCTCCACACCTCAGCATAGGAAACACCGCAGGATCTCCATATACCCAGCAGGCCAGAAGACACGGACCAGTTTACAGAGTGCGAGGAGTAGATTTCTCCCTATTAGGACCTGTACAGAGATTCACCTCCCCATGTAAGGTTGAACTGGAACTTTTAAATGTACAATCCATAAACAATAAAGCATCTTTCATTCAAGATCACATCGTGGAAAAGAAGCTACACTTGATGTGCCTGACAGAGACCTGGCACCAGCCAGGTGTACTTCTCTCTAAATGAAGCCTGCCCTCCTGGATATAACTTCTTAGAGAAAGCTCGCAGCTCTGGTCGATCTGCTCTGGCAGTCATATACCGGCAGGAATTAGAACCGCCCCCCCTCCCATTGCCTACACCAGTGGTCACCAACTTTTTTCAGTCCAAGATCCCTGACCTCGGCTTTGGTGAAAGGCAAGATCTACCTATTGAAGTGTTGATAGAAAAAGACAGCTAACACTGTGTACTTCCTACTTGAGGCCTTTATTTGCCTGTATTTGAATTACATGCACTTTTCTGCAACATTCAAATTGATGCAACCAAGAAAACACTAATTAATTGGCATATCAAACAACTGTTTTGCTTAAAGAATTGTACAAAATAACATTCACTTCAGAGTCATGTAGTTTCATAACACAAAAATAAAGGCATGTGGAATGTGTGAGGGAATTATTTTGTTCATACCAGCTAACAACAAATTGACATTCTTCACATTTTGACACTTGGACTTATTATTATTCATAGT
Source organism: Epinephelus awoara (assembly GCA_035609425.1). Taxonomy (NCBI): domain Eukaryota; kingdom Metazoa; phylum Chordata; class Actinopteri; order Perciformes; family Serranidae; genus Epinephelus; species Epinephelus awoara. Next base: position 40,680,921 of record CM069302.1, on the reverse strand, counting down.
TATCATTGACAAACATTTTTTATAAAGTGGAACTGTAATGTTTGCTTTCTCAGTCAGTGCTAAGCACAGTCACCTTATGCAGCATCACTTCTAGGTTTCATATGTAGCCTATCACCCTTCATTTTGACACTTGACTGACTTATTCTTACTTATTGCCATTTACAAATATAAGCATTTTATGAAGTAGATCTGGCTATTTTTTCTCAGTGCTAGGTGCAGTCATCTTATGCAGCATCACTTTTCACATCAGAAGGCAGTCATGTTAATCAATTTAATGTGATGGCTGTGACTGGATACTGTCTGTGAGTGCTTTGTAGTTTGGCTCATAGCTACAAACAGCCAGTCTGAGACAGTCTGTGAGGTGTCTGACAGTAAGGTGGCTCCTGTACTTTGATTTGATTATTTTCATCTGTGAAAATGCCATTTCACATAGGTACTTGGATCCAAAGTAGGCACTCACTCGTAGTGCACATGCAGTGAGGAGAGGAAACTTCTCTCTGCTGACCAGTCCCCAAAAGTCACTGTCCCTGGATCTGGCTTTCAGCTCGATGTCATTTTGTAAATCAACCATCTCCATGTCAACTCCACTTGGCAAAGTAAATACTTTCTGGAATTTGGCTGCTACCTGCTCTATATCAATGGGCACAAATACTTCATGATGTCTAACTCACCAAAACGCCAATTAAACTCTGTTGTCAGTTTGTCCAGGTGAGCGCAGTACTGCTAAGGGCGAAAAGCATCCTTGTCTTCCAAGGCCTGTACCATCTTCTCGAGGTTGGGAAAGTGTGTCAGCCTCCCGTTCGTGAGATGTGTCGTCCATACACCAAGTTTAGCCTTGAACACATTCACTGCACTTATTGTGGTGAAACGCGATCACAGGCTACTGTAGTCGTGTAAGTGTGACGTCAGGAGAGCTCTGGGTAGTTGTTGTGTGTACGTTGTTCAAATGTGCGCGGTCAATAAATGGCTACTGAATGCCGCAGCCAGCCAACTGAGTCCTCGTTTTCTACACATGAGAAAAAACACATGACATGGTGTCAGAAGTGGCTGTCAGGAAGCCTACTGAGTAAGAATGGCAAAGAAGTGCAGAAAGTGCAGTAAAGTCGGACATTTCGAAGCAGCCTGTAAAACCAAAATGTTGAAAGAAGTGACAGTGACCTCTGATGAGACAATGAACGGAGACGATGTGTTTTTTCTGGGAGCAGTAACTGAACCTGAGGCAGCCATCATTGAGCAGCCAGATTCAGAAGATGAGTGGCTCGTGGAGTTACCTGTTAACGGCTGTGCTGTTGAGTTTAAAATAGACACGGGTGCCGACATCACCGTAATGTCACAGACTACATTCAACAGACTGCCACTGAGCCCAAAATTAATCAAAGCACAGAAAACACAACTTGTCACCAGTCCTGGGGGTGAGTTGCAGTGCGTGGGCAAATTCCTGGCCACAACCCAGTTTAAAGGACTGAAATACAAGTACTGGGTCACCGTCATAAGAGGGCCGTATGCCCACAACCTACTAGGTGGGAGCGTTGCTAAGAGGATGGGGCTTGTCAAGCGCATCGACAGCATAGACACAGGCATGCTGGGGGATGTGTTTGGGGACATCGGTCTGCTTAAGTGTGAACCAGTGAAAATTGAACTGAAAGCAGACGCAGAGCCTTACATACTGACAACGCCACACAGCATCCCTTTCCCACTCCTGTCAAAAGTTGAGACTGAACTGAGGCGTATGCTGGACATGGGCATAATAGAAGAGGTCACCGAGCCCACCGATTGGTGTACCCCAATGGTTCCTGTGGAAAAGAGAAACAGGGAACAAGTGAGAGTATGTGTGGATCTGAAGCGCCTAAATAAAGCAGTGAAACGTGAGCATTTCATCTTACCTACACTGGAGGACATCGCTCCAAAGCTAGCTGGTGCAAAAGTGTTCTCCACACTGGAGACTTCATGCAGATTTTGGCAGATCCCTTTGGATGCCAGCAGTCAAAAGCTAACAACGTTCATAACACCCATTGGGAGGTTCTGTTTCCGACGTCTGCCATTTGGAATCACGTCCACTCTAGAGATTTTCCAAAGACAGATGTCCGCCTTGTTAAAGGGTCATGAAGGAGTTGTGGTGGTCATGGACGACATACTGGTCTTTGGAGCAACGAAGCAGGAGCACGATAGCCGTCTCAACGCTGTGCTGAGGACCATAAAAGACAGCGGCTTGAAGCTGAACAGAGCGAAGTGCCATTTCAGCAAGTCAGAGATACAGTACTTTGGCCACATCATCAGTGCTGAGGGCATGAGACCGGACCCGGCCAAAGTGAAAACCATCACAAACATGTCAAGTCCGACCAATGTGGAGGAACTATGTCAGGTCCTGGGTCTCATCAACTACATGGGGAGGTTCCTGCCAGGTCTCTCCACAACGCTGCATCCCATCACCAGTCTGCTGCGGAGAGAGAGTGAGTGGATATGGAGTGACGCGCAGGAGCAGGCGTTTTCAGCCGTCAAAGCTATGCTCGTGTCAGCACAATCATTGGCTTATTACGATGCCAACCGGAAAACCGGAGATACTCCCAAATCGAGAAAGAGTGTCTAGCAGGTGTGTGGGCGTGTGAGCGCTTCGCACACTACGTGCAGGGTATGGAAAGCTACAAACTGACCATAAACCACTTGTACCGCTCATAAACACGTACGACTTAGACAAAGCACCTCCTAGGTGCCAGAGACTCCTGATGAGGCTTCTGAGGTTTCACGTGGTCGCTGAACATGTCCCAGGCAAGCAACTGGTTGTTGCCGACGTTCTCTCCAGGAGCCCGCTAACTGACGTGTGTGACGAGAGCACAGAACACGTAGTACAAGCATACATTGAGTCCGTGGTATCAAATGCATCAGTCACGCCACAGAAACTCAGCAAAATCCGCGCAGCCACACAGCAGGACGAAGAGCTACAGAGCGTAGTAAGGTTCATCAGGAATGGATGGCCACACAAAACGACGCTGTCTCCATCTTTCCACGGATACTACGCTGCAAGAGCACATCTTTCAGAGATCAATGGCCTTGTGCTATACCAGGACCGGCTGGTCATTCCTGTAGCTCTAAGGGCTAACGTGCTGAAACAACTGCACCAAGGGCACCAAGGCCTAACACGGTGCCGCTTGCCCCAGAATGTCAATGTGGTGGCCATGCATCAGTGCTCAGATCACACAAAAAGTTTCAACATGCAGATTCTGCATTGCAAACAAACCTACCCAGAGACGTGAGCCTCTCCAAACCACACCTCTGCCACCGGGTCCCTGGCAGCGGATAGCTACGGACTTGTGTGAGTTTGGGAGGGAGCAATACCTCATTGTGACAGACTATTACTCGAGAGACATTGAAATCACCCACCTGTCGTCAACTGCGAGCTGTCAAGTCATTGACAGGCTCAAGAGCATGTTCGTGAGGTGGGGCATTCCGCTAGAGCTGGTGAGTGACAATGCCACACAGTTCTCATCTGCAGAGTTTCAGGACTTCAGCCGGGAGTATGGGTTTCTGCACACGACCTCTAGCCCACATTATCCCCAGGCTAACGGTGCTGCAGAGCGCACCATTCAGACAGCGAAACACGTCCTGAAACAGCCTGACCCACATCTCGCTCTCATGTGCTACAGAGCGACCCCCAGTGCTGCAACGAGGGCGAGCCCAGCCGTGCTCATGACTGGGAGGGAGATTCGAACTACTCTTCCTATGCTGGAGCACAAACTCCGTGCTACTCCCGTAGACAGACATCAAGTTCAGCAGAAAGACAGCCAGGCCAAGTCGGCTTATCTGTTTTTTCACGACCGTCGTCATTCTGCACGGCCACTTCCTGTTCTACAACCCGGGCAGGACGTCAGAGTGAAATTTGATGGGGAGAAAGGATGGAGAACACCAGCTAAAGTCATCAGCAGTTGCAGAGAGCCACAATCCTACATGGTGGAGACGGACAACGGAGCAGTTCTGTGGCGCAATAGGAGCATCTGCACACAGCCTGTGGACCCATCTGAACAACAGCAGCAGCTGCAGTCATCCGGATCCCCTGCGCAGCAGCCCAGCAGCTTTCTACCTGTGGTCAGTCCAGGCCACACAGACAGTGTCCCTGTCCAGGGACATTCTGACCCAGCTGTTGAGTGCACAACACAGCCTTCAACCCCACGCGGCGGCGTGCAGGTGACATCCAGAGGTCGAGTAGTCAGAGTTCCCATCAGGTATAGAGACAAAAACATTTAAGAGTGCTTACCTCTGCACTATGTTTACAGTTTGATTAAGCTGAGTTGAGTTGAGAGTGATGATTACAGTTAAAACTACGTAGTACTTTAGGTTAAAGTCGGTTATGCAGTATGTTACATGTTGCCAGTTATGTGATTATCGATTCACTTTCAAAAGAAAATCATCATTCCACATGGTCATATTTTGCATTGTGAATACTGAGACTGTGAGAGACTTTGGAGTGGTTACAGTAATAGGAACAGCATCTATCGAGGGCAGAATAATCCCTACGATGCTGCGGACTGAGGGCAGTCTACCCCGACGTCCTAGAAGTAAAAGTTGTTATGTTCCATGCATTCATGTATATGCTAGGAGAGTTGCATCCTTGTTTGAAAATGTGAGTCTACTCTCTGAAGGAGGGGAGATGTGGTGAAACGCGATCACAGGCTACCGTAGTCACGTAAGTGTGACGTCAGGAGAGCGCCGGGTAGTTGTTGTGTGTACGTTGTTCATATGTGCGCGCTCAATAAATGGCTACTGAATGCCGCAGCCAGCCAACTGAGTCCTCGTTTTCTACACACGAGTAAAAACGCATGACACTTATCATGTGGGGCAGGAGTTGGTCTCTTCCCTGCAGCTCGTTGTTGAGTGTGTTCAGTTTTGCCGTTAGGTCTGTGAGAAACCCTAGTTCCAGCAGCCATGCATCCTCTGACAGTTCCTTGTACTCCTCGTTCCTAGTTGACAGGAAAGTTTTGATCTTGGGCAGCAAGTTGACAAATCGCTGCGGCACTTTGCCGTGACTCAACCACTGCACATCAGCATGGAGAAGTAGGTCTCCGTAAGCAGCATCAAGCTCATCCAGGAGCGCTTTGAATAAGCCGTGCTGAAGCGCTTTCGCTCGAATCGAGTTGACTAGTTTCGCCACCAGCGCCATTACATGAGAAAAGTTCAAGACCTTCCAGCCAAGGCCTGCTGGTGGATCACACAGTGATAATTTACGAAGTAGGGAAAATCGGGGTCATTATGGCACAGTCCTATAAATCCATTGCGCACATCATGCATTGCTGGGGCCCCATCAGTAGTAATCGCCACCAGTTTATGAATGGGTATGTTATTATCACAGACATATTTTTTGAACTCATTGTAGATATCCTCACATCTCATTTTCTCTTTTAAGTGCAAAAGAGTGAGAAAGTCATCCTTTGTTGTAGATTCCGGGAAAACCATTTTGACAAATACAACAAGCTGCGCTGTGTCCATTATATCCAGGGATTTATCGAACTGTAGTGAGAAATATTCACAGATTGTCAAGTCCTTTAACACTTGTCTGTCCACGTCCTCCGAGACTGCCTCGATCCTCCTTGTCACCGTTGCAGGGCCAAGGGGTACACCACGGAGTGCAGTTTTGATTTCTTCTTTGTTTTTGAAGTCGCTGAAAACAGTCTCTGCTGTAATGGCCATTGCTTCCTTAACTAAATCTCCATCTGTAAAGGGCTTCTTGTGTTTAGCCAAAAGGTGACTTACACGTAACGATGCTTCAGCTGCAGCCTTATTTTGAGAAGCAGGTTTGATGAAAAGTGATTGCTGGGCATTCAACACTGATTTCAGCCCTTTAACTTTCCTTGCACGGATTGTGCTCTCCGGTGGGTAGCTGTCTTTGAATTTCTGGTGGTTGGTGTTGTGGTGCCGCTCCTCTTTTACACAGTGCTTGTGTTTGGTGGCATAACATACATACACACGTGTCTTTCACCAAGGTAAACAGAAATTCCTCTTCCCATTCTGGATGGAAATGATACGTTTTCGCCTTCTTACGCGAGCCCTCTTCCATGCTAGCTATCTAGGTTAAGGAACATATGTCTTAGGTTACCCCTCACAGAATTTTTATTTGCATTTTTTTTATATACATGAAAACATTACAACCTAAATTTCTTAATGTTCAGCAAGTCACTGCTTCATTTTAGCTCCAAAGACATATTCATATTGTATTTGTTGCATTTACACTTTTTTTTTCATATGTGACAGTCAAATGCATTGTTTTGTCATACCACATTCACTTATGTAACACATGATTAAGTTCAGTAAGTGTTAAAGATAATGTAAAAACACTGAATGCAGTAACTGTTATATGTTAACGTTGCAGCATACAGCCGATCACAGTCGACTGTTTTAGCAATAATATTAATAAAAAATAATTAAGTCTGGATTTGTGGACTGTCAAATTTTGTGTTAACTTTCCGTATACTCTCAATATCTAGCCAGATAAATAACAATACATGCTAATTTGCGCTAACATATAAATAAAATGACACAAGAAAGTCACTTACCGATAAACTGAAGCACGGGTGTCTTGGACGGTCAGTTGCTACAATGCACAGCAAGCCTTATTTGTCCAACATTTGTACAAAAAAAATCTCAGACAGGCTCCGGCCAGCCATCTCCACCACCTCAACACATAGTAAGGAGGTCAAGTTGAGTGGCCTATGGTGAGGCCGAGCTGACAACCTGTCAGTCAAAGTGAATGCTCTTAATTATGCAAAACTTTAAGCCTTAATAACATTTAAAAGGGATCACTATAAAAAAAATTCAACCCTGTACAGTTGTCATAAATGAAGTAAGCCATAGAGACCAAATCCGTTTTTTGAACCAGGCTGTACACATGTTTATTTTAGCTGTAAAGTTGGGCACTTTAACATGGGGGTCTATGGTGATGTGCTCCGTTTTTCAGCGGGCCCCTAGTGGCCTGTCGATGAATTACAGTTTTTGGCACTTCCACATTGGCTTCACTCGTTGGCCTTGGAGGTTGCTGCTTGGGCCCACCATAACTACCTAATGTCACTGGCCCTGTCAGATCGACATATAGAAGAAGAGTCACCTGGTTAAATGGTGCTGTCCAGGATTTAGCCAAGTTTCAGTGAATCAAAGGATATTACAGTTACTGACATCCTCTATTATTGGACACTGATACAGCACAAAGGTTGTCCTTTTTTTTCCCTATGCCTGTACAATGGCTAGCAGGATGTTAGCTCAGCTGGTGTCCATCTTCTCCCTCTTTCCTTGATATTCATTGATGTTTACATTTGAAAAACTGACCTAGCTAGCTAGAAGTCATCAGAAGGAAAGTTTACAGACTGGTGAGTTGATTTCCTCATCCTGACGAATAACCACTGTACAAAGCCAACAACAAAAACTACTAAGACTTGCAAAATAGACATATGAGCACAAATTGAGCACAAATGTAGCAGAGCTAAGCTTTTCAAACCTTAAACTATTTCTCATTTATGCTCTGTTGCATGTTGCATGTATAGCATTCAGACAGGTATACAATGGTGGCTGAGTCCTCTAATACAGTAAAATTACAGCACCCAAACAACAAAAACATGTGTGTCTGGTCTGTCCTCACTCCCCTGCTGTGAATTCCTAGTAGTAATGTCAGAGCTAAGCTGACAGACAGACACAATCTTAAAAGCCAAATGGAATGCAATGTTTTACTATTATATTTGCCTTGCAATATTATTGGAGGATGTTTGCTTTGATCCCTCCTGACTTTGTTCAAATCCCTTTCATTACTTGAGCATTTGAGCAGGCATACTTCAGACCAGGTCTGTGTGATGAAGGGTTAACGGAGGATGGTTTGGAGGGTCGTGGGGCCCCTGCTGGGAGCCACTGTCTTTCTGGCTTATTAGCCCCTCATCAGGATTACTGCAGACAGGAGGCCGGAGCACAGGACAACAGATTGAGGCCTGACAATCCCTTTATACCATACAGAGAAAATATCATTAGAGAAGGGGTCAGCTGTTTGTCTGTACCAAAGTCATCCACATGGTGAACTTGGAGATTTAGCCATACATCCGCCTAGTTTATCTGAAACACAATAGATAGTACATTTTGTAGCAGACTCTAGTCGAGCACAGATGACATCTTAATAAGAGCAAGAAGAAGAGAACAGACCCTCAGACAGGTAGTGAGAAAGGCCTCAGTTGGCGTGTAAATCACTTTATTGTGCTAATCAGGTATTAAAGACAGCCGAAGCAATTAGTGAAGTCACAACAGAGATTTGTTTTGGCGAGGCACTGCCAGGCAAATTTCTCCCTCAATGAGAAACTTCAGAGATTTTGTCATGTATCTGGTGCCGCTGCTCTTTAAGATGCTTGAACAGGCCAGAATCCTTTTACCGGGACTCCCACTACCTACACGAATTCCCAGTGGAGGAGGTGAACTTAAGAGATGGAGTTATCACAGCTGCAGTGCAGAGTTCAGTTCAGAGTCAGAGACCCTCTTCACACTGTCTCCTCCGATGAACAGTGGTTGAATGACACTCTTTTTTGCCCTCCTAAAGTCTACCACCATCTCTTTTGTTTTGGTAGTGTTTAGGATCAGGTTGTTCTCCGTGCACCACACCGACAGCCGCTCCACCTCATCCCGATACGCTGACTCATCCCCCCTGAAATGAGCCCCACCACGGTGGCGTCTACAGCGAACTTTATGATACAGTTGCTAGTGTGTGTGGGGGTACAGTCATGTGTGTATAGGGTGAAGAGTAGTGGACTCAGCACACAGCCCTGTGGAGAGCCGGTGCTGAGGCTGATGGCGGAGGAGAGGTGGGGACCTACTCTTACCCTCTGGGGGCGGTCTGTGAGGAAGTCCTTTATCCATAGACAGGTGGAGTGTGGTATTCTCAGTTCCGACAGTTTGGTCACCAGTGTGCCAGGTAGGATGGTATTAAAAGCAGAGCTTCATGAACACCTTGTAATGAAAAACCCTAGCCTAGGCCTCTGCTTGAAAATTGCATATCCATAATGAAATGAATATATCTCTGCAACCATAAGGTCTATTTGAATACTTTTGGTGTCATGGTAAAGGGAACACTTGTGAGATTTGTTAAGATGTATAAATATCAGTATATGTGTTATATGTGAAGAGTAAATGAAGATGGCACACAGCACAAATGAAATATTTTGAGGTTCGCCAAAAAGGATGAGTATCCCTTTGTAATAATGCAGCAGCAACTCTAAACCTCTATCACATCATAGTACAATATGTGAACATTAACTCTGCAAAGGTTGATTCTGATAAAGTGAAGCAGAACAATATAAGAGAGGTTTTAGTACAGAAAATTCAGTCTCCAAAATTGCATCATGTTTGCATGTGATTTTTGTCATGTACAATTCTATATCTTTAATTTTTTGTTTCTGTAAATACCAATATGACCAATATGCACCTACTACATTTGAACTTGAGTTTCTATTCTGAGCTTTGGAGTCCCGTATCTCCGCGGCGGCTTGGCCGATTGCTTCGTTTGATTTGTTAGAGCCGTTTGATTCGTTAGAGCCAATAGAATGACACTGTACCAGAGCGATAGATAAGAACACAGTGGCGACAGCCTTTGATGTCGCTGCCAGAGCGGTCACGTGGTTCATGTAAGCCTCAATAGTTCCAAACACAGCCTCCGCTGTCATGTTCTTTTAAAGTCCTATTAAATGTTCTATTAAAATAAACCGTACACAGGTACATTTACAACTCTTATTGAATTACTGTGTATACATCGATGTCAGTTATGTGTATTGAGTGGCTGGATGACAACTAAAAGCGTAATTAGACAAGTTTTTCTGTGTGGGTTTTTTTTGGAGGGAAAGCTTTGTGTTAGCTTCATGGACTGCAGATAAATTAGCAGCTAAACTGTAATCTGGTGCAATGCATCTCTGATGTAGCTACATGAGATTAATGTAGGCTATCTGTGAATACTCCCTGACATTGGACAATGATGATAAATGATGGCTTTCAGTTAAACATTTTATATATTGCAACAATGAATGTGACAATAAGAGCAAGTGTGTGTCTGTGAGAACAAGAAAAAATTAAAAGACAATGTATGAAGGCTCATACATCACAGAAAATGATACATTTGGCATTAAGGAAGAACAATTTTATTTAACAGAGATCATATTCTAGCATTAGGACAGCAGAACAAAGGTGGGGCTATGAAATGGTTAAATAAAAGCCATATGAGATTTACTGCAGGCACAACTATAGACCACTCTTCAAGTTGTGGTTGGACACACTGGAGGAGCTGGTGGAGAGATACACACTGAAGATGTTCAAGGCCATCATGAATAACCCGGTTCATCCACTCCATAACACCTTGATGGAACAAAAACACAGCGGTGGACGGCTCCTGTCTCTTTTCGATGCAGGACAGGGAGATACAGAAGATCCTACATACCGACAGCCATCACACTTTTTAATCCTTTTGCAAATAATAAATGAGCTGACAGACAATTGAATAAAGTTATTCTTATTGTTATTATTCTTATCTTACCTGCCATTCACATCTTTAGTGAAGGACCCAATGATGGTCTGAGATGCCTGGTTGAGGAATAGCAACAGTCAGCATTATAACAGCCCTGAGAGGTATTCCAGAGGTTCAACAAACTCTCAGTCTAACAGTGAACTCTGGATATGGGAAACTGAGTATTCAGTTCTAGAACAGCTGATCTGAATTGGTTGAATAAACTCTGAATATGTTAACCTTTGCATGCACCGATTCACCATAGCAACACCAGATAAACAAAGAGCAACTTATCTCACACTAGTGGAACACAAGCTCCTTTTACACGCTTACAGAGAATATGAGCACATATTCTGTAAAAACAGTAACACTACTGTAGTACCTGGTACTAAGATTACTCTTAAAAGTGCCTGACAACGCCACCCTTAAACCTTTAATATTTGATCAGTGTAGTGTTTGACCCACTCTGACTTCCCCGAACAGGAACAGTTTAAAAAAGAGGCGTATCTGGTGTAAAAGTAAGTTGGCTTTATTACAAGGAAATTGATTTGCAGTGACAGAGAAAAAAACACGTCATTCCATACTTAAAAACAACATAAACATGAACACTCCATACAGTATCTCCATTTGCACATAATGTTATGGCCAGATTGGCTGGATCCTATTTCCTGTCCATATTTAAAAATCTGATCCGTCAGATAAAGCAACAAGAACCAGCCAGCTCATTTACTACAGAAGAAATAATGTCAACTGGGGGCTAGCAGGGGGAACTACTAAGCAGGGCACATAACTCCTTGACATCAGGTGGAGAGATCCACTTCAGGAGGAAATCCAGGAAGAGGAAGGTTATTTAAGTGTGGGAGTGGCCTATTTGAATCCCTTTTGTTTGAGACCATGCTGAAAGGTGAGTGTGTTTGCTGATCCTGTGAGTTTATTTATCTCCTTTAACTTTAGCTTATATTGTAGTTATGTTATGTAGCGTGTGAAATAGAGTACGGTGAATGTGCTAGGAAAGGTAGTATCAGCACTACTTCTGCCTGGAGCTCGCATGTACGGAGCCTGGGTTTGGTTGAAGGTGGCAGTGCTGTTTGGGCTGAGAAAGCCATGTGTAAGTAAGGAGGAAATCCAGGAAGAGGAAGGTTATTTAAGTGTGGGAGTGGCCTATTTGAATCCCTTTTGTTTGAGACCATGCTGAAAGGTGAGTGTGTTTGCTGATCCTGTGAGTTTATTTATCTCCTTTAACTTTAGCTTATATTGTAGTTATGCTATGTAGCGTGTGAAATAGAGTATGGTAAATGTGCTAGGAAAGGTAGTATCAGCATTGCTTCTACCTGGAGCTTGCATGTACGGAGCCTGGGTTTGTTGAAGGTGGCAGTGCTGTTTGGGCTGAGAAAGCCATGTGTAAGTAAGGTTAAGGAGGTTATTGTGTTGGTGTGGAGAGCAGTGAGACCTGGCATTAGGGGAGTGTGTCTGGGACGCCAGAGATCACTGTCAAGCCTCCTGGAGGTGTCGTGGGACCAACTAGACAAAACACCGGTGAAAGGAGGTTCCCACCCGATGACCCCAAAGACATGTTAATTATCACTGCTCATTGGTCTGTATAGTTAAGCCTTGCCATTATAGCTTATCATAGGGCTTAGGAGGGTATTCACTGAGTGTTGATCCTTTTCTAGAGCACAAACTTCTTGTGTTTATTTGAATGAATTGATGGCTTGTGGAATAATCCATTGCAGAGTGAACCGGCCAATGTCATGGATAATCTACAGGCATCTTCATCTATTGCTCAAAAAATAAACTTTATGTACATGTTGTTAGTCCAGGAGTGTGGTAGATAATTTGTTTCACATAAAGATACAGTTTTGTTTAATTAGAGTGTAGTGTACCCTTAAACAGGAGATAAAAGTAGGTGCTAATGTAAAGGCAGCATTAATGCATATTAACTGCAACAGCACCTTGTTATTATTACAGAGAATGAGGGAGAAATTGAGGCAGAATCTGAAAATGATAGAGAACTACCAGGAGGCAGTATGCAGATAGAGAATGAAGGAAAGTTCAGCGGACTTCCAGGGGCCAGTCAGTAAGGGGCTGCCACTGAAGAAGCCACTTTGACAGGGGAAGGTAATCCAGGGACCAGTGTTCTAGGGGCCAGTCATGACAGGGCGAGTGTGAAGGACCTAAGGAAGCAATTTAGGATGGAGACACTCCTAAGAAAGAGAGCAGAGAGGGCTCTTGCACAACAAAATAATAAAAATAACAGAATAAATTTGGGATTAAGAAAGAAGTACAATTTAAAAAAAAAATGACTCAGCTAAGGGTGGTCACTTTGTTCCCATCCCTGGAGCTGGAAAAGGCATAGCTTTAGGAACAGCAAACCCTGCAAGAAGAAAACATGACACACATACACAACTAAGAAAAGGAACAGCCACAAATTAATTTCCTGCTCATGTAATTTCTAGCTACCTCACTTGTGGAGTCTTTTGACAGCAGAAACTTCACAGAACTGTTTCAGGATTACCTAAAAGACACAATTTAAAATAATTAAACTCAACGTTCCATATAAACATGTAATATTTTTTAAATCAGAGGTAAATAATATCATTAATTCAGTGGTAACAGGTGTTGTGATATACTCCTGTGGTGTTTAAACCACTGTGCAATGTTTTGGTCTTAAGTTTATGAATGTAACATTCAAAGACAAGCTGAAATAGCATTTTTAAGCTGTCTAGCCTGTATAGTGTGACTGTGACATAGTTCCAAGTTAAACATATGCCTTAAATGCTGACAGTAGTAGCATTAGTAGAAGTTAAGTAGTAGGGCTGTCACTTTTTATTCGAATTTCGAACATTCGTTCGATGGAGGGGTGAAAAGTTCATATTCGAGCTGTAATTACCTGTTCGAAATGCAAGCTGCAGTCTCTATAGGCGCATCAGACCGTTTGATGTAGTTCGCCATGTGATCCAACAGAGGGCGCTCAAAGAATTCACTATCATCTTGACCTATTGCATGTTGTTTTGCACTGAAAATGGAGGACAATAGCGAGCAAAGCCGTCCTGAGCGGACAATCACGACACCAAAACATCTGAGAAGCAGCGTGTGGAAGTATTTTGGGTTCTACGCCGTGGATGGCAAAGTTACGAACAAAGATAAGGCTGTTTGTCGACTTTGTAACCCCCAATTTCCACCAGATGCGTGTTGGTTGCATCTCCGCTCCGGCACGGCAACGGAGCCGATTAGATTCAGTTCTAGTCAAAGTGTGTGTTTCCACCGGCTCCAGCAGTGCTGCGTTCCGGCTCCGTCTCAGCTCCGGCACTCCGGAGGCCTCCACAACAGATACGCAGCACTTCTATTTTTGCCGGACGCCGGAGCACAACGCAGCAATTCAGCACAGACCAGATCGTGCGGGACAGGAAGTCGTGCAGAGTAATACAATAAAACATCCGGTTAATTTTCAAAATAAGATACACAGTGTTCATGGCGGATCATATTTCCCTGCACTACACCTTGAAAACTACATAATGGGCAGAGGCAGGCCTGAAGTCAACAGGACAGAGGTTTTCAGACGTCATTTCACTGAGATGGGCCGCAACGGACACGCATCCGTCCGTCAATACCCACCGGCTGCGTTTACTGTGTGGAGCGGTGCAGCTCCACCGGAAGACATCTCGGTGCACTGCCATGATGGATATCTCCTCGTCCACGGTGTCAACGGGGTGAAATGACTTCAGGCCTGCCTCTGCCCATTATGTAGTTTTCAAGGTGTAGTGCAGGGAAATATGATCCGCCGTGAACACTGTGTATCTTATTTTGAAAATTAACCGGATGTTTTATTGTATTTCTCTGCACGACTTCCTGCCCCGCACGATCTGCTCTGTGCTGAATTGCTGCGTTGTGCTCCGGCGTCCGGCAAAAATAGAAGTGCTGCGTATCTGTTGTTGTTGTAATTCGAATTTATCCGAACGAATTACGGGTCATTTCAAATTCGTTCGAACTTGAGTTTTTGAAAAAGTGACAGCCCTATGAAGTAGTAGTCCTATTTTAGTCTGTCATCACACGGCATACATATAAACAGGAATTATATTATAAGATAACACTCTTATGTAAACATAAAAAGAATACACCGTATGTAATGTTAGGTATTTGATAAAGGCTCAGGCAGAAGTATGTGTGCCTGTACATTATCTTCTTATGGAACAGTTGAGAAAACTAGGCTAATAAAAGCTAACACATCCTATTAACGTTACCCTTAGCTAACACCGTCAGGTTCGGATGATAAAATCTAAATAAAACCCATTAGTAATCATCCCAACTATATGTGATTTGTCTGTGAATCATTAATCAAACAAGAACACCACAAATGTTAGGTGCTAAACGGTGCTAAACCTCCACAGCTGGCGACGTTGAGCTGACGAACTAGCAGGCAATGGCTGAAAACCGATCAAAAGTCCTGACTCAAAAAAACCATAATTACATTGTGAACATACAAAAAAAATCGTTATCTACATAATAAAGGACCTCCGATATAATGAACACACACAATGACTTAAAATTGGTCGATATTTCATCACCTTACCTCAGGAGTTTCTCGTCATGTGGCCACTTAAATAAACGGGGTCCAACTCCACGGGAGGAATGTTTGGAACTATAGAGGGCTCCATAACCCGGAAGTTCTGTCCGCCATGTTTTACAACAGAATCCTATGGGAGTGTCGCCACTCTGTTCTTATCTATCGCTCTGGCTATACCCACCAAAACGAAATTGACAACACTGTAATCAGCAGCCGTTTCTCAATACTCAAGTTCGGCAGTTCGGACTTGTGGACTTGGCAAGTTCGGACTTGGCAAGTCCACGCGAGAGTCCAGACTTCCTAAGAACGGGAGAACGGGAGGACGGGAGTACAGTCATTTCTGCTTTTGGAACAGCAGCGAACTTGATGATGTCACCACCTCCGCTCGCCTTGGCTGTTGTGCTGTGTTGTAAACATGCATTTAGAATAAAACAATATAAACACAGCCCAGCCCTGCGTCTTTTCATAGACATTGTAAGAAATTAACATGTATATGTTTTTAACGTTCCAACATATATAACTGACACACAAAAACATATAAACAGCCAAAATATTTTCATAAAATGTCTTTTAAAACCTTTTCCCCGCAGCTGGCTTCTGATTATAATCAAAAGTCAAGTGCAGGGGGAAAAGTTTGTGGAGAGTTGGTGGTTACTGTGATCATGAGCATTGGCGAGATGGAATTCAAAAATCAATAACGGATCGGAGAACGCATCTTGGCGCAGTTATTGCAGCAGGACTGCTGTACCTGCAGGATGAGGAGGAGGCTGCCCAGCTGAGGAGGCAGATCCCAGAAAGACAGCGGAGAATGAGGATGAGGATGAGACGTGCGATGCTTGCATGTCTGTTCAATATGTTTGTCCAGTTGTGGACAAAGTACCCAAGAATATCACAACAAAGAACAAAAACTCAGTCACAAGTAAAAGTGCTGCACACCAAATCTGACTTGAGTAAAAGTATCTGGGTATTGTCAGCAAAATGTAGGCCTACTTAAAATTAAAAGTTCAAAGTACTCATGATGCAGAGTGACCCAATTTCAAGTGTTGTGATCATCATATACATGAATATGTATTGAGTATTAATTGATCAACGTAGGCTACATGAAAACAGCATTTAAATGTTGTCATGGTAGAACTAATTTTAACACCTGGTGCAATAGTCTGATCTATAACAACACACAGCAACTTGTAAATATGAAACAACAACATATAAAACAAACTATCTGAACAGTAACTATAGCTATCAAATAAATGTAGCTTGAGTAGAATGTACAGTATTTCCCTCTAAGTACATGGAAATACCCAAAGTACATCAAATTTGTACTTAAGTACAGTAGCTACTTGTAAATATATTTAGTTACTGTCCATCACTGCATTTGTCTCACCATTATGCTTTCTGTCTACAATTTTATGGAGACTTGACAGTTTACTTGGTACACCTAGAAAAAACAACAGCAGTTTAATATTGTATTAAGTCTTACATTTTATTGAAGTGTTGAGTTGTAGATTGTGGTGCTGTTGAGCTGTACTGGATTACACTGACAGCAGTTTCCCATTTAGTCTGTCCTCACCAATATAAATGGGATCAAACAGGTCAGATGTGAAGAGGAAAATTTTATTCAGCCTCACTTCAGACATCAGGTATACGATTCATATCAGATCATCAATATTTAAAATGCTGTTGAATAAATACTACAATAAAGACAATTAATCTTTAAATACAATAAATAAATTACAATAAATTCTTAAAATCATTATTGAATGGTAAAAACAAACAGGCCTAAATAAGCAAAAGAATGCAAAGAACAATAACATGTTACAACATTTAATAATATAAGAATATATCTTTTACTGAGACTGAGTATTGCCCATTAGACATACCCCAAATGAATTAGCCTACATTTTATTCATTTCATTTTATTTAACCACTACAGAGATATCAGCCAGGAATTTCAAAAGGACTGCCCGAGAGAGGCTGCTCTCTGGGGCAGCCTGAGCGCTCATACACACGTTTATTATCTATGAGCACTGACACCGCTAGATGACAGCGGTGTCATGAGCGCTGACACCGCTGTCATCTAGGGGACCTCAGTCACATTCAACTGGGCTCTATATTAAAACATCGACCACGGGTCTGACGTTTAAACTACGCATGAAAACTCTAAATTCTGTGACAAAACAACAGTCACATATCGGTAATTATGGCTTACAATTGTGCGCCTTTCCCTCACTTGTCATTTTCCGATGATTGTTGCGAAATGCATGCTGGGATACCTGGCTGTCTGAAGTCCACAAGTCTGCTCCAATGCATCCCCGGTGAAATGGGTGTGGCGAGAACCCATCCGGGAATTTGGACTGAACCTGGCTAGATGTGAACTTTGAATTGGAACAGTACTTGGGCTGTGACTGATGACGTGTCACAGGTCCACAAGAACACAAGTCCGCACAAGAACGCATATTGAGAAACGGCTAGCGTCAGCAGAACGCGCCATGGGGAGATTTCGGCTGCTGTGAGTGGTCATTGTTTTTGTTCCCCTGGAACCTTTTTTTCTGCCTGGATTCATTTGAATGACGGACAACTCTCCGGTAGTACATGAACGGAGCGTGAATCATCAGTAGAATGCGCATTTTACGGTGAAATTAATAAGGTAAGAGCCATAGATTTCTGTTGTTGGTCTTTGGGCTGTAGCTCTGTGATGGTTAAAGGGAGAGTGATTTGGAGTATACATGTGGAAAGAGTTGAGTCTCAGCTTTAATTTGAGATGAATGGTGTGTGTTTTGAATAACATGTTTGAGTCAGAGCCCAAAATGTACCGAGTGGGTCGGGACATCGGTGCTGTTTGGAGTTGTTGGAGTTATTTGTTGCTGTTGTTTATTTAGTTGATGTTAAAACCGAGTTTGGGGCATGTAAAAAGTTTTCTTTACAGCCTTGTAGCTGAGGTTCTGCTGTTAAATTTGATGGGCAACATCACTATATTCTTCTGATCAGTGTATTGATACACACCAGGCCTTTATTAGCAACTCTAGAGGTCCCCCAATTGGGACTTTAGGGTTCAACAAGAGGCACACCCACTGGATCATGCAAAATACACCACACAAGGAGGAA
Organism: Epinephelus awoara; assembly: GCA_035609425.1. NCBI lineage: Eukaryota > Metazoa > Chordata > Actinopteri > Perciformes > Serranidae > Epinephelus > Epinephelus awoara. Next base: position 40,662,748 of record CM069302.1, on the reverse strand, counting down.
AGGGGTGCAATTTTTACAGTGTTTAAATATAGCCTAGTGTTTTCCATACATTTACTGATTTGCCCTGACTCATTTGGTCTGTGCACATTGACGTGCATCCGTCGGAAATGGACCGGTGCGTAGTTGTAGCGGAGCGGAGCGCCAATCCGCTTCGAGGCCGCGGCTGGTGTAGCAGGTTACATTGACTTGAATGGCCGCCATTAGCTCCGGCACCCACGCCTCGGCCGGATCGCGCACGCCATGGATCCAGTGGGTTGCCATAAATGGGCCTGTCCCAGAGGCATTCAACTACCAGAGGACATTACAAATCTTCTTTTTGAAGCCACATACAATTAAATGCTCTCATTTAGAGTGGCATACTTGCAAATCGTGTGGGAGAGAGGGAGGGAGAAATTTGCGTCTGTTTGTGTGTAATTTATTTGACTCGTACCTTTTGTTTTCTTTTCGTATTGTGTATTTTGTTTATCTGTAACTGTGTTTGTGAGTGAGAGAGTTTTAAAAGAATATTTTGTCTGCACATGATTTAAAATAATAAAATAGGCATCCAGAGGCAGAGCAGTATGTTAGTCGTTTTTCTTTTGATTATTGAAATGTTTAACCACTAAGCCATATTTTAAGTATAACCCTTCACCATAACATACCACTAGTGTTTTTATCAGTAAAAATAGAATATTTTTCACACATAAAAAGCACAAAGATTTTGAAATCTAGGCATATTCTGGCATCATAATTTGGCTCTCAGAATTCACCAGATTGATGCCTTCAAATCAAATATATACAGATTTTTTTTCCCGGTGGAACATGCCCCTGGACCTCCCTACAGGGTTTGGAACAACCCCTGTCAAAACCTCCCTGCCTTGTAAATGCTCTTTCAATCTCCATAACCCCAGTTTGTAACTCAGGCTTTCTTATACTGATGAGTAGTCTCCTAACCCACACCAAGACAGCCTTGATGATGTCTCTGATTTGACTGAGCTTCTCCAGAGCCACAGAAGTTATTCTAGAACTCTTTTCACAGGTTGTGTATTTTTTTGTTGTTGTTGTTGTTGTTGTTGTTTAGTAATGTTTATGTGTAGAATTGGTGGAGTGTCCCTTTAATTTCACTTTGGTCTAATAACACCCTCAGATTTTTGCTTTTTAACCTGGTGCCTTCAAGAACAGCAAGACTGATTGGTCAGTATTTTGTTATAGTTTTAATCACTATTGTGTGTCATAAACATTGCAACCTTTCAGGGCTGGTATAAGGCATGTAGAGCTTTACAGGGTTTCTTTTTCTTTTTGCAGTGTGCTATTGCTGTTTTTCAAGTTTTCATTGCCTGTTTAGCCACAGCGGGTATCACTATACACACTAAAGCTAAGTATCTGTCAGCATTCATAGAGATAGCATGATAGCATTATTTCAAACAAACAGGAAAATGTAAAACACATCACTTTTCTTTGTCCCACCAATTTTGTGGGGTGGAAAAACTTGTGCTTATATTTACTACAAAGAAAAGTGCTTCACTTTTTCTGCCTCAATTTATTTCGAGCATGAGCATCTAACCAGGCAACTTTATCAAATGCATCAAAATAAACACTTACATTTAGTTTAATATAGAGAGCTGAGCTGTTGTCCACATGTGAGCATGGATGTGTGTAATGGTGGATTGGTTGTTAAATGGAGCTGAATGCCTCCCCATCTGAGCTGGAGCAGCATTCTTTGTTGGCAGAGTTAAGAAGAGGGGGGTGAGGGGGTGAAGTTAAGGGTCACAAGGCAATTGGAGCTCTTTTAAGATGCCATTGTTGTGGAGGGTCAGACAGGAATGGATGTTAAGATGTACGAGGGAGGGAAATGTGTGTGTGTGTGTGTATGTGTGTGTGTGTGTGTGTCTGTCTGTCTGTCTGTCTGGATTGATTTTTATAAGGAACCCCATAAATTATAAACCGCTCTGTCCCTCACACACTCTCTTCAAAAAACAATATTAGCCTTGCACATATCTGACATTGTTTAAAAATGTTATAAGTTACATTACACTTCAACACAGTGGGTAATAATTGACTGCTATAAACCTCTATTACCATTCAATAGCAGAATTAGCATTGGCTGCCCATTAGCAGGCAGCTGCTGTTCTTCCCCCTGCTTGTAAAATACCACCAACAGTGTTTCCTTTTTATCTGCTCTGTACCAGTGGACTGGAAACAGATGCAGTTATATGCTGTTTATCAGAACCTGGGAATTTTTATTGTAATTTAAAAACACATGGTTTGTTCTTTATTTGTACTTAATTGTAATGAATTATGAATGTAAATACGATACAATACGATATACTTTATTGTATTGTATCGCATCGTATTTTCATTCATAATTCCCATATGGTTGCTGTTTTTTTTATATGTATCCTTTTTTCAACAGATCATATTAAAAGAACAAAGCCAACAATGTTATATTTCATCTCTCAATACTTCCTGACTACTCTACCCTGTCTGTGGCTCTCAAATCCACACGACTTTTTTTTAATGATGTGATGATGATGTGATTCCTTATAAACAGGTCACAAATATAGTTTGCTTATGTAAATAAACAAAACAAACAAATGCACACAAAAAAACAAATTACATAATTTCCCTAGACAGCTGGTCACTGTAATTTTAATCAAAAGCAAAGCTACTCAATCAGGAGGAAATGGTGACTCTGTTGGGGACAATTTTCAGCAGTGGATTAATCCACATCTGGTGCTCTAGTATGTATTTGTAATGACAGGATGGTGTATGTAGGACTGATTAAAGGAGCTATATGTAAGAACTCTAAATCAAATAGTAGTGAAATCATGCTAATATGTCACAGAGACTAAGAAATAATGTTCATATAACATACTGATCTCACCGACAACAATAGTACAGCCAGAATATTCACATTTTAAAAAAAAAAAATTACGGTCTGCAAATCATGTTTATGTTTTGAATTTGTGTTTTGGCCTGTTGTGCCACCCACCAGTCACGCAGTCAGTAGAGTTTTAGTATCAGTTACAGTTACGACTGAGCTACAATGGCTGACGGTGCGACTAAACCCAAATGACCTCATTATGATTCCCAAAAACGCCAAAACTCGAGGCAAAGCGAGGGTCTATATAGGAGAAGCTTTTGAACGGTGGAGACGGTTGAAAGCGGAGAAGAATTTGAAGTCGGATATCGAAGTGGCTACTCTTCTCCTCGACAGGTAAGCTTTAGCCAAAGTTGGCTAACAAACATCATAGCTAGACGGGGATGGACATTTTGAATACTTTCAGCTATTATTCATTTTCGATCATACATGGTAGTCCATGTGCAGGTGGGTCATGGTGTCAAACCGAAGATCAAGGACACAGCGACGTGGCCCTGCCACGGCAGCCGCCTGTGGGCAAACAAATCACCAACCTCGAATCTGTAGGGGAGGGGGGCGGGCACGACTCACAGCAGTATCTTGAATTTGAGTGCAGTAATTGTTTTGGCCACATTCTTACATACAGCGCCTTGTTGCGCCAGTGCAAAGCTGAGGCTAATTTACGTGTCTTTAATAATTTTTGGACAACAATGAAACTCTATGGCACAGTAGTCTCATGTAGCCAGACCTATCGGTGCTGCAGAGATAGGTCTTGAATCACCGATTATCCTTCTGTTAGTGATAAAAAAAATGCTCTGGCCTGTTTGTGTTTCTTTAAACCAATCACAGTCGTGTCAGGCAAAACTAAGCCCAGGATGCAGCGATGGTGCTCTTGCAAAATGGTGTCAGGGGAGAACATTTGCACATAGAGGCAGGTAGTGTTATTCAAATGACCCCAGAGGAAAACACCACAAAAAACATCAGCAGTCATAAGTCACTGTGTGATTAGACTTCTAGTGATAAAGAACATAATCGGAGCCCTGGCGGTGACCATGACTATACTTTAGCTCAGGAGGAGCTCACTGGACCCAGAAACAAAACAAAACAAAACAGAGGTTATTGTTTTTGGTTCCCCCAACAACACAGCCAGCATAGTCAGTCACTTAGGACCACTCATACCATATGTTCATAGCCATTCCAGGAATCTTTGAGTCAATTTATGACTCTGCCTTTAAATTTGACCAGTCCATCATCTCACACAATGAACTCAAGACCGTAACCACTGCATTCATCTCCTCAAGGCTGGACAACTGTAACTCCCTGTATTTGGGTGTCTGCCAATCATCTTTGTCTCATTTGCAGCTGGTGCAGAACACTGCAGCAAGACTTCTCACAGGTGCCAGGAAAAGAGACAACATTATGCCAGTGCTAGCATCCCTGCACTGGCTACCCATCAAAGTTAGGATTGGTTTGAAGGTTCTTTTATTTGATTTTCAAGCCATACATGGGCTGGCACCCCAGTATATTGCTGAACTACTTTGCCCCTACGCCAACTCCTGACCTCTTAGATCCTCCGAACATTGTCTTTTAACTGTTTTCACGATCGAGGCTTGTGGTTAAGCGAGATTGTGCATTTGCAGTTGCTGCCCCAAAGCTCTTGAACAGCCTTCCACTCTTAATCAAATGCTCCCCCTCCATTGGCACTTTTAAGACAAATCTTAAAACGTACATGTTTTCAATGGCCTTTGGTTGTCTGTAGTGATCTTAATATTTTGGCATTTCATATTATATTTTCATGTTTGTAATTGTTCTTACCAGTTTTATTCTGTTTTATATTTGTATACATTTTGTATTGTTATATATTTGTGTGTCATTCTTTTATCTTGTACAGCACTTTTGTCAGCTGCGATTGTTTTTAAATGTGCTATATAAATAAACGTGATTTGATTAAAACCACAGACCACAGAAGATCATGTGAAGGTGGAACAGATAGATATATTAGTGAGATCACTGTCACTGGTACATGACCTGCCACAGTTAAAAGACGTTTCAAATCGACTGTCAGAAAACTCATGTGAGATGGAGTTTGGGCTTTTCAGAGGTGTGTTCACAAGTTGTTTTAGGCAAGGCAAGGCAAGTTTATTTGTAGAGCACAATTCGTACACAAAGTAATTCAAAGTGCTTTACAGAACAAGAAAATGCATTAAAATCACAATACAAAATAAAAACATAAATAATCATTATAAAATGAACTTTAAAAGAGAAGAGTGCAGATAAGATCCTTTCAGTCATATGCACAGTGAAATAGAGCTGTTTTGAGCCTAGATTTGAACATTGTCAGAGTAGAGGCCTGTCTCACATCTTCAGAAAGACTGTTCCAGATTTTAGCTGCATAAAACTGGAACCCTGATTTCCCATGTTTAGTCCTGACTCTGGGCACCAGCAGGAAGCCGGTCCCTGAGGTCCTCAGAGTCCGAGATGTTTCATATGGCACTAACATGTCAGAGATTTGGTGCTAGGCCGTGGAGAGACTTGTACACAAGCAGAGCTGCTTTAAAGTCTATTCTCTGAGCCACAGGAAGCCAGTGTAGAGACCTGAGCACAGGACTAATGTGCTCGTACTTCCTGGTTCTGGTCAGGACCCGAGCAGCAGCATTCTGGATGTACTGCAGCTGTCTTACGGCCCGTTTGGAGAGGCCAGTGAGCAGGCCGTTACAGTAGTCTAACCTACTAGAGACAAATGCATGGATGAGTCTCTCCAAGTCAGGTTTAGACACTAAACTTATTAGTTGTAGATCCTTAAAACAATTCACCAAAAAAACCACTAAGTTGTTTTTTGTTGTTTCCCATAGTGAAGGGATTTGGAAACAGTAATGTCCAAATAGCAGAAGGAAGGGAGAATGCTGGCCAAAAGTAGCAGGTTTTAGTCACAGTCTACACCTGGTGAGTCAGACTAATGGCACAGTGGAAAAACACATATCTAGCTTTGATACACACACAATACTTGTGGGATCACTTCATTGCTGGCTCGGTGTTTTGATATAAATAACAAAAAATAATAATAATAATAAAAACACATACACACACACACACACACACACACACACACATATATATATATATGTACATATATACAGTATATATATATACAGTACAGGCCAAAAGTTTGGACACACCTTCTCATTCAATGTGTTTTCTTTATTTTCATGACTATTTACATTGTAGATTCTCACTGGAGGCATCTAAACTATGAATGAACACATGTGGAGTTATGTACTTAACAAAAAAAGGTGAAATAACTGAAAACATGTTTTATATTCTAGTTTCTTCAAAATAGCCACCCTTTGCTCTGATTACTGCTTTGCACACTCTTGGCATTCTCTCGATGAGCTTCAAGTCACCTGAAATGGTTTCCACTTCACAGGTGTGCCTTATCAGGGTTAATTAGTGGAATTTCTTGCTTTATCAATGGGGTTGGGACCATCAGTTGTGTTGTGCAGAAATCAGGTTAATACACAGCCGACAGCCCTATTGGACAACTGCTAAAATTCATATTATGGCAAGAACCAATCAGCTAACGAAAGAAAAACGAGTGGCCCTCATTACTTTAAGAAATGAAGGTCAGTCAGTCTGGAAAATTGCAAAAACTTTAAATGTGTCCCCAAGTGGAGTCGCAAAAACCATCAAGCGCTACAACGAAACTGGCACACATGAGGACCGACCCAGGAAAGGAAGACCAAGAGTCACCTCTGCTTCTGAGGATAAGTTCATCCGAGTCACCAGCCTCAGACATCGCAAGTTAACAGCAGCTCAGATCAGAGACCAGATGAATGCCACACAGAGTTCTAGCAGCAGACCCATCTCTAGAACAACTGTTAAGAGGAGACTGCGCGAATTAGGCCTTCATGGTCAAATAGCTGCTAGGAAACCACTGCTAAGTAGAGGCAACAAGCAGAAGAGATTTGTTTGGGCCAAGAAACACAAGGAATGGACATTAGACCAGTGGAAATCTGTGCTTTGGGTGATGAGTCCAAATTTGAGATCTTTGGTTCCAACCGCCGTGTCTTTGTGAGACGCAGAAAAGGTGAACAGATGGATTCCACATGCCTGGTTCCCACTGTGAAGCATGGAGGAGGAGGTGTGATGGTGTGGGGGTGTTTTGCTGGTGACACTGTTGGGGATTTATTCAAAATTGAAGGCACACTGAACCAGCATGGCTACCACAGCATGGCTACCACAGCATCCTGCAGCGACATGCCATCCCATCCGGTTTGCGTTTAGTTGGACGATCATTTATTTTTCAACAGGACAATGACCCCAAACACACCTCCAGGCTGTGTAAGGGCTATTTGACCAAGAAGGAGAGTGATGGAGTGCTGCGGCAGATGACCTGGCCTCCACAGTCACCGGACCTGAACCCAATCGAGACGGTTTGGGGTGAGCTGGATCGCAGAGTGAAGGCAAAGGGGCCAACAAGTGCTAAACACCTCTGGGAACTCCTTCAAGACTGTTGGAAAACCATTTCAGGTGACTACTTCTTGAAGCTCATCGAGAGAATGCCAAGAGTGTGCAAAGCAGTAATCAGAGCAAAGGGTGGCTATTTTGAAGAAACTAGAATATAAAACACGTTTTCAGTTATTTCACCTTTTTTTGTTAAGTACATAACTCCACATGTGTTCATTCATAGTTTTGATGTCTTCAGTGAGAATCTACAATGTAAATAGTCATGAAAATAAAGAAAACGCCTTGAATGAGAAGGTGTGTCCAAACTTTTGGCCTGTACTGTACATATATATATACATATAAAGTATCAGGACCCTTACCTTTTAAGTCTGGTTGACCAGCGCTGCTATCATGCTCCATTTTTTCCCCCCTAAATATTTATAACAGTTAGAAAATGATTCAGTTAAAGTGCTTTCAGTTAGTGTTTTCTAATTTATCTTCACTGTGGCTAAAGTCTGATTGGGTCCTTGCACAAAAGCCATTTGGTTCATTTTTAAAGAAAATTGTGGCCATGAAAATAGTGCTTACTATTGGTAGGTGATGGAAAGCTAATAGTGGGTTACTGTGTCAATGTCACACTTTTTTTTTCTTTAATGACAGGACAGTTTGAAGTGACAAACTGGGAAATAGGGAGAGAGAGAATTGGATATAGTAGGGGGCTGCAGGCTGGACTTGAACCCTCAGAGGCTGTGGCAAGGACACTGCCTTTGTGAATGGAGTATCCACTCTGTCCACTGAGCTACTGGGCACCTGATTTCACGCAAATTTTTGGCTCATGTTTCCACACTGACCTCCTCCCTAATATATTTTGTGATGTTACATTGCTTTTCTGTTGAGGACACTTTGGTCTGTGTGGTGACATCTGGAAGTTTAATATCCAACAAATGACAACCCAGATTTTGATTATTTACCTTTGAACAAAACAACAGGTGATTCTGCAGTGAACAAAATTAATAAATCAATCAATTTTATCTGTTTTTCATTAACAGTATAAGGATACAGTTCCAATTTCCATTCTTCAACATAGCCTTAGCTGTTTGTGATGTTGTTAATGTGTGAATTAAAGCCTCCTGTTGCACCCTCTGTAAGTCTCTATTACCATACAGTGCAGGCATCCTGTCAGTAGCTGTAATTTTCCAGATGTGAGGTTTATAATTGCTTATGACTGCATTGTGCATTCTAAGCATGCTTGTTTACCCACAGACCACTTGGCTTCCAGCAGATCCTTCAGGTGACTGCTTGTTATGGTAGCATGGGTGAGCTGCACATACAAACTCACAGAGACAGATTGGGTTGTCTGTTATTCCGGACAGTATTTGTTAATAGATGATGATGATGGGTCAGGGTATCATTGGATACATTGTAATTCATTGGTAATTTAAACTTCTTGTACTCCACCCCCATTTTGTAGCAAAAATGCCTAAAATGACATACCCAAATTAAAATGACTGTAGTGTCTGAACTGCAGACTTGCCAGAAAGCAAACTCCATGAAGTTTCTTGTGAAAGTGTCAGAAACACTCTAGGTGATACAGAGACAGAGTAATGGGCCTCTGAAGTCTGTAAAAAAAAATGGAAGATTTTGCCTAAAATAAAAAAAAGGTATTTCAGGATCAATAACTGTCTGTGGCTTCATCTGAGCAGGTAAATGAGACAGTGGGGCTGTAGGCACACTATCAATGAACACTTGTTTCAAATTTGAAGACGATTGCTCAAAGTATGACCATTCTACAATGTTTTTTCCATGAAAAGATCCAGGCGGAGCTCCAAAAGACTAGAGTGGTCACTCGGCTTCAAAACAGTACTATCAGTGATCAATCAACACTCAGCCAGCTTCAAACATTGTAACTTATTGAAATCAGGTGTGATTATGATAGCTGATGTTGTTTTTGACACAGAAACACCATAAAATATCACCAAATAAAGCCATATGAAATGTGAAAGTTATGATCCCGCTTTCTAGACGGTATATCTCAGCCAAAAATATAGTGGTAGGAGTGAGACTCTTACCTTTTAGAAACCAGCTACACAAACGGCTCCGCATAAGATCGCGAGTAATCCTTTAACTTTTCCAGTCGAAAAACGGCATGACATGACTTGTCATCACTCATCGCTTTTTTGGACTTTGTGCGTTTTGGCTGCTCTGGTGCGAAATACATAACAAATAAAAGAAAAACAATGTTATTTTTGAAAAGTTGGGGGGGGGGGGGGGTGAGGACGTCGGCGTCCTGGCGGAGTTAGAGAGGTTAAAAACAAAGCATACAAAAATGAAACTGTTTTCTAATTTTTTTTTTGTTTCAAACCAAAAACAAAATACTGCACCATAAATCGCATAAATATATGGTGAATAAAGTTTCAGAGATGGAAGAACGCACTGAATACGTGGAAAACAAGACCAGACAAAATAATAAGCATATATTCAACATACCGGAGAAATATGAAGGCAACAATATGACAGCCTTCCTCAAAAAGCTGTTCACAGAGATGCCTCAGATAACTAGTGATATTAACATTATCAGAGCGCACCGTGTGTACAGAGAAGGCAAAGATCATAACAGTTCAATTATTGTTGCCTTTTCAAACTTTACAAACAGAGAAGCATATACTCTATGCTGCAAGGAGTACAAAGGAATTAACCAATACCTCAATGCCTAACCGATGCCTCAAGGTGACTGGAGAAATTTAACTTTAATTGGCAGCTGAGTGGCGCTATAACAAGAGAAAAATGCTTAAAAATGGCTACAATGGGGTGCCGGTGGCTTACTGGTAGAGCAGGCACCCCATGTACAAGGCTGTTGCCACAGTGGCCCGGTTCGACTCCAGCTTGTGGCCCTTTGCTGCATGTCACTCCCTCTCTCTCTTCCCACTTCACACTTGTCTGTCCTATACATTAAAGGCTAAAAAGCCCCCAAAAAATCTTTAAAAAAAAAAAAAGGCTACAATGCGACCGATCGCTGTGGCTCCCCCTGTGGCCGAATGTTTTTGGGGGTTTTTCAAACTTTTGGTGTGACTAAGTCATGGTATGGTCAGTCATTCTGTCTGTCCCACGTTTTTCTACTCACTGACATGGTCAATCCATGTGAAACTGCACATAGGCATTGAGGATTGGCATAGGTGGAAGGTAACAAAGCTACCAATGGGTATGGACTAGTTTATTTTATTATTATTAAACAAAGTAGCTTAAATAACCTTTCATTCAGTGGCTATTTCATTATGTACTGTAGGCAGTGTTGGGATTTGTTACTCAAAAAAGTAATGTATTACACATTACACATGACTTAGGAAAAAAGTAATCCCTTACTTTACTTGATTACTCCCTGGAGAAAGTAATTAGTTACAATACTCGTTACATTACTAGTTATTCTGTAAAATTGCCTGAAATGCATTGTCATGTAATTTGCCAGTTAACGATATAGCATGAAACCTTATGTGTAACAATCCTAAGGTAGGTATAGATGGATATACCCAGAGTCGGCTTCACGAGGGGGCACCAGGGGGCAGTGCCCCCCCACTTCATTCAATGTGCTCCCTCACTTGTATAAAAGCATATGTTTTCTCCCATCAGTGTAATTGCAGCGATGACTGAAATCCATTATGCCATTAGGCTGTTGCATGAGGTGTCAGGCCAGAGCTTCTTGTTCATTGCACAGCTGGTTCACAAGGTAGGCCCCTAAGCAGACTTCCCTCTTTCTCTCCTTAAGTATTTGCAAGGTTTCCACCAGAGAAGTTGTTATGCCAGGCGGGGGGTGGTTGCCGTGTGTAAGGGTGTTATGATTATATTACTTGCCCACTGCCCCACAGTCATTTAGTTCATTTTTGCATATGAGTGCCATGTTCATCAAATAAAAAAAACTTGAATTTGTAAATACTAAGCGTGTTATCAACACTTAGTAGGACAACGGACGTAACAATTATAAACTGCAGCACAGAGTAACGGAGTGAGACATCTGTCCTCGCTACTGCTATCTGCTGTAAACACATGAAGCTGCCCCCATTTCTCCCCGGGTCTCGGTACTTGTTTGTGGCAGAGACTCTCTCATCCTCTGGCTCGTCCCTGCAACTGTGTTTGCCGCTGATCGGCTAGACACGGAGGATGACCCGTTGGCAATAGCCTGAGGCCCGCCGTCACTAACTCTTAAGTAAGGGGAAGATCTAATGATGAATTCATGTAACGCAAGTAACGACTTAAGAGTTTAATTAGTAACTGTAATGTGATTACTGCATTTAGGGACAGTAGTGCCTTACACTACTCGTTACTGAAAAAAGCCATTTTTGGCGGTAACGTGTTACCTCCAACACTGACTGTAGGTCACTAGCAATTTAAACTTCTAAAATACTGTTTCAGCTTGTATGTCCTCTTGCCTAATATCCTGCTTATTAACATTTTAGTTCTACTCAGTCAACAGAAAGAAGGCAGAGGCCAGCAAAACATCACTAATGTCATATGAAAAGCTACCGTTCGAAAAAAAATGTAACGCGATGCACAACATTTGCTCTGATGAGAGTAACGTCTGCAGTGTGTCAAATTTGATATGTGTGGCCGGTAAATGATTGAGTCTAATGAAAATCAGTACCATTCAAACAGATATTCATTGGGGAATGACAGCACATCTAAACGGGGTCTGAAGATCCTCTCCCGGCGTAAGGCATTGCAAATTAATTCTGCCTCGATATTGATCGGGTTTCCTAAATACGAACAATCCACGTCTGTCTGCCAGCTTGCTTCAGGCTCGGCAGTAAGGAGGAGACAGGGTGAACTCAGGGTTTCTTATAGAAAACCTGGGAACAAGCAGGTTAGGTTCACAGAGTCAGTTGCCATGGTGATTGACTCTGAGTTTGACTTACCTCTCTTTCTGGAACTGAAAACCCAGAGTTTCCCTCATTTCAGGGTTAACATACTCAGAGTTTTTACTAAACCCGCTTTCTGGAATACACCCCTGATGTGCACCCCTCATGTTGCTTGTTGTTTTTGATATACATGTGTGCTTTATTTCTTTCCCTAAAGGCTGCATGGGTGCTAGTTTCACCTTAGAATAACCTGATCTATGTTAACCTACTTATCCTCTTTTTTCTTATTTTTTTTTTTTGTTTTAACCCACGGGCCGCTTCCAGTTTAACCTGTATGTTTTGATTGATAAATGCTTTTTTTTTTTTTTATAAGAAAGCCCTACCTTTTTTATTTTTTTGTCAATTTTCAGTACCAGATGACTTAAGTTAAAAGTAAGGGGATGAGACAGTCTTAATGCCACCACCTTAATTATTTTAATGGCAAATCAAATACAGGCATGTGTTTTTGTTTTTGTATTTCATGTGTATTTCATTAAATGTTGTGTGTTTGTAAAGTTGTTAGATAGGATCCTTATATTTTTCATACTTTTCAAGTATGAAAAGAAGGTTAAGTCCTTCTTGATTTTTCCAAAGATGATATATGACATGTGGTGGTATAACAATAGCAACTTATAACTGTAACAGCTTGGGTAATAGGGCAAAATGAAAAATGAAATGCAGTTTTTACATGGTGGCAAGATTAAGATAATATATAAATTATCTGTGTGCAAAAAACACACTCTTACTCCGAAAATGAGTTTAAATGGAAATCAGAATGGGGTGAGAATATATATTTAGTCATATAGTAATCGCCTTAGCAATTGTAGGGGAGTTATGATTAAGATGATTACGTTTAAGAATGAACTGCAACACACAATTCACTCCATCCAAACTGATGAGGATTGAAGGTGGATCATTGTTAAATGTAACAGTAGATAATCTACACATAAACATAATCAATATTTACGCTCCAAACGAAGATAATCTAAACTTCTTTGAGGAAATCCATAATGTTACTCAAGAGAACAATAACAATGTTACAGTCGGAGATTTTAATACAGTATTAAATATAAACAAAGTCCGTGCAGGTAATCATTCTTTCAAAAACCACCCTCAGACACTTCGTAAAATTAAAGAACTTAAAGTATCCTTAGACTTAGTGGACAAAAGGAGACGACAAAATTCAGAATTAACTAGATATACATGGCATAGAGGGCAGCAAGCTAGCCATATTTATTGTTTCCTCGTGTCCTTTTATCTAATTCTTAATGTATGTTTATTGAAAAAACTAAAGAAGTTATTGAAGAAAATTTTGAAAACAATGAAAACACATCAGAGCCACACAATGTCTGTGTGCTTTCAGAGGAAATGCTATTAAGATGGGTTCATGGAAACAAAACAAAAAATTGTGATAAAGGAGAGGAGCTTAATGGATTAAATAAATGAACTGAATAAAAGGCTGGATGAAATGCAAGTGCATTGTGCTGAAACCATTTATTCAATAAAAAATAAACCACTGGAACTGAAGAATTTATACTCTGCACAGGTAAACAGTATTATCTGTAGATCTCATGCTATTTGGATGGAAAAAGGCCTCAGATTCCATGTGAGCCTGCTCTCTACTCTTCTATTGTGTGGCTGCTTTCATTAAAGCAGCCAGTCACTGAGGAATGTGAAGCTGTGGAGCTGCTGCGACTCACTACTTTACACATTTGCATGTCGCTTGTTGAAGGCCCCCACCTCCCCAACACCCTCCCTCCCTCAGCCCCTAGCTGAGTGTTTAATTAAACTTTTTTTGTTGTTGTGCACGCAGCAGGTTGGAGTTAAGCCTGATGCTGCGATCAGGGTTGTGACTGGGGGCGGGAGTGTGTGTGGGGGTGGGAGTGGGAGTGGAGATGAGTAAGGCATTCGTCAACTTACCAGAGAGGAATCCGCCAACCAGATAGGTCTTGGGTAAGCTCCCCCACCCCAGCTCCCAAAGGTGGGGGTGGAAGCTGAAAGGAGTGGGGAAAGCAACAATCTATTAATCCACGTCCTACACTTGAAAGTGCAAATTTAGAGTTCTTTACTACACATTTGTCTTGATTAAGCACCGAAAAAATCAACAGTGTGACGGGAAAGGATATGTTTACTTACTTTTCAATAATTAACTTAAACCTCAATCAGTGGCTATAACCTTAACCGTGGTGTTAATGTTGTTACCTTAAACTTAACCACAGGAAATCGTGATTGGTCTCTGGTGTCAGAGTTCTCCTCTTTGTATGTGCAACATCCGCCCCAGCTACCTACAACTTTTGTGCAGTACAAGAACATCACATTTCTTAAACCAGATATATATATATATATATATTTATATTGTTAAGAAGACGGGGTTAATCTACACAAAAACATCATATCTTACAGTGGTTGTTCAAGGTGCAAACTTGCAAACCTCTAATATATTACATATTGTTAGTTACTTTCATTTGAAAATAATAAGTTACTTATTTACCAGTTTATTACAATTAATTCCAAATCCAGTGCTGCACAGGTCTGACCCATTCATGCATTCACATACAGTGGTTACCACCTTATAGTAAAATGAAAAAAAGAAAAAAAGATACAGAACCATTAAATATATGAATAGCCTTGGATATAGGATCAAAGTCTGAGAATTATCAAAGTCTGAGAATTATGAGATATGGATACATATTTGTGGGCCTATGATATGAAACACAAAAAGCAAATGTTAAGGTTAGTACAACAAACAGACTGGCGTGTTGAGTCAGTTACTGTGACGAATGCAAATTAATACACCGCAGGAAGAACCACTGCCAGTTCCCTGTGCACCAGTCAGCTACAGCAGCAACAGAGAGAGAGTTGTAAAACAAGACGTGTGCTGACATTACTCTGTAATCGAAGGAGATGTGAATGGAAGCATCCAACATATACCAACATCACTCAGGTGTGCCGATCATCGAAAGGAGGACAGAATGAACCAGGGGCCAGCTCCTTATCCCTGCTACTTTCAAACAGCCTTAGGACACAAAAGTAGAACTGGATACGTTGTATGTCGTTATATTAATGGAAACACACTGAACATGATAACACACAGTACAGCTTGACCCAGACGTGCCGATCACCGGCCATAATATAGTCTGTAGTGACATGACAAGACACAATGAGTTTCACTCATGAAAAGTGAGTAAATCTGTGTGTAGATTTGCACATAAAAGACAGGGACAGGCAAAGCGAAGGCCTGGAGGGAGGTAACAGATACTGTTAATTTTGTCTCCGTGGTACAAAGAACCAGAGGTGTCAAAGGTGAAGCGTAAATGGTTTGATAAACTGGAACTGGAGGCAAAGAAAGGCATAAGCACACACACAAAAAATACAGCAGTCACCAAACAAACATAAGATTCATTTGTGGGGTTTTGAATGAAGTGGGAACGGGAACCACAGATGTTATGTGCGTAATGGATAAACTAAATCAGTGATGGCTGTCGGAATGTAGAGCTATTTAACATTTATTTTAACAAATGATACTGATAACATATAGCCTACAGCAGTCTATATGCATCATCTTCAAATTATTTGAATCTTAATAGCCTAAAGCTCCGTTTGATACAACGTAAATTAATCATTATCAAATCAGATTTATTCATTCAAATGATCAAAAAGCCACAAAAAAACAAAAACAACAACAACAAAAAAGTGTTGTCTCAAATAATTCTTTCTTTCGTCATTCAACATGTAGAAAGAACGTGTAATCTATTGAGTCGATTTACATAGATAATAATTCCCATGAAACTAATCTGGATCTTAAACCTGCTAATTGCCAAATAATTTAACTAAATGTGTTTTTAATATTTTGTCATGTTTAGATTACGTGTTTCAAAGGCATCTGTGTATTGTGTACATAACAGAGCGCAATACGAGTTAAAATTTTAATTTCCAATAGTGACAAGCAATATTTATGTGCTTTACTAAATTTACACAAGCACTAGGAGTGGTCAGGAGCAGGAGTAGATTTTGTTAGTAGCTACGAAAAGATCGGAGCTACTAAAATATTGATGAATGCAGACATGCACGTAAATTTCCGTCTGCGAACAGTTTACACACAAATTCCTTCTGCTCCCTTAGGGGGATATTTTTTGTGGTGGCACACTGGTGGAAATGGAGCAAAAATGAAAACATGGGATGGAATTGTTCTTAATTAAACACTGTTTAAAGAATTAGCTTGCAGTAATCAAGTAGTCCACTTACAGTGTTAATTACAATGTTAATTTTGGGCCTTTTCGTACAAGACAACATACGGTAAAAAAAAAGAGAAAAAACTATTGTACTGCTATTCTTTTTCCTTTGCCTCATACTAATCTGTTTGCCCCTGTAATAACTCAGCTGTACTGTATTTTCAAACTTGATGAACTGCGTTTAGTAGAATTAGTAAAATTAGTAGAATTTGCATTTAGTTTTACTTTTAATTATTCTCACTGCAGAGCTGTCAACTTTTCAGAAAACCTTGGAGTGAAATTTAAAGGAAGTTGGGCGGGCCCCAATCTAATGGGGGCCCTTTTTAGGGTTGCTACCATACGTCAAAGACATTTTATGTAATTTGTAATGTAAGTAAAGAAACATGACTATATACAGCCATTTCCCCCATTTCATAACTTTTAATCCTTACCTTAAGTAGCAAGAACATAGACAGACAACATCTCTCTTTAAAATCACCATCTTGTGGGTAATTTATTTCCACAAGCATAATTGTACGGCAGTATTAGCAAACCTTTACAGTATACATTTAAATGCTTAAATTAGAACTGTTTGTGTGCAGTGTTGTACTGGCTTTTGGCTTTCTTTGAGGCCTTGATGAGTGTCCCAGAGGGCTCCCACTTGAAGAAGGGCTCAAGGTCAGCCATCGTGATCGTCATTGACGAGAGGGTTCCATCCAAAGACATATATACATAGACGCCGCATTGACTGCCTGAGCACGTCCCAGCCGGCCGCCATCTTGGATGGGTCTCGCTTCGCCTCCACAGTGCATTCACTTCTATTGAGGAAGGAGCTGTATGCATAAGTAAAATAGAATAACTCACTGAATTTTCAACTGATTTTCACGCGGTTTGGTTTGTTACAAACGGCACACATGTAGTTATGATACACGATGCTTTCGTACATTAAAAATGCGGGATTTCATGCTTTAATACTTTCTGCAGATAGCAACAGCATGTTATTTAGGTCACAACACAGTTCTTTTATTCACCTCAACCCCAGAGTGGAATACATACATACATATATATATATACTTTATATACTGTATGAACACAATGTACCAATACAAAACATAGTATAGCATATTAATAAATTGATTAATATATTTTAATAAAGAAAATGCTTGATTGTTGATTGAGTTTATTTCTCACACACACTCACTCTTTTATACCCACAGCCATCAGACTTAATAATTCTTTGTTAAATAAATGATTTTACATAATTTTTTGACTTCTTTGAAATTAATAAAGTTCTTATTCTTATTACACTGACTGCTGTGATCCCTCAAAAGTAGTAAAAAACCATTTTCAATATTTACATAAACACTGAAATTAATTTTGGTATTGGTATTATAACTATGAAAAAATGGGACTGTGGTCAAGATAATTTGAAAAAAGATAGAGAAGGATGAGCAGCAGGGAATATTTACAGCACAGCTGGTGGAAAAGTGAATATGTGTACAAAGGTATGCTATACATAATATGCTATACTATGTTTTGTATTGTGTATATTATGTGTATATTGTGTTTATACAGTATATATACTGTATAAACATACTGTATATATATATATATATATATATATATATATACACACACACACACACACACACACACACACACACACACACACATACATGTGTATATATATATATATATATATATATATATATATATGTATATATTCCACTCTGGGGTTGAGGTAAATAAAAGAACTGTGTTGTGACCTAAATAACATGCTGTTGCTATCTGCAGAAAGTATTAAAGCATGAAATCCCACATTTTTGATGTACGAAAGCATCATGTATCATAACTACATGTGTGCCGTTTGTAACAAACCAAACCGCGTGAAACTCAGTTGAAAATTCAGTGAGTTATTCTATTTTACTTATGCATACAGCTCTTGCCTCAAAGTGAATGCACTGTGGAGGCGAAGCGAGACCCATCCAAGATGGCGGCTGGCTAGGACGTCGGCTCCAATAGGCAGCGGCAGTCAATGCAGCGTCTATGTATATATGTCTATGGTTCCATCCAGGGCCAAGCTGTTCCTGGTTTTGCTTATTCAGCCAACCTCTTGAACTGGCTAACCCCTGTAACTTCTGAAGAATAAAATGCCAAAGTACTATACTAAACAATATAAATAGTGGTTTCTGATAACTCCTTGGACTACTGTGTACATGTAGATTCATTCAGATGGGATCAGAATAATAGGATAATGTGGAAAAATACAGTCAGAGATATAACCTTAGAGTTTAAACCTTGTTTGTTTTGGTTTGCCAAGATCAATGACCATGTTATTATTTTGCAGTCTACACAGTGTTATGTAAAATGTTACTTGAAGGCACATTCATAAACTTATTTAGGCTAGCCTAATCAATTATTTGGCCTATGCATGATTAATTTTATTTCAATTCTTTTAAATTAGCTTTTGAGCTAATATTTCCCTGTTCTTGATCGTTTATCCTGAATCATGCAACAACTTGTAAAGTCTGTTTTAATATGAGAGCTATAAATTAATCATCAGTAAATGTCTGAAGTGAAATAATGATAGTTAAAATATCACCGCGATGATGGTTTACAGGTACATGTGATGAATCAGTGGTACAGGAGCTATTAATAGACACAGCGGTGCGTAATGAGTGTGTGTTATGACAGCTATTCTGTGTAATGACAGACTGTCTCTTAGGGCCGTTTCATAGTCGACGCAAAAGCATGCAGACGCCAACGCATTGTGACGTAGCGAGATGCATTGGCCGCCATGATGCGTGCTTGCGTCTCAAAATGTGTTATCCATTTTTTTGATATGCAACGCAGCGACGCGTGTAATACCATGCGTTGCCAGCGGGGGTGATATTGCAAGCGACGTACTTGAAATTAACCACTTTTTGTTATTCACAGAAGACGCAGGTACTCAGTCAGTCATACAAGGTGTGTGTGTGCGTGTTGCCATCCTCGAGAGGCTGCAGGAGATACAGCAGGAGAGGGAGAGGGATAGAGAGAAAGAGAGAGATTGAGAGAAAGAGAGGCAGAGAGAGAGGAGCGACATATATGTCATTTTTTGTAATTACCTGTGTACTTTTTTACAAGGTCCCCCACAGGAACAGAGCGCTACATTGATGCGTGACATCAAACAACTGATGCCACACCACAAACCTTTGTAAATTATGGTTAGACTGATATGCAGTCAGGCCTACATGTTAGATTGATTAGGTTTATTTTGTCTTCTTTTTTAAAATTTGTTCAATATTTTCTTATCTTCAGACAAAAAAATGTAGGAGATGTATCTTTTACCTGCTTGACAGTTTCGTCTGTGACTCCAGTCTTCCTCAGAAGTGTCATCTGACGTTTTGCTGATGTGTCATTTATCAGTTGGCCGATTCTGATAGGTCTGTTGGGTGGAGGAGGGAATCCCAGGTGTGCATGGGATTCCCTCTCCTCTGATGGGCCGGCCAGCTGATAAATGACGTCCTCTTCAGTAGCCATTTTGATCTCAATATCAAATATGAATATCACCCGTAATGTACCGGTGACTCTGCTACCCCCTACTGCGCAAGCGATGTATTGCATTTCAAGTCTCGCCCGTGTCGCTTGCGTTCAATGTTTTGACTATGACGCCTGGGATCCACTGCTGTTTTTTGTGTCCGCCATCATGCTTATGCCTATTCAATTCCAATGGATCGTGTCAAACCGTTGCTGACGTCCCTGCAAAGCATTTTGTGTAGGCAGCTAGGGTGCGTTGACCGTGACTCAACTTTATGCAAATTAACCTGTTAGACGCGAGGACACTATCCAGTGGGGAGCAAGCTCGGTGGTGGTCTGTACTTTCCCTCTCTGGAACAACATGGTAATGGAAGATAAGCTAATCGTAGCGGTGGCGAGCTTTCCTATCCTGTATGACCCCTCTTTAGAGGCATATCGGAACACTGAAATGAAAAATGAGGCAAGGAGGACAGTGGCCTACGTCGTTGAAAAAGATGGTAGGTGTATGCCATAAATGAAGTGTTCAAGTGTTTCATTGTACAGTTGACAAGGCTAGCAGAGTTAACAGTAGCCCACTGAGCTATGTCCATCTGTATTTCCACAATTTTACAGGTTCTGCCTCCAAAGCATCCTTTTCAGGGTAGGCGTCGCGTCCAGCAACGATTCTCGGTGATGGCAGTGAATCTGAGGCGTCGCTTGCTCGCGTTGCGTGCGTCAACTATGAAACGGCCCTTAAGCGGCAGGATTAATGAATGGTAAAGCGGGCACTCATATCAATAAGCAGACAGATTTAAGGGTGCCACAGCATCAATTCACACAGTGGGTGTGGAAAAAAATCCATAAACCTGTTAGTTTAACACCTGTGCATAACGGGATCCTCACATAACTTTGCCAAGCAACAGTCAGTCAGGGGGTCAGAGAGCGCGCTAACGGTGATCCTGGTGTCAGAGTCTTCGTAACCATGGCAACAATGACGGTGAGTGACAGACCTGTCATTATGTGTCAGCCTCTTCAGCAAATTCTGATTCAATATTTCTCGGCTGTGTCTTCTGAAGCTCTTTCGGTTTGATAGCCTATTTTCCAAGTCATTCCAAGAACATGAAAATAGCAGCAGGGTGTGCACAAGAATACATTTTATTTTTCAATACAGGACGATCCCGTATTATAGGCTACAGGATGGGTGGCAACATTACAACACATAAACACAATGCACGTCTGTCCAGAATCCTGCGTTACACAAACATTATACTAAATTAAATAGCCTACCATTTTAGAAGTAATAAAACTGTAGTACCTGTGTCCCCCTGCAAAAAATAGAAAGCTAAGGTTCCGGAGCAGAATGTCGATCAGTATTATTTTTGACAGCGTGAGAAATAGAGGTGTAGAATAGGTGCATGTCAAATCTGTCATTTGTGTGATTCTCACGCTGATTGCGTGAGAGTTGACAGCTTTGGTGTTGTATTTTCTGTATCGATCTATCTTGTCTTTAATATTTTTTCTGCCCAGGGATTGCAGATACAAATTAGCTATAAACTGTCTCTGGTTCAACAGGTGTGTTGTGCATGGCCCCTGTAAACTAAACTAAACTAAACTAAACTAAACTAAACTAAAAACAGTCAGTACAACTTGGTAAATAATGCAGCTCTTTATGTAATACATATACATGTCTATTAGATTTATTTATTTACTTGTTTATTTGACATGGACAAATGCATGAAACATTGCTAAATGTATGAAATATAAAGCAGATGAAATGCATACAGGTATCTAACCATGGCTAATTTTCAACTCGGTAAGTGTAAGATTACTGAACGGAGTAATTCAATACAGTAATACAACACAACAGTTAAATACAGGCAACGACTAAGTCAAAGAGGAGACCACAATAGTGGCAGAGATAAAAAACAAAACAAAAAAACAATGACTATGGTGTTGTTGTTGTTGTTGTGATTTAAATCTACACGAGAAAAAGAGAAAAGAGTTTGTTCACAATAATCTTCTCCTTACAGTGATCAATTTCAGCTGTACAGACATTATCACTATAATTGGTTTCCACTGTATATCTACAGATGCCTTTTGTTCAAGAAGGTTCAAATTAAAGTTGTTATTTATATTAACTATTATTAACTAATAACTATTATGCATTGGAACATAGATGGAGTCATACAGTTGGACAAAGTTATATTTTTCCTATAATTCACAACACAGGTAGTAAAGACGATACAGACCAATAATTAAAGGCCTAGTCTAGGATTCAGTATTTTGGCATCAAGTGGTGAGATTGAGAACTGAAACTTGGCAAGCATGCAGAGGCCTGTACTACGAAGCAGGATTTGGCGTTAGCGAGGTAACTTTGGGGTTAACTTTGGGTTTTCAGTGCTACGAAGCTGGTTCTTTATTTACCGGGATAAATCACTGTGGCAATCTATGCTGAATGGCTAACCTGCTCTGGAGCAGGTTAACTTCAGGTTATCAGATCACAGCCTGACAACATCCCGACCTCTGACCAATCAGATCACTGAGAAAAAAAGTATCCATGAATGAAAGTCTAGAGTGACAGGTAAAAAAGAGGAACCTATATGTTGTTATAGGTCAGTAGAACCATTTAATATTTCCAGGTCTCTTTCCAATGTGTTTTTCTGGATTTTTTTGTTAATTATCTGCCTTGCACTATTAAAATAAACCTACCATTAAAATTATAGACTGATCAATTCTTTGTCAGTGGGCAAACTTGCAACATCATCACGGGATCAAATAATTATTTCCCTCACTTTAAGTACCTATATCTTTAAGCATTTATCCAAAAATATCTATTGCTGTGAAAGTAATTTGGCTGCTTTTTTCATCTTAAACTGAATATCTTTCTGGTTTTGGTTCACTACAACTAAAGCTATGGTATTATGACATCACCAAGCAATTCAACTAGTAATCTGGAAAATAATCAGCCACTTAATTGATCATGAAAAGTTGTCAGTTGTAGTCAGTTGCAGCCCGTAAATTGTCCATGTGTGGGATGTTTAATCATCATCACTAGAGAATTATATTGATTGAGATGCACGTGTGTGCACTTGAAATTCCTGAAAAACATTGAAAAGTAAAAACATGAACATGAATGAAGAAAAAATGTCAGTGAACAGGGATTCCACTGGTCAACTGGTTTCAGAGATGGCCCTTTTTAAATAGGAACTGTGCAATTTGCAGGAAAGCCCAATCTTCTTTCAGCATTGGCAGTATAAAATAAAAATTGGGGAGTGCAGCAAAATGGCACCTGTCTACTTTTGTTCATACAGAATGTGCCTTTTTCGGGGCAATGGGGGGCGTGAGCAAGTAACGAAACATGTAGCTCAGCGTGTGACGTAAACAGTGATGTACTCAGAGGGAAGTCGGCCCGTCCTTCACCATCCCTTCATTCTTCATTTGCAAGGACAAGAAGGGCGCGCAATTCTTTGTCTCCCCAGTTGCTCATCTTTACTGTCAGGTTTGCGTTTCCCTCTTGCTACTAGTACTAGCTGCTCATTCCTGCTATCAGCTGTTTCCTGTTAGTCCACTGTCAGTGTGTCGAACGTGCAGTGTCATCAACAGCTCCTCCCACAAGTCACTAACAGCCCCTCTCGTGGCGGAAGGCCGCCTCGTTCTTTTTAAACGAAAAAGGTTCCGCCGATATGTTTACCCCATACGTGGTGGAAAATTGGGCACCTCGGATCAACTCGCCAATCTGGTTCTGTGTGTCTAGATGCTCGCAGCTTGCCGGCAAAACGGCCAAACATTCGCCGAAAATCTGGCAGTGTAAAAGGGGGCTAGAGACTCAGTCAGTGAACCCGTGGTTGAATGAGTCCAGTCCAGCACTCCAGTTCATGTTTTCCTCCCCTCTCTCTCTGCTGGGGTGATTACTCTGCTTTGCTCCAGCCCAGCTTGGTTTCCAGAGAGACTCACACACACTCCTAAACACACGTTCATGCACACACACACACACACACACACTCAGACGAGTCCCAGTGGTAAGGCATGCTGGTGCTGGTGCTCACTGTCAGCAGCTAACTTGGAGCGGCTGGATGGAGTGTTGCAGTGTGCTGGACTGAGAGCATGTTGACTTACAGTATTGTTCTACACTGACTAGAAACTTAAGCAACAATGGAATTTGGAAGAGTTTGGTCCAGATATCAGAGGACGCTGCTGATCACCATGATGATGTTCAAACTGGGTAAGGCTTAATTCAACACATGCAGTTAATACTAGTGCAGAAATGTAAACACATCACTCATGGGAACTTTGAGACAGTTTTAAGGGAGAAACAAATAATTCACAATCCATCCACAGTTGTAGCTGCAGCCCTTGCTTGTGTGTGGAGTGGAAAACATCTGCTGCCCTGTTTATCTTTGGAATCAGACTCACGTATTGATATGTGTGCTTAGAGCCACAGTAGGACCATCTTGGAGATGTAAATATAGTTTGATCACCCTTTATTTTATTGCTTTGTACCTACAAATAATTTAAGTGTCATTTCCAAGTGGAGCCGTGTAATTCTAAATCCTGGGCAATATTAACAATGTTCAATTGAAACATTTTGCATCAATATTCTCTAATCAATTGCATGTGTAATGTGATGGATCTTTTAGTTAGTACACAGCAAATCATCTGAACATACAAAAAAAATGGAATCTGTCAGCACATATGGAAAAAAAATACATGATAAATAAATTATAAATTAACTATAAAAGGCATATTTTACCTGTTATTAGTTCCCAAATTCAAAATTCTTCCCAGGACACTTTCTAGAAAATAATAAGGAAATTATGGACCCATACAGTAAAACAAGATGGGTGGTTTTTTTAATCATCAAAAGCAGCAAAGCTTACTGTTAACTGCAAAGCATAGCATAAGCACCATCATGTTATTTTGTATATATTATACTGTTATCATAACAGTGTGATGGAACCAGTGATGTAATCAGTGAGGCATTTATTTATGAAGTGATTTCTAAAGATGTGTGTGTTTTTATGTGTAGGTCAGTCTTAGAGACTATCACTACATTACAGCTTCTTGGTCGACACCACCACTTTATGAAACCTGTTGACCCATTTTTCCCGCGACCTTCATTTGTGTGAAGCGTCCGAAGCTTGTTTAAACTGTGGCAAACCAGCCGCAGGGATTGGTTGAGGGTGGCATTGTTGGAGATCACCATGGTAACGAGCTGAGCGTCCAACTGCACTACTACACAGCTTTTTTGTCTTAGCTTTGAATGGAAGGAGTGATGGGTATTAGGGAGCATGGCAAGAGATCTGGCACTCTGAGCTCTTAAGGATTAAAAAAAAAAAAAAGATAGCAGAAGCAGAGCACATAGGATGGTGAAGATGAGTATAACATAGATTTTAAGGTGCAGGGTTTGCCTACTATATTCAAGACTTTATTGTAAAGAAAAGTACACAAAAGAACATCCATAGCATTACCAACTAACTGACTGAGAAGAAACAGGGATTTCAGTGGAAAAATTTCCCCAAACTGCAGAACTGTTAGCTTGAATGAAATCAAGCCTGAACAGTAGCAGTTTTAGGAAAGAGAAAAGGCACCACAAGAACCATCTTTAAGTCTGAAAATAATAGGGAGGAACCAGCTGATAAATAACAACTTAGAACTAGACAAAAATATTGTGTTAAAAGTGATGCAGTCTTTAGTCTTTGCTCAGACAGGACACAAAAGGATGTGCGCCTCTGACTGTGTAACTGTGACTGATTCAGAGAGGATTTGTGCATTTCTTTGTATAAAGCAAAGCAGCCACCTGCTGTGGAGCCTTTGGAGCACAAAGATGAATTCAGGCAGAGCTGCTAGACTCTTGTGGTGATTCAATAAAATTCCTCTTAGCCCAACTTGTGCATTAAGCGGGGGCTTCCCTTTCTCAGTGATTCATAGCGTTGCTGCTTCCTCTGCCCTGCAGCGAGACTCTATGTTGACTTTGTGTTGCTGTTTTTGTGACTCAGGGTAAACACTTTCTCTCACTCTCCCCCTGCATTTAGCATCTGCCAGGGGTGAAAAGAGTCATATCTCATTTAAGAATGTCTTTGTCTCATCAGACATGGTACTTAAAAACTCTGAAAAAGTTAAATTTCATTTGAAAACAAGTTGGGTATTTTTGTTGCTTTTCAACTCGGCTTTAAGATTCATTTTATGGAAACAGCATTACACATTAATCGAAGCTTCGCATAAGAGGGAATACTGACGAGTCTTAAATTAAACCCCCTCTAAGAAACTCTCTGGTCTCTGGCGGGCAGTTTGATTCTGACATCATTCTACCTACAAACAGTCAGTGGCTCTGCTCAGTGTTATTGTTGAAGTGAGATGCTGGTACCAGTCAGTGTCAGGGATCTACCCTGTCTGGCTATAACCATGATCTATGAAGTGCTGAGTTCTGGGGGGGGGGGGGGGGGGGGGCTGTTATCAACTCTCTGGAATGTGTGAAGGGTTGATTGGGTTTGAGAGGTCTCCCTGTCAGGCTTCATGAGATTACAGGTAGCGCAGGTTAAAGTACATGGTTCTGACTGAGTTAGCTTTACATGACAGTCCACGGAAAGATCCTGCCTCTATTTGAAAAAGGGAGGTGAAAGAGAACAATGAGAAAAAGTAAAAGACAATCTCAGTACAAGTGAAAGCCAGGAGAGGGAGGTAAAAGAGGGAGGTGATGCAAGACTGAGGAAATGACACTTCTGAAGATGAGAAAGGAGGGAGAAACATTCAACCACATTTAGCATAAATGCTGGGTCAGTTTACACATTCCGTAGCATTTGTCTCACCTTGTCAAAAATGACAATGATTGACAAAGATTGAGGGCTTTACTGCATTAACATCCTTTACGGAGAAAAGGTTCTTATCAGTGTGTACTCTTGTGGTTCCTAGACAAAATGCAATGTTATTGTCAAATCCATCCATCCAGGCAGCTGTGGCCAAAAGATCAGCGGTTCGATCCCGGGCTCCTCCAGGAGCATGTCGAAGTATCTTTGAGCAAGATACTGAACCAATTGCTCCTGATGGCTGTTCCATCGATGTGTGAGTGTGTTAAAACTGAGTAGCAGGTGGCAGCTTGTATGGTAGCCTTCGGCCACCAGTGTATGAATGTGTGTGTGAATGGATGAACGTGACTCAGAGTGTAAAAAGCGCTTTGAGTGGTCGCTAGATGACTAGAAAGGCGCTATACAAATGCAGGTTCATTTACCATTTACCATGATCACATTTTCTCAATTCCATGACCATTCTCTGTGTTGCATGTACAAAAAGCAACATTTAAATTCGGCAGCAGGGATAATTGCATGTAATATGTTATACTGAGAAACAGTTAGCTATGATTAGTGTTGGCAAGTAATTTAAATGTATCCCGTCCTTCAAAATAATTATAATAATAAACTTTATTTACTTTCATACAAGAAATGCAGCACAAAGCATGAAAACATGAATTAACTGATTCATAAAATCATAGAGTTGGAAAACTATAAATCATAATATCAAGAAAAAAGTTAAGAGTTGCTGCAGTGTGAAGCGTAAATAAAAAGTCAAAGCGTAAAAAGAAAAAGTTTCAGACCTATGACCTAAGACCTAAAAGTCAGAGCTAGGCTACTTAAAGCTCCAGTAGGCAACATTGTTTTGGTATAATTGAGTAAACATTTTATAATATCCTCTAAGCATAATGTAAATCAAGTGGTCTGAGACAAACAATAGGTTTCTGCACCTCACCATGGCTCTGTGTTCAGCCTCTAAAGAATCAGTGTCTTGCTGATGTGCATCAACCAATCAAAGGTCAGCTCAGACCACTGTGTTCCTATTGGCTGTTCTACTGCATATGCGCGTTCCCGCGCTGCTGGCAGAAGGGGAGAGCAAGCGGCAATGGTAAACAGTGCACCAGGTAAAATAGCTATTCCAGCACAGCAACTGCCTACACGGCTAAACAAACCCAAAAAAAGGAAGCCAGGACTCAGTTCCCTGGAGCCCCAGAGGGAGGGGAAGGGTGAGGTGGGGCCGGGCCCGGGCGGAGGGTGCGAGGGTCGGCCGTGGGAGTGAAGCCAAGGGCTCTCCGCGGAGAGGGAGAGCCGAGCCTCGGAGGTATGTGCTGGGCGGACTGCTGCACGGTGAGGGAGAGCCGAGGCTTGGGAATATGTGTGGGTCCGCGAGGGTGGGATGGGGAGGGCTGCTGCATGGAGAGGAAGAGCCGAGCCTCAGGGGTATATGTGCGGGGCGGTTAGGGAGGGATGGGGTGGGCTGCTGCGCGGTGAGGGAGAGCCGAGGCTTGGGAATATGTGCGGGTCCGCAAGGGTGGGATGGGGCGGGCTGCTTGAAATAAAGGCATGAATCAATTTCTCTGCATCTTTTTAATTAAGAAATGGTCGTACCTTAGCTATGTTTCTGAGGTATTATCTTGTTAATGTGGAATCAGGGATCAGGCCTCAGATTTAATTCAGGGAGTTTAATCCCCAAGATTATTAAAAAAAAGCATTTCTCTTTTTGTTTTAGGGCTGACAAGCAGGATTTCAGTTTTGTCTTTAAGGTTTTGTCTTTAAAGTGGGTAGATAAGGAGTCTCGAGTGTGCCATTGGAATAATTGCAGACTTTTTTAGCATTTTAATTAGTTCGTAATTTGAGAAAAAAATAGATAAAAGAAAAATATATATACATGGATTAACTTTATTTTTAATCGAGTGGTTACTTGTTCCTGCACAGCAAAGGGCAGTTCAAAAGCAAACAGCTGGCCTGTCACTGCTGCCGTTGCTGCACCTTTTTGGCAATATTGGTTGGTCGGCCGATGGCTCCGTTGGTCTGTCACTTTGGCCGAAACTAAAATTTCTCACCAAGTGTTGGATGTTTGCCATAAAAGTTTGTTAAGAGTTCCGTGTCCCCCTTACAGGATGAATTGTAATAACCTATATAAATTTTTCATCAAGAACCACTATCAGATCAAATTTTTTTATTTTTATTCTAGTTGTCCAAAACTTTGGTTAATTACCAAAGACCTGCAAAACTAATACTATCTCCATCAACCTAAACTGCAGGCCTACTAACTGTTTAGAGCTGATTAGCAAATGTTAGCATGCTAACATGTTAAACACAGGTGGTGAACATAACAGTATTACCTGCAAAGCATCAACATGTGAGCATTATGACTGTGAGCATTTCAGCATGCTGATGTTAGCATTATGCTCAAAGCACCACTGTGTCTAAGGACTGAGGAATACTCAATCAGAACCTGTATTTCTAAGAGGCTGTCCGATCACGATTGGAAAATTACAGAAAGTTACAGAAATTTCCAGACACAGCCATCAGCTAATCTGATGTCCCGAAGGTGTGTCAACCATCCAACAAGCAGTTCTGATGAAGTATACTGGCCCTTTAACACTCGCAGTACTCACAGAGCTGCTGGGGTTAGTCTTGTTTAGTAGCACACTGCTTAGTAGCTTCAAAATAAGCTGTTTCTACACTCAAGCAAACATGATATAGTGACTGTTCCTGTAAAGTATAGGAAGAAATATGCATCACTGAAAACTTGATTTGAATCATTTACATCTGAATCTGATTTAGTCTATTTGAATATTTGCAGTAAAACCTGAATTTAGATCATGTAATTTGAATTTGTATTGTTAAACATGAATAATTGCATTTAAAAACTGAATCTGAATAGCATAATTTGAAATTAAATTTATTATTTGGGAACTGAATTCCAATAAACATTAAACATTAAACTATCTAATATTCAATTAAATTCAGTTGTTCTCAAACTGAACTGAAAAATGCAGCTCTTTAAATACTTCCAAATTCAGTTCTTACAATTCAAAATTAGCACTTGCAATTCAGTTTTAGTTTATTGAGACACACATGTGGTCATTGAGGAAGAGCAGTTGATTGCAGATTCACAGAATTCTAGTTCCAAAACCAAAATAGAAATGAGGAAAACAGGAGAAAACACTTTTGTTTTAACTTGAATTCAGCAAGCACAAACCCCAGCACTGGCAACCCAGTCTCACTCCAAAGTCGTCGAATACCATTGCCTGGTCAGTGATTTTTGGTGAAAATCCCCTCCTTTCACATCGCATGACACGTGGCCGGTTGCTGTTATTGTTTAACGGCACCAAGAGGCATCAGGGTGAAACAAGGTGGGACAACAATATAAGTTAAGAGGTTGGAAATCCAAGGATGAGCGCTAGGGGTGGTGGAAGGGTCAACACTTACCAACTTTCACCCAGGAGATAGATATCTAGATAGAAGCACACAAACAAGACAAAACACACGACAGGACTTGCTGCAACAGGCTTCTGCCTGGCACGGCACCATCTTGGTGTTTGCTTCCCATAAGACTGTAAAACCAAACATTGTTCTTTTTTCCTAAACCCAACCACGTGTGTTTGTTGGCTAAACGTATCCACATGCGTTTGTTGTTGAAGGAAAAAAACGTCAATTTGCAGTGCTGTACCAATGTAGTGCCTTGAGAATGTACTGTATGCAAACTACATACATTTTATTTAAAGGCGCATTTCACGACACTCAAGGTGACCTTGCAGGCAAAGATAGAGAAAATAACAGCAGATAAAAGAAGTCAACAAGATAAGAAATTAAGTAAATTAAAATAACTAAAAAATAAAATAGTTATTAATTAATATTAATAGTAACATAACAACCAATAAATATTCAGCAAAACAAGATTACAGTATATAAAATTCTGTGTAAATAGTGGATTTGTGTGGCATGATTTGTATGGACAAAAGTCATACTGAATAGGCTATATGAAAGAGGTGAGTTTTAAGGCAGGATTTGAAAGGGGAGAGACAGTTGATGCTACAAATGTCTGGTGGGAAGGAGTTCCAGAGGCAGGGGGTAGAACGGCTGACGGCTCTAGGCTCAGGCGGGCTGGCGGGACAGTGAGGTGGATGGAAAAGGAAGACCTAAGAGTGCAGGTGGGGGTGTGGATGTGCAAAAGTTGGAAGCAGAACATAGGAGCTAAGTTGTGGATGGCCTTAAAGGTGAGGAGTAAGATCTTGAAGTCAATGTCGTATTTAACGGAGCCAGTGAATGTGCTGGAGGACAGGAGTGATGGGACTGATGGAGGGGATTCTGGGGATGATGTGTGCGGCCGCAGGGTTCTGGACTAGCTTAAGTTTGTGGATGGACTTGAGAGGCAGACCAAAAAGGAACAGTAATCAATACGGGATGTAACCAGGCTGTGAACAAGAATGGCAGTGCTGTGTGGTGTGAGGGATTGGGTGAAGGCTGTTAATATATCATGGATGGAAATAGGCAGACAAAGTGACATTATTGATGTGAGCTAGGAATGACATGAGTGCCGTTGAGGATGACGGCAAGGCTCATCACCTTAAGGGTTTCTCTTAGGGGGAAACTGAGGAGTTTTCAAGTGTGAAACTGTCAATTTTTGCTAAGGTGGATTTGGTTCCAATGAGAAGTAACTCAGTTTTATCAATGTTTAATTTGAGGAAGTTGCAGGAGAACCAGGATTTGATTTCCTGAAGGCAGTCAGAGAGGGAAGAGGGTCGGAGGGTAGAGGTTTGGTGGACAGATAGAGCTGGGTGTCATCCACATAGCAATAAAAGTAGATGGAAAATTTATGTAAAATGTAGCTGAGAGGAAGTAAGTAGATTATAAACAGAAGGGGACCCAAGACAGAACCTTGAGAAACACCGTTAGTAACTGAAAATGGCTGGGATTTGAATGTTTTGAACTGGATAAATTGAATATGGTCAGAGATATAGGACTTAAACCAGTCCAGGGGTGTGCCATTGATTCCATTGAAGGCCAGTCTGTTAAGAAGGATGTTGTGAAAATGGTGTCAAAGGCCGCACTCAGATCAAATAGGATGAGAATGGTTAAGAGTCGGGAATCAGCTGCCATGAGGAGGTCTGATTTTTACCAAGGCTGCTTCTGTTCTATTGAGGGGGCAGAAACCACAGTGGAATTGCTCATAAAAAATAAATTGTCAAACAAGTGAGCATAAACATGAGATGTGACAGTTTTTTCAAGGATTTTGGAAAGAAAAGGTAGATTACCAATAGGACGCAGGTTATTGAAATTGTTGGGGTCTGAACGGGGTTTCTTAAGAACCGGAGTTACTGCTGCTGATTTGAGAAGGAACAATTCCAGAGGTGAGGGAGGAATGTATGATGAAAGTTATTAGGGAGGAGAGAGAGGGTAAGCATGCTTTAACAAAGATAGTGGTAAGATGGTCTAACTGACAGGTTTTTGGCTTGGATTTTTTGATGAGGTATTCAGCAGCAGAGGGAAGATTGAAACTTGTAATTGAGCCGGTGGTAGGGGCTAAAGGAACTGTAGAGGTCAGACTGTGGGAGGAGATAGGGGTTAGTTATTGGTAAATATTGTCTATTTTGACATTGAAAAATTACATTAATAGGCAGGCGTACAATAGGCAGTTGAAAACTGGTGAGGAGCAAGAGAGTCCAGGGTCATAATATGTTGTTGACCATGGAAAGTCCATGGAAGTCCTGGTTTTCCCTTCACTTGAGCTGATTAGTCCTGCTTAGTAGGTGGATTTTGCTTTAGAGACAGCATCCTTGTAATGGAGGACGTGCTGCTACGGGACTCGCGTTGCAGACGTGTCGCGCCGCTGACGTGCCCAGTGGAACCCGGGCGTTACAGTCAAGGGAAGTGACACCAGAACAGCATATCATAAGTCCAACACATGTTCTTTGGAATGAGTAAGCAAATGGATATGATCTTGCCTATCCAGGCAAGATGTAAACTCCTTAATTAAATTATTATTGGTAGTATCCATATGTATACTAAAATCACCCAAAAGAATTATGTTAGGGGAGAATGAACAGAGATGGGTAAGAAAAGCAGAAAATTCAGGGCTCCAGACTAACTTTTTCCACTGGGAGCACCAGTGCTCCTTACTGAAAATTTTAGGAGCACCAGCACAAAATTTAGGAGCACTATCTATATCGACACAACATATTCATTATTTTGTCGAGATTAACTGCATTACTGATAATTTAGCAATAAACACAGACAACCCTGCAGGGTTCAACGCTAAGGTTTTTTTTCACTTGCCTGGTCGGGCAAGTTGGTCAGAGATCTACTTGCCCGAAGTCAGTTTTTACTTGCCCTATAAAAATTGTTTAATGTAAGTGGCTATCAAATAACAAAGACTGCAGTTATTTTTATGTTATGTAATCTTTATTCACACTGTATTTATTAATTAAAACAACATATGTCATGTATTGTAGCTTAATTCCTACACAAAAATGACAGTGTCAGGGCAGCGGCAATCTTTGTCAATCATTCTCTCTCTATAATTTTACGCCCTACTTGAGCCATGCCCACCTCTATTAATTTTTCCCCCTCTCTCCAGTTCTGCTGTATTAACACCGGGTTTAATATGTTTTGCCTCCATCTCTCTGCCCTGCTCTACTCTACTTCAACGCTACGAAAAATAATTTTCACATGCGTGAAACTGTTTTGTACGCTTGCAAAGCACAGCCTGCTGGGATGTTTCCATGTATCTACTGGCACCAGAAGGGCTCTTTAGGACTAAGTACATACAGTACATGTGTGCACAGTAATGAGCAGGTGAAATGTCTGTCTAGCTTACATATGAGGTGTCTCAAGATTTAGGAAAATACAAGTTTATTGAACATAATAAAAGTCACTTGACATGTTGCTGTTTTGAGCTATGACCTATTTAAGTGCTGGAAGTTGTTAATTACGTGACAACGCCTGAACGCAACACAAGCTCAGCAGCGAGTGCCGTGCTGCGCTGCTGTGCAAACAGCGTGCTTGTCTGTGCGTAACAGCAGTCTGTTGTTATTTACAAAGTGTCTATAACAATAACTTTGTCAGCTGACAAACTGCACCAGGCTCGGGTAAGGTTTGGTCAGGAAAATGCGGCCCGAGCCGCTCTAGCGTGCTCACCTGTGTGTGTGGCGGAACTCCGCTGTGCGCGATACAGAGAGCAGAGGAGAATTGTTAATGTGTGACCATGTAGAGACAGAAATGACACAATGACATAACACCATAAATAGTATATTGTTATGTTATTATATGAAGCGTCCGTCACACAAAATAATATCAGTGGGGGGCTGTGGGCAAGACATTGCTGACTCGTCCTCTGAACTATCGTCGTTGGAAGTTTGGGAAACTGGCACAGGACCGACAGGAGTTTCTGGATCATTTTTTCTTGAAAAACGAATCTATAGTTCGTTTCATAGCGTCACTTTATGATCAAACGACACAGCACTTTCTACTCAACACCAGCTCTGTGAACCCTCTCTGTCTAACCCCGCGTACAGTACACACGTAGGTAGGCTACTGCGTAAACTAACTAAACTGCTGCACGTTGCTATGGTTACTGGCGCCCCCCCGCCTCGCAGTGCGCATCCAGACACACGATAGGCACACACACACAGAGACACTTGCTTCTGCTCCTCCGTGAAATGCAATTATAAAAAAAAGAAATAAAAAAAAGAAAGAAAAAGGGGGAGAGGGGTGGATTTGTGAGTCACGCTGGTGCTCCTAGTTAAAAAACTATGTCGCACAGCCTCCAAAAAAGGTCGCAAAATGCGACCAATTAGGCGCAGTCTGGAGCCCTGAAATTCATTTATGAAATCATTATTTGGCTAGGGTGGACAATAGACTGTGGCAACTATGGTTGAAGTAGGGCCATTTAGTTGTAAGGCAATGGATTCAAATTAAATATGAACAGGCACAGTAAAAGGCTTTCCACTTATCATGGTAAATTATCGCAAGACCTCCACCTCTACCAGAAGCACGGGGTTGGGAGATGTAAACAAACCCAGGTGGCGTAGATTCACTTAGTTGTGAAAAGTCATTGGGTTGTTGCCACAGAAAGTCAAACTTACAATTAGGAGATCCTGGAGGGGAGGTCCCTTGCTCGTGAGAGGGCGGATGTTGAATAAGCCCAAGCTGACTTTGTTGTGGAGGTGTTTGACACTGTTGTTAGCTGACTGGGCTAGGCTGGGTAGGACATTGTAGTAAACTTTCCATCTGGGGTTTCTTGGACGAGTTGAGAACCAGATGGATTGTATTGGTGTGGAGTTGTCGATGTAAAGGCTCTGCCGGGATCCATAATGGATATATTTCCAACAAGCATGACGAACGACAAATGGGCAGAGAAGCAGTGTTGGTGGAGGATCCAACAGGTGGGAGCACAGTTGCGGGAGCTCGGCAGCTGTATATTGGATTACTGCTGTTGATGGAGTGAGTACAAAGGACAGGGCAGTCCAGGCGAGCACAGACCATATAAACTGCTTATTGATCCACATTGAGAAAGACGAAGCCTCTGACAGGCTGACATGCTGTGCTCTCCCTCACCCGCAAGTTTTAAGTGGCTTTTCAAGTTCTTCTTTGACTTCAGTTGAGTTCACTATCTCCTATGCCCGGATTTTAGTTTTTAATCATTGGATGTCAGAGCATTAAGGTTTTAACAGTTAAACACTACCTGGCCTGCTTTGAGAGTGAGTAAACTACTGCCAGCTGTTGGCACAGCTGGGCCTATGCTGTACGGCCTACCTGTTTTGAACGGACTGTAGTGAAACTGTTTCTGGTGATACTCACCTCCAATCATGGTCAATTCCTTGACTTTCTCTGAGATCAGGGGTGAACTAGCTTCCACTGAGAAACTCATCTCGGTGCTTCTCAAGCGGGAGATTGACCTCAGCTCCCCGCTGCTTCACTTGAGCCTCCTGAGCCCCCTAGCTGACAGTAGGAGGTGATCCACGGCGATGCAGATGATCCATCTCCCGGCTGTTCCACCTAGGCTTCGGCGATGAAGGGCGGGAGGGGATGTCGGTCCCTTCCCCTCTTCGACTCCCTGGATGATTTGGAGCTGTCAAACTTTTTCTCCCCTCTTGCTGCTCTGCCGGTGTAGCCCGCACTACTGCTGAAAGTGACTTCTGCTAATAGAGAAACAAGTGTTTCCAAGAGGCGCAGATCCCCGCTCAGCAACTCCAGCTCAAGAGCCGCCTCTCCGTCAGACTTCTTTACTGGAGGACAGCGGTGCGACCCTCGCTGCAACAGTATTAGTAGCTGCAACAGTAGTATGCAGAGTGTGGTTGGCCAGTTTCCACCAAAACTGGCTGTCTGCAACTCCAGCGTGATAAGCAGCAATCCAGAGATTTTGATAGTCGGTGACTCTATTGTTGTTGTCTATTGTCTCCCTGGGGCTATCACCTACGGTCTCTCTGGTGGCAAAGTGGTTCACTTAATTGAACTCATTCCAACGCTCATTGACCTGCATCCCACAGTCAATATTGTTATAACACATGTCGGAACAAATGACGTCATGGCTAGACAATCCAGCAAATTATATGCAGATCTTGAGTCCCTGTGTTGCACTGTTGAGTCTGGGAAGATCCTGTATTATGTCTGACTGAATCCCAGCTCTCTTCAAAAACTCTGAGCATTTCAGCTGCCTCTTCAGTCTCCACAACTGGTTAAAAAAATTCTGTTCTGCTGCAGGATATTATTTTATATCCAACTTTGACTACTTTTGGACAAACTCTAGCTTACACAGAGCAGACAGTGTGCACCCAAATAGGAGGGGAACAAAGCAGCTGACTGGTAATTTCATCCGGTTTATTGCTTTTAATTCATTGTGATACGCACCACGGCATGACCCTATCCAGATTTGCTATTACATCCAGCCCTAACAGTCTGGGTCCTGCCACTGCGTACTCTGTATCTCTTTTATTTGAGATTTTAACCCTGAGTCAAATTAGTCAATAATTTTAACCTCTCTGTGGCACAAATTTTGAATGATATTGCACCTTTAAAAATTAAGATAATGTTTGGTAAATGAAGTGCACCATGGATGAAAATGGAAAGAGTGAAGACACTAAAAAGAATGTGGCGCAAATCTGAGCATAAGACAAAAATGCAGGCTGATCATACGTCCGATAAATTCTCATTTAAGTAATAATGATAAAGAGATAAAGAAATCCAAACAGCAGTATTTCTCTCAAATTATTTCTCAAAACCTTAATAATTTCAAGATTTTGTTCAGTGCAATTGTTAAACTGGTCAATCCCTTCAGACAAATACCCACTGAGCTTCACTCTACAGAAAAATGTAACAAATTTGCCACATACATTAAACTCAAGATTATCAATGTTAGAAATATTATCATGACTGCCTCTACTGGTGTGAATGACTCCTCTCTTTCCTCTCATTGCCATGCTTTCTGCACTCTATCCAATTTCACCCTCATTCAAAGTTGTGAACTACAGGAAATTGTACAACAATTAAAGGGCCAGTGTGTAATATTTGGCATGGTTTATTATCAAATCTGAATCTGAATCTGAATATTCTACCCATTAATATGTTTATATAAGTGTATAATCGCGCTAAAATAAAATTTGTTTGGTTTTCGTAGCCTTATAATTATGCTTTTATATATATATATATAGCAAGGGCCTTGCTTAAGAGAGATCACCATCTTGCGCCGCCATGTATGTACGGCAGACCGAGCGGACAATCCAGCCAGCCAGAGAACGTGTTTCATGTGTATAAATAAACCAACGAAGACAGCAGGAGGAAGGAAGAAGGAGGAGGAAACAGCAGAGAGTGTTAGAAGTTCGTTGATAGAGAGTAGTGAAAGTTTTTTTAGTTATAAAGTTTGCGAATGGACCACACTTACCACACAACAGGAGAGAATGAACCCGAACCGTCATCTGTGAGGAAAAGAAGACGCAACTCCTTGTGATGCACTCTCTGCGGCATTTTTCCTCCTGATGATATATCTCCCCAACGATGTTAGCACCGAATCCCATTCTGTGCAGCAATATGGGAGCAGAGGATTCAGCCTCTCTCCTTGCCCGCTCAGCATCCAACACATGGAGTTCCTCATCGGTATGCTCCGGCTCAAACAGGTATGGCTCTGGATCTGTGTCCGCTACAAGAAACGCGTTCAAAGTCGTCCATTGCAGCTACTACAGTCCGGAGATATTGCTAGGCTAAATAAACAGCTGAGCTCTGTTTACAGGCTACGCTGTCAGTCAGTGTGCAGGCTGGAGATTGGTGAGCAGAGAGGGGAGGGGGGTCCCCGCTAGGTACTGTAAACGAGTATGTGTGTATTAAGTACGCGTGTTACGCTAGAAGAGTTTGGGACGGAGTCTTTTACCCCCTGGAGTGTTACCGGAGTTTTTGGAGTGTTCAAATAAATGGGCCTTTTTCCGCTACTCTGGTCTCCTGCTCGTGAGGGATTCATTACAATATCGTAACATGGTTTAGATTTCTAAATAAACATTCGCCTCGTCGCTAGATAGACCTACTCCTGCAAAACTTTTGTGTCTGCGCAAGCCTTTTTGTCCCTACGAGGCCACCGTCATTGACCCGACGGGAGAGGTGAGTGAGCCCTGCAATCTAGAATTTGACCACTGATGTCACTGTTTTCAACGGTTTTCAACCCATTTTACACACTGGCCCTTTAAGCCCTGCTACATGTCCTCTTGATGCAATACTTGCCAAGTTTTTAACTGTCTGGTAGATGATGTCCTGGAAATTGTCAATTCCTCTCTACTCTCTGGAGTCTCTCCCAAGGTTCTCAAACATGCTATAGTAACTCCACTGCTAAAAAAGATCAATCTTGACCCTTTTCTTTTGGAGAACTATAGACCAATATCAAACCTACCATTCTTGAGAAAATTCTGGAAAAGGTTGTATATCAACAATTACACATGTACCTGTTGAAAAACAATCGATTTGATGTTTACCAGTGTGGTTTTACAACTAATCATAGCTAGTGATGTCATGAGAACCGATACTCGTGATACCTTTTGTTTCGATGAGGAAAAATCCCGGCGATATTCATTTTTTGAAAAACCGGAAGAACTGATACCAGCGTAAGAATCGGTGCTATGACTCTTCCGGAACTGATGGGAGCAGTGTACACCATACAGCGTTACAGTCCATGCCTACATTCAGAGCAAGGGGGTGATGAGGACGAGGAGAGAGCGGCTGCCTGCTAATGCCCACATTCACAACCAGTCACGGCCGCACTTTAGGCCAGAAAACACATCTGCTAGCAATAAATTCAGTTTTAAACACCACTTTGTCTGTTTATTAATTGCTTTTAACTCGTTCCGAATTGCTTCTGAACTGTCTGTGCTCCATGCTGAGCTCTGTCTGGACTCCGGACATCTCCCTCCCTCCCCTGGGAGAGAGTTCAATGGTCTTCTATGAGCCCAGCCTTCGAGATGTGCAACACTCCGTTAAATGTCATTCAGTTCATCAAAAAATATCCCAATTAAAATCAGTAGCATAATAAGCAGATATTATGTTCCATGTTTTTCCATGCAACACTGAAAGAACAGCTTGAACAAGCTGCGTGTGAGCTAACAATCACGAATTTCACTCTGAGCAGTACGTGACTGTGCATGTGCGTCTACTTCTGAAAAACAGCGGTTGGGGTGTGTTTGATTTATTGTACTGGGACATTTGACTTTTTCACAACTGGAACACAGACGTAAAAAAAAACGCTGTTTGCAGAGGGACAGGACAAACAATAAATGAAACCCACAAAATTCAACACATTCTAGTGGTTGGCTCAAATGCCATCAGCGTGATTTAAATAGTAGATATTTAAATACTTAATTGAGTTTATTGCAGTTGTTGATCAATGTTTTTTTTACAATGAAAAATAGGTAAGGAAAAGAGAAAAAGAAAAAATGTAAGTAATATCAATGTGTTGATAGAAATGTTATTTTATATGCAAATACCTTAATAAAGTATTTCTTGTTTAAGTACACGGGATCTTAGGAATCCATCTTTTTTTTACCGTGGTATCGAGAATTGTGAAATTTTACTGTTATTGGCGCAGACGACTTAATTTTTGGTATCGTTACATCCCTAACCATAGCACAGAAACTGCCCTGGTTAGGGTTATTAACAATCTTAAAATCAACAATGACAACCACAGAGTCTCTGTCTTGGTATTACATGTCATTCTTCTTCAGCATCTCGAACAATTTTTAGGTTTTAAAGGCATTGTCCTCAACTGGCTTGCTTCATATCTCTCTGGTAAATCATTATCTATTTCTGTTGGTGATTTTAAATCAAACAAAGTCAGCATTCCATATGGAGTTCCTCAAGGATCCTTTCTTGGTTATACTGTTCTCATATATATCTGAAACAGCTAGCTTAACTCATTCCTCCATAAAGTTCATCCAATGAACAGGCCATGTGTTGCACTTGGCAGGATTTTTAATGAAGAAAAGGTAAAACTGAAATACAAAATTACACAGGCAAATATTACAAACAAGCAATAACTTACTCCAGCTCACAAGCAAGCATTTGGCTACAAACCATCAAAATATCAGTTTCCCTAACAGATAAATTAAGCTAGCCGCAGGTAAGTATCTACATGAACGAATCAAATAAATAAAAAAATTAAATGATGTAATCTTGTCTAATAATAACATATATTCACTTGTCAGGTTCTTAAATTATAATGTACTTACTGGCAATGCCATCAGAAAGGAACAGAAGAAGGATGGATAGCGATTTTACCGGCATGTGCCACCATGTGCCTCCAGCAACAAAATGGCTGTCCTACAGGAAGTCCCCAATTTACAGGAATATACAAAATAAAACTCTCAATTTCAAAATAAAACTTTCCTACATTTGTCAGTTTCTATTCCGTTATGCCACATTGGTCATTTACTTTTCAATTTGTATATGCTCCTACTTGTGCCCATTATTCAACACAACATATCATATCACTCCTATGCTGATGACACCCAGTTATACATATCTGTTTCTGCCGACCATCATCAACCAGTGAAAGATCTCATCTAGTGGATTACTGATGTCAGGTATTGGATAGCCAGAAACTTTCTACAGCTAAACGAGGACAAGACAGAGATTTTTATTAACAGGTCCAAAGGCTCTTAGACACCAAATTAGCACTTTGTTGTCTCCCCTTCTGGTAAAACCCTGTGAGCATGTCAGAAATGTTGGTGTAATTAATGATGTTGATCTTAACTTTCAAAAACGCATTTGTAATATCTAGCAAAGCAATCACTCACTAAACTTCAACTTATTCATAACACTGCAGCCAGAGTACTAACCAGAACCAAAAGATATGAACACATCTCTCCTATTCTGGCTTCTCTTCAGTGGCTTCCTATAAAACAAATAATTGATTTTAAAATATTACTTATTGCTTTCAAAGCCATGAATGGCCTAGCACCCTCTGGCATCTCTGATATGCTCACTGAATATATACCGGAAAGACATCTGAGAACATCAAGTAAAGGTTTCCTCACTACACCCAGAATTCATTCTAAGTCATTACGGACCTACCCTCTGGAATTATTTTCCACATGATCTCAGGTCTGCTGCAACAATATCTTATTTTAAAAGCAAACTAAAAACATATTTTTTTTCACAAGCTTTTAATCAGGTCTAGTGTTTGTATTAAAAGCTTTGTCTTCAAACGTTTTATACATTGTCCTATTGTATAAAATGTTCTTGTTTATTTTTATCTTATATGTTTTATATATGTATTGCTTATGAAATGGTATGTTCTTGGCATGTTTGATTTTATCTGCTTTGCCTTTTTAAGCACATTGAGTTTACACTTGTTGTATGAAATGTGCTATATAAATAAACTTGACCTGAAGAAGAACCAGAGAAGTCAGAGCCCTGGCACACAACAGGAAGGCTACAGCCAGACCTATCACACATATATTGGATAATCCAGTGTTTCCCCTAATATTAGGGGGGCGCCGCCCTGACAGATTGAAGATTTCAGACAGAAATAATACCAAGGCCATGAGAGGTAAATGATGCAAAATGCACTGACAAACATGACAATGCCATGGAGTTTAGCATGGCTAACAAAAGAAAAGAGTCTGGTTTCACAACTCTGAGCAAGATACCAGTTGGCAAGAAGAACAAAGTAACAACAAAGGAGGTGGAAGTATCAAACCTCAAGAAACTGGAAGTCATTTGAAGCATGGAGAATAATTTTAAAGAACAAATGGCGCAACTAGCAAGTTAGAGTTGCTTCATTATTGCTAGCTTAGCTAAAGCGGTGCAGTTTAATGCTGAAGAAGTTAAAGACTGCAAGAAAAAAATCAAGAAGCTTGAAAAACACAATAAACTCCCCAATAAAGAACAATAAGGAACTTAAAGAGAGGGAGCAGGAAAGGTACAAGATGCAATGGTGTCCAAAACTTAAAGGTATGGCAGAAAAGAGCAATGAAAACACCAGAGCAGACATCTTACAATTCTTCCACAAGACTGCCCTCAACATGGAAGTGCACCAACTTGAAGAAGGCATTGACACTGTACACGGGGTTGGCCTAAAATAGGACAATAGGAGCAGACAAGTTGTCGTCTTATTTATCGGGCGACATGTCAAGGAGGAGATATGGTGTGGTGATATATGGTGAGCAAGGATTCCCTTGAGTACAAGGAGAGGCATCTGCTTCGCCAAGATGCTACTGCTGGAAGACAGGGAGGCAAGGAAAAAGCTGTGGCTGCGTATCGAGTAGGCTGGTTGGGCTGGGAAATGGGCCTACTTCCATGGACCACATGGTTACATCAAGGCTCAATGGATTGGATAAACAAGAGGGAGGTTTGCTTTGCCTACAACTTGTGAATAGAGTGTTAAAGAAGGACATGTGATTTCTTTTTGTTTTTCAACAGAGTAAAACAAACTTACATTTTAAGTGCTGTTGAATTTTTGTTCTAATCACAATTTCAGACAGTAATGTCCAATTGCACAGTTTCATTTGCTTTGTTAAATGCGAGGGGTCTTAAAGATTTGGTCAAAAGAAAGGCACTATTTTTGTTTCTAGAAAGTGGCTTCATTGTATTTCTGGATTTTCTTAAATCCTTTGATTTGGTAGAACTCTCTTTTAAACTAGAAACTAAATTATTCTTGCTCTGCACTGAAATTTACAAATTTAGTAGGTAAATAATGATAACAGCTGTGTAGCGTTGGAACATGGTACCAACCCTAGATTTACAGTTAGGAGGGGCATTAGACAAAGTTGCAATATCCCTCCTTTATTATTTATAATGGTTGCTGAATTATTGTATATTATGATAAAAAACAAACAAACAATAGGACTGAAGGCATAAACATTTTGGGAAAACAGATAATTATCAATTTGCGGGCGATACAGCATTGTTTTTAAAAAACGAAAGAGAAATTTCCACAATGCTGGATACCATTAATCAATTTTCAAAAGCAGCAGCAGCAGTTAAATTAAACATTGATAAGTGTGCAATACTTCCCTTACATGATCAACCGCCGCATACAATTTGTATCCTTTGTATAAAGATTAAAGCAGAAGTTAAATACTTGGGTATCACTGTTACCAGGAATAAAGAAACAGAAAAATATTGATAAGTTGAAATTTTGACTTTTAGCTACAGAGGGACATGACTATATTAGGGAAGGTCTTACTAGCTAAGATGGAAAGTCTATCCAGAGCTACTTATCCTGCCATTTCACAAGAAATTTCAGACAAAATTATTAATAAACAATATGAACTCCAATTTTATCTGGAAGAACAAATGCCATTACATCAGAAGAGCTGATGTTGTGAAGAGTGTTGAGGAAAGTGGGCTGAATGCCATAGACTTCTCTGTTATGAATGGTGTTCTAAACTTGAAATGGCTGCATTCATTTGTTCTGTTTTTGGTTTAGCATCCCCAATGCAATTTTTCAAAAGATGGGAGGTATTCTTTATTGCGATGTGATTATGATTTACATAAACTGCCTGTGAAGATATCCACCAGCAAGTTCGTCTTTTTTGGAACCTGTTTTATTGGCACAATTTTACACCAAACAATACACCCTTGTGGAATAACAGGTACTCATACTCGTACTCGTACTTGTTGTCCTCCGCTTATCCGGGTCCGGGTCGTGGGGGCAGCAGCCTCAGCAAAGAAGCTCAGGCAGTCCTTTCCCCAGCCACTTCCATCAGCTCTTCGAGGGAACCCCAAGGCGTTCCCAGGCCAGCTGGGCGTTGTAATCTCTCCAGCATGTCCCACAATCTCGTTCTTTCGGTCACTACCCAGAGCACGACCAAAGGTGAGGGTTGGAACATAGATTGACTGGTACATCGAGAGCTTCGCTTTCTGCCTAAGCTCCCTTTTCACCACAATGGATCGGTTAAGTGCCTACATCACTGCTGACGCCGCCCCAATCCGCCTGTCAATCTCGCGCTCCATCCTACCTTCCCTCATGGACAAGATCCGAGTTACTTAAACTCCTCCATTTGAGGCAGGACCTCCCCACCCCGACCTGGAGGGGGCAATCCACCCTTTTCCAGCTGAGGCCATGGTCCTAAGCTGGAAAAGGGTGGATTGCCCCCTCCAGGTCGGGGTGGTGTAGTGCTGATTCTCATCTCAGCCACTTCACACTTGGCTGCGAATCCGTCCCGGCCAGAGCTGGAGATCACTGTTCGATGGGGCTAGGAGGACCACGTCATCCGCAAAAATCACCGAACCTGACACCCTCCACCACTCAGCTGCGCCTAGAAATTCTGTCCATGAAAGTTATGAACAGAACCGTTGACAAAGGGCAGCCCTGGTGCAGTCCAACTCTCACCGG
Source organism: Epinephelus awoara (assembly GCA_035609425.1). Lineage (NCBI taxonomy): Eukaryota > Metazoa > Chordata > Actinopteri > Perciformes > Serranidae > Epinephelus > Epinephelus awoara. Next base: position 40,618,265 of record CM069302.1, on the reverse strand, counting down.
GAACAGGTCCGACTTACTTCCGGCCATGCGAACCAAACTCGCACTCCTTTGGTACAGGAACTGGATGGCCCTTAGCAAGGGGCCACCAACCCCATACTCCCGGAGCACCGCCCACAGGATGTCCCTGGGGACACGGTTGTAAGCCTTCTCCAAATCCACAAAACACATGTGGACTGGTTGGGCGAACTCCCATGCCCCCTCCAGCACCCTGGCGAGGGTAAAGAGCTGGTCCACGGTTCCGCGTCCAGGGCGAAAACCACATTGCTCCTCCTCAATCCGAGGTTCAACTATCGACCGGACCCTCTTCTCCAGCACCCTGGAGTAGACCTTACCGGGTAGGCTGAGGAGTGTGATCCCCCTGTGATTGGAACACACCCTCTGGTCCCCTTTCTTGAAAATTCGTATCCTTAAAAAAAAATGTCAGACTTAAACCGGGCTCGGGCTCATAATTACAGGGCCAGGTCGGGCTCGGACAGAACATGCACGGGCTCTGGTGGACCCGATCTAAGCTCTATTGTCAATATATGTTGCAAAAGGGTCTGGATGTTACATTGCATGCAAGTTTCTGTCTTTACAATGCATAATGCACAGCTTTGGTGAAGCCAACTAACCAATGACCTAACTACAGCAAAGATCACAGCAACAACTCATTGAGCAGCATTAAATCACAATTGACAAAATTAAACAGTCTTGCTTAGCCTGTACAACAATAATACTGCTATGCCCAGTTGTTACATTAACAATTCTTGAATAGATGGAGGAAAGAGATGCTCTGGTGTGCTGCTTTTGTTAGCCGGCAGTGGAAGGTTGGAAAAGAACTGTGGTTCCAGATGCAGTCTTTGCTGTGTCCTTGTTCCAAAGCTGCAGATCTAAAGAGATCTGTTGCTCGGTATCCTTGCAGAGGTAGAAGTCTGGTGCTAAATGAACTTGGTACTCCTCAATGGAAAGTTAGTTGTTTGGCACACTCTGGTCTTTGGGTTCTGTGTCTGCCGGGAGCAGGCCACATTCAGAGCAGAGCTGCAGCTCCAGAAAATAGGGAATGTCAAGGTCCAGGAGAAAGAGAGAAAGAGCCCCCTTGGGAGTTCAGGGGAAAGGCAGAGATGGAGAGTTGAAGTTCCTCCTTAAGTTGGCTTGGGTACATTACAGAGTCACATGTCACTGTAGCCCCTTTCACACTGCCCAATTTTCTGCGAATATTGAGCCGTTTTGCAGGCAAGCTGCAAGCGTTTAGACACACAGAGCCAGATTGGTGGGCTTCCCTCCCATGTCACTGTTTACGTCACACGTTGAGCTACATGTTTTGTTACTTGCTCACGCCCCCCATTGCCCCGAAAAAGGGACAATCTGTATAAACAAAAGTAGGTAGGTGGCATTTTGCCGCACTCCCCGATTTTGTTTTTATACTGCCAATGCTGAAAGAAGACTGTTTGGGCTTTCCTGCAAATTTGCACAATTACTGTTTAAAAAGGGCTTATGATAATCATCACTAAGTCAGTAATATCACTTTTGTTTTACACATGACAGTGTGAAGTTCCCCACTGTGAGCAAACAGTTGTGAGTGAAACTTTCATTGACAACACTGACAGCTGCTACTTTGGTCAGCTAATAAGTTTACTTTTAACACCATCTGTTGTGACCATAAATCCGTAGAATAGAGGGGCTTGTTACCTTTAGCACCGCTGAAGGTCAGAGTTATAGGTAGACCACCATGTAAGCTGGAGGGTAATGCTGCTAAAGCTTACGAGGGAGGGCAGCAGACTCTTTCAGCCAATTAAGCTCACTTATTGATGTGCTCATTCACAGTTGAGTACTTTCATGTCAGGCTTTTGGTGAAACGTTTAAGTACATCCCATTACCTATATTCTTGGGGACATATTAATTTAACTCTGACTACTTTGGTGTTTTAGTACCACTGAGTACTTAAGTAGCACTTACTGAGGTAACCGGCAGTGTTGGGGAGGTTACTTTTGAATAGGTTAGAGTTAACTTGTTACCTTGTTAAAAATGTAATAGGTAATGCAACTATTTTATTAATTATTATTGATTACTTCATTTAGCAAACACTTGCCTATTTACACCTCCAACAGACAGAGCAAAACTGCATTGATATGGAGTCCGGTTTCTGGCCTCCTTTAAAATGTAATGCAATATGTACTCTCCCTTTAGTTCTATTTTGGTCTCCACCAACTTCTGATATCTTTCTTCATAGAATCTAAATGAGGAGTGAACCAATCAGTAGATCTGTGAGCTGTAAAACAAAAGACAAACTGCGAGATACTAAAAAGATCCATGGAGCTTTGGGAAACTGCAGACCTGCTGATAGTTCTCTGTGGGCTCATCGCAATGAGCAACCTGTTTCACATTACACAGTCATTTTATCCACTGTTAGATCAAATTATTAATCAGACCAACTCTAACCTCTTGCACTCCACCCTCATTTTGTAGCGAAAATGCCTAAAATGACATACCCAAATTAAAATGACTGTAGCCTTGCCTAGCCTTGCCAGAAAGCAAACTCCCTGAAGTTTCTTGTGAAAGTGTCAGAAACACTCTAGGTAATACAGAGACAGAATAATGGGCCTCTGAAGTCAGTAAAAAGTTGAAGATTTTGCCTAAAATAAAATAAAAAATGATTTTCAGGATGAATAACTGTCTGTGGCTTCATCTGAGCAGGTAAATGAGACAGTGGGGCTGTAGGCACACTATCAATGAACATTTGTTTCAAGTTTGAAGAAGATTGCTCAAAGTATGACCATTCTACAGTGTTTTTCCATGAAAAGATCCAGGCGGAGCTCCAAATGACAGAGCTCTCATTCCGCTTCAAAACAGTACTATCAGTGATCAATCAACACTCAGCCAGCTTCAACACTGTACCTTATTGAAATCAGGTGTGATTATGATAGCTGATGTTGTTTTTGACCCAGAAACACCATAAAATATCACCAAATAAAGCCATATGATGAAACGTGAAAGTTGTGATCCTACTTTCTAGGCAGTATATATCAGCCAAAAATAGTGGTAGGAGTGAGACTCTTATCTTTTATAAACCAGCTACGTGTCCACTGACGGCTCGGCATGAGATCGTGAGTAATCCTTTAACTTTTCCCCTAGAAAAACGGCATGACATGACTTGTCACCACTCATCGCGATTTTGGACTTCGTGTATTTAGGCTGCTCTGGTGTGAAAACCATACGGAATAAAAGAAAAACAATGCCAAGCATCACATGGTTTGATGACATGGTACGCCTGTGAGATCCCATTTAACAGAGGAGGGAGGGAGTGAGCGCGGACGCTGGCGTCCAAACGGAGTTAAGCTTCAATTTGCTGTAGATGCAACTAGAAATGATGCAACTATCAGAAATGGTCAGCTTGAATGAGCTCAACCTTAAACAGATTTTATTGTAGAAATATGTTGCCTTTTGCATGTTGACTTAACATTTTGTCTTCCATACCAGGCCTACTGTGCACAGCAGCAGCAGACAAGTGTTTGTCATCTCCCTGCAACAATGGTGCCACATGCCTGGACCACCTGGGTGACTATGTGTGCCTGTGCCCCAAAGGACCAGTGTGGTACATGGGCAAAAACTGTGATGAGCTGTATGATGCCTGCATCCTGGCACCTTGCGGCAACTGTACCAGCAAGCTTGGGACTGACGAGTTCACCTGCCACTGCCCGGACGGCTTCACAGGGCTCAACTGCACACAGGATGTAGATGAATGTCAGAGCAACCCCTGCAAAGGCATCCAGTCCTATTGTGTTAACAGAGTCAACAGCTATTCCTGCCACTGCCCCCTGGGCTTGGGAGGGGAGGAATGCCAGGATAATGTGACCACTTGTTCAGGGGAAACATGCCAGAATGGTGGCACCTGTGTGGACATCCCTGACACTGGGCACAGGTGCCAGTGTGCGGCTGGGTACGAGGGGAGGAACTGTGAGGAGAACATTGATGAATGCCGGTCTGAGCCCTGTCACAATGGAGCCATCTGTAAAGATGGAATTAACACCTATCAGTGTTTCTGTGTGCCTGGATTTCAAGGCTACCACTGTGACTTGGACATCAACGAGTGTGCTTCCCAACCGTGTCAAAACAATGGCACATGTCGGGATGAGGTGGATCACTACAGGTGTGACTGCGCTCCAGGCTTCAAAGGTAAGCCACTGTGTATAATTATTCAGGGTACAACTGGCTGGGTTCGTGAGAGGAGAAATCTGTTATGTAATCAGAGATTTGTGGCTAATGAGCTGAGATTTGATATGAAAATATTTGACCATTTAAACAGCTATCCATATGAGACACACACACTCTCCATTTGAACACAAGGCTGCCCTGCCCCTATGGAACTCCAGACCAAGGCCATCCTTACCTATTCAACACTGGGGGACCATTTTAATCAACACCATCTGTGACCCAACTGTCCAGGGGATCTGGGGGGAATTTCCCCCAGGCAAAGTTTTTTTTTAAATTCAACAGCTAAACTGACCATTTTAGAGCACTCTGAAACAAAAATCTTAGATCAGGGGATCCACAGAAAAACTGCACACACTTACATTTTATAACTCTTTAAGACATACTGTACTATGACTCTTTTATGACATAGGCATACTATGACTTTTTTTATTACGTACTATACGCTGTAAACCCCCCAAGTCATCCTGAAATTTTTATGGAAAAAGCTTACACTCAAAACTTTTAGTTTAGTACAATACAATATGTTAAGTTCTGAATACACCAGACATAAAATAAATGTCTCACATGATCCTTGTCTGACAGAAATTTTGTAACATTTTCATAACATTTTTTACTATTGTTTGAGCATTTAATGCTATGTCATATGAATATAAAAACACTGGAGCCGTAGCATTGTTCCGACCTCTCATTGTTCCGACCTCTCATTAGTCCGACGTCCCATTGTTCCAATACGTGATTATACTAGGCTATACTATATTTGTGTACCATAGAGGGTCAGCAACGCAACAAAAGTAGGCTACTGGTTGAGATTTTTCCTAACCCTAACCAGACCTTAACCACGGGGCATCATGATGATTTCAGAACAACAGGACTTCGGAACCATGGGTTTAAGATGGTTGGAACAATGGGATGTCGGAACAATGGGACAACTTAATTCTTGGTGCAAAATGTCTTTTACCACATTAACTGTAACCCATTAGAACCATTGTGAAATACATAAACATTAATCACTTTTTTATGGGCAACATGAGTGATTTAGAACACATTACTACACAGTTTTCCTTGTTAAAAACATCGTCTCAGGGTATGCTGGGAAACTCCACCCATTTAGCCCTAACATGCCACAATATGGAAAGTGCACAATGATAGTGTTGTTTATTGGCCTTAAACTAATAGGCAAAATCAGCTTGATAATTTTTAGTCAAATTAAATCAAAACTCAAAAATTGTTTACTGAAAGGCATGCTAAGCACCGTTGAGCGCCACTTCTGTTTACGTTCTATAATGTTATCAAACACAACGGAGCTAGCTCGCCCCTCCCCCCCTCATCCTCCGTGACTCTGTCATGAACGAGCGATAGCTGGTAGTTACCCTGGATTTACACACCTGTTCAGGGATAGTGCACCCAGCATGAAAATTCACCCATTATCTACTCACCCATATGCCGATGGAGGCTCAGGTGAAGTTTTAGAGTCCTCACAACACTTGCAGAGATCCAAGGGGAGAGGGGGTAGCAACAAAACTCCACCTAATGGAGGCTTATGGCGCCCCAGATTCAAACGTCCAAAAACACATCATTAAAACCACAGAATATCTCCATACTGCTCGTCCATAGTGATCTAAGTGTCCTGAAGCCCTGACTTAAAAAGTTGTTTGGAAAAACGTCATTTGAACTCTGTTTTTAGCCTCATTGTAGCCTGCAGCTCTAACTGCCTCTCTGGGCACCGCTTTCACGTGTGCACGCTTGCACAAGACCGTGAGACATGGGCACCGTGTTCATGTGTGTGTGTGCTTGCTTTTGCTGGTCTCACTCTGGCTGGTTGGTGCAGTCTGGACCAAAATGTTTTTGTTGCCATTTGCAGAGCCTGGGCTGCCAACAGAGAATAAAATAATTTTTCATGGACGGCTTGGGGTTTCTATTGTACTATGACAATTTTTTTCAAAGATACTATATGACCTTTTATCATTTTTAATGACATACTATCGACATAAACTGTAATATAACCTACTTAACACATATATTACATTCTAGTTTTTAACTGTTTAGCATAATATATTTGAATTAATAAAATGGAGATTGAACAATGTTTGATTATCTACTGAATATATCATATATCTATTCAAGCCAAACTAGCAATGATGACACTGCACCTAGATGAACTATGTTAAGAAAAAGCAAGGATGTTGGCTAATTTCAGATATTTTAGATAGTACTCTAGAAACGTTTTTTTGCGGCTCGTAAAATAGAGTCGTAAAAAGATACATCTACTGAATATATCAAATATCTAGTAAAGCCGAACTAGTAATGACACTGCACTTAGATGAAATATGTCAAGAAAAAGTAAGGATGATGGTTTTTTTAAGATATTTTAGCAAGTTCTCTACAAACGGCGTTTTGGGATTGTGATTGTTCCAGTTGTGGAGTTCTCAAATCTATTGAATATACCAAATATCTAGTACAGCCGAACTATCATGTTATTATTATTATTATTATAATTGGTGGAAAATTATAACAAAAGAATATATTTGCCGTTTTAATATCAAGAACACTTTGGTGTTTTTGTGCGTATAAAGGATGTTGTTGAATCAGGGAATTCGTGTGTCCTCCAAGGGAAAGGATCCTAATTGACTTTACATTGGCATTGTTTCCGTGGTACCGGCACATAATTTCAACCCATTACGTGCTGTGACCACGGAATGCGGTGTTAAGAGGTTGTGGTCAATTCATGCATTTCTGTGAGATCAGATTGCAGATTTGGGAGGGGTCCAGAGAAAACTACGGAGCCTTTGTGCTCCACTATCTTGCAGGTTAACTTATATTGTAGCGGTGCCTGGATAGTGTGACGTGTGTGGTTGTGCTGCTGCCGTGATCCTGCCAGATGCCTCCTGCTGCTGCTGTTATCATTAGTCATACTTCTACTGTTATTATACACATATGATTATTGTCACATACATATACTATCAGATATTAATATTTACTTTCAACATATTGTACCACAACAACCAGAATCATAATTATAATATTTTTACTTTCAGTAATGTTGTTGTAAGCTACTGTCATTACCATCTGTCCTGCATCTCTCTCTGTCTCTCTCTCTGTCTCATTGTGTCATACAGATTACTGTTAATTTATTATGCTGATCTGTTCTGTACGACATCTATTGCACGTCTGCCCGTCCTGGAAGAGGGATCCCTCCTCAGTTGCTCTTCCTGAGGTTTCTACCGTTTTTTTTCCCAGTTAAAGAGTTTTTTTGGGGGAGTTTTTCCTTATCTGCTGCGAGGGTCCTAAGGTATGCCCTGTGAGGCAAATTGTGATTTGTGATATTGGGCTTTATAAATAAAATTGAATTGAATTGAATTGAACATAGTTTATGCCTATTCACACACCAATGCATTACCGCGACGTGAATATCAATCTCACTATATCTAAATTTAGTCTTAGCCAGCAGTTTTAAATTTGATTCAGTGTCGCCCACTCTGGCCCCAGGGATACATTTGACTGTGGCTGCTGGTGTTGCTAACTTCATGTTTCTCAGAATAGAGCTGCCAATGACCAGAGTTTTCTCCTCAGTGGGTGTGTCACTGAGTGGGGAATAACAGCTGGAATGTGAACAGGCTGGTGGTGAACCGAGGGCTTCAGCTTAGTATTACGCTTCTCTCTGACATTTACCCAGCCTCCCGGCTGCACGGGGGTTACCAGAGGACCGTTCCGAAGAGCTACGCTATGTGGCTTTGTGCTGACTACAGGGGGCTAGCTGACTACCATAGCCACAGATTGACTTGCCAAGGTGCGGTGCCATGCTTCTAATTCACTTAACCTAGCCTCCAACGCAGTAAATAAACTACATTTATCACATGTACCACTGTCACTAAAGGAGGCAGAGGAATAGTTTAACACCAGGCACACCGAGCAAGAGAGAGCAGGAGAAGGAGAAGCCATCGCAACTGTTAAGCTAACATAGCTAACAAGGCTAATAGCGTGTGAACAACAGCGAAGATGAGCAAGAAAGTTGCTGAAAGAAGAGGAGAGCTGAGTGCTTAAAGGGAACTAGTGTGGGTTAAAACGTGAAGTAGATGTTTCGCAGCTGAACTAAGGAAAATCAGAAAACTAGCTGGTGATCAGCACAGAGACGCTAACATAGAAACAGCAGAAATGACACAACACGCTTACAGCAGAACCTCATTAACTAATGTGGGCTCATTTATTGCAGTTGAAAATCTGGTGAAAAATCTTCAGAATTTATGGTTTTAAGACAAGGAGATAAATTGAAGTTTTATTCATATTACCTGTGGCTACAATATGTCACATCATTCTAATGAAATAGCCGATTAGTCAGTCAGGTCACCCTTGTTAACTTCACATTAGCATTAGATGAGTCGACTGCAGAGCAACTGTAGCTAATGGTTTGTGGTGAATTCAATCATGGGGTAATTCTGCACTGTTATCCATGGTCAAAACAACTAAAAAGAACTTTAGAGGCATGTTTAATGTTGTTGTTATGTTGACGTTACCGTGTGAATTAGTAGCCAGTCTTGTCTTTATCTTCTTCTTCTGGTTAATGGTGGGTGGCAATTTAAGGTGCATTACCCCCATCAATGGCCGTATGGGGTGTTTAATAATATGAGGGTTTTATCAAACATTTGTTATATCTTTATGGAGGAAAATTTGTCAGTTGATGTATTGCTCATTACCTGAAACATAATAGGGCATTTTTACAGCAGAAATTACGACTCATATTTGTGTTTTTGTTAGCTGAGGACCTCTAGTGGCTGTGAGAATCATAACAGGAGAGCCAGGGCTAGCTGGGAGGCTAACTGGCTGCGCTTCCCTTCGGTCATGCTTCGGCTAACGCTCCGCTAGCCGCTAACAAGGAAATAAATCCTGAACAGCCAATCAGAGTGATCTCTCTCACCGACAAGCTCCGCCGCCGATTCAACATGCTCAATAGTCCGAAAAGCCGCTGACGTTGAAGTGCTGATGGACACACCGCAAAAACTAGGCTGACAGACGCTCACCAACGGCCCGACTTTGGTCAACGGCCGACTGTCGGCTTGGTGTGTCAGGGCCTTAAGGAGCATAGACTGTAAATAAAGATGGATGACGTAACTGCTCCTCATAAGTGAAGCCAAAATATCGCCCCCTACTGGCTGGCTGTAGTACAGGCCATAAAGCCCGCCCCTGCCCGATCTTTTCATAAATGTAGCCAGAGTTTTAGTGCAACAGTGACCAATTCCTAACCTTAAACAATTGTTGAAAGCTGCCATTATTATGGAATCACTGGCCAATGTTTCCTGTAATCATTTAGTTCAGAATGAAACTTCCATTAGGCAACATTAAATCTGTATCTGTCTGTTTTTTTCTGACATAGAAAAAAGTCTTGGATGAGATTTCTGAATAGGAATATTGTGAACTCTGGTGGAATGTGATCACATTAGTTACACTGAGTTAGCCAGTCTTGTCTTTATCTTCTTCTTCTGGTTAATGGTGGGTGGCTACTGCAATTTAAGGTGCATTACTCCATCAATGGGTGTATGGGGTGTTTAATAATATGGGGGATTTATCAAACATTTATTATATCTCTATGGAGGAAAATATTATTGAGAAAATTATCTTTATTGTTTTCTGGCCCAGCCCCAGTAACTCCTAACCTGTTTGACTTGCAACCCCAGAAAACAAAGCACAGTCTGCTTGGGACTCCTCACATTCTGCATATAGTGCATCAGCAGGTTTTCACCAGCTCAACCCAAGGATGATTTTTCCTTTTCAGATTGTTTTTTCTTTTCTTTTTCCCCCCTTTTTTATTGAAAACTTTTAAATATTTTATATTAGTGTTTTACAACAGGACACATATGCACGCAGAGGGTGCAAGGGTGGAGGGTGGGTGGGTATGTGAGGTGTCTCGGGTATGTGTAAGGAGGGACCATATAAAAAGAGGTTGCCTGGCTCTGTTTAAGCAGCATTAGTCTATGTTGATGTCTACTGTCTGAGGTGAGTTCTTGGCAGCCCAAGTACTACTGGGTTGTTATCTGTACGTGTGCTAAGATAATTATGTGTGTTGCCAATCTCACTCCTTGGCTCACTGCCATTCCCGCTCTGTCTCCTGTAGGGATAAATTGTGAGGTGGAGATCGATGAGTGTGAGGTGCATCCCTGCCAGAATGGTGCCACCTGCCGAGACCATGTCGCCATGTACACGTGTGAGTGCATGGCCGGCTTCCAGGGCCAAGACTGCGAGGTCAACATTGATGAATGTGCCAGTATTCCCTGTTTGAATGAGGGCAAGTGCATAGATGGGGTCAACAGGTAGGATTACACACACAGGTGTTTGTCTGCACATACAATTTGGTCATAATGATTTGGGTTTTTAAAATGCTTACAACCTCATGGACAAACAGTTACACTCGCACATAGTGCATGTGAGGTAGAATGCAAATGGTTGTGAGGTCTGATATTTTAGTTTTTGAGGTAACAATTTGTCAACCCATACAGTTGAGGTTGACAGATTTGTCAGTTGATGTGTTGTTCATTACCTGAAACATAACGGCATTTTTACAAGCAGAAATTATGACTCATATTTGTGTTTTTGTTAGCCGAGGACCTCTAGTGGCTGTGGTAATTATAACAGGAGCAAAAGAGGAAGTCAAGCAATGTAGTATAAGGAGCATAGATTGTAAATAAAGATGGATGACATAACCGCTCCTCATAAGTGAAGCCAAAATATCTGTATCGCCCTCTGCTGGCTGGCTGTAGTACAGGCCATAAAGCCCGCCCCTGCCCGATATTTTCATAAACCTAGCCAAAGAGTTTTAGTGCAGCTGTGACCAATTCTTAAACTTAAACATTTGTTTAAAGCTGCCATTATTATGGAATCACTGGCCAATTTTTCCTGTAATAATTTAGTTCAGAATGAAACTTCCAGTAGGCAACATTAAATCTGTATCTGTCTGTTTTTTTTCTGGCATGCACACTAGAAAAATGTTTTGGATGAGATTTCTGAATAGGAATATTGTGAACTCAGGCAGAATCTGATCACATTAGTTACACTGAGTTAGACTAGTGCTTGTAAGTGATTATCGTCCTATGTGTAACCAATAAACATCTTAATTCAAATGTCTATATGACTTTCTACACACCATGTTATATTTCCCTCTCATATTGAGCCTGGTAAGGCCGCTGTGTCATCCAGCAGTTTGTTGTGTCAACTTGAGGCTGCAGGGCAGACATTAAAGTTGACCAGGGATAAGAATTAATCCACTTACTGTCAGCCATTGTGATGAGTCATTAGATGTCTGGAGGTGCTGAGAATACCTGGGTAGTAACACAGATGGGAAGAGCAGGGAGTGAGGATGATGGGTTGGATGTTATATTTTACACTTAAATACAAGACAAGTGATATTAAATAGTCCAGGAAACAGTGCAGATTTCTTACAGCTGTTCAGCTTAACCCAGACCAGCTCATCATCAGCTGATCACCCAGTGGTTGGCACTCCATGGAGTGGTTGGAGTGTCAACCACTCACAAATTCATATAATCAATTGCTTTAGTTGCCATTTTTAAAAGGGCAATTGCAATGATGTGCAAAAGACAAGTTCAGTTTTTGCTTTTATTGTGTGAATCAGCTGAAATAATGCTGTTTTATTTGTAGCAACCACAATTTCTGTCAAGGTTTTCTGTTTTCTTTTGGCCTTGTTAATGCAGTCTTTGCATGGAGTGCCCCAATATCTGTCTGTTTGAAGTTTCTTTGAAAATGTAAAAAAAAATTATTCTGTTATCTTTAAACATTCAAAACAAGAACTGTAAATGACAAATAAGAATAGTGCTCATTCTCCCTCCTTTTAAAGAAAAGGTGAATTTATAAGGAATAACATACCCTTGTTCATTTCAGTACACTCAGGGGGTTTATTACTTGGTTTGGTATCATCAGTAATTTGTGGTTGCTAATGTTGATTATATTAATGTTAGATATTGTTTTTCAACTGACATTATGTCATAACTCTTCACTTGTTTACAATATTGTATGATGTCCCAGATAAACATTTCAGTGGTTTTATAACTGAAGTAGAACAAATGGTAACCCAGCATCTCAAGAGACATGTTTCCTGCATGTGGTGCCATTTTACGTGCTCTTCAGGCTCCTACAGACCCCATCTTTAAAGATTTTAACAAAGTTTAGTGCAGCTGCATTGTGGAACATGGATCTAAAAACATGGGTACTATATCAAGTTTGATGTATGTAGACCGTATGATGACAGGGCCCACTGAATCGCAGGCTACGACGTATAGTGCAATAGCTTCCTGTACTGAGTGCACAAGGATGCTACATGGGTTATTAAACTGTGAAGCACAACATAGAGGGTCACATTATTAAATAACCCAATGTTTTGTGGGCACTTTATACTGTGGTATGTCTGTTTGCTAGCCGTTAGGTTGCTCACCTTGCAGCTGCAACTCCGTTGCCATTTCCTTCCATGCCTCGTCCTTCTTTAAGCAATCATGGTAAGAGCCCGAGGACACATCATAAAGGCAAGGCGTCTGCTGCCACATCTCGACAGGTTTTCCTCATTGCTGGAAACCCACACATTTCTTTTAGCTTGTTTGACTCCATGACAAGCTGCTATCCATTTGCTTGTTTGGGTTTAGTACCAGTGTGTCATTTCATGCTGCATTTCTATTGGTTGGTTAGTAAACATAGGTGGTAACAGCAGTCATACAGTGAGTTGGTTTTTAATAATAATAATAATAATAATAATAATAATAATGATAATAATAATAATACATTTTATTTGTATAGTGCTTTTCAAAACACTCAAAGACACTTTACAAAAACAAAAAGAACAAAGAAAACAACAACAAAATGGCAGTACAACAGAGAAAGAATGGTGATTAAATGCAAGCCTGAACAGGTGGTTTTTTAGCAAAGATTTGAAGGAGTCTGTACAGTTACGGATGTGTTTGGGATAGAGTTTCAGAGGGAGGGGGCAGCAGTGGAGAAGGCTGTTTCAGATTTTCAAAATTTCTGACACTGTCAAAATTTAATCCCAGGCAGTCTTTGAATGCAAGACCATGACAACAGCCATCCTTGGGCCTCTCTCACTGTGTGAGGTAGGACCGCTGTTTTAGAGCCACGACCAAAGATATTGGCACGTTTCTTTCACATTGGTCATCTTTCATCTGGGACAGCCCAAAATCACACAGTGTATACCATGCTCTAGTCCAGTCACCTCATCCTGTAGTTGCCACTTGTATCTACAGTAAGTACGGTTGAGAGAAATTCAGTCGCCTTGCACTTCATATTTATTGACTATAGGCCTGCACTCATTTGTTTTTTCTTTTTCTTTCCTCCACTAGATAATCAATCTGTTTATTTAGAAAGTTAGAAATCAAAGTGTGCCTTTTTTGCCAAGTCCTGACAAAATTCTTTTTACACAAACCAGTGATTTATCAAAGATTAATCACACACACAAAATATTTAGATTTCCTTATCCATCTCTTCCTGGTGACAATCACAGTTTAAGACAGGCTTATCTGTTTCTCTGCTTTTTTCCAGCTATGAGTGTGACTGTGAGGGGACAGGCTTTGAAGGTGACCATTGTGAAGAGGATATTCTTGAATGTGCTTCTGACCCCTGCCAGCATGGAGCCACTTGTTTGGAGGGGATCAACCAATACCAGTGCCTCTGCTGGCCAGGTACACCATGACTACACTTGTTAAAAACCAAGTCTCAAACATTGCAGTAGTCATACATTAACCTACTGCTCAGTAAAAGATACATCGTTATATACTTATTACACTTGGGGAAAAAAAGCTAGAACTTGCACAAATAAAAAGTGTCCTCAGGCTTTAAGTTACCTAAACATATATCAGGACAAGAGGTGGATAACGAGCAGGACTGTGCTTTGCAACATGCAGAATTTTTGGTAGAGCTCTTTATAAAACAACACCAATTCAAATCCTTCATTGCTGTGATGAATTATGAAAAGTGACGCATGAGCACACTGTGACAGAGACATGCAGATGTCAGCAGACTTCATCTGATTTTTGCTGTCATAGTCTGTGTTTATGTGTGTGTGTGTGTGTGTGTGTGTGTGTGTGTGTGTGTGTGTGTGTGTGTGTGTGTTTGTGTGACTTAAAGAATGGGCTCAGATTTGTCTTCCGATACAAGACTCACATATTAAGCTCCCATATAAGCTAGAATAGATGCCATTTTACTGTAATACTGATACTGATACATGTCCCCAAAATGTTTCTGCAATAGACCAATAGGAGATAGGAGACCAAGAACGTGGCCAAGCACAGTTTTGGATATAAATAAATAAGCATCTGTCCAATGATCAAAAAATCCTGTTTATTTTTAATGTAGGCGTCCTAAATTGTCAAAAGTCGTGATCTTACCTAGCTTTCAAGTTTTGAAGATCCATGCTGGCTTGAACGCTGGAATCACCGCTTGGCTATATATTTATTTTTGTTTAGTGTGCAGTTTTCTTCGAGGAATGTTTCTTTCAAGGCTGTAGCCATGGAGTCAACATTGGGGACGCCCCCCCAAACACACACCCTTACTTCTTGCCATTGAAATTCTAAAGTAAAATATGTACAAGTTCACACAACACATGAAAATGAATGTCTAACACACCAAAGTGAACATGGAAGAACTATTATCAGATAATAAGTGGTGTCTCTTGCTCAGATAGCCAACAAACCATTTCTGATCTGAATGACAATAATTCTTATATCAAGAAACACTGACTCATTTTTTGTACTAACACTACCGTACCGTATAACTAACGTTACTTCTATAAGCCGACTGATAGGGTAACACTACTCATTCTCTCACTGACTCATTAACTTACCTTGCTTCTTTTCTGAGACTGACCAAAAAAGAGCAGAATGTCTCTGCCACCCTTCCTCTTGCTCATGACAACTCACTGTGAAATTACACATGCAGCACTAACGTTATGAGAGACACTTCCAAATTCAAACTTCACACAGGCTTGTTGTTAGCTAGCTAGTTATCTGACTAAGGGAGCGATCACACCGAGATGAAACGCTAGAAACGCGACGCCAGTAAAACCATTGTTTTCCTATGATAAGGCGCGTCTGATCGGCATTCAAGCGTCTTTTTAGACGGGCGTATTTCCAGCATCTTTTCATAAGCTCGTTTTTGTAGACGCTTCTTTTTAGACGCTGAAAAGCTTGCAGAAAAAAAAATTATGATTGTACAGAGTTGTGAGTGTGCGGTTGCTGTTTTTTGTTTTTTCAAGTGTCTTAGTTCAGCTCCAGCACCTCTAAGAAGAATTTTGCCCACGGATGAGCGGTGGCTTTTTTCATTTTTGAGACGCTGAAAAGTTAAAATAATACGCCAGTAGCTTGCACACAATGAATAAGTGCTTCCAACGTTTCAAGCGTCTTTGAAGCGTCCGCGTCTCATTTCTGTGTAATCGCCCCCTTACTGGGTTAGTTGATAAATAAGTTTAAACATTTTGCTAGTAGAGCTAATGCTAACTTTGCTAATATTGGAGGCAATGAAAATGCTTGCGAGACTACAGTCAAACTCCAAGAGGTCTAGTTCAATAAAAACACACATTTGGGTGGTCTAACATAACTGGATGGTTAGTTGATTAGTCAGGCTTTCTAACCATATGGTCCATTTGATAATTTGGTAGTTTATTGGGTATCTCAAATTACCAAACACACTGTCCCAAATTACCAAACATCTCACTGAAAGTAAGTTTTGTGTCAGCTACAATAAAATGGTGAGCCATGCTTTGTAGAAATATCATATACATTTAATTTCTTCACATGAAGAAAGTAGACACCTTGAGGAATTCAGAAATGCATCATATGTTGGGTTATTTTTTCAAATTGATGACAAGACTTCGATCACTAGATAGAATGACAAAAAGTGTCCCAATATACCTGAATTCACAAAGGCTCACAAACAAATCAAAGACTTGAAACAAAAACCTGATAACATGCATGGATGGCTTGGACGCTAGACAGTGCTGTCCTGATCAACATGACAAGATGAACTGACACAAGACAAAGGGAGACAAGGACTATTTATACATGAGGTAGGGGGAACATTGGTGAGACCAACCAGAGAGCGGGGAGACAATCACAGTAGCGGGAAAATCACACAAAGGGAGGAAGTCAGGGTCTGAAATGAGAGGGAAAAGGTGAGTACATGGTGCAGCATGACCTCTGCCGTTTCCTTGGCAGAGGGTAACTTGGGCAGGGCAATAAAATGTGCCATTTTTGAAAACTGGTCAACCACCGTCAGCACAGTGGTGTTACCTTCTGAACAGGAGAGGCCGGTGACGAAATCCTTCGAGATATCCGACCAGGGGTGGCGTGGAACAGGCAGAGGTTGCAGCAGACCTGCATTCTGGATGAGGTCTTGTTCCGTGCACAGACACAGACACAGACAGGCTGCCTTCTCCATGGCTGGCCACCAGAACCTTTGTTTGATGAAAAACACTATTCTTTTCACCCCTGGATGACAGGTGAGCTTTCACGTGTGAGCCCAGTGAATTACCTGGACAAACAACCGGTTTCGTGAGCCACCACTAGGTGCCGGGCTCACACCAGTGCTTCACCTCAGTTTCTATTTGCCATGTAACCCCAAGGACATGGCAAATAGACAAGGACTATTTAAACATGAGGTAGGGGGAACACAGGTGAGACCAACCAGGGAGCGGGGAGACACAGTGGCGGGAAAATCATACAAAGGGAGGAAATCAGGGTCTGAAATGAGAGGGAAAAGGTGAGTACAGAATAAAACAGGAAGTGCAAGACAAGACTAGACATAGAGTGACTTTAACTTAACAGATTTTACGTGACATGACAACTTGCAGTCCATTCAGAATGGACCCATTACCCACCAGTTGGGAATCACTGGTAGACTGTGGAAACTGAAATGAACTCTTGTTAATTCTTGAAAACTATGCATATTTTGTGGGGAAAAATAAAGGTCTGCCAAAAAAGTAGTTTGTTACTTGGTTGTTTTTTCTTTAAATAAGTTGCTAAATGGTTTTAAATGTAACCAAATCTAGTGAGGAGGAAACATCATACCAGCTGTGTCAGAGGGATGCGTCCAGGTAGTCCGATGCAGTTTTGTCAGTAGAACCTGCTTGCTCTGACAAAATGTAAATTTGCAGCTTGCTTTAATCAGACAGAGCTTAAGAGTTCATGCAGCATGTGTTTATTCGACTCAAAGAGCCAACACAGCTAACAGTTCAGACATTAGCTCCAACCAGCTAACAACAGTGTATGTGTGGACTGTGTTGGTATATTTGTTTGCGTAAGGCAACGTAAGGCTATGCAGCTTTTGTCGAGCACATTTTATACACAAGACCAATTCAAAATGTTTTACAGAGTAATAAAATATAAAACACAATAAAGGGTACAAAAAAGACCAAAGAGAAAAAAGATATAAATGGTAAAAGTATTATTAAATTATTTACATTTTTAAAAAATCACTATAAATAATATCAAAAGTGCAATCAAGAGGTGCAGAGATAAAGGGCTCTAGTTTCCCAGCACGGCGCAGGGTGGCGCAGGGTGGCGCAGGGTGACGAACCCCGCACAGAGCTAGTTTCGAGCAGCGCAACCCAAGGCACGTTCAGTTTGGTAGTTTGGCAGACCGAGGTGCGCTGAGATGGGTGTTGCGGCGCAGCAGGGGGAGGTGTCGACAGATCCAGCTTGGAGCAGTGACAGTTTTTTGCCAAAAGGCTTCTTCGAAGGTGCGCTAAAAGCTCGCCAGCTGAAACCAGGTCTACTGTCAGCGCAGGCGGAACACAGCCGGTGTAAGTGGAAGTTCGCACATGTCACCAAAACCTCACAGACAGGTTTCCAGAATGTCAGGCACATTACATTACTATTCAATGCAACTATCTGCAATCAGCTCATAAATGTATCTCTATATCGACTGTCCCATCACATCTGATGTCAGATCAAAGGGGATTGGCACCATTTGGCACGCGTAATGGAAACCCAACCTGATTTAATTAACACAGCTGCAAAGTAATGAGTTCACATCCCTCTCAGCCAACCACAACCAGCCACAGCATCAGATAGGGAGTATATATTCAGCATCTGTCATCTTAGAAAAGTAAAAAAAAAAAAGAAACAGAGTGAGACTGCGAGAGAAAAAGAGAGAGCGCACGAGAGAAATGCAACATTGATTTACGATTGTGGTGACCTCCTCCCAGGCTACCTTTGCATCATCAGCCCGTGGAGGTCTGCTCGCAGTTCTGTATATTCGGACACTGCAAGCTTGGACCTAACAGACCAAAACATCAGTTTTCTCCTGGGAGAAGTTTGGCTGTCTGACGCTGCTGCTCTCTTCTGCCATGACGAATTGAGCAAACTCTTATTACCCCTTCGTGCAGTGCATTTAAGGACGAGGAGAGGGGCTCATTTGATTGGTGGGTGGGAAAGAGGAGTAGCTGCGCCAGCGCGCATGGTGTGCCAAACTTACAAAATCTGCCTGGCCACACCCAGTTGGCGAAGCACAGGTGCACTGCACCTCTGCCTCTCCCGGTCTGTGAAACTAGAGGCCAAAAGGTTATTTACTTTCTTTACTTTCTGTCATGAAGATATGATTTGAACCATTAAAGGACAGTTCCACAGAGTCTGGTGTGGTCCACTGTGTTGAAAGCAGTGCTTAAATCAAACAGCACTAAAACAGAGACTTTGCCTGAATCAGTGTTCAGGCAAATGTCAGTTATAACCTTTATGAATGCATTCTCAGTGCTGTGATGGGGCCGAAAACCTGACTGAAAGCTATCAGAACAATTGTTCAGCTTCAAAAAGTTGCTAAGTTGCTAGTAAGCAACTTTTTCAATGACTTTCCTTAAAAACAGTAAGTTTTAAATAGGCCGATAGTTGTTCAGTGCTTGTTGGCATCAAGACTGCTCTTCTTTAGGAGACTGCAGTTTTCAAAGCATTTAGGAAAGTGCCAGAGACATTAACTATAAGAGTTAATTGTTTGACCAGGCTGCTCAGCACAGTTTTACCCGAAGTGGGTAAAACAGCAAGCAGCAAGTTGAAGAACTCAGACTGGAAACAATTTCTTCCAGTGTTTTGTCAAGCGTCCCTCGGGGGGTCTTGAGGGGGGTACTATGGGAGTACAGGGTGCCAGGCTCGCTGCTACGAGCCACCTGGTCCCTGTATGACCAAAGTGAGAGCGGCGTTCGCATACTTACATACATTCTCGGTGGGTGTTGGCCTCTGCCAAGGTTGTCCCTTGTCACCAATCCTGTTTGTGATCTTCAGCCTGGGGGAGGAAGGGGTCCGGTTTGGGGACCTCAGAATTGCATCTCTGCTTTTCACAGATTATATGGTTCTGTTGGCTCCATCACACGGTGACCTCCAGCATGCACTGGGGCTTTTTGCAGCCGAGTTTGAAGCAGCTGGGTTGAAAGTCAGCACCTCCAAGTCTGAGGCCATGTCTCAGACTTTTGCTTATAACTGATCAATTTCACCTTAACAGGAGCAATGGCATCAATGACATTTGCAGTTTTAGAGTAGTAGGAATTCAACAGATCATCAACATGATTTGAAAGTGTGGCAGATTCAAATTTGATGTTTGCCATGAATAGTGTTTCGGTGTTCTCATTAAAGTATATTTTTTTCAACATTTGCTGATCCATGGGTAATTTTGGGAGTTACTGACAGATCAAAAAATACATAGAAATGATCTGATAGAGCAACATCAAGCACAGTGACATTTGAAATATTAACACCTTTAGTAATTAGTAACTCAATTTCTGTGGCATTTTTCTCACAGACATTACCCATGTGAACATTAAAATCACCAGTAATGACTACACCGTCCAATTTAGTACAAATAATTGAAGGCATCTCAGTAAAAGCATCAAGAAAATTTTGAGAGTATTTAGGCAGCTTGTAAATCATATGGAACATGGAGAGAACCATCCATCCATCCAGACTATCGCAGGGCTGACCCATAGAGACAGACAACCATTCACGCTCACATTCACACCTACAGACAATTAGGGTTATCAATTAACCAAATCCCCAACCTGCACGTCTTTGGACTGTGGGAGGAAGCCGGAGTGCCCGGAGAGAACCCACGCTGACACGGGGAGAACATGCAAACTCCGCACAGAAGGGCTCCCGATCGAACCGGGAACCCTCTTGCTGTGAGGCGACAGTGCTAACCACCACACCACCGTGCCGCCCCATGGAGAGAACTTCATTTAAATTTTAAATGACACATATTCAAATGATGAGAACTCACCAAATTATAGCTTCTTACAAAGAAATATATCTTGAATTGGAGAATCATAGTGTCACCCCCTTATCTAATGTAAGTTAGGACAGGATCACTTCATGGCCTGTATGGATAAAATAAAATGAAAAAATACAGTGAGCATTAATTCTTTTAATGCCAATGTTGTATTAAGGCAGACTTGTCCTTTAAACATGTATTTGTGTTTCTGTGTATGCCCAGGTTACAAGGGAGAGCACTGCCAGCTGGATGTAGATGAATGTGAGCAGCATCCCTGTGAGAATGGTGGCCAGTGTTTCCAGCGCTCAGATATCTTGAACTACAGAACGCTGCCTGAACTTAGCAAAGCCAATTTCAGCTATGAAGAGGCAGCTGGTTTCATCTGCCACTGTCTGCCAGGATTTACTGGTAAGCCTCTTCACAACAACACCCCTTCAGTTTCTTGATAGATTGCCCTGTTAACTTGCAATGAAGTGATGAGGACATGGATCTGAATCTCATTAATATGTTCCGCTGGCAGGAGACAACTGCTCAATCAATGTGGATGATTGTGAGTCTGGTCCATGTCAGCATGGAGGAACTTGTCATGATCTGATCAACTCTTACCAGTGTGTGTGTCCAGACGGCTTCACAGGTAGGAGAGACCTCTTATCTGCTCTTCTACTCTTATCTCCTAACAAAATAAACTGAGCTGCTCTTCCTCCAGTGGCACCCCACAGAGTGTCCTGTCCCTGTTACTATTCATTCTCACTGACTGCAGGAGTCAGCACAAGGACCAGCACTGAAGTTCTCACGACAGCTGTCGCATGTGCTTGTAATCAGTGAGCTTGCAAAGCTGTGATAATCTAGGCAGGTTTTAAATCTGTTGTGTTTCACACTGAATAAGTGACAAATAATAGAGTATACTGAAAAAAGTCAAGAAGCATACTAAAAAGAGCTGATTCTTTAGTGTGCTGTTCATGTACTATTCTCTGCTAATGAAATGCACAAAGTGCAAAAAGAGCTTCTTATAGCAGAAACATTTAAACAAGCTGCAGGTGGTAGTGAGACAGCTACAGGAAGATCTGTGACATCAAAACATAAGAAACTGTAAATCACTAGTAGTGAGCAGCACCCTTCTTTGTCAAATGTCTCGTGTTCATTGGGAGTGTAGTGGCAAAAACTTCAAGACTGGGTTTTTTCTTTAACCCCTATTCCAGTTTCTTTTGTTCTTACCACAGGGAGAGTGCAGGTGCAGTGTGGGTCAGACTCACAGCCTTCTTTCCAATAATCATTCCATAGAATATTTAGCATTCACTGTGGCAAACAAAACAAAAAAAAAAAGACATGACATGACATGATGCAGTGATTTTAACTGTAGCATTTGCAGGTTCCACCCATGTTATTTTGGCTGTAGTGAAGCTGAAGCTGAGGTTAATGATGGTGTCTGCTGTCACCCGCCTTCTCTCCACCATGTACCATGCACATCAACTTAAAGGGCAGCACCCTCAACACCTCTGGAGGTTGCAGATATTGCAAACACCAATAGAGAAAAAAAAAAAAGATTATGTGAATACAAATAAATTTAAATGCGGCTCCTACAAGGAGGTAGAGCAGGTTGTCCATTAATCTGAATATCAGAAGTTTGATCCCTGGCTCCTCCAATCAGCATGTCGGAGTGTGTGTGAGTGTGTGTGAGTGTGTGTCAATGGTTATTGGAGTAACGTGGTACCTTGTATGGTAGCCTCAGCCTGTGTGTGTGAAAGGGTGTGTTAAAGGACTTTGTGTGGTCAGAGGACTATAAAAGTGCTATACATATACAAGTCCATTAACCACTGACCATTTTAGCGAATCCAGATTACCCTCTTTAAAGTCCAGGTAAAGCAAGCAGCAAGCAAAAAAAAGTATGTGTAATGATTTTGTCATACCATAGAAAAATGTGTCATTAACCACCCAGCTAAATTAGAAAGATTAAAAAAATCACCAATTGAATAATAGGTTTCAAAATTGTGAAAAAAGACAGGCTGGGGTGTGTCCAGTGAAGGAGCTTATATGAAAATAATGGACAGTTGTTAGGAACTAAGGCAGTAGCACAGTAGCATACACACACCCTGAGCCAAGTAATGAGCCACCGTGCAGCAACAGACTCTTGTTAGCAGCTATCTCAGTGCACTGTAAATCCCATTCCGTTTGGGACACAAAATTTTAATGTTTAGTCTATACTGATGTCCTGGATTGTCAAAATGACATAAAAAGTTATGTTCACTTGACACAAAAACTCATCCCTCCATCATTTTTTTTAATGTCAAGTTAATAGTTTTTGAGTTTTGAGATAATTTGACTAAAATTTATAAAGCAGATTTCACCTTATTAGTTATCACTATCATTGTACAATTAACATATTGTGGTGTGTTGGAGCTAAATGGGTGAAGTTTCCCAGCATGCCATGAGACAATGTGTTTAAGGCCATAAGTCGAAGAAAACTGTGTTTAAATGTGTTCTGAATCACTTATGTTACCCATTACACAGTGATTAATGTTCATGTATTTTACAATGGTTCTAATGGGTTCCAGTTAATGTTGTGGTAAAAGACATTTTGCACCAGTTAAGTCCTATATACAGTTAGTGACCTCCAATGTTGGGAGTGTTACTTTAAAAAAGTAATTAGTTATAGTTACTTGTGACTTTCTTCCAAAAAGTAGGCTAACTGAGTTAGTAACTGAGTTACTGCACTATAAATGTAACTAATTACCTGGAAAAGTAACTATAGCGTTATGTTTTTTTAAAATGTTCAAATATGATATATATATGTAATGAAGCTCAACATTGAATACTAGCCGACCAAAAACTTGGAAAGAATAAATGGATGAATGAAAGAAGTTGCATATAATAAGCCATTTTACTTTCATTGTAACAGTGCTGGTATGCTGGACAAGATCTGAATGATGAGTACATATTTCACACAGAATTTGAATCTGCACACTGCCTAGGGAGGGAGAGGGGCGGAGGGGGCAGAGCTGTGGAAACATCCTGCAGCGTGACATACTATCATGTGTTTAAATAACTTATTAGACGGATCTCTATACAGAAACGCAACGTTTAGAAAGCAAGCCCAAATAAGCAACTCCACTCCAGAAACAAGCCAAAAAACTGCAGCCCACGACTGTAAGTTACTTTACAAGCCCAAAGTCACAACTAATAAGCAGACCTGACAACCCTGCTTGTGTGCTTGTGAATACCCGCCCTGCTCTGCCTCTGATTGGTTTATGATGAAATTTTACTCTCCCTAAACCAATCATCATCACTTACTTGGCTGTCTCTCCCTCCCTTCCCCCTCACCTGCCCTTACCAAAGAAAAAAATCTTTAGAGCTCCGCTGAGAAGGAGCTTGCTTGGGTGAAAGGCGCTTCAGTGAACTTAAGTAAAGACTGGTGGATCCATTAGTGATAACTGTTCAGCTGGTGTTTATGACCTGTGGCATTTAACTAGGGTGACCAGACATCCCTAAAAATTTGGGACAGTCACGAAATCCAAGCAGTTGTCCCGAATCCCGAATTCTGCACTAATTGTCCCGAAAATTACACTAGAGCAGAGTCTGGAGTAGTTATTGCCTGATAAAACATTAAATACTGATCATGGTGGTTGAGTCATCCTGCATCTCCCGACAGCTGCACATTGGTTGCAGCAGTTCTTACATGAATTAGTGTTGTAGTTTTTAGATTGTGTACAGCAGTGGCGATGAAGTAGATGAAGAGGCACACAGGCAGCCACGAGAAGGAGTGATTTGCACGTTGCAGTGCAGCCTCTTGTTCTAAATGTTCAAAACTGTCCTACAAACTTGTTCTACAAACTGTAACGAATGTACCAGACGACTTTTATTTTGTTAGCTTTTATTTTTTATTGATTTTAAAGGACAAGTGCAGTTACATTGATCACTTCCATAAAATAAAACGAGAAATTGGAAAAGAGGAAAAGATTGAAAAAATTGTTAAAATTAAATTAGGGAACAGCTGAAAGAAATTAGCTTGATGCTAATGGCAGTACTCACCAGGTTGCTAAAGTGCCTTTGCTGTTTCACACCATAATTTTTCCCTTTTTACTCTGTGTGGT
Source organism: Epinephelus awoara (assembly GCA_035609425.1). Taxonomy (NCBI): domain Eukaryota; kingdom Metazoa; phylum Chordata; class Actinopteri; order Perciformes; family Serranidae; genus Epinephelus; species Epinephelus awoara. The sequence continues at coordinate 40,593,735 of CM069302.1, read as the reverse complement.
AATGTCCCTAGAGGAAATACCAAAAACCCTGGGGTGTTGTTGTCGTACAGTTGTCGACGACAGCAGATCACTCTGTGTTCCTATTGGTCAACGTGATGGCTGTGACAGAAATAAAATCAAACATGCTGGATGTCAGAACGTTGTGAGACGTGGTGTCAGTTGTCGTTAACTATGACACACTGCACAAGATGAAACGATGAATTATCGTGTACGACACTCATTGTCATTCATGATTCATGCCTGTATATATCAATCTTTTGAATTTAGTTAGTTGTATTCCTTCAATGGCAAACATTTTATGGATTACACTATCAATCAATGAATCAGATTCATTGATATCTACAGCATCTTATTTTATTTTGTTTGACTTTTTTATCACATGGACATTTATTTATTGTAATGTGTAAATATCAGATTCCTCTGAAATCAGTCACAAGCCAGCTTTCTCCGACAGTGATAACAAGTTATTAGGTCATAGTTATATTTATTTGTGTACTGGTTTGCATTACTGTAAAAAGAACTTTTCCTTTGGAGGACAACACGTCAAGTGAACTGAAATGATGGTCCTCAGTAGAAGCCAGTGTTGGCAGATAACCTTCATGCCAGGTCTCAGAATCTCCTTTGCCAAACAATAAAGGGTTAATCTTCCTCCTGCTGATCATTCCTCACGGCCAGCCAAGGTTATTAATCCCTCATTAAAGGAGATTTGTCACTGCATCACTCAAAACAGGGGGATCTGCACCAAAAGCTGACCTTCAAATGTACAATGTGGATTTAGAAGTGAGGAATTCAGCCAGATGCTCTCATCAACAAAATGAGAGGCTAATTTAATTTGCCAACAGTATTATGGCCATGTGATGAGGAGGGTACAACAGAGCATAGCAGAGGATAGGAGGGGATGAGAGGGCATATGGTATGGAGGAACATAGCAGACAACAGCAAAGCCAATAAAAGGTGCCATATGTCAGGCGTCCGCCGTGGGTATTTAACAGGGTCTCCTATGAAATTTGTTAGGGGGAGGAGGAGGAGATTACAGCAAAGCATCTTAGGAGCCTCATTAAAGCCTGATGAAAAAAAACACGGTACAAAACATTGTGAGCAAAACAAGGGCTTTTTTCCCAAATGATCTACACTTCATTTCTCTGGTATGCTACACTCTAAACGTGTCACTCTTGTGCAACAGCAAGCTCCATATGGCTCAAAAATATTATCCTATTAACTTTGTATGGCACGTGTGCAAGAAGTCGACCTTTCACATGCATGAGGTGTTCGTCAGTATAAATGGCTGTTAAACCGGTAGAGATGATTCCCTCTTGGGACGCTCCTCATTAGTATTTGGGCCAGACTTACAGAGTTAGGAGCTATGTCTGGGTTAGGATTAGGGTTATTAGTCTGGTCAAATTTCATAACGCTTTTCACACTCTGGCTTCCTGAAACAATTGAATTTCCCCTCGGGGATTAATAAAGTATATAAAATTAAATTAAAAAAAAATAATAATAATATGAAAACATTTGCACTTTTCAGGAGTTTCTGTTTAGTTGAATTCTCTGATTCATACAAAGCCTGTGTGTGTTAAACTATTGTTCCCTGTGATAGTAAAGCATATGACTGGTCACAACATGCCAACCTGAGGACGTCCGCTCAGTACATAATACTTGTGTGATGGAGTGTCTGTGTCGCTCTGCAGCTACACCGCCAAAGCACAAGTAGGCGGTGGGGTTATAATACGTCTTTACCAGCAGTGTTTATATGTGATGGCATCCAGCTGCGTATCATACCGCCACAACAGATGGCGTCCAGCCATGTTATGAGCTGAGGCCACCTTATCATACTGTTGCGGCAAGTGCTAGCGTGTCACAACACAGAGAGAGGTTCCATCCAGCTGCATTGCCAGCTTACTCCGCCTGGTGCTGTATCATACTACCGCGAAAGGCATCTTTTGGCATCAGGTGTCTGATGCCAATATCACTTACAAAGCAGCGATATTTGAATACTTCGGAATGAGAATGGGCTGGAAGTGCTGTGACGTTTGAATGATTCAAAAGACACCTAAAAGACACATAAGACATGGCTTAATAGAGACACCTTCAAAGTGCACAAATTGACTTCATTATAATTTGAAGGTTGACAGACAAAACACATGGCTTTTGCTGGACACATTTTCCCCATAAATTCAACATGCTAACGTTACTAGCACAAGCAAGCAAGAGTTTTTCTCTAGTCATATGAAGCCAGGCACAACAGTAACTTTTAACAAAGGTAACATTGCGAAATTCTGCTCCATTATAACCTGCAAGGTTCACAGACAAATGAATTGTCTTATACCAGACATGTTTTCCCCACAAATACAACATGCTAACATTATTAGCACAAGCCTATGACATTTTACATTGAATAAGTGTGCCTAGTGGCTAGCGAAGTTTTGCCCTTCTCATGTGAAGCCAGGATAAATTACACACAGGATTTAACCCTATGGGCTCAAACGATGCATAGTGCATCCAAATTCACACCTGTCCTTCTCTATTGATTTTCTCCGCGACCGTACATCTTAGCGAGAAGCCACACACATCACGTGAAACAGCGGAATTGTAGCTTTCCGACAAGACCAATCCCTTGTCGGTAGTCCAATGTTTTCAAAGCAAAAAACAATGATAAAGTTACAGTAAAATTATGTATAACAGAGCTTTCATACAGCTTTGCACACACATTACTCTTGGATGGATTACTCGCAAATGCAGGCTCGCACAGAAATGCCAAATGCCAGGATCAGAATAAACTTTATTGTCCCTTGTGGGAAATTTGTTGTCACATGACAACAAATGAAAGTGCAGGAGCAGAGGTTTCCAATGACATATCATTGTGCTGTCATCCCATCATGCTATAAATCCAGATTAATTGTCTACAAAATAAAAACGAATTTCTTTACAACCCTTTATACAGATCTTGTTATCAGTCACTTCATATAGTGAGGAATATCGTATCTTACCACGTTTTAGGCTTGCCTGTGGTTCTCCCTGTCTATCCACATGTGGTGGCAAAATCGTTCATCGTTCACATTTGTAGTCCGGCTTTCAAGATGCAAATATCTCCATATTGTCCAGTTGACACTCCATCAAACATTGTATGACAAGACCAGCCACTTCACCTTTGCGCACCCAGACAACTGTAGCCTAATTATGCATGACAGGACTGTAGTAACCATATACATTGAGGGGGACTCCCCCCCCCCATGCCCAAAATGTCCCCCCAATATATAACTGAAACTGAAAAACAACAACAAACTTTGTTTACTGCAACCAAAGTGGTAAATATTATCTTGGAGGACATCACTGCACTTGTTTGACTGTTCTTCTATTATCTTAGATGTAAATATTGCATGTTTCTTTCAGATAAAACACATTTTTGACTTGTGAATGACTCAATGGAATTTCTTGCAATAATGAAAAACTACTGGCAATCGTGTCCGCCTGGCACAAACCACATGTTTTGGACAGCTGTGAAGTGACAGAATGTCCCACCATCATGGTTCGTATTCTGCCAGATTCCAGAGAGTCTCCCCTCTTCAGATATGGCAGAATATGTCATTTTCCAACTTGCTATGGTGAGATACATGTAAAATGTAAGAATTTAGTAACACAGATTTTTTTTCATTTATATAAAAATTAATATAAAATACAGGCACATAGAAGGTATGGGGTGCCATTTGTAAAGTGGCTCACGCAGAAAATAGCATTTAGATTTAACATTTAACATCTAGGTGCCACATTTAATTTTTGATTGAACTATTTAATATATTTCTAAGTTAACAAATATTGCTATAAATGTGGTAAAAGGTGACGTTAAAAAATTCACAACACTTTTTAAACATTGTTTGAAGCTAAATGTGGCAAAATGTTGATGTTATTTTCAGCGTGAGCCACTTTACAAACGGCACCCCATAAGAAGGACATGAAATGATGGCATATCTGGATAGCCCACATTGTCCTGAAACAAAACAAAAACAAGATATAGCATGTGTATGTAGCCTTTATAATGACTGTGATACGAGCTTAAAAGTAAAGGCAGTAAAAATACCCCCAAAACGCCCAGGGCCCATAGGGTTAAAAGTCCATTTAGCAAGCACTGCAGTTAACTTATTAGACTGTGCATCCACAAGTCTGTAGTGATTTGCTCACTCCAAAATAACATTAATGCTTTGCTGGCCTTGGCGATGCAGTTGACTGCGGTCATCAGGCTTTTTAGCTGCACCTGTAGGCTCAGCTGATAGGTGGGAGTTCAAACTCCAAGTACTGCGATAATTTAATTCCTTTTGACACAAGGTGGGTTTTACTTCTACATGTCAACTGAGCTGACTAGGAGTCCTTTAACGTGAAAGAAGCAATTTAAAAAAGTACATCACAGCAGGAAGCAGGAAGCTGCTGTGGTGGCTTGATTACAAGTAGGGAGGTTATTGTTCGAACCTTGATCACACTGGGATTAAGAAGATTCTATCACACACTCACACATACACGCACATACACAAACGCATACATTAAAATACACTTTAGGCTTGATACCAGTTAATTAAATAAAAGCTACAAAAGTGCAAGTCTAAAAAGATTTTTTAAGATTTCATTTGAAGTTATCTACATACTCAGAGCGTCTGATGTCCTCTGGAAGGCTGTTCCGGAGATGAGGGCCAGTGACACAGAATGCAGCATCACCATGCCTTTCAGTTCAACTCTGGGGGATATTCAGTAGACCAGAGGTGGAAGATCTTAGGGATCTGGAGGGAATGTATTTGACCAACATATCAGATAAATAGTGAGGAGCCAGACCATTAAGAGATTTAAGAACTAAAAGCAAAATTTTAAAGTGAGCTCTAAAATGAAGGGGAAGCCAATGAAGAGACTTTGAACCTGGAGTAATGAGTTCTTGATGTTTTGTCTTAGTGAGTAGACATGCTGCTGCATTTTAGATCATCTGCAGTTTGTTTAAAGATTTCTTTGAGAGGCCTGAGAATAAGGGCTTACAGTAGTCATGTCTGCAGGAGATGAAAGCATGAACACCGAAGTTTTTCATTGTGGTCTTTAGATAAAAGAGGTTGCATATGAACAATGTTTCTAAGATAAAAAATTTTTTGGGACATCCACATATTAATTTGATCAATGCAGCATGACAGTTTTTCAATTGGGCTTATATCATCTGAAGAGAATGATATGTACATCTTCTTGTCATAGGATTTGAACCAGGTTAGAACTGAGCCTGAAATGTTTAGATTGATATGGAGCCGTTTCAGAAGGACGCTGTGATCAGTGGTGTCAAAAGCTGCACTTAAGTTGAGAAGGACAAGAAATAAGGTCTTTCCCTTATCGAGTGCCATTCTAAGATCATTTACAACTTTTACTAGTGCTGTTTCAGTATTATGGTAGCGGTATTAGGTAGGTTAGAAAATGGGCTTGAAGTTGCTTAAGACCAAAAGGTCTGCACTAGAATTCTAAAAGGGGTTTGACATAAGCGTTTTTTAGAGCCGTGGAGACAGTACCATTGAGCAGAGATGTTCTTGAAATTTACAATTTCAAGAACATCCTCAAAACAACCAAACGGGTGGGGATTGGGTCAAGATCAAGTTGAGGTTTTGAGATCATTGACCACTTTCCTGAGCTGATCTTTTTTGACAGTAGAAAATGTGCTCCAGCTATAAGGAAGAGGAGACAGTTGTTTGTCATAACCAGGCCAGGGAACACTTTTTTTTTCAATACTCTGACTGATGTTTCTTAGCTTATCCCTGAAAAAGATGCCAAAATCCTCACAACTTAGTGTAAGGCTGATCAGGTTGGGCTCTGGGTGAAGAAGGCAGCTGATAGTGGAGAAAAGAGTGCTTAGGTTGTTTTTTTTTAACAGTTATAATTTTCCCAAAATAAATATGATGAGCTTTGTGGGTCTCTTTGTTCAGTAAAGCTAGTTTTGACTTAAAATGACCTGATGCACTTCCAGTTTAGATTTTCTTCCACTGTCGCTCTGCCTTCCCACAAGTTCTTTTAACTTGAGAGATAGCTGGCGCTTTCCATAGTGTTTTTTTCCTTGAGTATAATGTTAAAATTGACATAAATTGTTAAAATGTTAAAAAAAAAAAAATAGGTCACCAGGTCCTAAGCGTTAAACCAATCTGAACACCATTTGAAACATGTGACATCTAGTATCCAAACAATGTCTGTGGCAATGGTGGTTGCATTTAGATGACTTTCAGAGATAGAGATGTGAATTAATTTTACGTATTCTTAAAAATTTAGAGTGACGGACTTCTGAATCAACTATAGGTTGCAGTGCAGCAAAGTTTTGTCACAGTTCAGTGGATGTGCTGAACTAATTTCAGCTTTGTTTGACACACTGGTGATTTATTATGATTTTTTGAAGTTTGGAATGTGAAATGTCTTGAAATTAAGAAAGAAGAAGACCAAATTTTGTGCATCAACTGAGACATGACCCTAGATGATGCAAATCAAGATTCGTACAAATATCAGATACTTATGTCGACACTTCCTACAAGTTTGGTGTCAATTGTGCTGAGCCACGCCCCCTCTAAAGTTCATTGGTCAATATCATCAGAAGTCAATGACATATCAAAAGTCTTTAATAACGAATGTTTGGTGCAATTGGATCAATGGCTTAGGAGGAGATGTCAAAAAGGTGTTTCACAAAAAATCCAATATGGCCGACAATGTAGTGGGCGGACCTTCAGGGTTTTTCAGGCTTTTGTAGGACCCCTTCACCTGACCATGTGTGTCAAGTTTCAAGTCAATCTGACATACGGTGCGTGGGTGGTGGTCTTTCAAAATTTTTGCGCTCCCATCTGGCCTAATGGCATTATATATCTTGAGCAACAATTGCACTTGTGACTTCCAATCACTGGTAAAAATTTCATGTCTCTACGATGTACCATCTGACAGGAATTTGCAAAACATTTCTGAAGAATAATAATAATAGCTGCTCTATCATCCTTCAGCCAAGTTTCTTTCATAAAGTCTTTACATGAATAAAGGCCAAATTAAACAATACATAAAGGAATAGTTTGACTTAGGCAAACTGTTGTTTCAATTTTAAGGGAACATTTAATTTAAACATTAAACTTTTATCCCACTGTCCCATTTCCCATTCACCTCTGACAAGCATAAAACAAAACACAGAATTTTGGCAATACAATTGGATTTTAAAAATTGTAGGTGCAATAACATCCGAAATCTATTAAGGTCAAATTAACAGCGAATTAAAGAGAAATGTTTAAGAAGCACTCTGCAGTCTGATGGTTGACTCCTCAGCTCTAACATTCCATCCCATAGAAACCAATGTAAAAACCTGAGAAGGGCATTTTTACCAAGCTTCAAACAAGTTTAAATATTTCAAAAATTTCGAAAAAAATTTGAAAGTTGAATACAAGCCAGAATGTATGAACGATGGGGAACATTTTAAAGTTTGAATGGAGTTTTTACATGAATGTATGATTAAGGAAATAGGAGTTGAAAATGCTTGAAAAAACTTGAAAAATTTGTGTCACGTTTTAACAGTCCTCCCTTCTGCTTGATTGGGGAACGATGCCCGAAAAACACTGAATATTTTGGAAAGCATGAATGTTATGAATGAGAAAAATACAAGCACACCATTCTTAATTGAGCTGAATAATTTGGTGCTTGATCAGTTGAGGTTTAAGTCTTCCCACAGGCAGTAAATCTAATGTGATATAATCACAAGGGGTTGAGACTGACTAGCTGCTTTTCAAACGTTAATAAAAGATCGATATGGGCTCCATGTATGGTTCCAACCATGCCCAGGCCTGAAACCTTGAACCTGCAGCACCTCCTGCAGGTTCAATCTAGCAGCTTCTGCTGCTAGTGGGCAGGGCCTCCACAGGCCAGCACATGGAGCAGGGAGGGGGTGCAGCACTGCATTCCTCTTGTCAAACACTGACAGGAGCCAGCTGGACGCTGGAGGCTTACCGCTCTGCCCGGGCTGGGCTGCAGACAGGAGAGGAGCAGGGGGTGTGAGGGAGGGATTCAGGGAGGGATGAAGGAGGGAGAAAGAGAGGGAGGAAAAGAAAAGGTAGGCAGGGCTGCTTTGTAATCACTTCTGCCTGTCTGTCTGGTACAGAGTGGAGGAGTGAAGGAGCTTTTGCTCTGTAAGTTAGAAAAAGAGAAAGAGAAAGAGAGAGAGAGAGAGCCTGGTTGTGTCACTTCTGTCATCCAGCATTGTGAGGAGTGAGTTGGTTGTTGCCACAGTGGATCATGGGGGGAGGCAGGTTGATGCTGCTGCTGCTGCTGCTTCTGTGCTGCTGCTGGGGGCCCTGGCGGCTGAAAGGTACAGTATGCTACAGCATTTTATTGCTAAATTAACAAAGAATAAAGTTGCATGCTTGTGTATGAGGGTGGAGTCTTGGCACAGAGAGGATGAACAGCTTTAGGGTTCCTAGGGTGTAGAGTATTTTAAAGGACTATGTTAATGCAAGCTGACTGCTGCTGCTGCTGCTAGGGCTTAATGTTGAATGCGGTTTGATTAGGTGAGTTTGACTACTGAAACCAGGATGGACTGTACATGATGTGTGTGGCACAAGTTTGTCTGACCAGCATATAATGCATAATTTCAGTGTCTTGCTGATACAATCAGGATGACAGATACTGGTTTAATTGCATCAGGGAAATTTGTGCAAATCAAATTCTCCTCTAATTGTGTTATTAAGCAAACCTGCCTGCTCATTTGTATGCATACATGCGTTAGCTCTGTATCTAATTAAGTCATTTACTGTAGTTTGACTCTCCAGGCTCCCAGTGCATTCCCCTTGTTGTTTCATTGATTATTCAGATTTATGTGATTAAATTATCATTAAATATGACTTCCACTGTGATCCATGTGAAGGTTGTGTTTTGACTGTCTGACTGTGAAGTTGTAGTACTAAATGTGAATGCCTCTTCATGCAGGTGTACACTGTGAGGTGGACGTCAACGAGTGTGACAGCAGTCCCTGCCAGAATGGCGCCACGTGTAAAGACGCTGCCAACTCCTATAGGTGTGTCTGCCCCATGCCAGAGCCTGGCCAGGAGCCATGGGGTGGGCAAGACTGTGACGTCCGTCTGGTCGGCTGCCAACAGCACCAGTGTCAGCATGAAGCAGGTTGTCTCTCTGTGCTAACCGATGAAGGAGAGCACAGCTACACCTGCCTGTGTCCGCCTGGCTGGACTGGAGAACGCTGCAACACCTCCACTACCTTCTCTTTCAGCTCTGAGGGCTATGTCCACATGCAGCTGCCTGTTTCCAAAAACAGGACAAAAAGGGAGACTAAAGACCACAATCACGGGCTCCACATGCAGCTCCGATTCAAGAGCACTCTGCCTGACATGGTGCTGTACTACAGGGGCAGCATGGAGCACTTTGTCTCCTTGGAGCTTGTCGGAGGCTCCCTTCAAGCCAGGGTGAAGTCTGGAAAGGTACTGCAGGTTATTTACCCAGGCCCAGTCAATGACGGGGAATGGCACCAGGCCACTGTCACCATGGATGAGAGGCTGGTTCTGGTTGTAACAGGACCTGGCTGTGAGGAAGAGTGCCTAGTGAAAAATGAGGGCTACAACCATCTGATCTTCCTGCAGCCTAGCTCCTTTGAACAGCTATATGTTGGAGGGGCACCGCAGGAATATTTAGCCCATACGTCCAGTGGAAGGGGCTTCATTGGCTGCATGGAAGACCTCCAAGTTGATCACAAGTTGCTTCTACCTCAGGACCTCATCAGAGAGGAAAACCAGGGCTTGGAAATAGGATGCAGCAAAAAAGAGTGGTGTCAAGATGACCCATGTATGCGGCATGGGCAGTGTGTGGACATGTGGGTTCGTTCCAGCTGTCGGTGTCATCGGCCCTACTATGGAGAGAGCTGTGAGAAAGGTATGAGTAGATACAGTATACCTTATAGGTTTGCAGGAATGTACTCAACTTTTAGCACAAAAGCACTACTTTTGGACCCCTGGATAGATTGCTAGCAATCAGAGTGGAGGTCTCTTAGTCGTGTCAAAGGAACTGTTAGAATGCTTTTGTAGGTGGGGCTCTTGTCTACAGCTAACACTAAAAACAACAGCAGATTTTTGTATCCTAGTCAAAGACAAAACAAAATGTATGAATGAACTCCTTCCTAATGATCACTCAACAAACACCTTGTCTAGGCAAAGCTGGATAAATTGAAGTCTGACCTTCTTTACCTCTTCCACTTTGTAACAGAATTAGCTGTTTAGGGCTTCTGTTATGCCAAATTACAATTACAAATTCAGGTGCAAAAAAAAAACCCAAAAGAAAAACAACAACATATAAATATCATGTCTAAATGTAATTTTTGAGACTGTAAACACACTTACAGACGCCAATTAGTGTTTCTCCAACACTGTTTGACATGTTGGACACAGACAGCTAACACAGCATCTGCTGATCTTTGCTCTCCTTTTTTTTTCTGATAACTTAAGATCCAGACATTCAGGAGGTTTTTACCAGGAGCCAAAATATCTGCAAAGGTCTTTCCCTCTCCAAAACAAACTGACCCAGTGATTTACACCGGTAAAAACACTGATTAAAACAGTTTCAAGAAAAAAAAAAAAAAGATTTTCCAATGCTGTTCACCTTGGAGGGGCTACTAACTATGTTGGCCAACACAAAAAGTGTAAATGGCCCTATCTAGAGCCAGTGTTTGGTTTGTCCTTTTTGGGCTACTGTAGAAGCATGGCAGTGCAACAAGATGATCGCCTTAACCAATGGCTCGCTTCCTACATAGATATAAACGACTTATTCTAAGGCAATGAAAACACAACAATTCTCATTTTCAGTTGATTATACACTAAAGAATACATACTTATATTCCATTTCTACCAATATATTCAACTAAATCCTACTCACTGCACCTTTAAAGTGTCAGTCCAGTAATTAAGTGTTGTATTGCCATAAAGTTGGGGCACCAAATAAACAATAAGGCAAAGGTCAAGCAAATTTATTTATATAGTGCCTTCCAATCGCAAGTTAATTTGAAGTGCTTCACATGTGACATAAAAGGAAATCAATGCAGTAGAGGCAAAGATATCCTGACATTTATCCCCTACAGTATGGATTGATCTCCAAAAAGCACTGGATCCTACACTTTCTATAATGCGACCCCTCCTGGTAAAAGAAGAAATGTCAAAATTTCCTTTAAAAAGTTGTACTGTTTTAGTGCAGGCCAATACACACAAGTAATGTGTTTCGCAAGAGGTCCTCCGTAGCCTTCCAAGATATTATAAAACCGTTTCACAGGCTGAATAGTCTCCTGAATAGTCTGAACTGATATGTAAAACTAGAGTGCCCCTTCAAGGAAGCCAAAATACAGTATTGTTGAAACAGGAGTAAGCATGTGTCAAGGTGTTGGGGTAAGATACTGACAACTTTGTGCTTTCCAACCTCTCCTCAGAGTACCCATCCTGGACCTTTGGTCATGAGAACACCACCAGCTATGCTGCATTTAACATCTCAGATACCCATGGAGACAACTTCACCATCTCCTTTTTGATGCGCTCCCTCAAACACAACGGTCTGCTACTGCAGCTCCGTCGAGAAGGAAAGCCCTACCTCACAATCTATCTGAAAGAGGGCACTGTTGCTATTTACAGCCCTCACACCACACTGCTGTCAGAGGCCAAGTTCGTCACTGACGGCAACAATAATTTAGTGACTGTAAAGGTACAGTATGGCCATGTGGTTTTCCCCAAAGCAGGGTATCATCGCGCCTTAGGGAACGTGAGTGTAGAGGCAGGGGATGTGGCGTATTTGGGAGGGCTTCCTGCAGGTAAGGGCATATATGCCTGGGGAGGACATCTCAAGGGCTGCCTGCAAGACATTCGGCTGGACCACAAACATCTGACCACTGAGGATCATTTGGAGGGGGTGGAAGTTTACCAGGCAAGGACAGAGCAGAATGTGCTGCCAGGATGCCAAAGTGATGACACATGCAAGGTAAATGAGAAATGTATAGCCTTCTGTATGATTATCACCTCAATTACAAAACAAAACACACTTCGTTGTGTGCTTCTGTCCAGATCATGAAATGTAGAGAATAGCTGAACTGACTTTGTTTATTTTGCAGTATTACTGATCATTTAGTATGGGAATACAATTAAGATTTTTTTTCACCACAGTGAAATTTTATTTAATTTTAAGGGTCCCATACTAATCTCATCCATTTTGGTCAGGGGTCTTTTAAACCTACTGCTAAACTCTTTAAAAGCAGCATTGTACATTTCTGCAAACCACGTATAGGTTTCATTTGTACATTTCATCATATCAGTATTTCTTAAGGCCCTGACACACCAAGCTGACAGTTGGACATCGGTCAGTGTTGGACTGTCGATGAGCATCTGTTGCCCTAGTTGGTGTGGTGTGTCTTGAAACCATTGCCCCTTGTTGGCCCCTATCAGTTTTTTTTTTTTTTTGGCTCATTCAAGTACAGTAATTTATATGTATGCTCTTCTCTCTCAGCACTGGATTGTGTTGTTAATGTAGTCTTTGGGGCGTGTTCATGGGCAACTTTTTGACCAAGACATGGCGATGTGAGGCCACGCAGCAGGGGGCCTTTCTTGCCACTAGATCTCTGAAGTTAGTTTGGTGTGTCTGGGCCTTAAAGTGACGTAGTTCTAATTACATGTGTATGAGCTTACTGTCTCATAGTGAGCTGGATGGGATAGTGGATGGTGTGAGACATTGGAGAGATGGCTGCTGAGCTGCAGACCACTCTTTGAGACCAGCAAACACCATTTTAAGCCATAACATGATCTTTTCCTAACCATAACCAAGTGTTTTTTGTGCCTAAACATAAACACACATTACCCACAGCATTGTTGAAATGTAAAGAAACGCAGCGTTTTAACAATCCCACCACATAATGACATACAAATGTTACATATCTGTGGTTTGCAGAAAACCACATTGCCAACATTTTATCTGGTGAGTGGGCTGGCTTAACTACTACTCATCTATCGTTGCAATTATCTGTATTATTTCTGCTATTATTCTCTGCAGCAGTGGTTCCCAACTGGTGAATCATGGTCCAAAAGTGTGTCACAGGTCCATTCTGAATGGACCACAAGTGACTCGCAACAGTGTCAAGTTTGTAAAAAACACACTTTATTTTTTAAAGCAGATGTGCGCAACTTTCTGTTTTCGTTGATTATAGCGCCCCTTTTGGTCGAAGCGGTATGACACCCACAGCCTGGTGTCGTAAAATTCCAACTGCAGCCTTTGGCTTCATTCATAAAATCTCGACTGCAACCGGCAATTACCCCATGCATTTGTTTTGGAGAGCGAGAGGAAAATCATAAATGTTCTGGTGTAGCTCTGAATTTCTTATAAACTGAGGACAAGTGCCTGCTGTATATTTGTGTTCATGGTCACAGTCACAGATAATTTTGTGGCGTTTGTTATAACATTACTAGACAAAAGCGGTTCACATCAGCTAATGTTATATTTAGCTTGCTTATAACTTCCATGTCATCATATATTGAAGTGAAACAATGTCTAACAAGTTTCGATTAGGTAAAGGGCCAACTCAGGATCAGTTTTAAAACCTTTAAAATCTCTCAGCTCTCTCCACTTGGTGAATGCCCGACCGAGGTTTACACGCGTTTGGGCTCGAGCCCTATCACTGTCCCGTTTAGCCCACTTCTGTTCTTTTTCTTTTAGATGGTGCTCCTTCTTTATCCGCCATGACATCGAAAGTACAACCAAGTACTTATAGATATATCTGGTAAAACTGTTATGTGTTCACCAATGCCTGTTGCGTACCGCTTACTCGAGGAACACTCTGTGTAAACACGGCTCTTCGTCTTCTCTCAATTTATTGGCGGATCGCAAACAACTTCCAGGTGCATACCACCGCCTACTGTACAAGAGTGTGCAATGTGTCCGAAATCATTCACTACTCCCTGCTACATGTCATTTAGCCTGTTTCTTAAATCCTACTCGTAAACACTGCTCCTTCTTCTTCTGTGGTTTAATGGCTGCGGGCTGCTGCGGGCATGCAGACTTACTTCCGCTGTGTTCGACCTGACCGATGCTACGCTAAATGGCCATATAGAGAAAGGCTTTTTTGTCGCTGTTGGGTTCAAATAAATATGCGGATCTTGAAGGGGGGGGGGGTGATATGAACTAAGGACAGTTGTATAAATGGTAAAAAGTTCCGCACCGCTGCTTTAAGTTCAGTGAATTTCTGGCACCAAGTTTTTAGTTTGCTGTTTCCTGCTGTAGAGTGAGTGACTAACTGACAGCAACTTGAGAGAGACAGCAAAGTAGCTCAACGACATGGCCAAATGCAAGTGTGATGCTGAATATGTTATGACTAAGGATAAATCTGGACCCCATGGCTGGACAAGTTGGAAACCACTGCTCTACAGCACATTTTTTCTGCTGCTGCTACTACTACTGCTTGTGCTACCACTATTGCTACTACAGGCCCTACTGTAGGCTATGTCTCCAGCTTCAGCAGACCTGGCTCAGTTCTTCTTTAAAATAACAAATTAAAGTCAGCATGTTACAATACAATATCTAGATGTTAACATGCTACTGTATATACAGTCAGGTCCATAAATATTTGGACATTGACACAATTTTCAGCATTCCAGCTCTGTACAACACCACAATGGATTTGAAATGAAACAATCAAGATATGCTTTAAGTGCAGACTCTGAGCTTTATTTTTTATTTTTTTTACTTTTTTCTTTACACATTTTATATGTGCCTTCCACCTTTTTAAGGGACTAAAAGTAATTGGACAGTTGGCTACTCAGCTGTTCCATGGCCAGGTGTGTGTTATTCCCTTGTTATTTCACTTACAAGGAGCAGATAAAAGGCCTAGAGTTCATTTCAAGTGTTGTATATTAATTTGGAATCTGGTGAGGTCATCTCTCAATATGAAGTCCAAAGAGCTGTCACTATCAGTGAAGCAAGCCATCATTAGGCTGAAAAATCAAAACAAACCCATCAGAGAGATCAAAAACATTAGGTGTGGCCAAATCAACTGTTTGGTACATTCTTAAAAAGAGAGAACGCACTGGTGAGCTCAGCAACACCAAAAGACCTGGAAGACCACGGAAAACAAGTGTGGTGGATGACAGACGAATCCTTTCCCTCGCCAAGAAAAACCCCTTCACAACAGTTGGCCAGATCAAGAAAACTCTCCAGGAGGTGGGTGTATCTGTGTCCAAGTCAACAATTAAGACACAACTTCACCAGAGGAAATACAGAGGTTTCACCACAAGGTGTAAACCATTGGTGAGCCTCAAAAACAGGAAGGCCACATTAGAGTTTGCCAAGAAACATCTAAAAGAGCCTGTACAGTTCTGGAACAACATCTTATGGACAGATGAGACAAAGATCAACTTGTACCAGAATGATGGAAAGAGAAAAGTACGGAGAAGGGAAGGAACTGCTCAAGATCCAAAGCATACCACCTCATCAGTGAAGCATGGTGGTGGTAGTGTAATGGCGTGGGCATGTATGGCTGCCAGTGGAACTGGATCTCTTATATTTATTGATGATGTGACTGCTGACAAAAGCAGAAGTGTTTCAGGCAATATTATCTGCTCATATTCAGCCAAATGTTTCAAAAGTCATTGGACTGCGCTTCACAATGCAGATGGACAATGACCCGAAGCATACTGCGAAAGCAACCAAAGAGTTTTTAAAGGCAAAAAAGTGGAATGTTCTGCAATGGCCAAGTCAATCACCTGACCTGAATCCGATTGAA
Organism: Epinephelus awoara; assembly: GCA_035609425.1. NCBI lineage: Eukaryota > Metazoa > Chordata > Actinopteri > Perciformes > Serranidae > Epinephelus > Epinephelus awoara. The sequence goes on along the minus strand of CM069302.1, from coordinate 40,577,966 downwards.
CATGCATTTCACTTGCTGAAGACAAAACTGAAAGGAAAATGTCCAAAGAACAAGCAGGAACTGAAGACAGCTGCAGCAGAGGCCTGGCAGAGCATCACCAGATACGAAACCCAGCGTCTGGTGATGTCCATGGGTTCGAGACTTCAGGCTGTCATTGACTACAAAGGATATGCAACAAAGTATTAAAAAGTGACAATTTGATTTATGATTATGTTAGTTTGTCCAATTACTTTTGGTCCCTTTAAAAGGTGGAAAGCACATATAAAATGTGTTGTAATTCCTACACCGTTCACCTGATTTGGATGTAAATACCCTCAAATTAAAGCTCAGAGTCTGCACTTAAACCACATCTTGATTGTTTCATTTCAAATCCATTGTGGTGTTGTACAGAGCTGGAATGCTGAAAATTGTGTCAATGTCCAAATATTTATGGACCTGACCGTAAGTATTACTGTAAGAAGTGCAGCTCAGACTAGATTCTGAAAATCATTTAGATTCCTTCTCTGGGGTATGTTCCAAATTTAATTCCAGTCCATCTTGTAATTTTTAAGAAATTTTAGTTTCGACCAAAGTGGTGGGCTGACAGGGCTATCTGTAGAGCCACTATAGCATGGCTACATTGTATAATTATCCATAGTGCATCACATCCATCATATCACAGATTGACAAAACTGTCTGCCAAATATTCAGATTTAATGGAAAAACTCAAGATAAACGCTCTTATGTTTTGCCAGTGTTTGGCTCTAACACTGAACCATGCTAATTGTGTTAGTACCTCGCAGCGCTGTCTGGTAGCTGGGCTGTACTGTAGTGCCTTAACCCTATTAACATTGATCTGGCTGGAGTACCTTTGATCTGTAAGTTACCGCTCAATCTTCTCTGCAGCTTTTACCTCTGTGGTCGCATCAGGTGAGAGATTTTACAAGACATCATCTAATACATTTGTGTTTGTCTGTGCACAGGATCAGCCCTGTTTCAATGGTGGACAGTGTCGGGTTACTTGGAATGACTTCAAGTGCGACTGTTCCATTAACTACTCTGGCCGGCTGTGCAAGACACGTTTGTGGTGTGTTGATAATCCTTGTCTTGACAGAGTGCGCTGTGTGGACTTACAGGATGGTTATGAGTGTAAGTAATCCTTTGACAGTGATTATTACTCTCTTTGTGAAGGCAGGGCTAGTCAAGTCAAATCAGGTCAAGTTGATTTGTTTAGCTCTTAATTTCTTGATAAGACTAACAGTCTTGAAGTTTCTGAAGTGTTGTTTAAGCACAGCCTGTCTACCTTAGACCCTCACTGACATTGAAGGAAAAACTGCTTAGTGCATGAGAAGGAAGAAACTCCATTACCTTAAGAGTCTGACTGCAAGAGGTTCTGTGAAGAAAGATTATGCTACGACAAATGTATAGTTTATGGTTGATGCTTTTTCCAAGTAGCAGGAATAAAACTGGCAAAAGGAAGCAACATAGACACGTAGGAAATGTGACAACAGATTACCTGAACCAAAAAAATGTATTTGTAAAGCCCAATATCACAAATCACAATCTGCCTCAGAGGACTTTACAGCATATGACATTTTGGACCCTCACACAGATAAGGAAAAACTCCCCCCAAAAAACCATTAAGAGAGAAAAAACATGGTAGAAACCTCTGGAAGAGCAACTGAGGGATCCCTCTTCCAGGACGTACAGACGTGCAATAGATGTCGTGTGTCCAGAACAGATCAACATGATAAATTAACAGTAATCCGTATGACACAATGATACATAAAAAGAGGGAGAGCCAGAGAGAGATGCAGGGTAAGCAGTAATGACAATAGCTACAATTTAGTAATAACATTATAATAATAATAACAGTAATTTTGGTAGCATATTTTATAAGTATATATTATTATATTAGTATATGTATGTGACAATAATAATCATATGTGTATAATAACAGTATGAGTATGACTAATAATAACAGCAGTAGTAGTCGGCATCAAGCAGGACCATGGCACCAGCGCAACCACGACACAATATCCAGGCGTAGCTGCGATTCAAGGGAACCTGCGAGACAGTGGAGCACAAAGGCTCTAGAGAAGAAGCCGAGTTAGTGACATGCAGTAAAGCTGAGTTAGCGATATGCAGTAATAGGACATGAATGTTAGCATGTGTAAGTCACAAGCCAGTCACATGTCTTAACTATCAAGCAAGACAAGTGAAGTCATAGGAAATTATGATATTTTGGTCAAACATTAGCTAGAAAGCTAACATTTGACCAGCCAATAAGTTAGCTGAAAAGACATCTTTCTTTCTAGCTTTTGTAGTGATGGATGAAGTTGGATGTTGTGGTGGTTGTGTCACTTATTTTTTAACTGCAGACTGCATAGTACTGTTTTCTTCTTACTACCATTATCAACAACATAATACTTGAATCCAAATTGTATTATTTTTTGATCAGCCCTCTCCTTGATAGCTACTTGTGTATTGGCCTCTGTTGGTCGGCTGCATCCTATTAGGTCGCTAAGTTTGCATGCAGTGCACTAGAAATTATCCAGTTATGTTAAAAAAACAAAAAATAGCTTCTCAATATCTAGAAAAATGCTTATATTAAAACAAAACAAAACAAAACAAAAAATCAAGTCCTTTGAAGTCATCTGTCTCAAGTGTAAGTCAAGTCTAAAGTCATGAATATCAAGTCAAAGTCAAGTAGAGTCTTTTGTCAATGTTAGTCAATGGTGTAGTGGTAGTTGGGGTGGGTGTACTACTATTTAGATGGGTAGGTTACCAAGGAGAAAGTGGATATACTGTCCTAGATATTTCAATGGCTTTTTGGCTTATAGGTGGGTATACTGTAAATGACAAGGAAAAGAAGTGGGTGTACCCCGCACACCTGGATATACCCTCTACTACACCACATATGTTAGTCAAGCAAGTCTCAAATCTTCATATTTGGAACTCGAGTCTAACCCGAGTCCTGCACGTCTGGTTACTGCAGTAGAATTTCAAAGCCAGCCCCATGCTTATATAAATGGCGTTTGTTCCTGCTCCATTGGGTGTGGCAATCCAGATGTGTTTGTATTATTACATTTTCTGTCCTTGACTAAGGTATTACCAGCTGTGATAATCAACTGACTAACACAACTTTTTAGGGTATTTGGAGAACGTCTTGGTAGAACATCCAAAGTGTCTGCAAAAATAAAAGCAAGACAGATGCACTTATATTGATATACTGATACCATAATGAGAAAAAAATGGATTCTGTAAATGTAAATTGTAAATTGTACAAAGCAACTAAATTGAGGTCATCAGTGTGCAATCATTAATTACACATATCTGAACTTTACCCAAAAGAGTACTTGGCACTTTTTTTTCAAGGGACAGCACATCAGCAAGTGGTTTTCCAATCAGTGCACTGATTGTTTAATTTCTAATCATGACTTGTATCATACAAAGTTTTGAATCAGCATGTGACTTACACATAATTCTTGGTTTAGTGTAGTTTTATTTGCACACAATGTTAAAAACAGACAGTGTAAAATTTACAAGATTAAAAGGGAAATGTGCCGGAGAAGTTAGAAGCCACTAAAGGCTCATCAAAGAACCTCCCCTCAATTAAATCATGCAATAAGGATAAGAAATAAACAAAACAAAACAACCAAAAAAACAAAAAGGGGGAAGGAAAGCAGAAGGACAAGAAGGAAGAGAAATGAGGAAAAAAATCAAGACAAAACAAGAGCAAATTAAATGAATAATATGAATATAAGATTACATGGTGATAGGTTGTTCCAGAGAGATGGTCCTCTATAACTCAGTGAGAATTGAGCAAGGGAAGTCCGAGAAAAAGGGCGATGAATGTCTTTGGACTGTCTAGTGGAGTATGAGTGAATATCAGAAGAAAAAAATGACAACATTTTGAAAAACACTTGGTAAGTCATGAGTTAAATGTATGAATTTATACATAAATACACAAATCTGGTATTTGTTTACATCATAGATAGATAAAACTTTGTATCTTCTGAATAAAGAAGCTGAAGGGTAACATCTATTAACAAGACAAATCATTCTCAGAAATCTTTTTTGGACTAATAGAATCTTATTAAGATAGGTAGAGCATGTAGCGCCCCAAACAGAATTACAATACATTACATAAGGAAAGATTAGACTGTAGTACAAGGTTAAAAGACAAGAATGATTGGTCTGCTCAAGATAGCAATTGATTTCATAGTCTTTTTGCATCTATATGGAGTTTCCATGCTAACTTCTCATCAACAATGACTCCTAGGAATTTAATATGAGGAACTTGAGTTATTTCCTTGTTGTCTAAGATAATTTTGGCATTTTCTTTTGAATATTTCTTTTGTTTTTAGCGCAAAAGAACACAAAATTAGATTTATTTAAATTAAGAGAGAGTTTGTTCATACAAAACCAATTTGAAATAGATGATATTTCTTCATTAGCTTCTCAAAACAGAGTATCAACTTTTTATGTGATGCAACCAGGCATGTGTCATCAGCAAATAAAAGAGGTAAAAAAAAAAATTGCAAAACATTGGCAAATCATTGATATAAATCACGAACAAGAGAGGTCCAAGGATAGCGCCTTGGGGAACACCACAAAGTATCTTCGCTCTCTGTGAAGAATGCCCGTTAAATGATACATAATGTTCTCTGTCCTTTAAATAATTAAGCAGCCATTTCAAAGCAACACCTTGAAAACCATATTTATGTAATTTTGTAATAAGTATATTGTGATTGACTGTGTCAAAGGCCCTTGACAAGTCCAAAAAAATACCAGTAACTTTTCAAAACTGCTCACATTATCTTCTTTTTCCACAGGTTTAACTGAGGCCATTTTTCAGGACAATGCTCTACAGTATGTTGCCAACAGCTCCTTTCTGAGCCCTGTAACCAACATCACCATGGATTTACGGACACGGGATGAGAATGGGATCTTGTTGCGTGCTGAAAGCCAAGCCAAGGTCTTCTGCCTGGGTCTGCTCAACTCCTCCCTGCTGGTCAAAATGGACAGTGGGGCGAGTGCAGAGCTGCTGGCCTTCACAAGTGACAGGGCCATTGCAGACGGAGGGTGGCATCACATTCAGCTTACCATGGTCGATCCCACACAGTTAGCGTCCCGCTGGCGCCTCACTGTAGATGGACAGAGAGTTGGTGGCAGCTTCAGCGTGGGCGGCAACCTCAACTTCCTTAGTGACACCAAAATCTGGCTGGCTGAGAAATACACTGGATGCCTAGGGGAGGTGAGAGTAGGTGGAGTCTACCTGCCACTCGTAAATGTTCCAGATGCCCCTCAGATGAGCCGCTTCTCCAGACTGGGTGGGCACGAGCCAATCATAGGATGCCAAGGTGCACCGATTTGTGATTCCGAGCCCTGCCTCAACCAGGGTGTATGTCAGGACCAGTTTAATGAGTTTAACTGCAGCTGCAGTGCAGGATGGGAGGGGGAACTGTGTGAGATGGAGATAAATGAGTGTTCTTCAGGTCCATGTGTCTATGGTACATGTAAAGACCTTCTGGCAGACTACCAGTGTGACTGTAAGCCTGGGTACACAGGTAAAGACTGTCAGGACGAGGTGGATAACTGCCTGGAGTTCAGCTGTGTGAATGGAGGAACCTGTGTGGACACAGTGGGAGTTCACACATGTTCATGTCCTCCTGGCTACATTGGCAAACGCTGCCAGTAAGTACAGACTTCTTTTGACTCTCTACAGCACATTTTAGGCTTTGTAGCTTTTGTGTAAATTCTTAAGAATTCTCATGTGTGAACTTCCACCACAGTGAGTACACCTGATTTTACTCAGTCTCTGCCAGTGAGTACACCTGATTTTACTCAGTCTCTGCCAGTTGTCAACAAAAATGGACATAGTATGTTCTATGAAGATTATATGGCAAATGTGTCAACAGACAATTGTCTAGTTATACATTCAGCAAACACAAATCTTGTCTGTGGCCACTTGATGAATGTCAATACAGTCACAATCACAAAGAGATGCAAAATGCCCTCAAAGAGACACAAAACAACCACATAAGCCCCCTTTCCACCGCAGGAACTTTTATCAATTACCCAGGATTTTGAAAAACCTCAGATTTTGAACTTTCCCTCAACCCCTGACTTTCCCTGAAAAAGTACCTAGTAGGGGGGCAGGACTTTTCAGATTACCCAGAATTCTTGAGGGGCGGGGATGTTTGCTGAAGAACGCTGATTGGTGGAACACACACTTGCAGCGTTCTGCACTTGGATAGTGTTGAGCATTCAAAAAAACAAAACAAAACAAAACAAAAACAGTTTTTGTTGATTAGCCCTTGTACCTTTTATGTGTGGCTACTAATTTAGCAGCCGTTGTGGCTTGTACTCACTTTTGATAGTGTGAGTTGTTTGTTGTGTAGTTCTGCTTTTGCAGTCTGCATGTTGTGTGGTACTTTGGAGAGTATTTAGTACTGGCTGTGACAGGTTGTTTTTTTTAATGTTTGTGTGGTGGCTGTAATTCGTTTGTGTCCTATAGTCACTATTTGTACAGCTTTTGGGAGTATCAGTGGAGACATTTTTGGTGGCATTTAAAGTGATAGGAGATGCCATTTCATGATTAGCAGGCCAGAGTTAAATGTCTGTGTGCTACTATCTTGTTGCTCATTGAATAGTACTAGTAGTATCCATTTTTGTGTGTGCCATCATGGCATTTGAGCTGGACAGGTTTGTTAAGGACCCTGACACTCAGCAACTCTTTCGTTTCCACAAAAAAAGGTCTTCATTCTGTAGCAGAACACTATGATATTGATGTTCAAGGCAATTTAAAAAAAAAAGCAGAATTGCGTACAAAAATTATTGATGGTCTGATTGAGCAGGGTGTTTTTTTCTGAAAAACTTCTCAGCAAGATTTTGCATTCTCCGAGGGAGAACAGGAAGAGTTGCAACAGTGTGAGAATTAAGCTACTGAGGACAAAATCCTAAGGGGGAGGGATCTTGAGTTAAAGCTGCAGTTGAGGAAGCTAGAATTAGAGATTGAGGCAAAGGAAAGGCAGCTGCTCAGGCAGCCTGGAACGCGAAAAACTTAAACTTGCACACGAGCGAGAGCTCAAGGAGATGGAGTTAAAAGCTCAAGCGGAGAGTAGGCCTAAAGCTACTGATAATTCTGTTGCCTCTAACAGTTCCAAATTTGATGTGGGTAAAAATATAAAAATGTAAAAGATGTTGTGAAATGTTTTTCAAATTTTTTCACATTTTGAACAAGTTGCAACCAGTGTACTCTTCATTGACTTCTGATAAAAGTACAGACTATGATACTGTTAAAGCTGCTATATTGCGGGCCTATGAACTTGTGCTTGAAGCTTATAGGCAACGATTTCATATCTACTTTAAAGGTGAAAAGCAAACCTATGTGGAATTTGCCAGGGAAAAAATAAATTTTGTTTGACTGTTGGTGCGCCGCTCAAAGAGTGGAGACAAAAGAGCAGTTGCGGCAGTTCATTCTTCTGGAAGAGCTAGAAAATTGTGTTCCAGAGGTGGTTTCCACTTATTTAAGTGAGCAGAGAGCAAAACTGTAGAGGACGCTGCTGTATTGGCTGATATGTATGTTTTAGCCCATAAAGCTACATTTAGCAACAAGTTCCACCCTGAGGTTAAGACTCATACAGTTGCACAGAGATCTCGTTTTCCCAGTAAGGTTTCCAATGGTAGTTCCACTCCCTATGCTTCTAGCAAGAAAATTTCAAGCTCTAAGAAGAGTTTCAGATAGGATTTGTTTCTATTGCAAGAAGCCACCACAATGCTGTTCACATGGTTCAGAACCTTCCGGTTTTGAACCATTTATCATTGATGGCTTTGTAGCGCTGTCTGAATCTGATCCTGCTGTGCCAATTCATATTTTGCAGGATACTGATGCATTCAAGTCCATACTGCTAAAAGGAGTGTTACCTTTGTGCGACGAGACTTTCCTTGGTGGTGATGCGTTGATACTGGGTTGTGAAATGTCCTATGTCAGGGCACCCCTGCATACTGTGTATTTAAAGTGTGGTTTGGTCACAGGGATTGTGTCAGTGGGTTTGCGTCCCTGCATTCCAGTTGAGGGGGTTAGCCTCATTTTAGGTAATGACCTTGCAGGCAGAAAGGTGTTCCCTCCACTGATTGTGACAGAAAACCCTGTTCATTCTGAACAGCCTGACCCTGGTGACAGAACACTGCAACCTCTTATTTACCCTGCTTGTGTTGTGACTCATGCCCAGTCTTGAGAAGCTGATGTTGTCATCCTCTCTGAAACATTTTTGGCTGATCCTCCTGATACAGCTGAACCGGAGCTGGTTGCTGTTGATCCAGTGAAGTCTGAGTGTGAAGATGAACAGGATGACTTACCCCCTGCCTTCAAAGTTGTTGATTTGACATTGTCTAACCCTGGTATTTCAGCTGAAACTCCACTACAGCTAGGTAGGGTGGAGCTAGCAAGGTCACAGAGGGCTGATCCTTCTTTATCCAAGTCTTTTGCAGCTGTTAAACCAAAGAATGAGTTGCTGTCTGTTCCTTTTGGTTTCTTTCTGGAAGGTGATGTGCTTATGCGTAAGTGGACTGCTTCTCCTGGGTCTGACTGGAGCACTACTTACCAAGTCGTTGTGCCCTCTGTTTACCATTTGCAGATACTTAACTTAGCTCATGATAATGCTATGTCTGGTCATGTAGGGGTTACCAAAACTTACAATCGTATATTAAAGCACTTCTTTTGGCCTGGTCTAAAGGCTGCTATTACAGAGTATTGTCGCGCCTGCCATGTATGTCAGTTAGCAGGCAAACCTAACCAGGTGATTCCTCCAGCGCCCCTACAGCCCATTCCTATAGTTGGAAAGCCATTTGAGAGGCTTATTGTAGATTGTGTTGGGCCCCTACCAAAGTCAAAATCTGGTCATCAGTACCTTTTGACCATCATGTGCGCCACCACTCGCTACCCGGAGGCAATACCTCTGCGCTCTCTTAAGGCTAAGGCCTCAGGGAGCTTGTGAAATTTTGCACTACTTTTGGCTTGCCGAAAATTATTCAAACAGATCAAGGGAGTAACTTTATGTCCAAAGTTTTCAACCAGGTGCTAGAGGTTCTGGCTGTGAAGCATCAGGTCTCTAGTGTTTATCATCCTGAGAGCCAAGGAGCTCTCGAGAGGTTCCACCAGACCCTCAAGTCCATGTTACGCACATTCTGTCTTGAACATGGTCCAGGGTGGGATGACGGCATTCCCTTTCTGTTGTTTCCATTCATCATCATTGGGGTTCAGCCCGGCCGAGTTGGTGTTTGGCCACACCATCAGAAGGCCATTGAAACTGTTGCGGGAACAGCTAATGGCAGATTCCCCATCTCATGTCAGTGTCCTAGACTATGTGAGTTCATTTCGAGAGCATCTCAATCATGCATGCAACATAGCCAAACATGCTATGGAAAACTCTCAGTCTAAAATGAAACAGCACTTTGATAAAAATGCAGTGCAGCGTTTTTTTCAGCCTGGGGACTTAGTGTTGGCTCTTCTGCCCATACCTGGGTCAGTGTTACATGCCAGGTTTGCTGGGCCTTATGTGGTTGAGAAGAGACTAAGTGACACAGATTATGTCACTGGTACTCCAGAAAGGAAGCATAAGTCTCGTGTTTGTCATGTTAATATGCTATGTCTTATGCTGTCCAGTTTCAAGAGGGAGTTTCAAGAGGGAGTCCATCAAAGGAATTGAGTTGTGTCGCTGCAGTTTCATTTGTTTCCACTTGCCCTGGTGATGATGGTTTAGCCAAGGAAAACATGGCTCATGTGTCTTATCTTCTCAAAAGGAGGATGTTCCTCAGCTGATATGTGGTCATCTTGCTTTGTTTTCAGATGTACCCACTTGCACAAATGTACTGCAGCATGACATTGATGTAGGTGATAGCGCTCCTGTCAAGTAGTATCCCTACCGTGTAAATCCTGTTAAGCGTGAGATGATAAAAAAGGAGGTTGAATACTTGTTGGCCAATGGTCTTGCAGTTCCCAGTAACAGTTCTTGGAGTTCGCCATGTTTATTGATTCCGAAAGTTGATTTGACTCCTAGGTTCTGTACAGACTATCAAAAGGTCAACAGTGTAACTAAGCCTGACTCATTCCCTCTTCCACGCGTTGAGGACTGCATTGACAGGGTAGGAATGGCGTCTTATGTTACCAATCTAGATTTGTTGAAAGGGTACTGGCAAGTTCCCTTGACACAGAGAGCCTCTGATATCTCTGTATTTGTCACACCTGACAATTTTCTTCAGTATACTGTGATGGCCTTTGGCATGTGAAATGCCCCTACCACCTTTCAGGGGCTCATGTGAACAGTGTGTGAGACCTATTTAGATGATGTTGTTGTGTATTCACCTGACTGGGAGAGTCACATGAACACTCTCCATACTGTTTTCCAGCGCTTTGAAAATGCCTCACTGACATTGAACCTCAGTAAGTGTGAGTTTGCAAAAGCTACCATTACTTACCTTGATAAGGAAGTGAGTCAGGGACAGGTGCTCCCCCTTGCAGCCAAGATCAGTGCTGTTGCTGAGTACCAAGTTCCCACTACCAAACATCAGTTGCGGTGTTTCTTAGGGGTAGCAGGTTACTACAGGGCATTCTGCCATAACTTTGCTACCATAGTTTCTCCCCTGACTGATCTTGTCTGTCCGGCTAAGGAGTTGGTTTGGGACTCCAGATGTGAGCAGGCCTTTCAAGCTGTGAAAGCTGTGTTGTGCAACTCGCCAGTCCTGGCTGCCCCCAATTTTGCTGTTCCATTCAAGTTGGCGGTTGATGGAAGTGGTACAGGTGCTGGAGCTGTTTTGGTTCAAGAAGAATCAGCAGGCATTGACCACCCTATCTGCTACTTTTCCAAAAAGTTATCACAGACCCAGCAGAACTAGCACTATTGAGAAGGAAGCCCTGGCTTTGTTGTGGGCTTTACAGCTTTTTGAGGTGTGTGTTGGTTCCTCTTTGCAGCCTGATGTCATTTACATTGACCATAACCCTTTGGTTTTCTTACATTGCATGCACAACAGCAACCAAAGGCTAATGCATTGGGCCAACGTAGTACAAAACTACATTTTGGACATCCGGCATAAAAAGGGCAGAGAAAGTATTGTAGCTGATGCCCTGTCATGAGTGTATGAATGTCACAGTTAAGTGTTACACTCAGGGTTTATATCCTGTGGTATTTTGGTGTTTCCTGTTGATCCTGTTGTTGATCCTTTTAGGTTGATCACCTGATTGACTCACACCTGTGCTGATTAGGAGGCTGACTCTACTTAGGTTGGCCCTTTTGTTCAGTTCTCTCTCTCTCCACCCAGCTGCAGCAGCACCTTTGTGGTGCCAGATATCTGTTTTTTCTTTTGAGACTATCCATTTATCAATAAACTTAAATGTAGTAAACTTCTCTTCTGGTGTTGTGTCCGTTATTATGTTCGGTGCTGAGCCAGCTGACACGGTAACCGGTGATCCGAAATGTTGGTGGAAAAGCGGCTATAGAGGCAGAAAACAACACCAGAGACACAAAATACCCCTAAAAAGACATAAAAAATCCCTTTAAAGAGATGCAAAACAACCACAAAAAGACAAAAAAATGCCCTGGAAGAGACACACATCAACCACAAGGAGACACAAAATCCCCTCAATAAGACATAAAACAACTGCAAGATGACACAAAATTACCACAGATACACAAAACCTCAAAAAGCCACAAAACCATCACAAAGAGAAACAAAACTAGCAAAAAAAAAAGACACAAAAAGATAAAAAAGACAACACTGCAAAGGGATACAAAACAAACCCAAAGAGACACAAAACAACCACAAAGGGATACAAAACAAACACAGTGATGTTCTTGTGTTTCAAATACATGGGCCAAACGTGGCCATTGAAGAGGGCCTGGATCTGGCACCATGTAGTTCCTAGAGCACCTCCTCTTTTTGCATTCTTGGTATCTGAGACAGTGCCAGAGGCAGAGCATTTCCACTGCCCCTGGCACTATTCTTCCTAAAAACAGCTCCAGAGTTTATTCCACCTCCCCTTACTTACCTTTTCAATCTTACATTAAGCACCAATGTAATTCCCAAAATATGGAATTCAGCCTATGTCCTCCCTCTACTAAAAAGGGGGGGGGGCTTTATTAACTAATTATAGGCCCATTTCTAAATTGCTTGCTTGATTGATAAAACTAAGGTAATGTATTTTTCAAATGCTAGTAAAAAGCCCGAGAACACTGTTGACATTATTTCTGCTCAGGGAAAGAAGTTAGAAGTTGTCTCCAGTTTTAAATATCTCGGTATTTGGCTTGATCCTTCCTTTTCTTCCTTTTAAACCTCATGTTGAAAATCTTTTTAAAATGCTGAGACTGAAGTTAGGGTTCTATTTCAGAAATAAGTCCTGCTTCTCTATGGAGGCCAGAAGGAGACTGATCTCTGCTACCTTCTTACCAGTTCTTGATTATGGTGATCTATTGTACATGAATGTATAGGCACACTGTTTGCACATGTTAGATACTGTATATAACAGTACTCTGAGGTTTGTTACAAACTGTAAAGCCCTCACTCATCATTGTACTCTTTACTCCAGGGCTTGGTGGCCATCTTTGAGTATGCATAGGCTCAGTCACTGGTATTTGTTTATTTATAAAGCCATTCTGGGTAAACTACTATTGTACATTTGCGCTTTGATTGCTCGGAGATCTGACTGTATAGTCCCCTCACTTGGAACGGCTTACAAGATGTATTGAAACTGAGGGTTTTGGTCCCTATGTCTGGTTTTAAAGGTCTCATAAGTACAATGGTGAATGAATCAGTTGGTATTTATCGATGCCTGTAGGTATTTAAATTTAATTTAAATTTATTTAATTTAAATTTATTCATTTATATGTTAGTGAGTATCTTTTATGATTTATGTTTGTGTTTTTATGTCCTTGCTGTTCATTGTTGTGTTGTAATTTTTATGTTGCCGTCTTGGCCAGGTCTCCCTTTGGGACTAACCTGGTTAAAAATGGGTTAAATAAATTAAAAAAAATAAAAATGACAGCAAGACACAAAATTACCACAGATACAAAACAACCTTAAAGAGACATAAAACAACCAAAAAAGCCACAAAATTACCTTTAAAAGACAATCCAACTACTAAGACATGCTAAATGAAAAAAAAGAGGCAATTCCACCACAAAGTTTGTTCCTCTTGTTATTGTGTAGTAGACGTAGTAGGGCCCTCTGCATGTCTGTGCCCAGAGACCCATTGTCTCATAATGTGTCCGTCTCATAATGTGTCCGTGCATGTAAGTACAATATTATATGCAAGAGTGTAATGTGTATATGTGTGTGTGTCCAATAGGTGGCGTTTCCCTCCTGTGGCGTGTGATGAAAACACGGAGTGTCTTAATGGAGGGGTATGTATTGGAGGTGACTCTGGAGGCAACTGCACCTGCAAGCCAGGATACACTGGTGCCAGGTGAGACCAGCACACTCAACATTCCTCACCACACACCTGCTGCTCAGGGGAAAGTGTGTCTGGACCACATCTAAGCGTAAAGGTCAGAAGAGTGTGTGAGCCGCTACTCTGTCAGCCAGTGTTGTGTTAAAACCCTTGTGATGTGTTTCAGGTGTGAGACAGAAATAGACGAGTGTGAGTCCAGCCCTTGTCGGAACGGTGCCACCTGTCTGGACAGACTCAACCATTTCCAGTGTGTGTGTCTGCCAGGATTCAGTGGCACACTGTGTGAGAGAAATGTGAGTGACAGACAGACACTGGCTGTGAGTTAATTCCTTTTCACAGCACATGAGCTAAATGAGAACCTGCATCTGACTGACAGATTTAATACTCATGGCTGAAATTTCAGAAGCCTTTAGCTGCCACAGAAGCCGTGATCAAGAAATATGAAAAACACAGAGAAACAGCACATGACAGTATGGTTTTAAACAGGGGTGTCAAACATATGGCCTACGCGCCAGAAATGGCCCAACAAAGTGTCCAAGCCGGCATACTGGTTGACTTTTCATGCCTAATATTGATGGTCTTGTGAAGGCTCAGAGGTGGCAGGTTTCACAAGCAAGTTAAACAGTGAGGAGCCAACTGCATATTAAATATTGCTAAATTTGGTTCAGAGTTTATAACATTAATGATAGGCCAACTGTTACCCATGAATCTTTGGGCAATCGTGAGCTAGCTAAAACTAAATCACCATTCAGCGAGGTGAACTAGTTAGCTAACATTTATGTACTATTGAAACATGTTGGCCATTTAGCTGTATTATTATTCCAAGTGTACGGACATTCTTGTGGGACACAATGGATCGTTTTGTAACCTTTTGAGCAAGAGATTCTGATGTCCCAGTGCAGTGTAGACCTTTCCAAATTAGAAACATGTCAGGATGACTAAAATAGCACTAAAGGTTGTATAATTTTCAACACATCAGGGAATCATGTAAACTTTTTAATTATAACTGATAACCGAAAGTCACAAAAATAAAGTCATGGTATTGTATAGCTACAGGTGATTGTTTAGAATATTTGTTTAAATAATAAAAAGTGTTATTATAACAGCAAATACTAATAAAACACTGTAAAGAAATTTAAAACAAACTATTGTTTTCCAGTGTTATTTGTTCAGATTGGTCAATCAGGAGGACCACTACTATGAATTTGTTGACCTCTGCCTTTTTGTCATTACAGCAAAGCATCTAGACTGAAAGTGATTTTATCAGCAACATATTCCCATTATATCTGCAGACATAATGACTCATTACAAAATTAGTTCAATTGTTTATAAATTGATTTTTGTCCGCATTCTCTACAGACAGGGCAACTGTCATGCTGGAGGAGAATAAACCAGGCAAACCTGATTTCTTATCACTGATCTTTAAAACATGAACAAATTATTTATTAATCACTGATAAACCTATTAGTTAGAGCTATGCCCTATTAAAAATGGTACTAAAGAAGGTATGGCAACCTATTCATGACACAATGTCCTGTCCTTATGCAGAAAGAGGAATATAAGGAGCGAGTCCCCTGGCTGGTGGTGACCATTCCCCTGACCACACTGTGTGTGTTACTAGCCATCGTGGTGGTGTTTTGCCTCATCATGACAGCACGGAAGAAGCGTCAGTCAGAGGGCACATACAGCCCCAGCTCACAGGAGGTAGCTGGCGCCAGGCTAGAGATGGGTAGCGTCCTTAAAGTACCCCCAGAGGAGAGGCTGATCTAAGGCCTGCAGCCCTGCGTCACAACCTCACATCTAGTGGATGTAGGCCTATGTAAAGGGCAGAGAGAACAGATGCTCTGCAGTATCACACTGAAGAGCCCTTCTGTCTTTCGAGGAAGTGATGGAGGATAAATCTACAACTAATCCTCCACTTGGGAAAACTACTGACGTCGAAGTTTCACAGATGGACAAGTTAAGACCAGAGGCTGACACTGCTTCCTTATTACTCAGCCTGTCCTGTTGTAGATGGTCTACCTGGATGGCCTCAGGAGGAAAAGTCTTGAGGACAATCTCAAGCTTGATACCCATGGGACTAAAGTCATGTGAGGACCACATGTACTAAAGAAAAGCACCCACACCTGTGGATATTAAGGAATGTATTCACATTGACACCCTCCATATGCTCACATAAGAGCAAGTAATTCATAATTTATGGTTTAGCAAAGCAAAATATTCAAAATCTTCCTCTGCAGATTCCACTTCAGATTCTGTTTTGCATGATGGTAGAAAGAGGCATGTATTTGCATGGCTATAAATTGCATAATATTATCGGGGTACCCTTTCATCATCTACATACTCCTTATAGTAGCATTACATTGCATTTGCAAGGCGATGTCTGTCTTATAGTGAGATTTTTTTAGAAACAGGCACTAGTTTCAAATCCTGACTTTATCTTGTTAGAGGTCCCTTGGTATTGCTAATCCTGCATGACTCTTTTGCCATAATGGTTTTTAATGCTTGATTTCTGCTTTTTTCCCCCTCTCCTTCTACAGTAAATCTCTTTTTTATCAGTCTTAAAAATTGGAAGCAGCAGTTGCAATATCAGTTGAAGAAGGAATGTATTTTCACTTCAAACCTCATCTTTTCCTTTGCTGAATCAGAAATTTTGAATTTGCACAAAATGTCCTTGATCACTGGTAATTTAAGGTGCTTTATATATTTAGAATAATTCTTGTCCAATGTCAAAGGAGCATTCTTAAGTGAAAGGCAGTACTCTTCCATCATGTATCTTTAGGATTTAATGCACTCAATTACTGAGTAGGCTAATTTCATTTTATTTATTCTGCTGTGGTGTGTGAATGAAAAATGCAGAAAGATCATACAATGAAACATGACCCCAGAACTGAATGTGTGGATGGGCACAGGCTGTTTTCATGAACTGTTGGTGCATATTCCAATGAAAAGTAATGCACCAAAATTCGTACATATCCCACGTAATGTTGAGCAGTAACTCGTGCATAACTCATGTATTTTGGAAGGCTGTGATCACATGACCAATGCTCTGACAGGAGTAAAGAAGGAAACTGTCTAGACCGGTCCAGTTAGGAGGCAGGTTGGGATGGTGGGTGAGTTACAAAACATTGGACTTTCCCTCCCAGGGACTGTGTAGGCTTTGAGCCAACTTTGAGTTATTTTAAGGTATGTCCTCAACATGTTTCTTTTCCTAAACATAACTAATGTAATTTTACATTTTTTATGTAAGTTAATGTTAAGGACGTAATGTCATTTGTGGGGTCCTAATTCATAGGATATCATATATACAGTACCTTTATATGAGGACATAATGATGGACATCACTGGAACCTCTGCAGGAGTCAAACACTGTTATCTAAGTATTTCCTGTATTACGTTGTCAAAGTCTAAACCACTATGCCCGTTCTTTGTCACTGTGCAAGTATGCTGTGAGTATTTCAGCCATGTCTTTGTGTTGTGTATAATGTGCTGCAAAAGTTCAGGTCACTGTATTTTCCTTTTTTGTTACTGTATGTTTTCAAGAGGAATAGTATTTATTGTAGGTGTCTGATTGCTGAGGTCTAAGGTGTCATATTAGTTTTTGTGGACAGAAATACTTCAGATGTCAGAAGAGTTTTTTTCAAAGAATGTATTGTAGGTACTGTGTGTAGGATTTAGTGGGATATATTGGCATAAATAGAATATATGATTCATAACTATGTTTTCATAAGTGCATAATCCACTGAAACTAAAAACTGTTGTGTTCTCCCAACCTGGTCTCACTTGGAAGTCGTCGAATACTGGCACTTGGTCAGTGCCCTCCCGCGTCAGACACCAACGAAACAAGCCACCCTTTCATATCGACGTGATACAGTCGCTGTTATTGTTTAACGGCGGCTGGCAGCGTCAGGGGGAAACACAGCGGGACAGCAACAAAAGTTACGTGGTAAAGTTCAACTAGGGTGGGCAGGAGAGGTGGTGAATGGGTCCAGTAACCACTGACTTTCACCTGCGAGGCTGGTGTTTGCTGGTGTTTCCCATAAGATTGTAAAGCCAAACCCCGTTTGTTGCTGAAGAAAAAAAACATCAGTCTGTGGTGTTGTACCAACAGAGTACGTTTGTTTTGAAAGACACTGTATGAAAACTGTACATTTCCTGTGAAAACAGAAGTGTATTTTGAAACAGACAATGCATGTAACAGGCTAAAGTTGACACAGTGTCCCAGAACATCAACAACCCACGCACCCAGGGTACCTTGCATGTCATATCTCGAAGTGGAAAGTCCATGACCACATGTCAATATGTGATGAGGTCAGAGTGAGAATGTATTGGGTTTCTTAAACTTATAATGAGCAGTTTATATTTACATAGGTAGCAGGTCTTCTTCCATGAAGTCTGCCATGTTGTTTCTACAGTAGCCCAGAATAGACAAACCAAACACTGGCTCTAAAAAGCGCTATTCACATTTTTGTGTCAGTCATTGTAGTTCTACTTAAAGCATGGCACACAGAAGAAGTTTTGGTGGGTTGCATTCTGCAACTTCACTGCTAGATGCTACTAAATCTTACACACTCAGACCTTTCATTCAGTTTCTTTGCCAGAGTGAGATGAAAAGATGAAAGTCTGGAGCTGGAGAAAGAATTTGATTAGCTTAGCTAATCATAAATACTTAGGGGGGGAGACCAACTAGCTTTTCTCTATCCAAAATTCAAAAATATTCCCATCAACAACCTGTGTGCTCACTAATTAACACGTCATATCTCTCTTTTTTTTTTTTTTAAATTCCTTGCAGAAACAGTGATCTGCAAAAAAAAATGTAAAAATTACAGTTGATAATTGTAGGGTGAGAACTGGAACTGCTTATTGGCAAACAGCTAGAGGCAGTGATTGTGCTCAGTGCACAGTGAGGTAGCCAGGTTTTGTATGATGATGCCAGTACAGAGGCCAAAACGTCACAGATTGTTGCTGCTAACTCACGCATGCTAGTGACACTGCACGGAACACTGGATGGATGGACTGATTGTTGTTTGCCATTAAATAGTTCCAGCACCAAATCCCAAAACCACCAAGTTCTCATTTTTTCACTTCTGTTCATGTACAGATAAAACAAAAAAGTAACAATGTCTTAATTAGTGAACTTTGCAGGTGTTCATAGCCATATCATATTTTTCACTTTGGAAGGAGCAAGGTGAGCTGTTTTCCTTTGCTTCCAGTCTTTATACTAAGCTTAATTAAGCTTATTAAACATACAGACATGAGACTGATATCCATCTTTTCGTCTGATTGTCAGACAGAGAGCAAAAAAAGTGTATCTTCCCAGATTTTCACTTTAAGTTGTCATATCGATAAAAGTCACATTTCCTTTCTATAATCTCACAGAGTGGCTTCAGACAAACCTGTGTTCTAACTTTAGGGTAATGTTCCACATATACTTTGATGCCAATGTACTCACATTTATACTCCAGAAGGTCCCACTGCTCATTTGCCTTTCACGCTGTACTCAGCACTCTTGCTAACTTTATGAAGCCACTTAACCAGGAGGCTTTCACAGGTAACTAAAGGTGCTGATGTGAAATTAACCCAGACTGACAAACTATAGCGGTTTTATGGTAATAGATAAGTGACATGCAAATCACAGGTGAATATGAATTAGAGAGACACATTGGTTGTTACCAATGAATGTAGTATTAAATGTAACTTTAAATGGGTAATATGTATGACTTTGATCATGATCTGTGGAGTTGTAGGTAGCATCGGTGTCAATGACCAATAACAATAACTTTATAGTTTGTAAAGTTTAGTTTGACTTTCTTGTATCTGATCGAGTACAACTGACCCAATATTGGTCAAATGTAGCTGAATATGTTTATGGCCGAAGGTACTGTATGTGGACACTCCCGTTTTTCAGTGTTTGGTCCAAGCGCCTAGATTTTTTAATAAAGGGAATTCTTAATGCTGCAGTAGTTTCTGTTTGGGATAAATGAATCCCTGTGGCTCAGAGGGTAGAGCAGGTCAACCATCAATCGGAAGTTTGTCAAAGTATACTTGGGCAAGATACTGAACCCCAGCATGCTTCCAGTCAGTGTGTGAATGCATAATGAATGTTTAAGCTGGGTAGCAGGTAGCACCTTACCAGGTAAGGTGCATGTGACATGTAGTGTTAAAGTGCTTTGAGTGGTCAGAAGACTAGAAAGGCATTATGCAAGTGCAGGCTAATTTACCTTTTATCATTTACATGCCTCAGTTCACACAGTTAGCTCCATGTTCCCAATTTGGGGTGAAGGAACGTAAATGGCCTGCAAAGAGCCCTGACCTTAACCCCATCTGACACCTTTGGGATGAACTGGAAGACCGACTGTGAGTCCGACCTGATCACCATCAATGTTGGACCTCACTAATGCCCTTTTGGCCAAATGGGAGCAAATCCCTGCAGCCAGGTTCACCATGGTGAAAAGCCTAAAACCAGAAGAGTAGAGGCTGTTAAAGCAGCACATCCATGCCCATGGTTTTTGACTCAGATTTCCAGCAGTTAGGTATAGGTATAATGATGTCCATATACTTCTGGCCAGGAATTGTATGCATATATTATAAAGGTGTAAATAGGTCTTAAGAAATATGGTAAAAAATGAATAAATAAATAACCTCATCTTTCTGAGCCGATAATAATATGACGAGCCTCAGCATCAGACCTTGGCTCCAAGTCTCTACACTAGAGGCCTTCTAAAATGGACCCATGGAAATCCTCCCTGGACATCAATACATTTTTGAAAAAAAAAAGACACAGTACCCCTGTTGGACTGTGCCTGTTTCTCTCACAGTGATTATGACATATTGGCACTAATCCAAGTCCAGTGGCAATAAAATGAAAGCCTTCCCAAATACGCTATGGCAGTACCTTTGTTTCATACCTTGATACCTTCCTGAAATTTCACTGAAGTACACAGTATATGACAGTATTAGCATGCTACGCAACATCCATCTCACCTTCAGCTTCCCACCTGCCGAGTTTGCTGCCTTCTGAAAGCCATGCTAGTAATAAACAATACAAACTCACTAAATGATGAGAAAGTTAATATTGTTACATATATATTCCTTATTTAACAGAAAAAACCTTCTGAATTCAAGATTCTCTTTTTCTCTGAAATGAGACTAGTGTTAACTCATCCTAAAACACATTTCATTCATCCTAAAACACATTTCATTCAAACTGGACAGAAACAAAATAAAACTGCCTCAGTTAGTCTTGGTAGTCATCTAGTTAGTTAGTCCGCTGTTCCAACATTCAGTAAATCTGGTTTGGTCAAAATAAATCCCCATTTTTTCATATGGTCTCTCTCTAATACTTCTGCTTGGTCAGTGATTTTGGTGTCAGACACCGACACCAAAAGCTACCTTTTGGGGCAGTATGATATGCTGCTGGCCTGCCAGACAGCGCCCGTCACGGCAGTACTATACAAGTAAGGCAGCGTCAGTTAATGACGTGGCCAGACAGCACCTGTCGCAGTGGTATGATACGCCACTGGATGGTGTCAGTTTGAAACACTGCCAGTAACAAAGTAGTATAAGGAGCTGAAAGATCCCTATGGGGTGGGCAGCACAAGTATTGGATGGGTCCAACAAACCCCAAACTTCCACCCAAGAGCCTGCTGTTCTCTTACCATGTGAATGTAGATCCAAACCATGATGTTTCTTTCTAAACCTAACCTTGTGCTTTCGTTGTACAAGGAAATAAACATAAATATGAGGTGTTTTACAGACATTGTAAGTTTATTTTGAAACTGTATACGATTAGAAACTGTACATTTCCTGTGAAAATGGAGGTATATTTAGGCATAATGCATTTAACGGGCGTAAAATGACATGCCATCCTGCAATGTCAACAACAAATGTAGGAGGACACCTATTGTATAGACATGAACGGCACTGACAAGGTAGTGATATTTAACGAGTTGGGATGATAACAGGTTCGCCTGTGCCACCAGTGGAGGCTAGAGACTGACTTCTGATGGCCCATCATGTGCAGTACATACAATGAGTTTAACAGATAGAGGAGCATCTGTATTTTTGATGGTACTGAAAATCATACCGTCAGGAATTCTTAATACCCTGATATGTATTAGTATGTATGACATTATGAGTACGAAGATGCAGGGTTGTCATACTACTGGCTACCTGTAGGGTTTGATAAAGTTCAGAAAGCACTTAATGCTCCTTTAAAATAACTGCAGGGAACATGGAGGTGTGTGCATGATGAGATGACAGTATGTGCCTTTACATTCTCCTGCATTCATGAAACAAGAATCCTGTGGTCTGTTTTTATGTTACTTATTCAGACAGATGAAAGCCTTTGTGTAGTGCTTAGAAGGATTCAAAGGAAGGGCACAGACAGAAACCTCACTGAGAGAAGTATACAGGGTCGCAGCTCTGCTCAAACATTCAAATGTTGTCAAAAGCATTACAGTTTTGTAAAGACTTGCAGTATTATACAGTGATGTGACTTAACAACAGAACATATACAGTACAGGATGGATAGGTATCCCAGCTATGTGCAGAACGGTAGTGATTTTACACTGGAGATGTTTTTAAGAAAGCTGTACCGTGTACAGCACACTGTAGACCAGACATCAGGAGTTTTATTCCAGTAAACAGGATTCACTTTGTGAGTGACACCAATGGGTCAACCCAGGACTTATACTGCAATTCACTTACTAGATGCCTGTTGTTGTTGTTTTTAAGTTAGTGTCTCTTTTTTGTACTCAGAACACTTGTCTATATGAGGAGGATTTTGTTTATGGTAATGTTTTGCATTTAGTGGAAAATGGCTTTAATTGGAATCAAAATTGGCATGTATGAAATGTGTCTTAAACAGTGTTCAAGGAAAAATAAAACATTTCATTTTGTAAAAACTGTTTTTTTTAATGTTTTACTTTGTTTTCCCATTACCAACAGTAAAGTAAAATGATTGTATACACACTTAAACAAGGTACAAACACAACTGGTGTCCCCATAAGAGATAAATGGAATGACAAAAATCCTCTTGTATGTGCAGAATCCACCTCCTAAATTGTCCCTCATGTCAGCATCTCATATGTTCATGCATCTCCAAAATAAGTTTTTACAGCAGAGGGAAAGGCTGCAACAACACAGGAAGCTGAATGTCTAGACTGTTGGAGAATTATTATTATTATTATTTTTTTTTTTTTTTTTTAATTTAATATTTATTTTATCAGGCAGTCTCATTGAGATCAAGATGTCTTTTACAAGAGAGACCTGAGAACAAGGAACATTCACGGTCAGCAGACAAAACAGCACACAACACAACAAACAAAAACAACAAGATATAAAATGAATTAGTAGAAACAGTTAAAACAATCACAGTAAACATCAGGCAACAGAGATTTAAAATCTCCAAGATGAATGAATGTCTCAAGTGTAAGGGCAGATTGCAGTTCATTCCATTTAAAGGGAGCATAATATCTGAAACCAGTTCTGCCAACATTAATACGTGTACAGTATATGGAATATCTAAGGTTAGATAGTTACTGGATTGTGTTCTATAGTTGCTGGATTTAAATGAGAGAAGATATGTGAGGTAATTAGGAAGTTTCAGCAGTGGAGCTTTGTAGATGAATAAGATAGATATTTCTTCTAGACTGTAACAAAGTCAATCCAACCTTTTGATACAGAGTACAGTGATGAGTGTGAAAATTGTCATTAGTAATGAAGCACAATGCACTGTGATACACAGGGCTGAAGAGTTGATGGGGCAGCATGGCAATACAAGATGTCCCCATAATCAGTGACAGACTTGAAGGGTGACAGTACAATGATTTTTCGGTTGGAGGGAGACAGACAGCCTTTGATCCTGTACAAGAAGCCCAATTTGATTTTTTGTTTTGAGTTAGCTGTTGAATGTGAATCTTGAATGATAAATTGCTGTCAAGCCAAATTCCTAAGTATTTGTATGAGTGACATAATACATTGGACATATTGTCTAATTTGTAAATAACACTGTGCCTAACAAAGATTTTATTTGGATTTCAGAAAACAAAGCAAATTTACCATTTATAAGAAGATCATGCTGACTGTATCTGTTCAAACTAAAATATCCCGCTTCACCAATAAAAGGAAATACATGACCACACCAATATTATTTTCAGAATGATTTATTACATGTTATGGATGATGAGTAGTCATGACTGAGGAGGAGAGGGTTGAGGGATGAAGTGATGAGGGTCGAGGGATGAAGGATGAGGGTCAAGGGTTGAAGGGATGAGGATGAAGGGATGAGGGGATGAGAGGATGGAGGGATGAGGGGATGAGGATGAAGGGATGAGGGGATGAGTGATGAAGGGATGAGGGTCGAGGGAAGGAGGGATGAGGGGGAGAAGGGGTGAAGGTATGAGAGGAGGAACCAGGAAGCTGAGACTCTGGGTGGGGGAGCGGTCTCTTCGATCTCTGGGGTACAATCAGAGCCCCAAAGAGAACTTCAAGAGCAAAGGTTGGCATGGGCATGTCTGAGGTAGTCCAGATTGTTGTGGATGTACATGAGGTAGGCAAGAGATGACTAGCAACCGAGAATTTTAATGAGATGGTTGGAGATTTCCTGTCATGAGACAGAAGAGGCGGCTCTGATGCGAAACGAATGCCCAGAGTATAGCTATGGGGATGTTCCGGATCTAGATGGCATTTGGCGGAAGTGTATGAGCGCAATACACCCATCCATGTAAAGGGATGTAGAGTGAGGAATTGAGGGATGACGGGATGGAAGACTGAGGGTTGAGGGATGAAGCCTGAGTTTCCAGGTAGCTGGCAAGCCTGGTGATTAACACGTTGACTCAAAGGCAGGAACACGGGAGGGATCCTGGGAGTGAGACTGAGTGGAAGAGTTGTCTCTTTGTGAGCTCCGAAGGTCTGAAGTCAGTGGCAAGTGTTTGCTGTAAGAGCAGAAACCTTTTCCAAGTGTTGGTTAACATGAGGATGTATGTAGCGGTTCACAACTGCCGGGGGCTAGGTTAATGGAAGCCGGTTCCGAATAGGTAGTTGTGGGTAGAGAAGTAAATTTTCTTTATTATTATTATTATTATTATTATTATTAGATGGACACAATGCGTGGTAAAACTGAATGAATGTGACATCTAGAGAGGAAAAGAGGAGCTGATGGCGACTAGTAAGATGGGCTAAGGGTGTGCTTTGGAGGAAATCATTACAGATAGCTTTCTGTGAAGCCTGATTAGACGGCTGTGACGATGTGATGAAGCCACTAAACCCAGTAATAGAGTTTGGAGTCTGGAACCCCCCAGTATGTGCCCTGGTAAAACTGCTGCAGGCGTCCAGCGGCTTGAGAGGCAAAAAGAGTGTGGTATGTGTAAAACCGGTTTCCCCCGAAATGTAAGGCAAGGTAAAAAATCAGTGACGGGTAGTCATCCAACTCTGACCTGCGCTCAGGGAAAACGGAATGGATTATGGCTCGAATTACTTGTGACAACATGTTGGTTCGAGCAAAAAATGGTGGCATGCAGTGGCAGCAGCAGTGCTGTGCTGGAATTTGTTATTTACGTGACAATGCCTGAATGCAACACGGGCTCCACTTGATTGACTGTGTATACAGTGATTGTTGCAGCTTAGGGTAGAGGGAAGTAGAGGGAAGCTGAAGGCTTTGGCCAATAGTGCCACCCTTGATTATCGACGCAGGAGCAGTCTGTGGGGCTGTGGTGGTGGACATCAGGGTGGGAGGAGCTGGAGCGTCCGATGAAGATTGAATAGGAAAGGTATAAGGAAGGGAAGAGGAAGGGATGCTGGGATGGAGGGATGCATGTGAATGCTATGCTAGTGAAGGCTGGGGGAAAAAGGGATGAGTGAGATAGCCCTGTTGTTGTATGTATGTATGCTGTATGTTGTGCCTTGGTGAATAGTTTGTGACCCAGCTGTGTAGCTGCAGTTGGAGGGAATTCCTTTTCTTTTTGGGACGCGTTGGAGACTGTCCGCCGTCTGGTCTCTGATGTCCGGTTTGGATTGTGATGTGGAGAATGCTGTTGCGTGGAGAATGCGCGTCTAAGGATTGTTGGGAACAGGTGGAGAACATGCGCGGCAGCGTCGATGGCGACCCTCGTGGATGGAGGAGAGGATCGATCCGGAGTTGGAGAGAGTTTGTGGGGCAGGTGGAATGGAGGTGCTGGCAAGGCCGAGGTATGGGAGCCGTGAAACACATATGGCTCTGCCTGGAAGTTTGTCTGAAGGACTGCTGCGGGAATGATATGACTCGAGGATAATCGCCTTTGGGTGGACTTTGTCTGGATCAGGAGGATTGCTCTGCAGCTCTGGATCCATGGTGAGTTGATTAATTGATACAATAAAAACTGTCTTACTTTTAGATTGAGGTAAGCCTGTACACCTGAAGTGCATGTCGGTCGATGTGGAAGCTGAGTCAGAGGAGTAGAAACGGATGAGGTGCGCTTAAACACTTATTGAATGGAAATGGTATGTGTTCAAGACGTGGTCTTGTTCCCGAATTTAGTTATAAACGAGGCCGGTTCTATGCAGGGGCAAGAGGGGGCAATGCCCCCTTAAACAAATGTCTTGCCCCCCTCAAATCAAATCTGCCAAAAAAGGCACAAAACTGAAAAGTTTTCTCATCTGTCTCCACTCCACTCCGTGCTGTGTGCCAGCTGTGTGTGATCTAACGTTACTGTCTGCAGAGACCCTCCCCCCAGTAAACACCCAATCACTATTTAGTATGCAAATGAGCCAAGATGCATCGGCGTCAGGATTCTCAGTTTCAGTGAGGCAGAATGCAGCAGTGAAGTGAAGCTCCGTTAAACTCGTTGTAGTGTCTCTTGACATGAGATACTTAATATATAGTTAACAACAAAATGTGAGCATAGAGAGTGAGCCTGTCAGTGCGAACGTTTCTTCAATCACACAAGCACAGCGAGAGATGAGCAGCAACAATAGATGCAAACAAAACACACAGACACAATGCATCTGTGATCAGTTCCCTAATCAAGTGATCAATGTAAGTGCACTTGTCCTAGAACCGCCAAGACGGTTTTTATAATGCCAATAACTCTGTTTAGATAAAACCTACAAGCTTCTCTTCCTATGACTTTTCCTAAAGATGTGTCTTGTATGTTTTCTGAAGCCTTTAAGTTACAAAAATGAAACACACAAGACTTCTGAGCATTTATACCTCTGACCACGGCAGCGGCTGAAAATTATACATTTTGATACATACAGGTAGGCTATATTGCAAAACTCTGTAAAAGTACACCAAAGCATACATTTTTGTTTCCAAATATTTATTTGAAAACGAAACCATTTATACGGTCAATAAAAAAACATTTTGTTCATAATAAAAAAACAAATGTAATCTCAACAGTGACCGCGCCAGCTGGTGAGACTGTGGCTGAACCGCTTCCAATGTTCATTCATTCATTCAGTCGCTTGTTCAATGTGTGTGTGTGTGTGTGTGTGTGTGTGTGTGTGTTGTTAGTATGTCAGAGAGGAGTATAAATAAAAATAAAAGTTTCCACTAATTATTTCAGTGTTTCTTTTTCGTTTTTTTTTTTTCATTAAAATGCTTAATATTTACAGAGCCCCTAAAGTCCCCCAAAAAGAAAACAAAACTATCTTGTGTGCATGAGATAAGCTAACTCGAGCGCACAAGATATACAATTGCTGCCGTGTCAGAGGTATAAATGCTTAGAAGTCTAGTGTGTTTGATTTTTGTAACTTCAGAAAACATACAAGACACATTTCCATAAAATAAAAGGAGAGTCTGTTGATTTCTGCCACATTGACGAGCGATTGCAACTGAGCGATAAAGTGATATCAAAGGGGCGAACCGAGGGACAGCGGGGAAAAAAACAGGTCCGGTGTGAACACAGCTTTAGTTTGATAAGTTTTTTATAAGACTAGCTTTGGTAAATACTGGCTATAGTGAGGTTATTGTAATTATTAGGTTCAAATTTATTTCATATGCCTAGATGCCTAATGGCCATCCAGTAAGATAAATGTTAAGATGTTGGTTGTGCCTGGATGAAGGATATTTTTATTTTATTTTTTCTTAATTTTTATTTTGTTTTTTGTTTATTTTATTTTTCAGTTTTCCTCCCTGAGGGATTGCCAACTTATTGTGGTCAGGGGGTTTGCATGCCTCAGTGACCCTAAGAGCTATACCAGCAGGATTTTAGTCTTCAAGTGGTTCACCCAAGTTGGTAAGGTCTTAGGGTAGAGGCCTGACAAAGTGCAATCCATTTGTTTAGGTTGGGGGTTGGACACACAGCTAACAACAACCATGTAGAACACTGTTATCAACAACATAACAAGTGGTGAACACATTTGAGACCACGGTGCTTTGACACCGTCTATAGGGCACTCACACAGCGTCCCCACATCCTGCGAGTGAGTGAGTGAGTGAGTGAGTAACCTTTATTTGTCAGCTCTACCTATGGCAAAAATGTGCTGGAGCATGATGCCCCCTTCACATTTATGACTGCCCCCTCATATGTGCCTGCCTAGAACCAGGCTTGGTTATAAAACTTCATTAAAGGCTAAGTTCGGTTTTTTGACACCTGGGCCTTATTTTTAGGAATAAATACGCTCGTAGACTCACCCAGACAATTTTGGTGGAGCTCGGAGCCGTTTTCGAGCAATTTAGATCCATCCGACGGCGTTTTCTCTCATGCCATAGAAGCGGACGGGGCCAGACATCGAAGCCCCTAAATTAGACATTATCTGCTGCGAAACTCGCTCATTTCACCTACATTTTATAAATAAATGGCCAGTGTTATCACCATGTCAGCTCAACTTCCTTGTTATGGTCATCCAGGGCTTTGCAAGGATGGGTAACTTTTGATGACGTCATAGACGTGCGCCGCAGTAGCGCAGCTGAGTCCAGCCGGCGCTAGGCTAGGCTATACAGCTACACAGCTATTCTTGTGCAACATGACGGAATATTTATCCGATGTAGAAGTGTCTGATGACGACTTTGAGTATGATGGATGCCCGTATCGTTTTGAGCCAGAATACACCGACGAGGAGCTATTTGAAAGGAGGATGCAGAGGGAAAGAGCCGAACAGCTGGCCAGAGAACAAGCGACCACTGCATGTCCACGAATGGGGGCTAACTGGTGGTGTTGTTGTGGACACGCCACAGACAACAGAAGAGGAGAGCCTTTGCTGCTCAGAGTGGGACTTGAGACCAGAGGAAACACGTATTGATGCCCCCCAAAATACGTGTCTCACTACACTGGAAGATTTTTCTGCCATGACAAACCGGGCTGTGATAGAGACTAGGACAACTTTCGATAGAGTAAGTAGCCCATACAAATGCAAAAAGGGTATATTTTCTATGAGTGTTTGCTTTATAAATAAATAACTTGGGTATGATGTCTTTACTTTGTAGTTATGTATGATCTGGAATGCAGACAGCAGACTCAGGCTGTTACACAGAAAAAATAATGTAGAAACACGGTTGACAGTTTCATAGATATGAGTTTGGCATTTAGGAAATTCAGTTCAGTGTGGTTTCTGGAGCGAAGTGAGCGCTGCAGACCCGGTGACTGACCCTCCTCAGTTCTTCCGTAGGAATATTCGGGTCCATTTTCAGGACAACAAGTCAGAGCTTTAGTAACTCCGGGTTTTTCAAAGGAAGCCTGTGGAATGTGAACTTTGTCCAACTAGTCATTTTGTTTGGACAAAGTGGAAAAACACAATGACGAACCATGTCTGTACCCGTGTAGCTCCTAGCCTAGCACCGGCTGGACTGCGCTCCTTGCGGCGCACGTCTATGACGTCATCAAACGTTACCCATTCTTGTAAAGCCCCGGATGACCATAACAAGGAAGTTAAGCTGACATGGTGATAACACTGGCCATTCATTTATAAAATGTAGGTGAAATGAGCGAGTTTCGCAGCAGATAATGTCTAATTTAGGGGCTTCGATGTCTGGCCCCGTCCGCTTCTATGGCATGAGAGAAAACGCCGTCGGATGGATCTAAATTGCTCGAAAACGGCTCCAAGCTCCACCAAAATTGTCTGGGTGAGTCTACGAGCGTATTTATTCCTAAAAATAAGGCCCAGGTGTCAAAAAACCGAACTTAGCCTTTAAGTTCAAAAAAGACACTGATGGAAGAAATTGGATTTGTTGAACCACATTCCCTCCTCTTTTTAAAGATTCACTTTGCACAGCCCTTCTCTCTCTCTCTCTCTCTCTCTCTCTCTCTCTCTCTCTCTCTCTATTGGCATGACAGTTTAGAAACAATATTGCCAAAGTGATTCATAGTAATTTCAATACATGGATAAAATCAAATAAAGTAAGAAGAAAGAAAGGAAGAAGAAAAAAAAGAAAATAATAATAATAATAATCTCTCTCTCTCACTCTCTCTCTCTTTGAAGCTGCTATGATGATGCATTCCTTTGTGACTCTGAGCAGCTCCCACCCAGGCTGCCTGCTGGCTTGGTCAGAGCCTCTCCTCCCTAATGATGGCAAGTGAAGCAGGGTAAGCATCCTCCTCCTCCTCCCTCCTGATCCCAGAGTGTGGGGGTGGAGGAGCCAGGAATGCTAGCATAAAACCCTGAGATTATCCTGCTCCTCCAAACTACTTGAGAAAAGGCAAAAGAATTGTTTTCAAAAACTAAGGAAACACATACAGTCACCTTATCAGAGAACACATGCAAACTCCGCACAGAAGGGCTCCCCCACCCAGGTTACAACCAGGAGCCCTCTTGCTGTGGGGTGATAATAACAACCACTGCACCACCATGCTGCGATATTACATAACATTAAACTACTACCTTAACACAGAACCAAGATAGAGAAAAGGAAAAAACAAACAAACACAAATAAACGAAAATACTTACCCTATGTTTATAAATGGTAATCTATACAAAATGAACGACAATAAATGCAACGGATGCAAAATGATAAGAAAAGAAAAAAAATAAACAAGCTCAGAAACTGCATAGTCTGCAGAAATTATTCATTCATTGATCATCTGATAGATCTCAATCCTTCACATAATTTTTAAAGGCATTGAGTAGTGTTTGGTCTGTTAAAGTTTTTTTCCACAAAAGTGCAATACATATTTTGGCATTAAGCAAGCTGAGCTCTATAATGCTCATTCATTTTTACTATAGTTATGTTTCTCTGGATAAATGCCCAACAACAACAACAACAAAAAAAGCTTAAGGTCCAGTGAGATTCTTTTTTTCCTCTTCCCAGATTATTTTAATCTTTCCACATTGACAGATACAGTGAAACAATGTTCCTCTGTTTTCTGTACATTTTGTGCATATGCCTGGTATGTTTCTGTTGTATTACTTGAATTCCCCTGGTGTCACATAAATTTGCATTAACAATTTATACTGTATTAATTTAAGGCATGTATTTGTAGATTTAGTATGAGCATCAGCACAAGCTCCAATCTGCGAACTGTCCTTTTAAACCAAGCTGTTTTACATAGTTTTGTCTGTGTTGTCTGTGTCTGAAACACAGTTGTCAGTACTATCAAGTGTATATTCAAAATAGTGCAGTAATAATAAATTGATGTCAGTGTTTTAGATTAGTCAGGGTCTTTATTCAGGATCCTTGTGTCCTGAGGGTAGAAGCTCTACCTGTGCCTCTCAGTGCTCACCACTCTCACCACCTGGGGTCTGCTTGTCAGGAAGTCAAGGATCCACATGAACTGTGAGGTGTTTAATCCCAGCCCCTTGAGCTTTGTGACCAACCTGGAGGTAACTATGGTAGGAAATGCTGCACTGAGTCCACCACTGACTCAATGAGTCTGTGGTGGACTCCTTAAAGCATGTGGGTATGACAGACTGAGCTAGTGAGCAGTTGAAAATTGTTGTGAACACCAGCACTGTCATACTTCTTAGGCCTTGCCACATGCTTTTCCAATTGCCTTCCTATGATTGTAGTTCCGTTTTCTTCCTGTAGTGCCTTTTTACTGTCCAAAACAAACACAGACAGCAGATGCACAGTGGCTACTGCAGGTGTCTGTATACATGGACATGCTCACACATTTTTTGCCGCATATGGTCCATGCTGACATTGGCACATGATAAAGTGTATGTTACACAGAAACTTGTCTGTACAATGTGCAAAGTGAATTTATCAGGGTCAGTGGATGAACTAGCTAGCACTGCTTGCCCAGCTAAACCTGTCTGTGACCCTTGTCATGTATGTCATAGCTCTCCCTCGAATTCTCCTGATACTGCTGTGTAAGTTCTACTTATTTTCCGTACGAGAGGAACCTGAGAAACCAGGAAAAGGTAGTTAGGTAACCTTTTAGCTTTCAGTCAGATTTCAGGGCAAATCACAGCACTGACACAGCCCACACCAAATTTGTCAGCAATTTCGGAATTAGCATGGATGCTACATTCTACTTCTTTTTGATGTAGGTGCAGCCTTTGATATAAGTGATTACAATATTCTTATTGTTATTCTTATTCTTGTGTTTGAATTGGTTCTGCTCTTACAAAGTTTTTCGTCACTAGAGATGATGCTGTTACCTTTTGGTGTTGTTCAGGGAAGCTGCCTTGGTCCTCTGCTTTGTCATTGAACATGATTCCTTTTGATTCCCTCCAGTGTTAGTATGAGATATATCCAGTTTTAAAATTAGGGGTTTGTCATAATTAATTTTGTCATCTTTAATTACAACTTACTTTGTACTGCTAATGTGTTAAAGGATAAGCTTTGTGATATTCAATTTTTTTTTCTGTCAACAAAGCCCATGAAAAGGTCAAATACAACAATTAATGTACTGGTATCTACTAACAAGTATTATGTATACCAGGTCCTGATATATCTTCTTCCTCTGTGCCACAGAGCTCCATTGTTGTCCAAAAATTATTAAAAACACACCAGTGTGCCGCACTGTTGCACTGGGGGATATGTTCCTTCATTACCATAAACACACATGCTGTAGTTTATTTTGACTCAATCCCACATGACCGTCTTGCTGCCACAGATACCCACTAGAACACCAAATGTATATATGTATATCTTTTTATTTTGTCCCCCACTGTCATGTTTTTACAGTAGCCTGGAATGGACAAACCAAATGCATGGCTCTAGATAAGGACATTTGCAAATAATTCTGCTTCCGCTAAAAACTGGATCCTATGTTATCAGAAAAAAAGGTGAGCACATATAAGCAGACTGAGCTGCCAGCATGTCTGTGATGTGCCAAACAGCGTTGAGGAAACACTAATCTGTAGTGTGAAACAACTGTATTCAGTGTGTATTCCAGTTTTAATCACCGGGTCCTTTTGTTTTGGAGAGGAAGAGTCCTCTGTAGATGTCATGAAGTTCACAGGCTCATGCTCTTGAACTCGTTTAACTGTTTATTGAACATTAGCACAGTATAACATAGACAGACCAGCATGCAGCTTCTTGGCTGTGTATCTCCTAACTCATTTACGCACACACTTCATTACCCAGAAACCCTTGTGTGTAAATCTCAGTAACACACACTGCTCACAGTCATAGCAACCACTAGTGACTGATGCAAACATTGATAAAGCTGATTGAAATCACATTACATCACAGTGGATGATTTGGCTCATGCTTTAAACCTATTGAACGTCTGCATCCAAAATTGAGAGAGAAAATTGGTGAGCACCCTTTAGCAAGTGTTGGGCCAAAGGCCTGTCTGAGACGTGCCAAACAGCATAGCATGAACACTGATTTGTAATTTGAAACTGCTTCATTCAGTGTTTCTATTGGTTTATATTACCTGATCTGTTTGTTTTGGAGAGGAAGAGACATCTGCAGATTTTTCAACTCTTGACAAAAACCTCCTCAGTAATGAACACTGAGGAGAAGTTTGAGCTGGTTGCAATCTGCAATCCTCACTGCCAGATATCACTAAATCCTCTGAAATGTTGCACATTAGACCTTCAAAGGTAGGACTGTGGGTGACTTGTGGGTTACTGTATGTAGACACAGTGGCAAGTGAAAATCAAATTAAAAGCCAATTCGAGTTTCACTCACATTTGGTGTTTCATCTTGATATTTTTGCATCTTTTTCTGTGCTGCCAGCCTGTCAGTCCAGGCAGCTGACTGTTAGTGGCAGCTCGCCTCTTTGTTCAGAGACCTTTGTGGTGTGTTGTTGGACAGCCAACTTGTAGCTTTTGTAGCGTGTTGTAGCTTTTTGTAGATTTTGTGCACTCTGTTTTGAATCCTTGAAGTGTGGCCAGGTTTTAGAAAGACTTTTGACTGATTCTCCGTATTTTCCTCCACACACAAGTTAATTCTCTGTATTAGAGACGCTAGGTGCTGTTTTTGTTGTTGTTTAGTTTTACAGTTAGTTTAGGTAGTCAGAATTTGTTTTCCTTTTATTTTTGATGAGTCAGATTGTAGGCTAAACTTCATAGCTCCTAGTGAGTCCACTTTTTGTTATATTTAGTTTTTGAGTTAAACAGCACCCGCCGGCCCTCTTCCTTGGTTTGTCCTCCATTTATTGTTAACCAGGTTTCTTTAATTTAAGTTACAATAAACTGCTTTTACCTTTTACCATCTGGGTTTTTGTGTTGCTTCCCTTTCCCCTGTGAGTCAGGTTGTAATATTAAGTTGCCTCTTTAGATTTTTTGGTTGTGATGGACCTGCCTGTGTATACTCACACACTTGGTTCTACTTTAGTCTACTGCCAAAACCTACCTTAGAATTTATACTAATTTTTGGGATGATTATTTAAGTTTTTACTCAGATTTTTTACCCTATTTAGTTGGCAACATCCAACTACTGAGATATTCCTATGAAACTTAGTATACATATTTATGCTCCTCAGACAATAATAATTAATATCACAGTTGCTCCCCTGACTTTCTCCTTATACCACCATCAAACAAATTTCTACTTGTTCACAAAAAATGTCAACATCTAACAGGCATATTATCATTAAATTTGAGCACATTCTTACATCTCACAGGATAAGCGCTTTTGATTTAAGACTTTCAGAGCAAAGTTTACATGTAAGACTTGAGGATATATGCCTTGAGCAAGGCACTAAACCCCCAACTGCTCGGGGCTACTGTCCAAAGCAGCCCCCTCACTCTGATGTCTCTCCATATAATATAGGTCCTCTTAGTGCATGTGTGTGTATTTTGGGCCTGTGTGTGTATGACAACAGAGTGAAGAAAAAAAAATCCCTTTTAGGGATTATTAAAGATCTTTTTCTTCTTGTAGAGGAGCTTCAGAATTTTGCTCTTATTATTATTAGTGTAGGAGAACTATTTACATTTAAATGTGGCCATAGAGTTGCGTAACTAGCTAAATACGAGAGTGTGTAATCAGATTTTTAAAATTGTAAAATAATCTCTAAATGTGTACTGAAATTTGTGAATGAGTAAAAAATTTGTATTCAACATCCATGTGTGCGTAATCAGATTAGTAAATGTGTGAGAAAAAGTCTCGAAATCTCCCAAATTCTTATTCAGATTTGCAAGTAAATGAGATTTTTAAATGTGTACTCAATTTGTACATGCATACATAAATTGTTAAATATATAGACAAATCTGTATGCTTACATAGATATAAGTGGCTGAAAAAAAAGTATATGTAAAAGTATGTTCTTTTAAGAGCTGAAAATACAGACATGTAATCAGTTACAACTCAGGCGGGCCTCTAATTGTCTGTCTTTTAACTCATGACTTTTGCTACATTTCTGCCATGGCAGAACTCTTTAAATGTGTGTGGAAGTTTGTCTGTATTGACCGCTCTGCCCTCACTGTGCCTCAGTAGCTATACAGCCTAAATACCACCAGTCGGCGTTAGCAACCTGCAATTTGAAGGACAAACTTACTGCATACTCCATACCATTTATACTGTACTATATTTTTGTACATTTTTTTAGTATGTCATGTATGTCACCTCCTGGGCACTGCCGAGGTACCCTTGAGCAAGGCACCGAACCCCCCAGCCGCTCGGGGCGCCTCACCAAGGGCAGCCCCCTCACTCTGACATCTCTCCACTTTGTGCATGTATAGGTCCTATTTGTGCATGTGTGTCTTTCGGACCTGTGTGTAATTGACAAGCAAGAGTGAAAACATTGAGATTCTAATCAACTGGAGGCAAAACTTTTTTCTACTCCACAGCGATTACAATCCCTTAAAACAACAAACTGAAATCGGTTGAGAAATGAGAAACTGAAGCTCCCCTATTTGTTTACAGGCAAGCCTTGCCTGGCCTCATGACAGTGACATTAACATTTTGCAGCGACAGGCTGAAGCAGTTGATGTAGTGTCTATGTGCAGTAAATGCTGTACGTCTATGACCATAACCACTAGCTAGCCCAGCGATGTCATCCTTAAATCACCAGATGCTAGCACCAACTGGTGGTGTGTAGGCTGCATAGGTAGTGAGGCATAGTGCAGGCAGAACCCACACACATCTGCAAATCGCCAAACACATCATAGATCTCCACCACAGCAGATGTGTAAAAAAAACATGTTTAAAAAGACAGCCAGACAGACAGATTGCTTGTCTGTAGTCCCAGCTCTCACAGCAAAGTATTTTTCAGCCATTAATATCTATGTATGCATACAGCTTTGTCTACACATACATTTACAGATTTATGTATGTATTTACAGATTTGTTTACCCATTTACATATTTGTGTACACATTTCCAAATCTCAATACAAATCTGAATACAGGGTTGCAGATTCACAAATCTGATTATGCCCACACAGATACTGACTACACATTTGCAGATTCCTGTATGCATTCACAAATCTATTTTTTTAATTCTTTTACACATCTGAATATGCACAGACAGATTTAACTACAGTTACACAACACTCCACACACATTAGTTAATAGTTCTGCTACGCTAATGGCCCCATATTTACCATCTAATTTATGGTGGCCTTGTTGTTTGATGTGTATTGTTTTTATGAGTGGGATTTTAGCCTCTGTGAATTCATGCTGTAACACTGGTTTAAAATCACTGATCAACTTACAACTTACAATTTGCTGTCATCACACTAGAATGCCAACCACACCCCACATGTCCTTCATACACTATGACATATATTGACATTTTGCTAAACAAATAAACTTCATGATAGTTTCTCCCTCCCTGGCCCTCAAAATAGGATGCATGGCACCCCCCCCCCCCGTGCACCTCCTCCTCCACCCATCTGCCCCTCGCTCTCCCTCACTGGATGGCTGGCTGGCAAGTGACAGGACTGACAGACGAGGCCTGTTCCTGGGTTAGTATCATGTCGGCGGGGAGCGAAGCCTCCCGGCGGTGTCAGCCATCATAGTGCCAGCTCCAGGTCTAATGAGGGAGACTACCGCCTCGGCATTCCCTCCCCGGTGTCAGGAATCGGCCGACAAATCAGCAGTGCATCACGGGCCCAGCACAAATGATATGTTGACAAATGCAGATATTTCACTTTTAATTGACACTAAGAGACAGAGATGATCCGGCTGCCAGGGCTTCTGAGGAGACAAGGACAAGACAAGATGGGAGGGAGGTATGGAGAGGGAGAGAGAAAGCAGGGATGGAGAGAAGGGGGGGGGGGGGGGTTAAAACAGTGTTAAAGAAAAGAAGATAATGGAATAGGCCTTGGAAGATGTTTAATATTTGCGCAGGGTGTCATTTTTTCTGTGTGGTATGGGGGGGGGGGGGGGGGGGGGGGGGGGGGGGGGATTAGAGGTGTGTGTTCCTGAGACTTGTCAGTGCTGACAGCCACTGTGGCAGCCTCACAGCCTACTGACTCTTCTAAACCCTGACAACATTGCCTATTCATTTAGCCAGGTGGGCTTTCTCTGTAAAGTCCCCTATCTCAACTCTGCCTAACAAAGGCTGGATCAGGGAACACTTGATATTCTACTATACATTCTTAAAAAACTTATTGTCTGCTTGCTGATTATTTTTGGGGCTATGAAATGCCTTCTTTAATAGTTAACACCACTGTTCAAAAACCCAATATGCATACAATATAGTCTTTATATTGATGAAGTTTTTATTATTGTTTCATGCATTATGCCCAGCTTACGACATACATGACACCACAAGTAAATATAAACAGATCTATACTTTTTCAAACAATTCAACATCAACAAGAACAACAGCAAAAAATAGTTCATCATTTTCATTGTCAGATTTTCAGACCTTCACATCTACAATTAAAATCATACATTACTGGTAAAGCATATTTTATGCAATTTTAGAGGTGAAGTGTGAAAGATTTAGAAGGATTTGATGGCTTGCAGCTATGACTTGCAGATTGCAACCAACTAAAACTTCTCCTGACTGAAATTCCCTCAGTGTTCATTGTTCACGAGTTTTTTACCGTGAGCTGAATCATCGGCAGAGGTCTCTTACTCTCCAAAACAAATGAACCAGGTGATTTCTTCCACTTCTAACTGCAAGGTTACTTAAATTGTGTGCGACAGCAAACAGCTTGGACCCCTTGTTCCCCATCCATGAGCATCCTGACAATCCACTCTGACAGGGGGTTACTCTCAAACCTGCTTGACATCTGTTTGATGTCATTTGATGTTAATATGAATTGGAGGTGCCCCTTTTTAAACTGGCTTTCAAGTGCATCTCCACTGACAGTTTATCAATCCAATAACATCAAACCACAAAAAGATCCAGCAGTAACTTACCCAAGATGCACTGTGGGCAGGTTAAGGACTGAGTGCAGACTTTAACATCTTCAGGAAGAGGTCTAAGCCAACTTTGCAGCAGTATGTTTGCCATAAATGTATTATTCTAATATTAGTAATCAAAGCTAAAATTGATTATTTTATTTACTGATTCTCAGACTGATCAAATTGTACATAGATTGTAAACATAGCATGTACAAACAAAAAATTTAATGGAGCACTTTTGTTTGTGCTCCCATTTTTAACAGATTTAAGTTCAAGATCTCAGACTTTCTAATGCACATAATAGATATATTTCTCTCAAATTTTGGTCACAAATTTGTTAATCTGTGTTAAAGCACTTCTCCCTTTCCCAGATAATCCATCCACCTGACAAGTGTGCCCCGGAAAGGTCACAATAAAAGGATACTCTAAAATGTGCAGTTTATCACACAGCACAATGCCACAGATGATCCAAGGTTTGAGGGAGTGTGCCGTTGGCATGGTGACTGCAGGAATGTCCACCAGAACTGTTGCCCGTCAACTGAATGTTCATTTCACTTCCATCAGCCATCTCCCATGTTATTTCCCTGAATTTGGCAGTACATCCAAGCCTCACAACCACAAAAGTAGGTTACGATGACAAACTGCTATCAGGTCAAGACACTGGTGAGGATGACAAGCATGCAGATGAGCTTCCCCGAGACAGTTCCTGATGGTTTGTGCAGAAATTCTTCGGTAGTGCAAACCAATTAGCTGTTCAGGCGGCTGGTCTCAGATGATGTTGCAGATGAAGATGCTGGATGTAGAGGTCCTAAGCTTGTGTGGTTACACATGGTCTGTGGCTGTGAGAATGGTTAAATGTACCGCCATAGGAATCATCAACCAAGGAAAGAAAGGACTTGATTTCAGCAATGTTGTCTAGGTTTAAAAAAAAAAAGGCTATCTTGGTGTTATTTTTAATGTGCTCCTCAAAAGAGAGGTTTGAATGAAACATATCAGAAAGATTCTTGGCTGTCTGACTTTAGGATCCCTTACAGTTGTTACTTGATCAAACTGGTATCTATGTTGATCAGGGACAGTGACCAGCACCTCAGTTTTAGCAGGAAATGTATGTGACTTCCAGTTTTTTGCAGCAGACAAACAGCCATCTCATGGGAAGGATAAAAAAGTTCTGCTGGTAGGGGTTGAGGAGGCAGGTTCTTGGTTTAGAGGGTGACTGACACCAGCTTAGAAGTTTCAATAGCAATAGTCTAAAAATCTGTAAGAACAGAGACAAACTGGGATTCACTGCTTATTTTACACAAGTAACTCATCTAATTTTATGCAGATAGTATCTAAAAAAAATAATGAGCAAAGGATGTGCAGTTAACAGATGGCTGTTTTTGGTAAGTTTGGCTAAGAAATCTAGGAATGTGTTTGTGGTGACTGATTAAGAGGGATAAATATGCTGCTGTGGCAGTGGACAGACTTGTGCCATGAGAGGTAGAAAACTTCCAGGTTTGACTTACACTATCTCCTGCAAGCCCACTGAGAAGCAAATGTTTCGTTATTAAACAGGGGTGTAGACCTCTTTGATTGTCTTGTTTTGGTGGAACGAGGTGCAACTGAATTCATACTAGAAGGGGCTGTGATGAAGTCAGTGGTAACATTTTCAACAGGGCCAGTCACTGCAGGAGCCAGCACCTCAGGCAATAGCTCATCAACGATCAATGTGGCGATTGCTGAATAAATCAGCATCACCATTCAGAGGTGTCGACTCAAGTCACACAATTTGGACCTGAGTCACAAAATTTTTGTGTTTAGACTCAACTTGACAAAATCAAAGAAAACTTGCAACTGGACCTGGACTTCAACACCAGTGACTTATGACTTCACTTGAACTTGAGTCTTTTGACTTGCAAAGACTTGATACCTTCTTCCAAGCCCACAGATTATGTTATTTAAAAAAGTGTGCAACTCATTTCCTGAATCACCTAACATCAGGGCTATTACCCAGCTCCACAGTCGGTGGTGGTCAAAAAAACAACAACAACAAAAAAAAACTGAAGTATGCAAAAAAAAAATGCAGACTTAAATTTACAGAGACCCAACAACTTTTTTTTAACAAGTAAATACAAATTTTAAAAAGCATTCAGGGATTTTGTAATTTCATTATATTATTACTTTATTGTTAAAATTCCTTTAAGATTTGGAAATTAGGTTCAGGTGGTCTATAGAGCACCACAAGCTGGACTTTGTTGCACTGGAAAAATTAGTTGAATTAAATGAGTTCGAAGATTAAACTGAAAATCAGTTTGTCTCACCAGATGTGGACTGTGGCTATACTACTTTGGCCAGCACTCTCCCTCCCCTTCGTCATCTGCAAGGTTATCATTTTTAAAATCACCTTCGCTATGAGTAACAAAAACAACTACCTCCATGCTAGCAACCTACGCACTGACATGGCAAGTTTTGACGAAGATTTGAATTGTAAAGATCTGAAACGTATAAAACAACTTGCGAACGCACCTCGGAAAAGCAAAGACTCCATCTTACAGGACTCTCATACTCAATGTTAATCCATTTTGTGGCACAGCTAGTCGGAATTGATCTGCCAAATCTTTCAAAACTTTTCTAGTCAATCAATACTGGAATATGATCCTTTTTGCACCGGGGTGCCGATTACAGACCATTACCAATTCCCCGCCGGATGAGCGAGCCCCCTGCATAGTTAGCCCAGTTAGCACAAGCTAACACAGCAGATGCACAGCATCAGCACTGACATCCAACACTGAGCCTTTAAATGGTCCCAACAAAGTCATACAGATACAGTACCAAAACAGCTCAGAAGTGTCGTTAGTCAGACAGTTAGTCCTGTCTATGTGTATGTTCCCCTCAACTCTATTTTGCAAGGCTACTGTCGCTACATCCTGGACTTTGCGTCACCCGTGCCACTGTGATTGGTTTAGAGAAACACAAACAAGCCACACAGTTTTTTCCCCAAAAGCAGAATAGTAAAATGGTGATTCCAGAAAAGAAACAGCCCAAGTAACATACACACTGATGTATAGTCAGGTGGGGGAGCTTCATTTAATGGTGAAAAAACATTTGGTTTCAGCCATATTTCACATAAATCAACCAAATTCAGGTCAGTAATCTGATATTTATTAAACCAAATTTGAGGGTCTTCTTGGGGCCACAGTTTTCATTAGTATGCCAGTCTAGCAGTAGAGGACGAATTAATTTCTTCTACTATTATTAGTACACAATCTTGGCGGTCATGCAACAGTGTGCTAGACATTAACCAAGCTAGTGGACATCAAATCCACTATTAACTCTCTAATCACCTGCAACCTGCTGAGCACTAAGTCTTTTATATCCCTAAGATGCATAAAAATGAAACACATTACATTAGACTCATTTTATTCCTGTAGCTATTGAATGATTAATCTCGACATGCTTACCTGCTCTTTATCTCGCCAAAAACTACACTTGATTTGGCTATTTATTTAAGGTATGACTTAGCCCTCCATTGTTGGCTATAGCCTGTGGATGTGGGTCAGTTACTTGGTCCAACACTTTGGTCCAGACTGAAATATCCTGACAACTATTGTATGGATTAAATGTGGATTTTTTTTTTCATGTTTTGACCTCCATATATGATTTACTATTCTACATGATCAATATGAGGTCACTTCCTGTAATTTGAGTGTCAAAAGTACCTTCAAAAGTGACTTTGTCTTGTCTCGCATGGCTGGAAAGTTGCCTGTGTTGCAGGTCCCTGTCATGACCACCAGAGAGCAGACACAAGCTATAGCTTTGACTGAGCACTGACAAGCAGAGGGAGAACATCCTCGTTTCAATGTGTTTATTTCACATCCTTGGGCTTTGCTCATCAGATCAGTTTAAATAACTAACCCTCCAAGCATCCACATCTCTCTCATGAATAAAGCTGTGGCCCTTAGTGGTCCCGGCACTGTCTCTTGGCAACGCTACACTGCTCTCTGAAGCTTAATACACAGTCACTCACACAGACACACACATGAAAACCCACAAGCACACACACCGCATGGGTAATAGTTGTGGGTCACAACAGAAACATCATTAGATATCCAGCTGTCAGCCACTTTCTTGGATTCTAAATTGGACGAGTGGGTGAGAGTGATACAGCACAGCCGAATAATGACTCAATTGCATATTGTCTGATCTGTAAAAAAAAAAACCTTGGTGTCTTCTCACCTTTAAGTGTCTGCAGGAAGTGGAGGCAGACAGACTTAAAATACTGCAGGAATCAAGTCGACTCTGGGCTGAATCGCTTGACTTGAGTGTGTGTGTGTGTGTGTGTGTGTGGGGGGGGGGGGGGGGGGGGGGGGGGCACTTTCTCACGGAACTAAGAGTTTAAGAGAGTAAGTTTCACACGAATGCAAGACAGAGTATTTACTCTGCTGATGAATTTGTGGTTAATTGTGAATGTTGGTGTGTATGACTATGTGAGGGGAATGTTAATGTGTACCCTTGGGTAGGGCTGATAGAGAGGGAGACATCCCTCATTAAAGTAATTAGACCTGCAGGAGAGGATCCCCCGGCCCAGGAATAGATATGCACACCACATGCACGTATACACACCACACACACAACTGTGAGGACCTCTCACACTCCAGACACATGCATGCAGCCACAAAAACACATCAATGCATGCACACAGTAAACTACACACAGACACACACAAACTCAACACAACCTAATTCAGCTGTAATTCTAAAAATGGAGCTTTGCCTCAGACCCTTGCACATTAATCCTTCAATATACCTGATACAAAAATATACACAGAGTTTTGTCAAATATTAAATATATTATAACCTGATCTCACAGAAATCTGTGAAACGACCACAATCTCTTAACGCTGTATTACATACAGGTGCCACGTAATGTTAGCACTATGTGCCAGCACCATGGAAACAATGCCAATGAAAAGTCAGTTACAAACAGTTGCAGTTTTAAACACTTGGTTAATGCTGTGAGGTGGTTGCAGTTTGGTTAGGTTTGGTACAGAATGTAAGTACATTGTAACATAAGAAAGTAGGTAATATTAAAAACTCAGTATTGATTTTTGATTTCACATGACACACAGCAGCAGTCTCCTGGGTGAAAATCCTGTGTTGTTTAACCAACCATCCACCCCATCATTCCCCTACTGTCAAACTACCTAATGTAGTCCATGGGCACTGTTTATAGTGCCTACACCTAGTTTACTGACAGCCTGTCCATGGGCCCTCCTAAGGTGATTCTTTAGTATAATGATATGTAAATCAACTGCTGTATTTGTTGTTTAAGTGGTTTACTCATACGACATATCCTTCCAAAGCTACTCTCCTCACAGTGCCTTTACTGTGTACCATTTCAAGACACAACCACCACAGCAGGCTCAATAAACACTTCTGCCAGAGAAACAGCAAATCAATAAAATCAATAAAAAAATAAATGTTATAACTCACCTACGAAGTGTTATCTTTATCTACAGATCAATATCATCTAGACCAAACCACAGTTTACACAGCTTCATTTCTCACACATTGCCAATGGTCCACATGATCTAAATCCAGTGACAGATGTAGTTGAAACACATCATCACATCCACAGATATCCCATTGCATTTCTTCAAATGGTCATAATTTTCCACATACTATTCTTTATTTCTCCCATTCTGCATGTAAACACACCAACTGACATATCTCTAAATGGAGGTGAGCTCCTGGCCTTTCCATTGACACCTCACTTGAGCCAATAAGAGCTTCCAGTGCTGTTGCTATGGCCTCAATAGCCACCCAGAGCCTAAGCTGAAGGAACAAATTTCCGGTAGTTTAGAGGTATTTAAAGAGCCAGCAATTGATCCATTCCACCCGAGGCTTATGGGTCTTCAATGACACTCCTCACCTCCGGAAGAGTTTTTAAGCGGTTAGTGTCATCATAGAGTGTTACTGATGTAGAGAAATGATAAACAAATGGCTCCTGTGTTGTCTTTAGGGAAAAAAGTCAGTTTTATCAATTTAGGT
Organism: Epinephelus awoara; assembly: GCA_035609425.1. Lineage (NCBI taxonomy): Eukaryota > Metazoa > Chordata > Actinopteri > Perciformes > Serranidae > Epinephelus > Epinephelus awoara. The sequence goes on along the minus strand of CM069302.1, from coordinate 40,533,897 downwards.
TTTCTGGAAGTGTGTTTCTATACGATAAACTGGTAATAAGTTGATTCGTTTTTCCTCTCATAATCATACATTCAGTACATTGTTTTACCCTCTTTTTTTTTTTTTTAAGCACCTGGACAGCATCTCAGAAAAAACATGTTAAGTGTTTGCTTTCGGTGATTCTGGCCCAATCCCAATTCCTATTTTAACCCTCAATCTTAATTTTCAAGCTCAACCCTCAATCTCACTAGCCCTCAAAACCAAGTGTGTCACCAAGCAGTGACAGACATGAACAGAACAAATATGCCAGGGTTAAGAGAAAAGAAAAAGAAATAAAATAAACAAATAAATAAATAAAAAAGTTCAGCAGCTCAAACCATTAAATTGTTTAAATATATTCAGAGTCTTCACAGCTTTGGAGTTTGTGGAGTGCTGAATGGTTTCTAAGTATTGCTGCATTTCATTCATAAAAATTTTGAACAAGGGTTTTCTGTTGCAAAATTGACTCATGAATTTTGCTAAGATAATAGATAGATTAATGATATAGAATTGTTTTTGTTTTGAAATGCTAACATCATAAAATCCAAACAGCACATCTTTGTACAGTAGTGAAAATAGAACATAAATGTTACAATGAATATACTCGACAAAATCTTTCCAAAAAGTGACAGTATAGGGGCAGCTCCAAAACAAATGTACAGTTACCAAACAATAATCTTCGACAATGCCGCCTGCAGCTGTGCTGATTTCATATTGAAACAGAATGCTTGATCACTAGGGGAACAGTTGCCATTGTGACTGAGAATTATGTTATGAATATAAACAGTTCACAAGTTACAAATTACTCACTCCTATAGTGTTTTTTGGAGCCTGCTTGCTTTTTGTAAACTTGTCTTCATTGGTGGCCCTGAAATGAATCAGGGCTTGTGTTTTGTCTGGTCCCCCTGAAATGGAACAGAGATAACAACATTACTTTCTTTTATTTTTTTGGCTACCTGTCAGATAATCGTTAAGTTATTAGTTTAGTTTCATGCAGTATTGCAAGTAGTATCCCAATGAATACTGTAGTCAGCATCCAGCAGAACTGTTGAGGCTGTTTACACGGTCACACAAGTGTTATCTGGTGACTTTCATCCACGTTAACGTTTCACTCTTTGGGTTATAAATTGATATTCAACCAAATAACCTGTACCACAACAACCAACGTAACTTATTCAGCAGAAAGTCACCAGATAATACGATCACTATCGTTAACCTGCAGCTGTAACGTTACCAGCTGCAGACTCTACGGCTACAGGAGATGATACCGTCCGGTCATCTTACAAAAATGTCGATGCAAACATTTCACGTATATTAAAACAACTTCACAACTACATCATCACTGACAAAAATGACTTTTTGTAACTGAATAACTCGGTCATCAGAGAACCGGGGTTACGTGCAGGGGCAAACACCCGCGCCGGGTTCGTTAGCTAGCCAAAAGAATATGTGTGTGACGCTACAAAGAGGTCTATAGTCCATAAAATGCCGTTAAACTAAGATAATGCAATGGTTATCATAATTTTAAAACAATTATTAACGAGGAAAATACTCACATTGATAACTCCGCTTCCTTACGCTTGTCGTCGCCATCTTGCATTGGCTGAATCGTCTGTATTCAGCCGGGTTCGGCTGGGCTCGGCGGATGATACGCAAAGGATTCTGGGATAGCATACACTACCAAGGGTGGTCCTGAAAAATCTTAAAAGTGAGGGACATACAGCCCTTATTCTTGACCCTCAACTCAACACTCTGAGAACTGGGACAGCTCTAGCACTTTGTGGGAGCGCGGATTTTTGAGACTGTGGGTTAAGATTGAGGGTTAAGATAGGAATTGGGATTGGGCCATTGTAACCTACTTTGAATCTGAGGTAGTTGTGCCCTCATGATATGGTCCAACAACAATTTTTATTTCAATGTGTTGAAACTTGTATGACTCAATGTCTGAAGAACTTACAGTGATTCTGACTGTGGGGGAAAACAATTCTGTGTTATGTTCAAATGAGACTATGCATGCACATGTACAAAAAATGGAACTAGAACAGCTTTCAGTTTACTTGGGCCATGCCTCGGATAGGTGTTTTAGGTGAATATTAGGACCTTAGAGAGGCTTAAACATACAGTAATGCATGCCACCATGTAATGTAATGTTTAGAGGTTGTGGTCATTTCACATATTTCTTTGGCACCAGGCTGTTTGTGAATACTGTATGTTAGTATTAAAGGATGATTCTGGATTATTTACATGATATTTCTTATTTACTGTAGGTCCGATTATCTTGCTGCATGCATTTTTGACCCAGCAGACTTTGATCTAGTGATTTTTTTCCCCCAAATCTCATTATTTAATTTTGTGAATACAGTCATCTTATAACTGATAGAAATAATGACATGGTGATAAAAAATAAAATGCAAATGCATTAACTACAATTATGAAGCTGACAATCCAACACCTCACACTGCACAGGTTTAGTGTAGGGGAAAAACTACACAAAACAAATTGTCTACCTCATGGGAGATACAGTATGGATAGCATTATACACCTCTTAAACAGTTGTAGCAGAATTCATTCATCAATCAGAATTTATTTCCCACTCTTCGGGAAAAACAAATGTGGCAAAATACATACAGGCTGCATTTTCAATCTTTTTTTTTAATGCACGGTTTTGTAATCAGTGTGGTGACATATATCATTGTCTCATTGCCTAAATCAGGTTTAGTAATTTCTGATACTAAACCAGTTTACTAGTTGGGCGAAGTCCGGGAGCTATCATCAATCAAGCTTGACTAAGCATGCAAGATGGAGCTAAAACCGTAGCACCAGTCCCAGAATCCTCTCGGAACAGCATCCCCTTTTTGTGATGATCACACCAAGCCAGGAGTCATTCAGGTGTACACAAACTCAGCCACCCCCACCCCTCCATCCACAACCTGCGAAATGTCTCTATAGCAGCCATCCTTTTGGGGGCACGGTCACATTCCCTAAACAACATGCTATGCATGCAGACGCTCACCCTGGCCTCAGACCCACACCAATTCATCAATCTGAGCGTCCCATATCTTCAATCGCCGACTCTTGCTTTCCCGTTATTAATTCTAGAAATTCTGACAATTGGCTCCAGCCTCCGACCTTCTTTCGACTGTTTTACTTGGGCTGTCTCTTCGCATTGAGCCACCTTAACCTCTTATAGGCAGAAAATTCTTGACCACATTAAAATTACAGGGCGCTGTCTTCTTTAGTGAACATCAGATATATACGTTACGCTCCCAATGACATCCGAAACACCCATGCGCTCTTGAAGCTTTTCTTGGGGGCTCTATCTGAAGCTGAGCTCATGAAAAGACAACTCCCCCACTCAGTCTCACTCCCTGGATCCCTCCTGCGTTCCTCCCTTCGACCCAACACATCCATAGATGCACTTGCACGCTACCCAGAAACCCAGCCTTCTTCCCTCAACCCTCATCCTTTCATTCCTTTCTCTTCATCCCTTGATCCTCATCCTGTCAACCCTAACCTTTCATCCATCCATCCCTCGACCCTCATCCCTTCATCCCTCATCCCTTTATCCCTTATCCCTTCATCCCTCATCCATTTGACCCTAGACCCTTATCCCTCCATCCCTCATCCCTCCATCCTCATCCTTTCATTCTATAATCCCTTGATCCTCATCCCTTCATGCTTTCCTCCAAACCCATAATCCATCATATGCCATAAACCATTCAAAATCTTTTTCCAATTGGTGTGGTCTTTTTCTTCTTTGTTAGTGAAATGTAGTTTTATAACTTGGTTCGGGAACAAAGACCATGCCCTGATCCCATCCCATTTCCGCCCAAAAGTATTGAAACACACCTGATGCATTCTCTTTCTCTTGCGTCCTACTGTACAACTTTTTTTTTCTCTGCTCCTTTCTGCATACAAGAATCAGTAGGGGCTATATCTGAAGCTGTGCTCACAAAGAGACAACTCCCCCACTCAGTCTCACTACCGGAATCCCTTCTGCGTTCTTGCCTTCGACCCAACACATCCATCATTGCCCAGAAATCCTGCCTTCATCCCTCAACCCTCAATCTTTCATGCCTTCATCCCTCATCCCCACATCCTTTCATCCCTTCATCCCTCATCCATTCGACCTTCGACCCTCATCCCTTCATCCGTCCATCCTTTCATTCTCTAATCCCTTGATCCTGACCCCTTCACGCTTTCCTCCCAACCCATCATACGCAATAAACCATTCAAAATCGTTCTTATTGGTGTGGTCTTTCTTAGTGAAAGACCCAAAGCCTGTGTGACATCTGGGCCATACTGCCTGCATGAGCAGTGCACGATGGCTCCCTCACTGAACTGCTGTGGCTCACATGCGTGTGGTGTTCAAAAAAATAACTTTGCTGCTGTGGTGCTGTTGCAGAGCTGCCTGCTGCTATAACTACTGTATTTCCACGATTAAAAGCAGATGCTCCACTAATTTATGAACGCATGCAACAGGTCATGCAAATATTTCACATCAAAAAGCTGTGTATTAACAAATGAATGGATTCTGTCAACAGAAATATTGTCAGAGGTTTTTTATTTTGAGAAGCACAGAATGTACACAGGCAACACTACACTAAGTGCATTGCTTTACAATAACTTTTTTATGGGTAAGCAAGAAAACTTTTTAAAAGTTAGTCCCCTCAGTATTGACTAAAGGCAACATAACAAAGTTTGTAAGCTACAGTCAACTTAGATGTTAATGAAAAATCACAGCTGAAGTCTACCCTGAGTCTGCTGCACAGTACACACCCAGCAGAGGGATCCACAGTTTTGGGTGGGGCGCAGGGGGTTAGATTCATCAGCTGTATTACAGAGGAGATGAGGAGGTGGATGTGAAAGCCTGGTGCTGTTTGTCTGAAGTTGAATATGGGGAGGAGGAGAACAACAGAGCTAATTAGTCAAGAGGAGCTGACAGAGCCCAGCCAAGTGGCTCAGCATCAGTCAGGGAGGGGGAGGCGGGGCTGAGGGCATGGGCATCAGGGTTACACTCAGTTATTGGTTTGCAGGTGCTGGACTTTTATTAAGTATCACAAACTGCAGTATTAAGAAAATCCATTGTAGAAAAATCTCTTAATGTAATTTTTTAATGATGTGTTTAAATGTAGCGCACAATATGTATATTAGAATTTATTTTCTAATGTTTTACTTAATGAATCAATCACTTGTATTGTACTCATGTATAATACAGTGGTAAAGAACTAAAGATGAAAGTATCAATTGGACCAACGCAATGTTAATACTGTATTCTGGTTGTCGGCTGGATAGGAAAGACAACCTCCCTTGGAGCATCATTTTACATGCATTGTCAAAATCTGGATCAAATGTTGGTCTGGGAACTGATCAAGGGTGGAGCAGGAGACCTCTGGCAGAAAGCCCAGAGGGCTGGACAGGGGCGGAACAGAGTACCTTGGGTGGACAGACTGAGGGCCTGACATCTAAGCAGAACCACCCAGGAGGATGATCAGGATGCTGGAGCGATCGGAAGGGCGACCAGGATGCAGAGCAGACGGGAGGGGCAGGTCTTGAGGGAGGCCAGGAGGCTGACCAGACGGGCAAAGCAGATCTGGAGGACGGGCAGGAGGGTGACTGGACAGGTGGAGCAGACCTGGGGGTTGGCCAGGAGGTTGACCAGGTGGACAGAACACCTCTGAAGGCTGACCAGATAGGCAAAGCGGATCCGGAGGGTGGCCAGGAGGTTGACCAGACAGGCGAAGCAGATCTGGAGGCCGACCGGGAGGCCGATGTGACAGGCGGAGCAGACCTGGAGGCTGACTTGACAGGCAAAGCAGGTCTGGAGGCCGGCCAGGAGGCAGACTGGACAGGCGGAGTAGGTGTGGAGGCCGGCCGGGAGGCCGATGTGATAGGTGGAGCAGCACTGTAGGCCAGCCAGGAGGCCGACTTGGCAGGCGGTGTAGGTCTAGAGGCCAGCCGGGAGGCTGACGTGACAGGCAGAGCAGATCTAGAAACCAGCCAGAAGGGTACAGCGGCCCAGCAGGAGTGAGGACTTGAGACTACTGTGGCCCAGCAGTAGCAGCTACTTCAGGTGGCTGCAGCATCACAGGAGCGGGGACTTGAGGCTGCTGCAGCATCACAGGAGTGGGGACTTCAGGCTGCTGCAGCATCACAGGAGTGGGGAATTCAGGCTGCTGCGGCCCAGCAGGGTCAGCAGGGGGCAGAAGCAGCTCAGAAACTTGGGTCTGTCTCAGCAGGTGATGACCAGCTTGCCAAAGCATAAACAGGATTTGCGTCTGCCGGGACCCCCAACATTGGAACAGTAGTGATGACATCAGACAGGATCCCCGACGCCTGCACAGGAGTGACGTCTGACGGGATCCCCGACGCTGGAACAGGAGTAATGTCAGCCGGGACCCCTGACGCCTGAACAGGAGTGACGCCCGCCGAGACCCCAGACGCTGATACAGGAGTGACGTCTGCCAGAATCCCCAACGCCGGAACAGGAGTGACGTCTGATGGGAGGTTCCAAGGACCTCCCAGGGCCAGGTGGGTTCCCAAGAACGGGTTGACAGCTAGGGTCAGCTCAGGATGAGAAGGCTGCAGGCTAACAACCCCGAGCCTAACTGACTCAAGTGCGGGCTGAGAGTCAGGAGTGCTCAGAAAGTCCTCAATCCAACTAAGTAACAGATACTTTAGCCAAGGCCTCAAGGAAACCTCCTGGCGTGTTAATAATAAGGCTGCCTCTCTGTCAGTGTTACGAGTGGCATATCTCCAGTCATTTAAACACATTAGTTTAAATGTCACTGAATGAAGGTCTCCAGCTGAGTCCATGAATGATTGGATCCCTCTGTGGTGGATCCATGGTGTGGGAGAGTGCGCTGGGTTCACTTCTGGCCAGGTTGTACTGTACTGGTGTGACTGAACCCAAATGCAGCACTCTGAGGCAGGCAGACGGTTGATAATGACTTTAATTAGAACACAGAATAAACAGAAAACTTGAGCCGATGAAGATATACAATTAACGATTCATTCTTCGGGCTCAGAGCCCACACACAGTCTCTGGGTTCAGGGGCAGACAGATAGGTGAAAGCACTCACACTGCAACGGCGTGGCAGGAAAACACCACACAGTCACAGACAGACAGACAGAAACCAGAGACGCTCAGGCAGAACTCGTGGTCAGGGACAGAAGGTTTACCAGGAAGCCGATGACGTAAACGGGTCAGAGGCAGGCAGGGTCGATAACAGGAGATCAGACAGGTAAGGAATGCTTGAATGTCTTGCATGAGGTTGAATAACAATATGGCAGTAAGTGTGTGGAGAGCACAAGTCTAACGTCTCAGGTGACCAAACTGACCAGAGCCCACCCATTTCTACAACTGGCCCATCCCAAATGACTAGGAGAACAAACATTTTCTTAACTTTCCTTCCTGATAATTAAAATTATCATCTAAATACACAAAATAATAATCATTATAGCTGCTGTGCAGCGATGGGTAGGGTCAGGGCATTTTTAGGCAATTCTGAGCAACAAGCAGAAGAATTGGACATTTAGGAACTTAGCAACACAATCTGCCTTTTGCATCAGCTGAGGCTTGAACTCAGCCTCTGAGACTAAGGATCAATTTCTATCTCACTGAGCTAATTAGTCAGTGACAATTCATCTGTAGCTTCACAAACTGAGTAAGCCGGACGTGCAGGTTTAGCAGCGGTCCATGCATGGAAAAGCAGATTTCAAACCACTGTAAAAAATTCAATTATCAAAACAAATCTGAAAATACACATATTGCACGTAGACAGCATGGAGATGTTGGTAATTTATTTTAACAATGCTTGATTTGCTTCATAAGTGAAAAACTGATGTTTAACTAGTTGAGCTATGTGCAGAGTGAGAAGCCTCAGATGGTTTCACATTTAAGTATTGACACTGGACCTTTATGCAAAGTTTGGTTTATTTTCATGAAGGCAGATTTTCTAGCAGAAAAAAAGACTTGAAGATGCTGCACAGTGATCAGTCACACTCAGGCAATTCTTAGCAATAAGCTGGAGCACAAGACAATGATTACATTACAATATGCATTCTGCACCAGTTGAGGCTCGAACCTGCAACCTCTGGAACCTAAGACAGTCATCTACCACTCTGAGCTAATTGGCAAATAGTAATGCAATAGTGGCTTCACAAACTGACTAAGCCATTCACTGTTGTGTAGGAAAGCAGCCATCCCTGCATGGAAAGGCGGATTTGAAACCACTGTAAAAAATTCAGTTATTAAGACAAAAATCTGAAAATACACATATTGCATCGAGACAGCATGGAGATGTTGGTAATTTGTTTGTAACAATGATTGATTTGCTCCATAAGTGAAAAAACGATGTTTAAAATTGCCATTTTTACATTGACTCCAATTGTTCACATTAGAGCAAAATTCAAAATGCTGTCAAAAATTCAGTTTTGGAGATACAATTCTGAAATTTGCCACACATGATCTACTGTGACTCAAGAATTTTGTCATTGTTTTCATGAATGTTGAAGATTTATTTAGCAAGAATTTGCATGTATATGTTTACAGTACCGTTTACAGTCAGACACTTTGATGCTGTTTTGATCAATCAAAACTCTGAGAAATGTAGTTTTTGTAGGACAGTCTGAAGATGCTCTGTAGTAAGTTTCGTGTCAATTGAGTAAAAATTGTGGGAGGAGATAGGTTTAAGAAGTTTTATAGTTTTTGAAAAAAACAGAGTGATAAACTTCATAATTTTAATAGGTTTAAATATACAGACGTTTCTTCAGTATCAGGGCTACAGTTTGATTAAAGTTGTGAAGTTGTAGCATGTATGGTTGATTTGTTATGAATTTTCAAAGTTTTGAAGTTTAGACGCTTGCTGTAGCGCCACCATCAGGACTATTGTCTTGAGTTTACAGCTGAGGATATCTGGTATGAGACTGGACCTTTGTGCAAATTTTGGTGAGTTTTCACCTATGGGAAGTATGATTTCCTTGGAAGAAGAAAGAAGAAAGAAGAAAGAAGAAGAATATCTAGGATTACAATAGTGTCCTGGCAGCTTAGCTGCCCGGATCCTAATAATACATTTTATTATAGAGCGCTTTTCAAAAACTCAAAGACACTTAGGAGGCAGACAGAAAAGTGCAGGAGAATACAAGAGTGCAAAACAGCAGACAAAAAGAGCAAAAAAAATTACACACAAGAGTACAAAGTTACAGACAAATAAGAACACTGAAATTACAAAGTTAGGTGCATTTAAATAAACACAAGAAGTTTGTGCTCTTACACTAAGAGTGCAAGGGAAGAGCAAGAATAAAATAGGTGGGATCCAATTTAAAAGTTAAATGCAGAGCAGAACAGATATGTTTTGAGTCGAGTGTTGAAGGAGGTGAGGTCTGTGCAGCCACAGATGTGTTGTGGGAGGTAGGGGTGTGCCTGAATACAAATGCGGTCATCTAACTTATTTAACTTATCGGAGGAGGGTGGCTGGTTGATTTTTATTTTATTTATTTATTTTATTTTGATCCCCCCATTAGCCACAAATATTTTTCGTTGAGCTTTTTGAAGTGACTGGTGGAAAATGCATGACCTATCACCATTAATTAGATTAAAATTTAGCTGAGTTCATCCAGCACACACACCACAGCCCTGTGTGTGTGTGCTGGGTTGGCTTATGTGTGTATTCTTATATAAGCTATGTCTTATATAAACTATTCCCAATGCAAAACAGACTACTGTTATTATTATTATTGTTATTATTATTATTATTATTGAAAAGTGAAGTAAGAGGATATGGAAATATATTTCAGAACTTATTATATGCCAATATTAAATCAATTTGATGCTTTGAATGCTCAGAAATTGCATTGCCAATGAATATAAAGTTAGAAAATACAATGTAACACAACTTCCAGTACAAGCCACGCCCACTTCAATTTTTTATCCGAATACAAATACAGATGCAGATAATTTTGCTGGTTGAACAGATGCAAATACAGATACAAATTATAGCTGCTGCACAGCAATGGTCAGGGCCGGGCAATTTTAGGCAAAATTAGGCAATTCTGAGCAACAAGAGTGTAGGAAGATGAAAAAAAGGTGTCATTCTAAGCATAAGAGACTATGCTCTATCTCACTGAGCTAATTAGCAAGAGACAACTCTGCGGTATATATGTTTAAAACTTCTTCTAGCTCATTATAGGTACAGCTGCAATGATTAGTCAATAAATCAATAAGTCAAACACATAATTAATCCACAACTATTTCATGATGGATTGATTGTTTCAGGCATCAGTGTTGGAGTTACCTTCGCAGATTTGAGGATATCCTCCTCAAATCTTGCTTTATCATGGTTTTGGACCTTTAGTCAGACAATGTGAGATGTTTGTGGATGCCAGATTGGAATTGGGGAAAGGTAATATGAATTTTTCATAATTTTATAGACAAACATTTGATATAGAAAATAACTGGAATGCTAATCAATAATGAAATGATTCATAGCAGAGATAGGCCTATTTGTAAAACTGTAAATGTACCATTACAACTTCATTTTAAACGGAAATCAACATTACCTTTCAGCAGCAAAACTGCACAAATAAAATAAAATTAGGCTAAGCAGAAAAGACACAAGGGATAACAGGGACAAGTGTTGATAAGGAGTATTTGTCTCTCCGCGAAACTGCCTGGATCATAACAGGGCTTGACGCTAACTTTTTTCCCAAGGAGCACATGTGCTCCTAAGTTGAAAAAATAAGGAGCGCACAAAAAACTTTAGGGGCACAATTTAAATTGATCAAATAATGTGTTTTCCGTAATAAATGTGCAAATAGACATTTACAAGCAAAATTATTTAATGAATTTGTATACAAAATGTACAGAAAGGTAAAATCATCAAGTTTTGAAAAAGTACTGCAATTTAATTTTGTCTTTAATGTTATCTTATATATATTATCTTTTAGGGCTGCACCCAAATATTCGGATATGCGAATATTCGTTTCTATGGGTAGGTATTCGTTATGAAAATTTGGTATTTGATATTCGTTTTTTTATTTCCTATTTATTAATTTTTTGTTTATTATTATTTTTATTTTTTTATTTTTTTACATATTTTTTGGTGCTAAATGTAGTCTTTTTGTTGTTGGTAAATGTAGGTTATCAATAAAAATCAAAACTTTTAAATTGCATTGTTAAAAATGTAAAAATATAGTATCGCCTACCAACGGAGCTTGTGCTTGAGCACATCCATCTGAGGCTGTGGATCACTGCCAAGTTTTACCACTTTATCACTATTCCCTCTAACTTGTAGCTGTTTTTTTGTTATCCTTTGAATTTAATATGAATTATGGAACCGTTTTTGTCAACGTTTGTTTCCCCTGTTTTGTACAATAAATTATTGTTTAAAGTTTCAACAAGTTTCTTTTGGAGTGCGTGACACAAGTGTGTTTTAAAAACAGCCGCGGACTGTCACCTGCTCAACGCATCAGTATCTTCGGATGCCATGACAGTAATAGAATATAGATTAATAGATTATAATAATAATGTCAAAATATCATTTACAGAGCGATTTAACAGATGATCACAGGTCCATTTGTGGGTCCCGTGGGTTATGGGTCGACCCGCGCATCGCTACTCAGCTCAGTCTGTAAAGGCTGTACACAACAATAAACATTATATTCTATTCAGGCCGGCAGAACCAGCAGCGCATCGGCTCTACAGTGCACAACACTGATGATTAACCATTTTATTGCAACACAGAGTGTCTGCCAGCAACCAATTACTTGCAGAGGCTTCCTACAACTTGTTTGAACGGCTGCGATTTAGTCAGAAGACAAATTAAACAGGATGACTAGCCAATGTGAAAATCAAAAGAAAGCATAGAATAATGTACTGAAGGAGACTGTTGTGCCACCACATTTTCATGTGGTTTGAGAGCAAAGATCCGGTCGCCGCTGTGCAAAACTCCGCAATACAATTAGGTCAGAAAAAAACCCGGAGGAGTGCTTCGCAGGGAGTCTTTGAAATAGCCGAGCCTGTGCGTAACACCGGAGAGAGAGCAACACGGCCACAGCACACGCACCATCATGGGTAACTACCCAGCTTGACACATTCGCTCGCGGCTCGCATGGAAAATAGACCAATCGGTTAACATGGGCGCTGAAAGGAAACTGGCTTCACTTCTCGGCGCTTCGAGGCTATTTACGGCACATAGGACTTTCACATTAGAATGTCCATTCTGCCTTAGCTGAGGCTTGAACTCACAACTTCTGAGACTGAGGTCTGTTTTCTATCTCACTGAGCTAAGTGGCAAGTGACAGTTCATGTGTGGCTTCACAATTGACTAAGCCAAGCATCAGGGTGCCAGACAGTAGCCAATTTCAAAGTGAAAGTTCCAAAGCTGTAGCACATATGGTTGATTTGTTATGAATTTTCAAAGTTTTGAAATTTAGAGGCTTGCTGTAGCGCCACCATCAGGACTATTGTCTTGTGTTTCCAGTTGAGGACATCTGGCATGGGACTGGACCTTTATGAAAAGTTTGGGTAGATTTCTCATATGGAAATATTGCATGAGCTGAGGTTTGAACTCACAATCTTCAACACCAAAAACCATCCTCTAGCTCACTGAGCTACCTGGCAAACAGAAACATCACATGCAGCTTCACAAATTGACAAAGCCAGTCACCTGTGTGCAAGACAGCATCTGTTAGTGTGTAAAGGCAGATTTCAAACGGCTGCAAATTGCATCTGGACAGCATGGAGATGTTGGTAATTTGTTTTTAACAATGATTTATTGGCTCCATAAGTGAAAAACGGACATTTAAAGGGCCAGTGTGTAAAATGGGTTGAAAACAGTGACATCAGTGGTCAAATTCTAGATTGCAGGGCTCACTTGCTCACCCCTCCCGTCGGGTAAATGACGGTAGCCTCGTAGGGACAAAAAGCCTTGCGCACGACTTTTTCAGGAGTAGGTCTATCTAGCGACAAGTTGTATGTTTATTTAGAAATCTAAACCAATGTTACGATATTGTAATGAATCCCTCACGAGCAGGAGGCCTTCGGGAAAAAGGCCAGTTTATTTGAGCACTCCAGAAACTCCTGTTACACTCCACTCCGTCCCAAACTCTGACTCTTAGCGCAACAGACACACTTCATAACTTTACACACATACTCGTTTACAATACCGAGTGGGGACCCCCTCCCCTCTCTGCTCCACCAATCTCCAGCCCGCACACTGACTGACAGCGTAGCCTGTAAACAGAGCTCAGCTGTTTATTTAGCCTAGCAATATCTCCGGACTGTAGCAGCTGCAATGGACGACTTTGAACGCGATTTTGAAGAGTTTCTTGTAGCGGACACAGATCTAGAGCCATACCTGTTTGAGCCGGAGCATACAGATGAGGAAATCCATGTGGTGGATGCTGAGTGGGCGAGAAGAGAAGCTGAATCCTCTGCTCCCATTTTGCTGCACAGAATGGGATTTGGTGCTACCATCGTTGGGGAAATATATCATCAGGAGGAAAAGCGCCGCAGAGAGTGCATCACAAGGAGTGAAGTTACGTCTTCTTTTCCTCGCAGATGACGGTTCGGGTTCATTCTCTCCTGTTGCGTGGTAAGTGTGGTCCCTTCGCGAACTTTATAACTAAAAAAACTTTTCACTACTCTCTATCAACAAACTACTAACACTCTGCTGTTTCCTCCTCCTTCTTCCTTCCTCCTGCTGTCTTCCTTGGTTCATTTATACACGCGAAACGCGTTCTCTGGCTGGCTGGATTGTCCGCTCGGACTGCCGTACATGGCGGTGCAAGATGGCGATCTCTCTAAAGCAAGGCCCTTGCTATATATATATATATATATAAAAGCATAATTATAAGGCTGGTGTAACAGGGTAGACTTGTATCGTTTGGTTGCAGTGATTTATTTTATTTATGATTTGAGCACCCAGTGTGTGTGTGAGAGTGCAGTGGTTAGTGGGTGTGGTTTCCATGTTTGGTGAATTGCTGTGGTGATGGGTTGATGGCATGCAGGTGTGATGGGTGTTACCTCCTAATTTGCTGAGTACTTATCAGACACACACACACAGAGACAGTTTGTTCATTTCGGCTGTGAATCTCCTCTGCAGGTATAGGCTTTTTCCTTTTTCTCTGGAAACTTTTATTGAGTACTGTTTGTCTGTTGGTGTGGGATGCATTGCATGTTGTGTTGTATGTTGAGCCATTGCTGCTAGTTTTGTTCATTTCGGCTGTGAATCTCCTCTGCAGTTTGGGTGTGCTGAGAGGGCTGCTGGGTCTACCACACGGCTGGGTCAAGGTGGAGAGCTGCCTGGTCAAGCAGAACTATTAGAAGCGTCGTGCAACACCGGACCTGACCAGCCACATAACAGTGACCAGATACAGATACACCGACCTTGTTGTAAGAATATTGGCTTCGCCATACACAAGGACAGCACACCCAGCCAAAGACATTTATTCCCCCTCTCAACTGAACTGGCTTCCAGACCAATTTTATCTATTTTCTCCCTTAACTTGGGCCCCCATTTTTAACCCCTTTTAATTTATTGAATTGTTAATAAAATTACTTGCAAATTTCAGCCTGTTGTGTTTTGCCCATTTCTTCCACTGGTTGGTTAAGCCGAACTGGGGTGTTTTACACTATGAAAATCAAACTAATTTTATTTTGTAGCGATTATACACTTGTATAAACATATTAATGGGTAGAAGATTCAGATTCAGATTGACAATAAACCATGCCAAATATTACACCCTGGCCCTTTAAAAATGCCATTTTTGCATTGACTCCAATTGTTCGCATGAGAGCGAAATTCAAAATGCTGTAAAAAAAATTCAGTTTTTGAGATAAAATTCTGATATTTTCCATCTACCATGACTCCAAAATTTTGTCATTTTTTTAAATGAACATTGAAAATGTATTTGCAAGTATGTTTACAGTACCGTTTACAGTCAAACATTTTGATGCACTGTAGGCTCAATTTTTGATAATTCAAAAATCTGTGTGGATCGTTTGTGTAGGACAGTCTGAAGATGCTCTGTAGCACGTTTGGTGCCAACTGAGCAACAATTGTGGGAGAAGATAGGTTTAATAAGTTTTACAGTTTTTGAAAAAAAGAGTGATGGACTTCATAATTTGCAACAGGTTTCAGTGTACAAAAGTTTCTTCAGTATTGGGGCTACATTTTGGTGAAAGTTGCAAACCTGTAGCACGTATGGTTGATTTGTTGTGAATTTTCAAAAGAAGAACATGCAGCAGAACAATAGGGTCCTGGCAGCTTAGGCTGCCCGGCCCCTAATAATGATGTCTTTGCGCATCCCTAGTGGGATGGAGTTCCAGAGGGTGGGGGCAGCAACAGAGAAAGCTCTGTCCCCCCATGTGCGGCGCTTGGTCCTAGGTATGGAGAGGAGGTTGGCGTCAGAGGTGCGGAGGGTGCAGGAAGGGGTGTAAGGGATGGAAGTAGGAGGATTTTTGATTTTAAATTGAATATGGTAAAGAACAGGAAGCCAGTGTAGGTTCTGGAGGACAGGGGTGATGTGGTCATGGGAGTGGGTGTGGGTGAGGAGGCGGGCAGCAGAGTTCTGGATATACTGAAGTTTATAGAGGAGATTGGAGGTTGTGTCGTAGAGGCTACTGTTGCAGTAATCGATACAAGATGTAATTCAATTCAATTTCATTTATAAAGCCCAATATCACAAATCACAATTTGCCTCACAGGGCTTTACAGCATACGACACCCCTCTGTCCTTTGGACCCTCACAGCGGATTCTACCATTTTTTTTCCCTGTTAAAGGGTTTGTTTGGGGGAGTTTTTCCTTATCCGCTGTGAGGGTCCAAAGGACAGAGGGATGTCGTATGCTGTAAAATCCTGTGAGGCAAATTGTGATTTGTGATATTGGGTTTTATAAATAAAATTAATTGATTGATTGATTGATAGATAAGGATAAACTCCCCCCAAAAAACCCTTTAACGGGGGGAAAAAAACCGGTAAAAACCCAGGAAGAGCAACTGAGGAGGGATCCCTCTTCCAGGACGGACAGACGTGCAATAGATGTCGTACAGAACAGATCAACATAATGAATTAACAGTAATCCCTATGACACAATGAGACAGAAAGAGAGAGAGAGAGAGAGATGCAGGACAGACGGTAATGACAGTAGCTTACAACAACATTAATGAAAGTAATAATATTATAATTAATAATAATATATTATTATCTGATAGTATACATGTGTGACAATAATCATATGTGTATAATAACAGTAGAAGTATGACTAATGATAACAGCAGCAGCAGGAGGCATCTGGCAGGACCACGACAGCAGCACAACCACACACGTCACACTATTCAAGGAACCGCTGCAATACAAGTTAACCTGAGAGACAGTGGAGCACAAAGGCTCCGGAGAAGAAGCCGAGTTAGTGACATCCAGAATGGCCGAGTTAAGATGCTGTAATAGGACATGAGAGAGAGATAAAGAAAGAGAGAGAGAGAGACAGTGTTGTGCTAGTTACTGAAAACCAGTAACTAGTTACTGTTACTAGTTTCTTCATTTCAACAGTAACTCAGTTACTAACTCAGTTACTTACACCAAAAAGTAATGCATTACTGTGAAAAGTAACTATTTAGTTACTTTAAAAAAAGGCTCCCATTAATGCCCTTATAGCCTTCATTTCAGAAATGTTATTGCATTGGAGAATAATACAATCTGTTGAACCTGACATGCATTTGCATCACTGAACTCTGCTAAGCAATGTGGTCTATATACAAATACAAACAACAAAAATATGTTTCAAAGTGCCAATTTATTTCAGGCCAGGACAAACTGACAAACTGACAATACTACTTAGTAGGTAGTTGCCTGCAAACTTGCTGCCCTTTACAGGTTAGAATTGCTCTTTAGAGGTCAGAGTTGGGTCTAGTCTGCCATAATTAATACAGAAAATAGCTGCAACATAAGTAACAAACAGCATTAATTATAACAACATATCACAACATAGCTGTAAACCTGGCTTCACTCAAGGAAGGCACACAACATAGCCTAACCAAAAAGCCTTTTTTCTCAAGTAATTCTGAAATAAAATGATGGCTTCATCAGATCAGCAGCACCATAACTATTGTTCCTTCATATCTCTAATCTAGCAAACAACATAAACACAAAATAAATTATCTTATTTTCCTCAACACATTCTGAAACAAATAACTGCATACAATTGGAATATATTATTCAGAATCAAGTTGGAAAAATGAACATTCACTCAGCACCAAGTAACTGCTGGTATAGACAACCATAAATGTAACCATGTATGTAAATGTAAGCTGAATATATTATTCTGCTGAATATATTATTCAGAATCAAAGTGCAAAAATTAAAGTGCTTTCAGCACAAAATATGTATGAGGTAGGCAACTGCTGTTGTGTAAAGTCCATCAAAATAAGTATATATATAAAAATAAAAATAAAGTCACAACGTTTTTCCTTAAAGGCTAAGTTCGGTTTTTTGACACCTGGGCCTTATTTTTAGGAATAAATACGCTCGTAGACTCACCCAGAAAATTTTGGTGGAGCTCGGAGCCGTTTTCGAGCAATTTAGATCCATCCGACGGCGTTTTCTCTCATGCCATAGAAGCGGACGGGGCCAGACATCGAAGCCCCTAAATTAGACATTATCTGCTGCGAAACTCGCTCATTTCACCTACATTTTATAAATGAATGGCCAGTGTTATCATCATGTCAGCTCAACTTCCTTGTTATGGTCATCCGGGGCTTTACAAGGATGGGTAACTTTTGATGACGTCATAGACGTGCGCCGCAGGAGCGCAGCTGAGTCTCGCCGGCGCTAGGCTAGGAGCTACACGGGTACAAACATGGTTCGTCATTGCGTTTTCCACTTTGTCCAAACAAAATGACAAAGTTCACATTCCACAGGCTTCCTTTGAAAAACCCGGAGTTACTAAAGCTCTGACTTGTTGTCCTGAAAATGGACCCAAATATTCCTATGGAAGAACTGAGGAGGGTCAGTCACCGGGTCTGCAGCGCTCACTTCGCTCCAGAAACCACACTGAACTGAATTTCCTAAATGCCAAACTCATATCTATGAAACTGTCAACCGTGTTTCTACATTATTTTTTCTGTGTAATAGCCTGAGTCTGCTGTCTGCATTCCAGATCATACATAACTACAAAGTAAAGACATCATACCCAAGTTATTTATTTATAAAGCAAACACTCATAAAAAATATACCCTTTTTGCATTTGTATGGGCTACTTACTCTATCGAAAGTTGTCCGTTCAGTCCTGCTGGCTTCGGCTGCGTCTGCCAGTTGACTCTCGGGACATGAAAAAAGTCTCTACCACAGCCCGGTTTATGGCAGAAAAATCTTCCAGTGTAGTGAGACACGTATTTTGGGGGGCATCAATACGTGTTTCCTCTGGTCTCAAGTCCCACTCTGAGCAGCAAAGGCTCTCCTCTTCTGTTGTCTGTGGCGTGTCCACAACAACACCACCAGTTAGCCCCCATTCGCTTGTTCTCTGGCCAGCTGTTCGGCTCTTTCCCTCTGCATCCTCCTTTCAAATAGCTCCTCGTCGGTGTATTCTGGCTCAGAACGATACGGGCATCCATCATATTCAAAGTCGTCATCAGACACTTCTACATCGGATAAATATTCCGTCATGTTGCATAAGAATAGCTGTGTAGCTGTATAGCCTAGCCTAGCGCCGGCTGGACTCAGCTGCGCTACTACAGCGCACGTCTATGACGCCATCAAAAGTTACCCATCCTTGTAAAGCCCCGGATGACCATAACAAGGAAGTTGAGCTGACATGGTGATAACACTGGCCATTCATTTATAAAATGTAGGTGAAATGAGCGAGTTTCGCAGCAGATAATGTCTAATTTAGGGGCTTCGATGTCTGGCCCCGTCCGCTTCTATGGCATGAGAGAAAACGCCGTCGGATGGATCTAAATTGCTCGAAAACGGCTCCGAGCTCCACCAAAATTGTCTGGGTGAGTCTACGAGCGTATTTATTCCTAAAAATAAGGCCCAGATGTCAAAAAACCGAACTTAGCCTTTAAGTTCAACTATGAAGTCCAGGCAGCAACCATAAAATAAATGTTGTGAAATTTAACAGAATGTAAAACAAAAAAGGTGCTTATTGGCAAAGACCTGATTAATGTTTGAGTGGAGGTTTAGCCTTCGAACCAGTGGTTGTACCTCATGAGAAGCAGCTTCTCAAACCTTTGGTCAGAAAGCCTGTTCCTCTTTGGAGACAGTACCAGGCTTCCCAGACTTTAGAGTCTCTCAACAGGTGCACTGGATGGGGTAGCTGCATTTTGCTTCAGACAAATTTTCTTTATTGTGGGAAATTGTTTGAGAATCTCCATGCCTGTTTCGGCGGTTTTCAAGTCGGACATTACCTCAGTCTCCACAGTGGCAAAGTTTTCATCGTCGTCCTCAAAGGAAAGGAAGTCCTGCTCTTTGTCTTTGGAGGAGCCTGAGTCTGGTGGAGTT
Organism: Epinephelus awoara; assembly: GCA_035609425.1. Classification (NCBI taxonomy): domain Eukaryota; kingdom Metazoa; phylum Chordata; class Actinopteri; order Perciformes; family Serranidae; genus Epinephelus; species Epinephelus awoara. Next base: position 40,514,377 of record CM069302.1, on the reverse strand, counting down.
GTCGGAGACACAGGATTCCTGGCTGCTCAGGGACAGGGACAAACTTGTGACACTCTGCTACCAGGATTCCCTTGATCATCTCTTTCTTCCTCTGGTCTCTCACCCACCGCAACTTGAACTTGGGAAGAGTGACGGCTGCCAGCATTGCATCGTTGCTTTCCAAGACAGATGCAAATCGTCTTTTGATAGCCTGTAAAACACACACACACAGTGACACAGACATTAGAATAAGTGAGATTCCCTTTTATTTATTTATTTTGTGTACATTTCCATGAAAGCAGCACACCACCAGGTGATATTGAACTATAAATCATTTAAACTAAAACTAAAACTTTATTTAGCCAAAAAAGTATTGCTATTTATTTCTGTTGCACCCTGCAGTACAATTTATAAATATCATTCAGTTTATCAATATGTTCGAGACTTATTATTCCCTTAAACAGAATACATTGAAAATAACTTTTTGCACATTTCAACCAATTTCTTTGGCTATATTAGTGCTCTCTCAACTAACAATATTAATGACATCTACTCTATAGTTAAAATAATGAGTGGTGTGTGTCCACTGATTAACTGCAGTCTTTCTGTACAATCAAGAGGGAAAACCAGTTAATTACAAAAGTGTTGATGAATGTTCCTTACCTGAACGATGGCTTCAGGTAGGCCCGTTGCCACAGTCAGACTGTCTTTCACCTCCAGGGTCTTTGACATTAATGTTTCTAGAGTGGGCAGGAGGGTGCCAAAGTAACAGTTCTCCTCTCCTTGCAGGATGTCCAGAGCAACTGTGAGTGGCTTCATTGTGGCACAATATTCCTTCAGAAAATTAAGTTCCCTGTCGCTAACAGATTTTAGCTGTAAACGATCAGAGATGGCACTCGAGTCAGTCACAGGTATTTCAACAATTCTGGCCACAGCATCATAAAATGAATTCCATCTTGTAGTGCATGGCACAAGCAGCTTTTTGGTGACCATGTCGCTCACTACCTCTGCGGCCAATGTGGACCTGCTTGTCTTATTCCACAGTGCTGTGCATTTAGCGGTAGAGCTTCTTCTACAATGCCTTAGTCCCAGGATTTGAAACAAGCCACTTGTCTACGTCATTGCATGAAATTAAGTTTAGTGTGTGAGATGCACATCGCTGGTGCGGAGGTAAAACAATCCCTTCCTCTGCAGCGGTGTTGAGAACGTCTGCAACATCAGTAAAGGTAACCTCTTCATCATCATCATGATCATCATCGTCGTCGTCAGAGAACGATTCCGGTTGATACATGGCAAAGGCTTTCACAAAGTTGGAGCCGTTATCTGTAACTGTGGAGATAACTTTTGTTGACACAAGAGTGAATGTGGTCAATCTCACTAGCAACTACATCGTAGGTGTGCCTACCCTTTATCCTTTTACAGGCTAACGCAGCTTTCTGGCGTTGTAAAGTGGTGGGGTTTATCCAGTGAGATGTTATCCCCATGAAGCTTCTGTTGTGGGCAGACCAGATGTCTGCGGTGGTCGAGATGTAGTTCAGCCCCTCAAAAGTTTTCTTTAGCTCGCTTTCCATTTTTGTATATTCTCTCTCCAGGTACTTGGAAAAGGTTTTCTGTCCCATTTGCCGTGTCGCGCCCGGTATCGTGCTAACTAGCCGCCTGAAAGCGGGCGACTCCACTGTAGAAATAGCCTGCATGTCTTCTACAACATACCCTGCAATGGCTTTATCAACTTTGTCCTGGCTAGCAGTCCCACGGTTAAAATCCAGCCGCTGCTGCTTAGGTTGTGGAGGAGGTGAAGTGGCATCGGATGATGAATCTGTTTCTGTGCCGGTACTTTTAGCTACTAGCCTCGTTGCAGCATGTTGCTTCTGTAGGTGTTTCAACAGATTAGAATTACTGTTTTGGGCCGTAGATAGGATCTTTGATCCAAGGCACAAGTTACATTTAACTAAAACGTTCTTTTCTTTTTGCTCGACAAAAGTGAAGTAGTGAGAATATCTCCAAGTGAAGAAACTCAACTTGGGCTCCGCCGCCGCCATGATGATACTAGTACTAGTCTTGTTGTTGGTAAACACAAACACACCCCCACAGTGCGTTTCCTCTCTCCCCCTCTCTGACACAGGAAGATTCAGGACTACACAACACTGTACTGCAGCTCTCTCAGTCCCTAGCTGAGACTGTAAAATAACATCAAATAACGCAGTAACGCATCATGTAGTAACGGTAACGGAGTTACTGAATTTAAAAAAATAACATGTTAGAGTACTCGTTATTGCCAAAAATAACGCCGTTACAGTAACGCGTACTTTGTAACGCGTTAGTCCCAACACTGGAGAGAGAGAGAGAAGGTGCCCGGTGTATTATAGGTGGTCCTCCGGCAGACTAGGCCTAAGTCAGCCTAACTAGGGGCTGTCACAAGGCAAGCCTGAGCCAGCCCTAACTAAAAGCTTTATCAAAGAGGAAAGTCTTAAGTCTAGTCTTAAATGTGGAGACGGTGTCTGCGTCCCGGACCGTTACAGGAAGATGATTCCACAGGAGAGGAGCCTGATAGCTGAAGGCTCTGGCTCCTGATCTACTTTTGGAGACTTTAGGGACCACGAGTAACCCTGCATTCTCAGAGCGCAGAGATCTGGTGGGATAATATGGCACTATGAGCTCTCTAAGATATGAAGGAGCTTGACCATTTAGAGCTTTATAAGTTAACAGTAGGATTTTAAATTCAATTCTGGATTTTACAGGGAGCCAGTGCAGAGAAGCTAAAACAGGAGAAATATGATCTCGTTTCTTAGTTCCTGTTAGTACACGTGCTGCTGCATTCTGAATTAGCTGGAGAGTTTTTAAGGACTTACTAGAGCTACCTGGTTATAGAGAGTTACAGTAAACCAGCCCTAATTTTTGCAATATTACACAGATGAAAAAACATGAATGAGGGTTTCAGCTGCAGGGAAGGAGAGAGAGGGGCGAATGCAGGCGATGTTTTTGACATGGTGGAATGCTGATTTGGTGACTTGCTTTATGTGTTGGATGAAGGAGAGATTGCTATCAAAGATGACTCCAAGGTGGTCCCCCCTCCAGTGGGGGGAGAGGGTGGCATTGCCGATAGAGAGATGGAAGTCTTTGGGTGTCAGGGTGAGGGAATTTGGACCAATTATGAGTAAGTCTGATTTGTCGTAGTTGAGTTTGAGGAGATTTGTTTGCATCCAGTGTGGAGTGGGTCTGAGAGGTGATGGATTTGGTGGAAATGTAGAGCTGGATGTCATCAGTGTAACAGTGAAAACTGAGGCCATGACACCAGATGATCTGACCGAGGGGGATGAGGTAAGAGGAGAGGACCAAGCACTGAACCCAAGGGGGCAGTCAAGGAGGAGCAGTTGTTGATGAAGATAAATTGCTTCCTTTCAGTAAGATATGATTGGAGACAGGTGAGGGCATTGTCTATGATGTTGAGGAGAAATTGTAGGCGGGAGAGTAAGGCCCAATCTTAATTTTCAAGCTCAACCCTCAGTCTCACTAGCCCTCAAAACCAAGTGTTAAGGGCTGTCTTGTGACTTTAAAACGGGACACCTCTCAAAGGCAAATATGTCTTAAGACTGTCGGGGGCAACAATATGCCAAAACTCCGTCCAGTCTGTCAAGTCAAAGAGGAAGAAATATATGTCATCAGTAGTCATCGATAAAAAGACGTTAAGAGTTTTTTTTTTACAACACTTTATTTCAATTCTTGTACAAAACAAGCAGTGACAGACATGAACAGAACAAATATGCCAGGGTTAAGAGAAAAGAAAAAGAAATAACATAAACAAATAAATAAATAAAAAAGTTCAGCAGCTCAAACCATTAAATTGTTTACATATTTTCAGAGTCTTCACAGCTTTGGAGTTTGTGGAGTGCTGAATGGTTTCTAAGTATTGCTGCATTTCATTCATAAAAATTTTGAACAAGGGTTTTCTGTTGCAAAATTTACTCTTATGAATATGGAATTTCGCTAAGATAATAGATAGATTAATGATATAGAATTGTTTTTGTTTTGGAATGCTGACATCATAAAATCCAAACAGCACATCTTTGTACAGTAGTGAAAATAGAACATAAATGTTGCAATGAATATACTCGACAAAATCTTTCCAAAAAGTGACAGTATAGGGGCAGCAAAACAAAAGTACAGTTACCAAACAATAATCTTCAACAATGCCGCCTGCAGCTGTGCTGATTTCATATTGAAACAGAATGTACTTGTGACTTGTGAATGTACGTGCCGTTGTGACCGAGAATTATGTTATGAATATGAACAGTTCACAAGTTACAAATTAGGGGCCGTTCACATGCAGCATCTAAAAGCGCGTGGAAAACGCCAGCTGTGCCGTTTCCATCCTTTTATCCAAGGCGCTTCGGAGGTTGCGCTACTGTCGCGCTACTGTCGCGCCTGCCTACTAAGCAACCAAAACCGACGTCACTCACATGGGGAGTAAAAAAGGTTTCAAAAAAGTTAAATGGATTTCCAGCAAGCATCAGGAGGTGAGGTGTATGCATGTGTGTGTGTGTGGATGAGAGGGAGAGAGGGAGATGCTGGTAGAGAGATAGTGTGTGTTATTAGATACATAATGTTGTGAAGTTCGTTAGACGGAGAGGAAGAAGCAGATCCGTGGAGCTGATTGGTTCATTCTTATCACATGACATGCGGTGCGCTTGCTGAATTCGAAAAAGTTGAGATTTTTCCATCTCTGTGCGACGCAGACGCGCACGAAAAAAACAGGCGCGTCGCACCGGATGCGCGCTGCTATGGCGTCGCTTTGAATTGTGAGCGCGCTTGGCTCGCGTCTATATTGAAACTAATGAATTTGTGCACGCAAAAGACGCTACATGTGAACGGCCCCTTATTTACTCCCATAGTTTTTTGGATCAATAAAAAGATGCGACAATTTTTTTTTTTTCCAAACACTTTATTTCAATTCTTGTACAAAACAAGCAGTGACAGACATGAACAGAACAAATATGCCAGGGTTAAGAGAAAAGAAAAAGAAATAAAATAAACAAATAAATAAATAAAAAAGTTCAGCAGCTCAAACCATTAAATTTTTCACATATTTTCAGAGTCTTCACAGCTTTGGAGTTTGTGGAGTGCTGAATGGTTTCTAAGTATTGCTGCATTTCATTCATAAAAAATTTGAACAAGGGTTTTCTGTTGCAAAATTGACTCATGAATTTTGCTAAGATAATAGATAGATTAATGATATAGAATTGTTTTTGTTTTGAAATGCTGATATCATAAAATCCAAACAGCACATCTTTGTACAGTAGTGAAAATAGAACATAAATGTTACAATGAATATACTCGACAAAATCTTTCCAAAAAGTGACAGTATAGGGGCAGCTCCAAAACAAATGTGCAGTTACCAAACAATAATCTTCGACAATGCCGCCTGCAGCTGTGCTGATTTCATATTGAAACAGAATGCTTGATCACTAGGGGAACAGTTGCCATTGTGACTGAGAATTATGTTATGAATATGAACAGTTCACAAGTTACAAATTACTCACTCCTATAGTGTTTTTTGGAGCCTGCTTGCTTTTTGTAAACTTGTCTTCATTGGTGGCCCTGAAATGAATCAGGGCTTGTGTTTTGTCTGGTCCCCCTGAAATGGAACAGAGATAACAACATTACTTTCTTTTATTTTTTATTTTTTTGGCTACCTGTCAGATATTTGTTAAATTATTAGTTTAGTTTCATGCAGTATTGCAAGTAGTATCACAATGAATACTGTAGTCAACATCCAGCAGAACTGTTGAGGCTGTTTACACGGTCACACAAGTGTTATCTGGTGACTTTCATCCACGTTAACGTTTCACTCTTTGGGTTATAAATTGATATTCAACCAAATAACCTGTACCACAACAACCAACGTAACTTATTCAGCAGAAAGTCACCAGATAATACGATCACTAACGTTAACCTGCAGCTGTAACGTTACCAGCTGCAGACTCTACGGCTACAGGACATGACACCGTCCGGTCATCTTACAAAAATGTCAATGCAAAAATTTCACGTATATTAAAACAACTTAACAACTACATTATCACTGAGAAAAATGACTTTTTGTAACTAAATGACAGCATACTCAGTTATCAGAGAACCGGGGTTACGTGCGGCGGGGCAGGCAAGCCGTCGCCCGCGACCAAAAATATGTGTGTTACACTACAAAGAGGTCTATAGTCTATAAAATGATGTTAAACTAAGATAATGCAATGGTTATCATAACTTTAAAACAATTATTAACGAGGAAAATACTCACATTGATAACTCCGCTTCCTTACGCTTGTCGTCGCCATCTTGCATTGACTGAACCGTCTATACTCGGCCGGGTTGATACGCAAAGGATTCTGGGATAGCACTTTTTGCCAAGGGTGGTCCTGGAAAATCTTATGTCTGCAGTCTTAAACGAATAATAATTGAGCCAGATCATCCAAACAAGATGATATTTCATCAAATAAAATAAAGAAATTAGTGTTGTAAATGAATGGATGTATTGGTCTACACAATTCACAGCTAGAAATAAACATGATAAATAGGTTACTACATTTCATTTTTGCACGATTTGAGTGATATATTATCTGCTTGTGCTGATTGTAATAAAGCCATCTTGGCATTGAAATTATTTTAGGAAAATATTTTAAAAGTGTCGTTATCAACCAGACTCACTAGTTGCATTCCACAACATGATATCAGTCATTTCTACTTTAGCGAGACTACCAGATAAAAAGTAAGCAAACAACATTAACTTATGGAATTTAGATTTTGAGCTCACCCTCCCTGCATCTACATATACCCTTTTCCATCGTCACTCCTGGTTGCGCCGAGTAAAGCCATGTCGCGCCGATTTGTGTTTCCATTGTCAGTGTACAAGCCTAACTGGAGATGGACCTTCTCCAGAGTAGGTCCAAAAGCTGGGCCGCCCGCCTTCAAGCGGGTAGTGGTAACATCTCATTGACCACAGCCACCCTCCTACAACCCCCTTTTCCCCTCAAACAACTGTGTGTGTTGCGAGACTCCACTCACCCCTGTAGGAGAACAAAGAGAAAGGCATTTTTCTGTGTGTTCAACTCTCAGTGCCTATGTAGCTTCTAACAGGATCTCTATTATGATTGTGAGTTTATTTTCACTCCTGAATGTTTTTACATTAGATATCTGCTTTATTTTACCATTTCATGCTCCAATCAGCTGTATCAGACGTTGTGTGAAGTTATTGCTTGAAAACTCAACATTTCCTTATTTTGCCACTTCACAATTTAATTTTATACATAAAAAATAACCGGAGACTTTCATTTTGAAAAATCTACAGGAAATGAAACATATTTATACTGAATTGGCAGAACTTTGTTAGCGGCTTTCTTTTTTTCGCAATAAAGGCAATAATTCAGCAGGGATGAAAGTTTAAGTAGAAGCAGCCACAGTGAGAAGTTGATAAGGAGCTGCAGACAACAGACTCTTACTGCACCTCTGCAAACAGCTCACCTTCAACAGGTAAATATATTTTACCTGCTCTGCTGTGGAAAAACACAGGCAGCAAAAAAACATGGGGCACTTAGCCATGGATCAGCCCACTGCTTTTAAATGTTATGACTCAAGACAAGCCATTACCAGTTTAAGACAAACCTTCAAGAAGGTAGCCCTGTTTTGATGGAAATGCCAATCCCTGCTGTGCTGGGCTAATGGCCCAAACCAAGCCAAGCCATGCCAGCCCATGACTGTTGTAAAGGGGTAATAGAAAACTGGATTTGGAGGCGCAAAAAAGGCAGCAGGTGCACAGCCCCCAACCACGTCTCCTAAAAATAATTTGTATAATACTACTTTGAAACAGCAAGTAAATTTTGTAAGAAACATAACGTTAAGCTGCCTCTTTTGCCTACAGCATCTGCTCATAGTATCTAAAGCTTAATCAAACTTTTTCATGGTTCTGATTAGGCATTCACAGCACATGGTTGTTGGATTCAACATTTTTATTAAAGATACTTTTCATTAAAAAACATATTTTTCTTTCTTTATGTCAGTACTGAATTGTATCTGTGCAAAGTCACTACAGAGGTGCTTCCACATTCCTCTACTGAAGGGGGTGATGTCTGTGCACTTTGCTAAAATCTGACATTCAAATGTACCCCTGCAACATACACTTTGTACGTCAAAAATCTGAAAGCCAATCACTGTCTAATATGCAAATGCTGGCAAAGAAATCTGAAATCTCCAGTGCAGAGTGAATTTTTATACCTAATATAAACAGTTTTCTTCAAGACTGTAGATGAGATAGGTGAACTCAACACAACACACTAGATAAAGTAGTTATATGAAGAATAAACACATGTAACTTTGCCCAGTTTCACACCTGTCCAAACACTGCCTGTGGGAAGAAATTAGGTACAGATGGGACAATGTAAAACTACAAAACAAAAACAAAAACTGCAGATGCAGGATTTCTAAATCCACACATTTGAGAGGAGTTCCAATGTTTGTCTTAAATTCCCAACAGCACTTAATTTGAAACATGCAGCAGCCTTTGAGAAGACAGTTGGAGAAAGACTGACAGACAGACTGGCAGGAAGGAATGGCAGCTTGTTTGATTATGGAGAAGCTGAAAGGGCCACTGCAGACCAGCCTGTCAAATATGTTGTTGTTCTGTTGCATGTAGCTTTTCTTCACCCTGGAAGCATTTCCCTATGTACTGTTTTTGGGCTACACACTGTCTAACACTCCTTCAGTTACAATACATGGCAGTTCCCCAGCTCCACAGTATACTGATGGACACTAGTACCATCTCAGCTCAAACATATGAGGAGTTACAGGAGCACTTAAAAGTCATCTTGCAGGTTGGAGACCCCAGTAAATCAATGCATGGGGAAATTATTCAGAATCTAGATTTTAAGAAGAAAATACACCTATTTTTACAGTAATATCTGGGTTCATTTTTGTTTTCCATTTTTGTTAGATTTTATTTCCAAAAAACAACCAAAAAAACAGATTGCACATGACGCGCAATCCACCTACTAGATGTCAAAAGGATCAGGAACAGACAAGGGTTAGAAGAAATAATGGACATGGACTAGAGATTGACTCGCGGTGTGAGAAGAACCAGAAGAGAGCAGGGGTTTTGTCAAGTGACCCGTGTTAGCTAATGACAGCTATGTATTCAATCTATTCACATTCCAGCTTTGTGAAGTTTGCAATCATATATCAGGCAGCAAGGTCATCCAGTGGTTAGCTTTGTCGCCTTACAGCAAGAGAGTTACTGGTTCGAACCCTGGTTGGAGGGTTGGAACCCTGGGGTGGCTTCCTCCCACAGTCCAAACACATGCAGGTTAGGTTAATTGGTGACTCTAAACTGGGTGTAGGTATGAATGTAAGCGTGAATGGTTGTCTGTCTCTATGTGTTAGCCCTGTGACAATCTGGCAACCTGGGATAGGCTCCAGTTCAAATGAATGAATGAATATCAGGCTTTAGCAAATTAGTACTAGTCGTCTAAGACTGGCAGGAGTATAGGTACTTAGACACACACACACACACACACACACACACACACACACACACACACACACACACACATACACACACGCACATGAAGGATCAAGTGCAGGGGGTGGACAGATGAGCACAGCACGCAGACGAAGGTATAACCACCACCGGAAGAAACCAGCTCGCTGCACTTCAGGCTCTTAGCTTCAGAAAAGGATGAGGACAGGACTGTGCTGCGTTCCGGCTCCGTCTCAGCTCCGGCACTCCGGAGGCCTCCGCAACAGATACGCAGGACTTCTATTTTTGCCGGACGCCGGAGCACAACACAGCAATTCAGCACAGAGCAGATCGTGCTGGCCGGGAAGTCATGCAGAGAAACAAAATAAAACATCCGGTTAATTTTCAGCGGATCATATTTCCCTGCACTACACCTTGAAAACTACATAATGGGCAGAGGCAGGCCTGAAGTCAACAGGTCAGAGGTTTTTAGACGTCATTTCACCCTGTTGACACCGTGGACAAGGAGATATTCATCATGGCAGTGCACCGAGATGTCTTCCGGCGGAGCTGCACCACTCCGCACAACAAACGCAGCCGGTGGGTATTGACGGACGGCGGAGCACGCAGCAGATAAGCAGAGCTGACGTTCCGCAATGGACACGCATCCAGTGGAAATACGGCGTAAGTCAGCCTAACTAGGGGCTGGTACAAGGCAAGCCTGAGCCGGCCCTAACTATAAGCTTTATCAAACAGGAAAGTCTTAAGGGCCAATTCCAATTCCAATCTTAACCCTCAATCTTAACCCTCAAGCTCAACCCTCAATCTTAGTAGCCCTCAAAACCAAGTGTTAAGGGCTATGTTGTGACTTAGAAATGGGACACCCCTCAAAGGCAAATATGTCTTAAGACTGTGGGGGGCCAAAATTCTGTCCAGTCTGTCAGTTCAAAGAATAAGAAATATACATCATCAGTAGTCATCAATAAAAAGATGCAATGATTTTTTTTCCCCAACACTTTATTTCAATTCTTGTACAAAACAAGCAGTGACAGACATGAACAGAACAAATATGCCAGGGTTAAGAGAAAAGAAAGAGAAATAAGATAAACAAATAAATAAATAAAAAGTTCAGCAGCTCAAACCATTAAATTGTTTACATATTTTCAGAGTCTTTATAGCTTTGGAGTTTGTGGAGTGCTGAATGGTTTCTAAGTATTGCTGCATTTCATTCATAAAAATTTTGAACAAGGATTTTCTATTATAAAATTTACTCTTATGAATATAGAATTTCGCTATAGATAATAAATAGATTAATGAAATAGAATTGTTTTTGTTTAGAAATGCTGACATCATAAAATCCAAACAGCACATCTTTGTACAGTAGTGAAAATAAAACATAATGTTACAATGAATATACTCGACAAAATCTTTCCAAAAAGTGACAGTATAGGGGCAGCAAAACAAATGTGCAGTTACCAAACAATAATCTGCTGCCGTCTGCAGCTGTGTTGATTTCATATTGAAACAGAATGTTTGATCACTCGGGGAACAGTTGTCGTTGTGCCCGAGAATTATGTTATGAATATGAACAGTTCACAAGTTACAAATTACTCACTCCCATAGTTTTTTTGGAGCCTGCTTGCTTTTTGTAAACTTGTCTTCATTGGTGGCCCTGAAATGAATCAGGGCTTGTGTTTTGTTTGGTGGCCCTGAAATGGAACAGAGATAACAACATTACTTTCTTTTATTTTTTTGGCTACCTGTCAGATATTCGTTAAGTTATTAGTTTAGTTTCATGCAGTATTGCAAGTATTGTCACAATGAATACTGTAGTCAACATCCAGCAGAGCTAGTGAGGCTGTTTATACGGTCACACAAGTGTTATCTGGTGACTTTCATCCACGTTAACGTTTCACTCTTTGGGTTATAAGTTGATATTCAACCAAATAATCTGTACCACAACAACCGACTGAAGTTATTCAGCAGAAAGTCACCAGATAATACGATCACTATCGTTAACCTGCAGCTGTAACGTTACCAGCTGCAGACTCTACGGCTACAGGAGATGACACCGTCCGGTCATCTTACAAAAATGTCAATGCAAACATTTCACGTATATTAAAACAACTTAACAACTACATTATCACTGAGAAACATGACTTTTTGTAACTGAATGACAGCATACTCGGTTATCAGAGAACCGGGGTTACGTGCAGGGGCAAGCGCCCGCGCCGGCTTCGTTAGCGAGCCAACAGATATGTGTGTTACACTACATAGAGGTCTATAGTCCATAAAATGACGTTAAACTAAGATAATGCAATGGTTATCATAATTTTAAAACAACTATTAACGAGGAAAATACTCACATTGATAACTCCACTTCCTTACGCTTGTCGCCGCCATCTTGCATTGACTGAATCGTCTGTACTCGGCCGGGCTCGGCTGGGCTCGGCGGATGATGCGCAAAGGATTCTGGGATAGCACTCACTACCAAGGGTGGTCCTGGAAAATCTTAAAAGTGAGGGTCATACAGCCCTTATTCTTGACCCTCAACTCAACACTCTGAGAATCGGGACAGCACTAGCACTTCGCGGGAGTGCGCATTTTTGAGATTGAGGGTTAAGATTGAGGGTTAAGACAGGAATTGGAATTCACCCTTAAGTCTAGTCTTAAATGTGGAGATGGTGTCTGACTCCCGGACGGCAACAGGAAGATGATTCCACAGGAGAGTAGTGTGATAGCTGAAGGCTCTGGCTCCTGAACTACTTTTGGAGACTTTAGGGACCACGAGTAACCCTGCATTCTCAGAGCGCAGAGTTCTGGTGGGATAATATGGCACTATGAGCTCTCTAAGATATGATGGAGCTTGACCATTTAGAGCTTTGTATGTTAGGAGTAGGATTTTAAATTCAATTTTGCATTTTACAGGAAGCCAGTGCAGAGAATCTAAAAAAGGAGAAATGTGTTCTCGCGTCTTAGTTCCTGTCAGTACACGTGCCGCTGTGTTCTGAATTAGCTGGAGAGTTTTTAAAGACTTATTGGATAATAGGGAATTACAGTAATCCAGCCTTGAGGTAACAAAAGCGTGGACCAATTTTTCTGCATCTATTCAGGTCAGGATAGGCCTAATTTTCGCAATATTACACAGATGAAAAAAACGCATTGTGAAGTTTGTTTTAAATGAAAATTAAAAGACAAATCTTGATCAAATATTACTCCAAGGTTTCTTATGGTAGTGCTAGAGGCCAGAGCAATGCCATCGAGAGAAACTATGTCATCAGATAAAGAGTCTCTGAGTTGTTTGGGGCCAAGAACAATAACTTCAGTTTTGTTTGAATTCAACATCAGCAAATTGGAGCTCATCCAGATTTTTATATCTTTAAGGCAGTTATGAAGTTTAGTTAATTGATCCTTTCTTCTGGCTTCATAAATAAATACAACTGTGTATCATCCGCATAACAATGGAAATTTATAGAGTAATTTCTTATGATGTTACCTAAAGGAAGCATATATAGAGTGAATAGGATTGGTCCAAGCACAGAACCTTGCGGAACTCCAAAACAAAATTTAGTACGTAAGGATGATTCATTATGAACATGAACAAACTGAAAACGATAAGATAAATAACATTTAAACCAGCTTAGTGCAGAACCTTTTAGGCCAATTAAGTGTTCCAGTCACTGTAGCAGAGTTTGTGTCAAACGCTGCACTAAGATCTAATAAAACAAGTACAGAGACGAGTCCTTTGTCTGAAGCAATCAGAAGGTCATTTGTAATTTTAACTAGTGCTGTCTCAGTGCTATGATGCGCTCTAAATCCTGACTGAAATTCCTCAAATAAATTATTATCATGGAGAAAATCACACAGCTGGTCTGCGACTACTTTCTCAAGGATCTTTGAAAGAAAGGGAAGATTAGATATTGGTCTATAGCTGGCTAACACCTCTGGATCCAGGGTGGGCTTTTTTAGAAGAGGTTTAATTACAGCTACCTTAAAAGACTGTGGTACATAGCCTGTTAATAAGGATATATTGATCATATCTAATATATGAGTGTTAACTAAAGGTAAGACCTCCTTAAGTAGCCTAGTTGGGATGGGGTCTAAGAGACACATTGATGATTTAGATGAAGAAATCACTGCGGTCAATTGTTGAAGAGAAATCGGGGAGAAGCAATTTAAATATATATTAGGTCTTACAGCTGTGTTTGAGGTTAGATAGGTACTATCTGGGGACAGGAGGTCATGAATTTTGCCTCTGATAGTTAGAATTTTGTAATTAAAAAAGCTCATAAAATCATTACTGCTAAGGGCTAAAGGAATACAAGGCTCAATAGAGCTTTGACTCTCAGTCAGCCTGGCTACAGTGCTGAAAAGAAACCTGGGGTTATTCTTATTTTCTTCTATTAATGCTGAGTTATATATAGTTTGCTCTGGCATTGCGGAGGCCCCTCTTATACACTTTGAGACTGTCTGCCCAAACTAAACGAGATTTTTCCTATTTGGTTAATTTCCAATTCCTTTGAAATTTTGGTGATAATTGTTTTAACTTAAGGGTTTGAGAGTTATACCAAGGAGCAAACTTTCTTTGCTTCATTAACTTCTTTTTAAGAGGTGCTACAGAGTCGAGTGTTGTTCGCAGCGAGCCTACGGTGTTATTCGACAAGATAATCAATTTTGGAGAGTTTAAAGTCTGTTACAGAGGGACATGGTATTAAATCTAAAGCTGATGGAATCATTTTCTTAAATTTTGCTACAGCACTATTGGATAAACACCTAGTAAAGTAACTGTTGCTGAGTGGCGTGTAATCGAGTTGAAAGAAATCAGAAGTTATAAAGTAATGATCGTAAGTGCTATATCGTAGGCAACTGGACTTAGTTGCATTTCTTGAAGACATTTCGCCTCTCATCCAAGAAGCTTCTTCAGTTCTAAATGACTGGTACAAAGTTGCAGGCTATAAACCCTGTGTGGCTGGGAACCCTTGCAGAGTCATACGGGTCACGTGAGCTCTTAGTTTCAGAGTCGTTAAGGTCACAATGTGGGTCGTTGACCCACCTGGCCACCATGTGAGTCGTTAGGGTCAGGTGGGACCAGGGGTGAATGGGTGTGAAGTCCTCTGGGGAGGGATCCCAAGACTGCATTGTAGGTGGGGGATACGTAGTGTCATAAGCCACCCCCTCTGTTTAACGATGGTTGTTCCAGCTTGACGTAGATGGCTTCTTTTACTCCTCTTTTTAAATTTTATACCTTTATAATTATGATTTTGTCTAGTAATTTCATTAACTTTTATTGTATATTACTGTATTGTTTGATTTGATGATTTATGGATACATTGCTGCTTGTTTTTTTTACTGTGTCTTGTAAGGTGTCCTTGAGTATTCTGAAAGGCACCTATAAATAAAATTCATTACTATAATTATTACAATTATTATAAGACAGCCATGTGTTTCCTCTGATGGCCCACACATTAGCCAGTTGTTCCAACCAGCTAGCATGCTTTACAGTCATGGTGTTACACATGCAAAGTATCATGCTGTGCCCCTGGTCCCAGTGGTGCCCCAACCAAACATTGCTGAGTGTTGGTATTTACATGTTGAAAATAACCTTTCCCAGCACCTACAAGCTATTATAGCAATGAAAAACAACCCAAACTCAATTCGAGCACAGTCTCCTCATGACATGATGTCATCAGACGTTACCTGAATTTTGCATATTGCACACATTTGTGGTGGTTGACAAGTCCTTTACACTTCATATTGATTTTACACACCAACACACATAAGCATCAGCACTATTTTGTTTCATGAGGAGATCAGAATCAGTGTAACTAGAGTGAAACCTTTGGCCCTATTTATTTGGGCAAGTTTCACCGACAAAAAGTTAGACTTCACAACAAAAAATTAGACTATAAATCAGCCCCTACTCTGATCCAAGCAGTATTATTGTGATGACAGGGCACAGCAGTTTCAAAAGGCTCATCTCAACCTGCAATGACTGATAAGAATAATAACTACGCTATTCCAAATATTATTCTGTCAGCTGTGATAAAAGATGTCTAGTGTATGCTATAAAAGTTTATATGTGTGCATATAATCAAACACTTTTAACAGTGAATGAAACATTATTGTAACAACTTGTAATAGCAGAAATTAATATAATGTCTGATTAACTAGCACCCCACAACAGTAATAAACATGGTCTCTCAAATAAGTGATAGTATTGAGGAATATATAATATTTTTAGTCAAGCACAGGGCTAAAAAAAATCCTAACCCATGTGGCGGCTTTTCACCAATGTGAGAAGTGTTGCCTGATCCTCACCTGCTGCGGCAGATAAAGGAGTGGGCTCGGTGCATATGAAAAGATTCATACATATTGAAAACACAGCAGGTCTGATCCCGCCCTCATTCATAATCCATATTCCTTAAGAGCCCCAAGAACAAAATAGCTCTTAGTGCTTAGCTTTGGAATTCATTACAATACATTCTCCCACTGTTGCTTACTTTGGACCTGACTGAATGCAGAATAGGGTTCGAGGAAAAGCTGGGTGGTCTACATATAATGTGATTATACATGCAAGGCATAATGCATTTGGAACAAGGGAGGCTTTTTTAGAGGACAGATAGATAAGGTCAGACGACAAAAGAGAGGGATTGGCAGAATGTGAATAGAGGAGCCACAGTAACATTATCTGGCTCTGTTGCAACATGCAAAGTATGGCTGATGTTGATGAAACATTGCTCTACCACTTGGCTTTAGAGCTATTGTATATTATATCAAGAGTACTCAAAATGACCCAAAAACATGAACAAGAAAAAACTAGAGTGTGTGTAATTGCTGAATAATGTTGCTCTGAAAGAGGAGAGGCACATTGATTGAAAATCAGTAATGGAGAAAACAATTCACATTTATTTCTGTGACTGACAATATATCAGAGATTTTGCCCAAAGCCAGTTTATGGAAGCCTTTACATTTGCTATTAATGCGTATTTTATGAAGAAAGAAACAATCTAAATTAAAGTTTGTATCAATCAGTTCTCTTCAGATAAAGAAAAACTCCCCAAACCCTGTAATGGGGAAAAATGGAAGAAACTCAGGTAGAGCAACAGAGGAACCTGGTGCGAGTCCATCATGGGCCAGGGGGTGTGTGGACTGATTTAACTACTGTAGCAAGAGGCAAGCCTGACATGTTACAATAATTAAGTCTAGAAGATACAAAAGTATGAACTAAGATCTCTGCATCAGCCATTAGGCAAAAAGACCACAATTTCATAATGTTGTGTAGATGAAAGACAGTGATCTTGGTTATATCTGTAATATGGAAATCAAAATGTACTTTAATAATTTGGGACTGATCATCTTAGACTGGTCAAACTGGATCAAAGTGTGTTTTTTAAGTAGACATTTAATGACAGCAGTCTTAAAGCTAGTGGGGGTCATGCCAGTCGTAAAAGACAAATAGACAATAATCAATATAGTGGGTTCCAGAAATGGCCAGGGTTCTTTAACAAATGTAGCTCATAGAGGGTCCAGGAGGCAGGTGGTAGCTAAGTCCCAGGAAATTCTAAGGCCGTCTGCAGGTCTTCATAAAGTTTTTACCCACTTACACAATTCCACTTTAACTTGTCAAAAGAAAATTCACAACTTGGAATGATTTTTGTGAAAAGCCCCTTTAATTCTTATGATCTTACAGACTGTAGGAATATGAATAACTTACAGGGTAAGAGGGCAGAGGTAAACAGTCGACACTTTTTTTCTGTTTCTCTTGTTTACAAGGCCAGTAAATCTGAACAAATTACTGTGTTTTTTAGTTGTCATGTTGTCAGTATATAATTGTGAAGAATCTAACTGAGATAACGATGTGTAGCATCTTCTTATTGACAAAGGTTTAATCATTTATATTTGTATGAACCATCTACGCACCTAATTAAAGTTAGCTCAAGTGAGTAGCCAACAACTTGGTTCTATACATTCAAAATGAACTGCTTGGTAGCCAGACCCGCCATCTAATTTAGACAGGTATCTTATCTGTCAAATGTGTAAAAGGAACTGGCAGTTTAATTGGGATTCAGCTTTTAATTGAAATTGTACGGTAATTACACAACCCATTAGCCTTAGCTGTGCTAATTAGCAAATGTTAGCATACTTACATGCAAAACTAAGATGGTGAATATGCTTAACATAAGCTAAACATCAGCATGTTAGCACTGCCATTATGAGCATGTTAGCATGTGGATATTAGCATTTAGTACAGCCTCACAGTGCTGCTAGCATGGCTTTAGACTCTTAGTCTGGTTAAAATAGGGACAGTATCAGTTTAATATATCAGCTAAGTGTTCCAGTATATCTTCCCCAACTCTATTTCTCTTCTTCTCATTACTGTCAGGATGAAGAGTAACAACCTTTTCTAACAGCTTCTCGTGCTCTTGTATGTACAGTAAATTTGTCCATACTGTATGTAAGAGACTATGAATGTGTGTGTGTGTGTGTGTGTGTGTGTGTGTGTGTGTGTGTGTGTGTGTATATATACATTTCCTCATGTGAGTGGCGGAGAGCTGATTAACAGAGTGGTGAACAGCTGAAAAAGAGCACATCCTGAAAAACACACCGCATGCAAATGTGTTTGTCACTCTGACAGTATGTCTCAATTAAGGCCCGAGAAGCCGAGCAGAGCCGGTCTGAGCTGCCAGCTTCGTTGACCCCCCCACCCCCCAACACACACATACACACATTATGTCCACACACTTCCTTAAAGCATAGTGAAAACTGAGAAGGACAAAGAAGAAAGAGAGGAAACTGAAGGGAAGGGGAAAGAGGAAGCCTTCAGCGATGTGACAGCGGGGGAAATTCTTGAGAGGAGTCTGTATAGTAAATTGACAACTGGAGAACCACGGCAAGGCGGGATGGTAATGATAAGACCGGCTGGAGCACATACCACTGATGCCAGCACAAGCTGTAATGACAACAATAATGGCAAACAATAAACACTCAGATCTGACATCCCACCACAACCCCCCACCCCCCACCCTCCGACACACACACACACGCATGCGCACACGTGCGCGCGCACGCACACACACACACACACACACACACACACACACACACACAGCTGACGGCCACTGTGGCACAACTCTTTAATAGAGCATGGTTTATCCTGCAGAAAATACATACATGTTGAAAACACACCAGAAAAACTGAAACACTTCCAGAATATACAGTGTACATATAAATGTAGGCTGTGGATCCACACCAAACACATCAAGTGCAAAAGTACAAATATAATTAGACACACATTCTATGCAGTTGCAAACAGCTAAACACATATCCACACAAACTGTACAACTCTACAAGCGCACACGCACACACACACACACACACACACACACACACACACACACACACACACACACACACACACAGATGTACCACAGAATTAACACACGCTACGTACACATTACAGAGACAGAACATGCAATGAACACACTGTGTGTGCAACTCACACATTAAAATACACACTGAATAGTACACACATAAAACACAGATAAACAGACACATTTAACAGCGTGTGAAGCTGCACACACACCAACAGACTTGCACTCTCTCCAGCACCACTGTAGCAGGGAGCTGATGGCGAGGAGAGACCAATGATGGCTGATGTGGTGGTGGCTGGCTGGGTAGCCATTTAATTAATCTCTAGACAGACAGTGGCATCAGAGAGAGAGAGAGAGAGAGAGAGAGAGAGAGAGAGAAGGAGACAGAGATAGAGAGGGGGAAAGAGTGCATATGGAAAATCAAGATAGAGACAAAAGAAGCGACAGCCACACAGGCTGTGTCTGTCTTTCTGTCAGCCCTCAGGACACATCAGACGCTGAACCTCAGCGGCCCAGTCTCTGTCTTGATGGAACAGTCCCAAGTCTTGGTTTATAGAATATGGAGGAATGGAGGGATGGGTTGAAGTTTTAAGGGTGGCTGCGTGGCTGCAGTGAGCTCGGGGGTCCATGGAGTTGCTCAAGAGGAGACCCTAACAACTTATCTTTGTTTGTTTGTCATGCTGTCTGTCAGCTAGGATGCAAATGGAGGGCTGGACAATATTAAATCAATTGAAAATGATATCTTAATAAATATATATACATATGTATATATATATATATATATATATATATATATATATATATATATATATATATATGTATATATTTCAATCAGGTGAGACAGGAGTAAGGAATAGAGATCAAATTTAATGTGAAATATAGGTGTACAGATTAACAGATGATTGTGCTGATAAGATTTTAACAAAGTCTTTGGCGCTTAGACACCACAGGGAGATTATTTGAGATCGTGGGACATCCAAACAGCATCAAGATAAAGCCACCCATGGAGTCTAGACACTGATGGTGGTGCTGGCTGATGACTTTGTAGATGAATGATGAAGCGAAATGAGGCTGCATCCAAGGAGACTAGGTGGTGATGGGGAGGTGGAGGGTACACACAGCAGCAGCTTGAAATGACTGCGGGCTGAAAAAGAACTATATTTAAAATGAAGAGCAGTGAGATGATAGGCTGACGGAGAAGGTATGTCACTGTGCTATTGGTTAATTGTAGATCAGCTGTAGAAAAGCTGATGACTCAATTGACAGCCCCGAACACTGACAGTAAGTGAGCATGCTTGAGAGGAGTGAATAGCAGGGTGAGGAAGAACAGTTACAGACAGTTGGGGTCAGCATTTTCAGGGTGTCACACGGTGGCACCAATTATGTTGGGAACAACAATATTAGGCCTCACTAAGGGGACACCATTAATGTTGTAAATATCAGTCTCATAAAATACGCTAAACTATTAATTTGGAGTTTTGATTAATAATTAAATTATAGCAATAACTGAAATTAACAGTAAAGCCGTAAAGAGTTCTTAACCCAGCAGAGGTTGACTATTCATTCACTCTTGTGTAGGCTGACCAAACGTCCTCTTTTGCCCGGACATGTCCATTTTCACGTCCCGTCCGGGGCGTCCGAGGGGTTTTATAAACTGATGATAATGTCCGGTTTTCCGTGTGTGTGTGTGTGTGTGTGTGTGTGTGTGTGTGTGTGTGAGTGCGGCACGGGCCGCATATTTCTGTCCGAACCCGAACCGAGTCCGACATTATTTAATACTAAAGTACTGAGTTTGTGTCACACAGTTGTTATGGTTACAGGCTATTTAACAGTACGGGCGTGCGCTGTGGGTGCTCAGCCCGTGTTTGAGACGGGAGCGGGAGGCAGGAGGTCCGACGCTTCCAGCGAGAGGAGAGGGAGACATAAAACAAAATAAGATAAATTAAGAAAAACTCCCTCTTTTATTTTATTTTCAGTGTTTAATCAATGTGGAGGCAGGCGGTGGAAGGTCCGAGACTTCGAGCGAGGGGAGAGGTAGAAACAAGCAGCCAATGTGTGTCTGTGTGTGTTATGTTCAGGTGTTGTCACGTAAATAACAGTGCCCAAACAATAAACAGGACAGACAATAGGATTTTATTTATTTTTACACTACATTTTTACTGAAAGCTGACCGAATCCGACCCCAGCCCGAATACAATTTATATTTTTGACCAAACACGGCCGACCCATCGGGTACCCTCGGGCTCGGATCGCCACACTCTAGTGTGTGTATGTGTCCCTATTGGGGCCTATCTGAATTTCTGTCTTTGAGAGATATTATTTTGTAATATAACTGAATTTTCTATCCATACATATAAACTTTAAATGTATTAAAATGATAAGGCATCTTTGAGTAAACTGCAAGTCTCATTTAAATAGATAAATAAATAAATAAATATGGTCACCCTACTCTTGTGCAACATTAAACAGACAGCAGGTGTGATTCCAAAGAATTATATTTATTCACAAAGTAAGCAAAGCAAAACCAAACACACAAATTCTAACTAATGTAAGCGACGTGGATGTGTGTGCAGGAATGAATGAGTCCATCAATGTACTGGGTTCTGTTCATACCGTTTAGTCCGGTCTCTGAACACAGGTCACAAAACAGCCATACCATTCTCCCCCGTCTCTCCTCCCCTCTTTTCTTCTCCCTAAATCTGACCTCCACCTTAGCCGCTGTCTCAACAGCGCCGCCAAGTGGCTGACACTAACACATGCCATAAAAATACAGGCAATACTTAAATAATGCTCCAGTGAACAATATTCCAATGAGAACAGTAACTTTTACCCATAAAATATAAATTCAGTCTTACACTAACAAGCTTGGTGTGTATATATATATATATGTGTGTGTGTGTGTGTGTGTGTGTGTGCGAGAGAGAGAGAGAGAGAGAGAGAGAGAGAGAGAGAGAGAGAGAGAGACAAAGGTGGGTATGGTGATCAAAGAGCTGTTTGGCCTACAAAACAAAATGGCTGACAACGGAGAACTACAAGATGGCCGAATCAAAGCTGGCTTCAGGTCGGGGGAGGTGTTTGTCTGACCGTGTGGTCAGGACAAAGGCAAAGGACAAGAAGCGGGAAATTTGAAATGCCTCTTTGGGTGTAGCTCTGTCAAAAGCCTATTTGTTGATGAGTCTATGTGGATGTGATATGTGTTGCAAACGGTCTGGATTAGTGCAGAGATTTTTTAGTTGCGTGCAAGAATCTGTTTGTGAACAGTATTAGCAAACTAAACATTTAGCTTTGGCGAAACCAACTAATCAATGACCTAACTGCCAACAATCACAACAATAACTCAATGATATCATTAAATCACATACAACAGTCTTGCTCAGCCTGTAAAGCTGCGATAAAGCTATGCCCAGTTGTTACGTTACTGATCCTTGAGTGGATGGAAGAAAGAGTCACTTGGTGGTGTGCTGCTTTGTTAGCCGACGGAAGAGCTGTGGTTCCAGATGCAATCTTGGTTTGTCCTTTGTTCCAAAGGTGGAACTCTGAGGAAGCTGGTCACTTGAGGTCTTTACAGAGTTAGACGCTGGGTGCTAACTCACTTGGTTCTCCTTGTTGCTAGAAAGCTAGTTGCAAACCTTGTGCTTACAAGTCTAACTTCTCTGGTTAAGGTTTGCCTCAGCCTTGAGCATGGGCAAGTTTTGGTCCATGAAATAGAAAGTCTGTGAGCAATTGCCCTCCCTTTCGTGGTTTGGGGCAATGGAGCAAGGATCTGGGTATCTGGTCTGGTCCAGGCCCAGCCGAGAAAAGAGGTGTGGGCTGCTCGGCAGCTCCCGAATAAAAGAGAGATCATCTGAAGGGAGCAGACCTTCTACAGATGCCAGATGACATCACAGAGTCACATGTCACTGTAAAAGTCCTGTCCAATTAAGTTTTGAGACTTGTGTCTCACTGAGGTGTGAGGTGACCTCCTGTAGAGATAATGTCAAATAGCTGTCTTTGTTTGAAGAACAAAGAGCATGCAGAGAGGAAAAGCCTTCACACGTCCAGTTTAGATTTTAATGAATGACAAATCATCTGTGGTCCTGTGACTCCCAACAAAACTAAGCATGAAAAGTATTGTAAGTATTGTCTTCGCTAGAGCTTCATGTGTATAAGATGCTCAATCTGCACAGTGAAGTTCTTATTAATGATGTGTTCTGAACAGTATACAAGAAATCATAAATTACTGAATAATAGTTATGTAACTTGTTTTTTTTTTGTTGTTGTTGTTTTTTAACTTAACCATGTGCTTGTGTTTATGTGCTAGCATTGGTTGCGGATGTTCACGTCCACTGACAGAGGGAGGAAGGGTGGGGGCTGCTGAGTGAATTTATACACCTTGCACAGCTCTACAATGACATGATATTTTACCCTTTTTAAATCGTCAAATTTACAGTAAAGTTGCAGTGATCGACAAAATTGCGAAGTTGCACAGAATTCACAGGGATTGGCTAAATCTATGTTAACTGTTGTGATTGCAACATCATGGAGGGATTGTAGTCAGACATTCAGTCAGATGTTTTAGAGGATGGAGTGATTTTTTAAATTTTTACTTTAACATAACTGTGATAACATTTTGCTTCAGCCTCCAGACTGTTGCTGGGAAGCACACAGAAGCAGATTTGGTTGCTAGTACCATTACCAGTAACTGCGGCAATGCCATGCCATTGTTCCAATGGCCGAGTACCCAACTGAAGGCAAGATGACGGACAAGGACATTGCCATATATCCAATCCATACCAGAAGTCCATACAGGAAGTTAATCTTCTTTGTGTATACATACCAGATGTCCATACCGCAAGTTGTATACATACCGGAAGTCCATATGGGAAGTCAGTTTTTTTGTTTGTTTTTTTCCCCAGAAGTCGGTTTTTAAGTCTGTCTTTTTTATATTACTTTAGCAATGCATATACAACAATTATAAATATATATATTATAAAAATAAAAATAAATAATAATAATACAATTATTTCAGCAATTATTCTAAATACAATCATGTTTTGTTTGGAATAACATTGACCCCAACAAGTTAAACCTACAAAAATTGCAGAAAATCAACAAACACATTGATTAATTTAATTTTTAACAAAGATTTAATAAGGTGAGCACTTTCATTTATTGGGCTACAGTTGCAACATGCAGATTACTATCAGGTCATTCAAAACCACTGAAAACCATGGACACAACAAATGTCATATTGTCAGATGCATTCTTTTATATTTCAGGAATATAAGTAAACACAATATTACACTATTGTACTGGCAACATAAAGAAGTAGACTTGGAGTTCTCTTTTTTTGTGAAGAAGTTTTTTTTCCAGATATCAATATCAATCTCAAAAGTAGAAAAAAACCCAAAGAAAAAAATGGAAAAACAGTAAAATAATTTATTTGTTTGGTCTATAAAATGTAAGAAAATGGTATAAAATGTCAACCACTGTTTGCCAGTGTGTTTTAATGCGTGCGTGTGCACGTACACGTATTCAGTGTAATGATGTAGTTGGCCGCGCGTGCATGCGTTTCATGGTGGTAGGTAAGTCGTAGTTGTGTCGCTCTCTGGTGATAAATGTTCATAAAAGTTGTTATTTGTGAATATTTGAATGTGGCCAAACTGCTGTATGCTCGTCCTATGTGAATCATACAGAGACTTGAGTCAGTTAAATTAAGTTTACGTAAGAAAGAATATAAATTGGAAGTGCTATTGATATTTTTAAGTGGCGCAGCCAATTATATACAGTATGTTGCTTGATGTGTGTGTCTGTTTGTTTGTCTGGCTGTTTGTAGTATCAGAAGGCAGGAAGTGACCTTCCAGAGAAGCAGGCGAGTACCAGGCTCCAGAAAAATCCAGGTAGGAGAGTGGAACCTTTAAACTGGCCACAAGCCTCTGGCACTGGGCACTGGGCTGTCTAACCAGAGCTCCTTGGTACATTTAGCCACAGTAAAACACACTTTCCTCAACAATCGAGCACCAGATTCAAAACAGATTAGATTACACCACTGAAATCAATGTGTCGTGTACTTGCTAACTGAAGCAGTCCTCAGCCAGTCAGTGGCATTCTCAGCCCTTTGACGTTAGCAGTAGGTAGTTAGTTCAGTCTTCTCGCCCAAAACTTTAAGAAGTTTTGTGTGCATGTGAAAACACACAGACATGTGGGGAACTATAGATATGCATGTGGGGTAGATGAGTGCCCAAGCACTTTAAAAACATTTTCTGCTGTAAGGTCACACCGAATGCAGAGCGGGTTCAGTACAGGGGTAACCTGACCTGTCAGGTTTCTGGTTGTACATATGTGGCAGATAGTTGTTCTTTATTATGCGTGCACCTCAGATTTCACACCAGAAATGGAAAGAAGATTTCCTGTCCCTTTGAAGGCTGTTCCAATAAGTTCAGTGTTAGATTGTCTTTTTCTTCCCATGTGTCAAGGAAACATAAGCAGATATTCTCAGCAAAGCAGACAAGTCAGGATGAAATTGACAGTGCCCAATCCCCAAATGAGATTGAGCCTCCATCCATAAATGATCACAAAGAAGATGCTGGTTTTGGCCAAGACACAATGTTAAACAATTTGGCTCTGTTTTATTTGAAAATGCAGGCCAAAATGCTTTTGCCTGCCAGCACAATATAGTGCATTATAAAAAAAATTTCAAGATGTCCACAGCTGTTGAATGAGAGAAATTCTTGCAAAGCTGCAAGAGAAACTGGCAGTGTTAAACATACCCCAGACTGAGATTGATACAATAATCTATGAACTCTTACACAATGACAAATTAGTGACATACAATGAAGGAGTGTTGAGATCAGATAAAACGGGAGTCATTTTTAAAAAAAAAATTAACTATGTCAAGCCCACTCAGGTGTACCTGGGAACTGATGATCATGGCAGAGAAGGATTTTGTCAATATGTCCCTGTTAAGGAAACATTAAAATCCCTACTTAAACAGTCTACAGTGAGAGAGCAGTACATCCAGTCAAAAATGCACCACCGTATTGACATAGTTTTAGAGGATGTGAAAGGTGGCAAAAATGTGAAAGAAAAAACTCTCTTAAAAGAGTCTCCCTCCTCAATCTTACTTATCCTCTACCAAGATTCATTTGAAGTGGTGAATCCACTAGGTGCAGGCAAAAAGAAACATAAAATCCTGGCAGTTAACATAACTATGGGGGAGATCTTCCCACACAACTGATCATTGGTTGATCCAATGCAACTTGTGTTGCTTTGCACAGAGGATAATTTCAAGTTATTTGACAGGACAAAGTGTTCTCAAATCTTCTTGCTGACCTTAAGGATTTGGAGGATACAGGTTTTCAGTCTGGGGATGGCGGTACTCTTAAAGCAACCTTGATTGCCATTTCTGGTGATAATCTTGGCTCCCACTGTATTGGTGGCTTCACTGAAACAACAGTAAACATTTCTGTAGGTTTTGTTTGTTTGAAAGAGATGTGTTTGTACAAACACCTCTTGTCCTTGGCCCTAAACAAACAGTCACAGATTACAACCAGTGTTCAGCAGCTGTGCACCACTTATGAAAATTTAGTACATGGCATAAAATTTGATCAGTATTTAACTCCCTTAACCCATAACTCACTTGAAATGTTTTCATGTGTGTGGTGGTCTCCCACCATGTCTGGGCCATGACCTATTTGAAGGTGTTGTGTCAAATGACTTGGCACTTTTTATCAAGCATTTGGTAAAGGTTGAGAAGCATTTTACATATGACAAACTGAAAAGGTCCATCTTAAAGTTTAAACACTTGGGAAGTGATTCTCACAATAAGCCAGCTGTGGTAAAAGAAGATGGGAAAAGACTCGGGGGCTCTGCAGCACAGAATTGGTGTTTACTGCGACTTCTACCAGTATATATTGGTGATAGCATTAAAAACCCAATGGATTCACAGGTCTGACAGTTGTGTCTTCAGCTAAGAGACATAGTGGAGCTCATTTGTGCTCCCAAAATTGATCATAATCAGATTGCAGAGGATAGAGGAATATGTGTGTCTGAGAGGTGCCACATTCCTTCTTCATCCTCTGAAGCCAAAGCAACACTATTTGTTGCACTATCCGGACCTCATCCTGCACTTTGGTCCACTGATTCGTTTGTGGACCTTAAGGTTTGAGAGTAAGCACTCATATTTCAAGGAGTGTGCCAGGAAATTACACAACTTCATACACCTGTGCAAAACATTGGCAGAAAGGCATCAGTTGCTTCAGTCTTACCTTTGTAGTGGCCAGTTGTTTCCTCTGACAATTCAGGCTGTCGGTGAAGCAAATGTATATGATGAGAACTTTTTTCATGATCTCATTCAGAAAGCAGTAAGGACAAGCGGCTTCACAAGGCAAAGCACTTCAGAGGCATTGGCAGTGACATACAAAGGAACCGAATATAGCAAAGGCCTTGTTGTTGTCATGGACCACACTGACGTTACGTATTTGGGAAAATATCCCAAATTCTCCTTAATCGCACAGAAGTGCAGTTTGTTGTCAAAGTGCATCAGTCAGTGCGTTTGGTTGAGCTTGGACTTTACTGTCTACCTGATTCTGAGAAAAAATATCTATGCATCAGTGCTGACAGTGTATGTGACTACTATCCACTTCCAGTATATCAGGTGTCAGGTCTCAGTTGTTTCCCTGCACCACTCAGTGTGTTTTTCATGAAGTTCCCAAACATTACATATCACCATTGTGGTGAAGAGTACATATGACTAAATATGACTATGACAATTATCACTATAACCTACAGAATATTTTGAAGAATTTGACATTACATTTAAGAAAAGGGGCTTATTTAAGGGCAGATTTATTTAACACAGTGGCTACAACATTTCAGTAAGTCCAGTGATTTATTTATTCTTCCATTTCTTTCATTTTCCCCTTTCTCTCATGTACCAGAGTTTGGGAACCCCTGGCTAAAACCATTGCAGGTATGGATGATGAAAGCCTTCCGCAAAAACTTTGGAAAGCCTTGCCTGAATTGGACTTCGCACAGTTGAATACATTGCTCAAGCACCTTGGAGAAGAACTTGGAGTGGTTACAGAAGATGACCTTCAGTATGTGGAGAGTAGAGCTTAGATCGGGCCTAAAAAATCCGGCCCGACGCTACACCGAGCCCATGCACGTCGTGTCCGAGCCCGGCCCTGCCCGACATATTAACTGTAATTATGAGCCCGAGCCCTATTAACACCCGACTTTTTTTTTTTTTTAAATCTGTGCCGTGGTGGGCTGTTTAAATTCGGCGGCAGAGCTGTTCAGGGTCCTGACTCTCCCGCATCTCTGCAGCAACCTCTATGCTGTTGTCAGTGTACTCTGACTATTGAACAACACACAGGAATTGCCCATGTTTAGAGTTAATAAATAATAGAACAAGTACGAGGCATGAACCTGCCATCTGGCGTGTTTGTTTATTCAGAAAAGATCACAAAAATAACACAAACAAGAACAAAGCAACATTAATGACAACGCCTATGTAGTAGGGCTTTTCGGCCCGGCCCGGCCCGGCCCGGCCCGCGGATATTGGTGTGAAATGTTGGCCCGGACCCGGCCCGCAATCGGGTCGGGTTCGGGCCGGGCTCGGGTACGGGCCGAGAATCTAAACTCTAGTGGAGAGGGATGATATACAGCCCCTTTTAACTCCAATACAGACCAGCAGACTTTTTAAAGCCTGCAGGGGACCGGGTACGGAATACATGAAAATACATGAAAACATCAAACATGAAATGTGTGGAATCTTGTAATAACTTAAGGGTCATGATTGCTGTTATTCCATATTGATTTCTTTATGTGATTATGTTGCTATGTACATTATGTTTCTTTTATATTTTGGAGTAGTTGGATTCTGAATGTCTTTTTGTTTCTCTTTTAAAAATCAAATGGACACATGAACACAGATTCAACAGGGGGCTCCCTGGAACTTGTCACAGTCACCAGTTCACTCCTTTCATCACAAAGTTCCACTAGTCCTGTCCTCTCTGCCAGCTCACCCCTTGGCATACAATCACAGGCTGGTCCCAGATTTGTTGTTCCATGGGAGAAGATGTCCCCTGCGCTCTCACTAGCTATCCACCACCCTTCTGCCTGTACTGTCATTGTTTGAATGTCTTGCATTCAAATGCAAGCCTCCTCTGTCCTTGACCTTTCTTCTTATTTACCGCCCCCCTAAACCCAACCCAGCTTTCCTCCCAGAGTTTCAGGACCTACTCAGTACACTCTGCACAACCTCTGCTAATGTCATGATACTTGGAGACCTTAACATTCCTGTGGACACCGCCTTGTGTCATCTACTTGACTATCTTAACCTGCAGCAACACATTGATGCACCCACTGACTCAAGGGGGCACACACTTGACCTGGTGATAACAAACTCTGTTTCCATCATGAACTTACAGGTACATGATCTAAGGCTGTCGGATCATAAAGCCGTCATCATGGAGCTGCCTTTCTCCCTCTCACCCTACTCTAAATTGAAGCGGCAAATCTGCTTTAGAGCTATGAAAAACATCGACTCAGACGCCCTTGCTTCAGATCTCAGGTGCGTGTCTTCTGGCTATACTGCTCTCTCCTCAATTACTGAGACAGTGGATTTCTACAATCAGTCCCTGACCAGCCTCCTAGACAATCATGCCCCCATCAGGACCTGTACGGTCACCTTTTCACGCTCAGCTCCTTGGTACACTAGTGAGCTGCTGAGGATGAAATCAGCTGGACGTATCCTTGAACTGCGCTTCAAGGCATCAGGACTGACTGTACATAAGCAGGCCTATAGGGAACATCTAAAGGTCTATGCCAAATCTCTCAAAGATGCACAGTCCCAGTTCTATTCCAATGTCATCAACAACAACCCCAGCAACTCTAAGCAGCTCTTCTCCACCATCAGTCACCCTCACAAACCGCATACCAGCTCCCACCTGGATGCCACAGTGGAAAAGTGCAATAAGTTTATCAACTTCTTCAGGAATAAAATAAATGGAGTTAATTGTTTAACTTAGGTTTAGGAGCAGGACCACGCCTCAACCACTCCTCTAATGACCTGACTAACATATATATACCAGCACAGCCCTACCACAGGCCTCTCAGATCTCTCGAACCCACCCTCCCTCCCCTTCTGTTCCTCTCTCTTGTCAATCTGGTGTGTTCCTCTACTCATCTCATTCTAGGCATCGACTGGGGGGCTTGCTAACAGCACGGGCTCATCAGAACTCGAGACGGAACCCCCACACTGAGTCTCTCCGCCCACATCTACAACCCACTAGACCATGAATTATTTCGGGAAATCCCGCGGGTCACGGGACTCATGGGAGTCAAAATTTTATTTATTCCGTGATTGGGACGGTACGGGAATAATAATCAATGGGAGCGGGCGGGATCGGGAACACATAAATAGATGATGATTTTCACCCGTGTTAAACAACCTAGAGGACCGAAGCGTCCATTTTTGTAGTTTTATTTTCGTGGGCCAACACTATCTTGACTTGCGTTGGCACGTCAAAAGAAATACACATTCCAATATCCCAACAGTTCGACTTCCTGCTACTACCGGAACTTAAAGCAGCGGAGAGTGGACTGAAGACAGACGAACACACAACAACATGGCGAGTGGTGGAAGAGATGAAGATATAAAGAGTGAGCTACAGAGAAAAGTGCGCAATAACCACTTTAACCCTTCTAACTCCACGGGTGCGCGGGCGCTCCCACGCGACAGAATATCTCGGGAACCACACAACAAAACTTAATGGGGAAAATGGCTATCACAAGCATACTCTTTGGGCGATCTATGGTGAGCTCGGGGCAATTCTCGCCTTTCGAGAAGGTTTTTAATCCAGCCGTTAAGTGCGGCGTTTTTTCCGGGAACTTCGCACGTGAATTCCACCGTGATAACTCCGTGATAAGTTCATTATTCATTACATTTTGTGATAAAAACGTGTAAATTATGACTTCCGGTTGGTCTCTTGACCAATGAGATGCTCCGATTTCTTCTTCTTTTGTTTTTATGACGGTGACATCCAATCCCAGCAGCCAAAGATCAGCGTGAGGTGAAATAGTTATCTTCCAGTATCGAAAACAAAGGAATAATAATCTCCCATGGCCAAAACAAAGATAAATAAACATTTACCAACAACTTTTGATGTGTGATGTAGCCCTCTGTCTTGTTCCAGACAGAAACTGTTTCAAGGAGTGGCACAAGTGACTGAGGAAGTGAGGGAAAAAAACGAGTGGAGAAAAAATGTAAATATTTTTTGTTGTGTTTGTGTTAGAATGTTGGGATCTTTTTCTCCTGATAGCCAAGGCCTGAGAGAAACATATTTGAAAATGAAAAAGCTTGTACATTGTTGATCTGTGTCTTTTTTTAATTAAATTCTGTGACATTCAATTTCCGTTTTGCTTTTTCTTTTGTTTTTATACTCATATAACTATTGATCCATTCATGTGGCATCATTTTAGCATACATATTATTATTGCCCAGGTTGTCCTGAAAAAAAAGATGTTCATTACTTGACTGTGCATGAAAGGGTTGAGATTATACATGCATTAATAGACAGAGGGGCCAGGCGGACAAAAAATAGCAATAAATGGCTTGGTTTTACCTATATGCACTTTTTTTTATTTATGTTTACACCAAACTCAAGTATGTGAATTTAAAGGCATGACTTAGGCCGAAGTTTCTGGAGAGACTAATATGCCAAGTTTATTTGTTATATTGTCCATGTCCATTTCTTTGCACTAAGTTCATTGAGGACGTTTACTTGTGTGCAGTCAGTGCAAGCCTACTACTGTACCTTAAAGGTTAAACCTTTAAATGTTGTTTAAAAGAAAACAAGTTCTTAAATAAAATGCATAATTTTTGAAAAATGTTTGGGTTTATTCATCCAAGAATCAACCAGGACGATGATCAGGCAATGAGATATTTGTGTTGGGCCTTTGTTTGAAATGGATTATGGCAACATACAGCATATTCCTCATTTTATATTTTTACAGATAACTGTTCATGGTGTCATAATTTGATTTTAAACTGCATGAAACACGGTAATCTAAAAAGAACAATCCATTGACTTTCCTAATGACCAACTTAAAGGTGTAAGTAAAAAAAGAAAAAAACGGGAGTGGGATGGGAGTGGGAGTAATTTTGACTGGGAGCGGGATGGGATCAGGAGTCATTTTACAGGAGTGGGACGGGATGGGATTTACTTTTTGACTCTGGCCCGGGATTGGGATGGGATTGGGAATTTTTCTCTGGGAGCGGGAGGGAACGGGAGTGAAAATCCACTCCCGATTCATGCTCTACAACCCACCCAGTCCGACCCTCCGATGACGTCATCACCATCCCGTTCATTCACCTGCCAATCTGCACTCCCCCATTCATAACCGTTTTCTGACAATCACATCCTTATTAAATCTTTAAACTGCATATCGTTGTGGTGTGGTCCTTGCTAGTGAACTACCATCCTCTCCAGTGCTTCTAGCCCCTCAGCCACTCCGACTCATATAACCAATCCACTGCCTGGGCCTTCCAGACCTTTCAGCGATTTTTCTCCTGTCACACAACACGAGGTTGAAGTCATAGTCAAAAAGATGAAAGCATCCACTTGTGCAGTGGACCCCCTCCCCACAGCCCTGGTAAAGTCATCAGGGGGCTGATGACTTTACCATGACTTTACCCATTATCCAGATGATAAACCTCTCACTTCAGGCTGGTCATGTCCCACCTGCACTTAAAACTGCTGTCATTAGGCCACTGCTTAAAAAACACACATTAGATCCAGATGTCCTTGCTAATTACAGACCAATTTCAAACCTTCCATTTGTCTCAAAGGTGCTGGAAAAAGTAGTGGCTGCTCAACTCCACAGCCATCTCAAAATTAACTGTCTTTATGAAACATTTCAGTCTGGTTTCCAGCATGGCCACAGCACAGAAACAGCACTGGTTAGAGTGACCAACGACCTGCTGATGATGGCTGATGCTGGCTCCCCATCCCTTCTGATTCTCCTGGACTTGTCCTCCGCTTTTGACACTGTCGACCACAACATCCTGTTGCACCGTCTTCACACCATCGGCATCTCCAATTCCGTCCACAACTGGTTCTCCTCCTATCTCACCGGGAGGACTGATAATTGAAACCACACCACTGAAAATTTTTATGTCAGGCTTTAGGACACTTGGATCACTATGGACAAGCAATATGGAGAAATTTTTTGGTTTCCCCTGGGATCTCGGCAAGTGATGTGAGGACTATAAAACTTCACCTGAGCCTCCCTTGGCATATGGGTGAGTAGATAATGGCTGAATTTTCATTTTTGGGCGCACTATCCCTTTAAGGTCTGGATAGTGTGGCATTTGTTAAATTGAAAATGTGTGTTTTCCCAGCCCTTGGCAGGTGAACCACAAAGTTGATTTTTAAACACATCTTTTCCATCTAACTCTCACCTTCATTTACATCAGAAAGTGACTTTTATAGTTACAGTAAATTTAGTACATGGCATAAAGTTGATTCAGTCTTTAAGTCTTTGAAAATTGTTCATCTTTCAAACATTTGTAAGCACTTATTGTTCATATTGTAAACTATGAATTTTATTGTACTGAATTAATTGTGCTGAAATAGCACAACTGTTCTCAGTGAAACTATGAATTGTTTACTTGAATTTGATACTGTTTTTATACTGTTTTGATAAAAAGAAGTTAATGTATTGCAAAAAAAAATTTGTGTTAATGTTTTTAAATAAAGAATTTGAATTTTGCATATCACTGTAAAAAAAATTTCTACAGTAATCTACAGGCTACGGCATTTCAATAATATACGTCAATATTTTCAGTAATACATTTCTTACTGTTAAACTGTATAACAGTAAGGATACTGTAAGGACTTAGTTATACAGTAACTTATTGGAAGCACTGTTGCCTGCTTAATACTGTAGCAGCTGTTTACAGTAACTACTGTAACAGTTGTTTACAAGATTGAGCAGGCAGCGGTGCTGTCAGTATGTTACAGTAAAACAGCAAGGAAAAGGCTAACAGTGCACCAAAATGGGCTGATATGAATATTATTGTAATTTTATTGTAAACAGTGACTCGTGTTAATTTTCGAGGCCACTGACAGCAGTTGCTCTGCCTATTTGTTTATCAGGATAGACACCACCTTCTGAAAAATAAACTAATATATCTGGATGTGTTGCTAGACTCAAACAAGCAAGTGTTCATGCCATTTTCAGGAACTAACCCACATGCATGACAAGAGTTAAGAACCGAGGCTTAATTGAACTCTAAGTTTGTTGTCTCCAACTTTTAACTTTCAACTTTCAAACATCATAGGGTAGGTTTTACAAATCTAGTAACTAGTTTATGGTGGAGGGAGGGTCGTGCATTTTCTGCCACTCAGGGAGGCTCAAGGAATCACAATTAAACAAACAAACAAAAACAAAGTCAAAAACAACACAGTCAGACCCCAGCCAGCAAAGAACAGTCCCAGTAGAATTAAAAAGCTGCATGAGAGAGACATGGATCAACAGAGGATGGGCAGGGGCCCCACAGACACTGCATACGCATAGGGCCCAGAATTTAGTATTACGCCCCTGACCATAACCTTAGGACCTCATCAGCCTCAGCTGACTTGATTGTGTCATACCATTCACAGTAACTGTCCTCTGCTATTGATCAATTTGCTTAGAGGTATTTTCAGGACAATTTTCATTCTAATTACTAGTTATTAAAAAAACAAAACAACAACAACAACAAAAACAATAGATAAAAAATTGTATTATATTTAGAATCTTAATTTGTTTTTAATAAGAATCCATTCAAGAATTTGTTTGTTGTTGTTTGTTTTTGTTGTTGTTAAAGCCTCAAAAACTGTATTTATTGTCCTACTGTGGGATGATTAACCCAGTGGAGTTTAAGGGCTTCTCATACACAGCCAGTGTAGTAAATCTATTAAACTGCATCACATCATTCATATCAGAGACTGACCATGCTAACTGGATGACCAAAATGATGAAATGTGAAATGATGCAGAATCGAAATCCAAAATGGCAGAGGACAGAATAAATAAGAAGGTCTTTACTGTATGTGGAGTAAATCAAGCACTTCTCCATGGGCAAAAAAGCTTTGTTCAATCTTTGAGGAGGTGGATATGGTGTATATTTACAGGAAAAGGTTATGCTGTAGCTTAACTCTAAAAAAACTGTTACTAAAATTTGAAGAGTAATGGTTTGAGAACATTCTGTTGATGCCTAAATTAAGGACGTGAGCATATAAAACAGAAGTTTGGCCCTGAAACGTCTGTAACAACCTGTTTATCTAGGAGCCAGAGATCTTTAATGCACAGCTGAGAGCTGGTGTTCTTCCATTGAGAACAGGCAATTCAACAATATTCAGGATGGAAACAAAATATGTGAGTTGTTTGATTTGGGTGAAGTAGAGAGTGAGTCCCATTTTGTTTTATACTGTACAAACTGATGACTTAAGAGAGTTAATGTTCTATGTCATCTAAACCCTGACATCTTCTGGTGCTTAGACCTAAAACTAGAATGACAACTTTCGGTTGAGCAGCCATGAGGTAGGCAGCATAATATCAGAGCTCCTCAATCATCAAGAAAAACGCCATAACAGAAGAACTTAAAGAGGCGTTTATAATATGCCCAAACCAAACCAAAAAAATGTTTCACAGACGAAGGAAAGGGTTCAAACAGCTGAGGAAGAGCCCGTGGAGGGCAACACAGCTATCCATCCTGACATGGGGGAGCTACAAGTGGACGCGGACATGGCTAGCCTGCAAATGATACTGTTAGATCTCTCAGAGAGATACGAGTGGACATTAAGGCAACTAACAGCAGTGTTGATGAAGCCGAAATGTGACTTTCATAGAGAGAGGAAAGAGTGCCAGGGCTGGAGGAGGCTACAAGGGAACTGCTAAAGCTACACGCTAAGTTGGAAGATAAGCTAACGGATCAAGAGAGAAGAGCAAGACGGGAGAATATAAGAATTCATGGCATAGAGAAAGGGTCGGAGAACAACTCCACATCTATGATAACATTCGTGGAAAATCTGCTGAGGGACAAACTGGAGTGGCCTCACACCGACAACCTCAAGATTGAGCGTGGGCATTGTGCATTGGGACCGAAACCACCAGTCAGCTTTCCCCCGAGATCCATAGTTGTTAACTTCTCCAGCAGCACTAAAGAAGAAATCCTGAAACTGGTATGGCGAAAAAAGGGGTTTCTGTATCAGGAGAGAAGAATTTTTGTGTATCACAACTATGCACCGGAGACCCTCTGAAAGCGCTGGGAATACACGGAGGCGAAGAATGTGCTGCAAGAGAATAATATACGGTTCCAAACTCCTTTTCCAGCAAGAATGAGGGTGTTTTACGAGGGAGAGACATGCTTGTACAACTCGGCAGAGGAGGCTACGAAGGATATGGCGAAGAGAGGTCTGTCCGTGACGATATATAAACCATGGGCGAGCTGGGCTGACAGAGTTAAAAACCTGATGTGGCGCAAAATCCGGTCCCCAAGAGGAGCAGAGGAGCAGAGGAGCAGCCAGAGGCTCTGCGGGAAGGTTTTAAAAAGAGACTGGACGACTTCGGGCGGCGCCATGTTCGTGTAGGACGCAAAAGTTTGAGTTCTGCTGATTAACCAACTTACCAAACGACATTTAAACAAAACTCGGCAAAAACATGCCCAACGACACCACAAAGACAAGCTCTGCCGATAGACTCTCCAGATATCAGTTTAGAAACAAAGAAGGGGATGAAAAATAGGCGGAAACATCTGAAGCTAACAAGCCTGCTAAGTCTGACGCAGCTAGTGCTAGCAAAGGTAATGTTACTGATGCTGTTGCTAAAAACATGGAGGAGATGCTGCAAGCTATCGTCCAGTCGAACCGAGAAATACGGGGGGACATTCTACAGATGAGGATGGATGTAAAGGAATTTAAAGGCCGAACCAAGGAATCGTTCACAAGACTGGAAACATAAGTTGGAGGTTTGAGTGCACAACTAACAAAGCTGGAAAAGAGGGTCGTTGATGCAGAGGAGCGTATAACAACCACGGAGGAGACCACCGGGGCCCACGGAAAAGCCATTGGCTTCCTGCTGCAGCGTGAGGCGGAACTTGTGGAACAATGTGAGGACCTTCAGAACCGGGGGAGAAGGCAAAACTTAAGGCTGTATCAGGTTCCTGAAGGAAGTGAGGGAAATGACATGGTGGCCTTCATTAAAAAGCTACTGCCGACGGTGCTGACTGATCTGCCGCTAAACGAAGATGACATCAGGATTGACCGGGCGCACAGAGGGCTTATGCTGAAACCGAAAGAAAATGACCCCCCTCGTTCCATCGTGATTAAATTTACGGAATACACAGTGAAGGAACAGACCCTGCAGCAAGCCTGGAAACAGCGCACAGTGAAGATGGGTGAAAGGCATATCTACTTTGATAATGACTACTCACCTGAGCTACAGAGGAAACGCGCTCATCCCCGGGTGTCGATGGATACCCTGGGGAATACCATAAAGTTTTTGTTAACAAGCTAGCCCCAATTCCCCCCAGTACATTAGGAAATTAGTTAACTCAGATCAAAGGGGGTTCATCACCGGATGGCAGGGCTCCAATAATGTTAGACGAGCTCTAAATCTACAATCTATTGCTTCTGATAGAAAGACTCCATCAATGCTTCTCAGCCTAGACGCTGAGAAAGCATTTGATAGATTGGACTGGACATTTTTGGAGCAAACACTGGCTCATATGGGTTTTAATGAAACTTTTTTGAGTTGGATTGGAGTGTTTTATATGAACCCGCGGTCAAGAGAATTAATGGCCAATGCTCCGATTTCTTCGATCTGGGACGGGGGACGAGACAGGGGGACGCACTTTCAACAGCCCTGTTCACTCTTAGCATTGAGCCCCTCGCGGAATTGATTAGAAGTAACCCCCTTATACAAGGAATAAGAGATGAGGGTGGAAACCAACATAAAATAGCTCTATACGCGGACAACATATTATTATTTATTGAAAATCCCGTCCACTCAATCCCAGCTCTCCTACAAAATCTTAATGAATATGGTCTAGTATCTGGTTATAAAGTTAATACTAGTAAATCAGAAGCGATGATGGTGTCTGGGGCATGGCCTAGCCAGCTTGATGATATAGTGTCCTTTCGCAGATCTAAACAGGGTTTCAGTTATTTGGGGATTACACTCACTCCCCAAGTATCACAACTATACCAGGCGAATTATAAAAAAATATTTGGGATATTTAGAAATGAATTGGCAAGATGGGACGTGCTACCGTTATCCCTTTTGGGTAGAGTAGAGGTTGTTAAAATGAATCTACTCCCCAGACTCGTGTTCTTGTTTCAGTCTCTCCCAGTCGGGATCCCAACATATTGAAGGCTGATGTTGGACAAGCTTATATCTAGATTCATATGGCAAAATAAGAAACCAAGAGTGAGACTTAAAACGCTTACTCTTGGGAAGAACAGGGGTGGACTCAGCCTCCCCAATATAAAATATTATTTTTGGGCCGCACAACTAACAGCAGTGGTAGCCTGGATTAACAATGACATGGAGTTGGGATGGGTAAACATAGAGCAGAATTCATTGCCAGCTATACCTCAATTCGCTCTAGTGTCTTTGAGCAAGCAGTCCCAGAAGAAATTGGAAATCAAAAATGTATGGGTGAAACATACCTTAAAAGTATGGTCGACAGTCCAAAACAGAATTAGAGGGACAGCTTCCCTTTCACGGGCCATGCAGATTGCTGGAAATCTGGATTTCCCCCCCTCAACAACAGATATCACGTTTAAGAGATGGGCGGGCAGAGACCTAAGGGTTATTGACCAGTTGTTTTGTGATAATGTTCTACAGCCATTCTCATATCTCCAAGACAAATTCTTTCTACCCCAAAGTGACATGTTCAGATATTTTCAGATTAGGCATTATATCACAAGT
The DNA here is from genome assembly GCA_035609425.1 of Epinephelus awoara. NCBI lineage: Eukaryota > Metazoa > Chordata > Actinopteri > Perciformes > Serranidae > Epinephelus > Epinephelus awoara. The sequence goes on along the minus strand of CM069302.1, from coordinate 40,475,570 downwards.
CATAAAGATTGGAATACAATTAAAAATGTTCCAACAAATGTAGAAACATACTTCATTAATATAATTAAACATCGGCTACCCAACAATCACAGAAATCTGTTACTGGATACACCAGACAATACTTTGTATATCAAAAATAAATGGGAGCTGGAGTTAAATATTATAATTGAGGATGGAGAGTGGGAAACAATGTGCATTGGATGTCATAAGGGTATTAATAGTAACATGTGGAAGGAGTTTGATTGGAAGATGAAGACAAGGTTCTTTAAGACGCCTTCGGTTGTTTCCAAATTTGTAGATAACACAGCTGCAATATACTGTTGGAGAAATTGTGGAATGGTTGGCAACCACTCGCACATCTTTTGGGACTGCCCATTGATGCTTCCTTTTTGGAAGGAGGTTAAAAGAGAGATAGATAAAGTTCTGGGAATTGATTTACTATTCACCCCAAGTCAGCTTCTTTTCGATCTAACTCCTGAAGTCATGTACACCAGAGACCAAAAGCACCTGTTACATATACTCTTGATGACTGCTAGGAAAATGGTGACAATAAAATGGATGAATCTACAGCCACCTACAGTGGCACAGTGGAAACTGAAGCTGAGGGAGGTGTATGGAATGGAGGCTTTAACTGGTCAATTACAATTAAGGTCTGATGTCTTTGTGAGGAGGTGGCTACCTATAGCAAGATACCTGTCTAACTGAGGGGAACCCCACATTATGTTGTAATGTCTCAACTGTCCATTTATTAAGTTTTCAGTCATTATTATTATCCAGCTTTCTGGACCCCAAAGGCTTTTTTGTTTTGTTTTGTTTTTTCTACTCAAACTATCATACATATTCTGTGATGCTGTCAAGGAATGTTCTGTACTGTGTTTTTACATGTTTAATAAAAATACAGTTCAAAAAAAAAAAAAAAAAGAGACTGGACGTTTTCAGACGGACTGACCGGTGAACTTGTTTTGTCTCGGCACGGATTTTCCATGGTAAGGAGGCATGGTAGTAGTGACTATGGAACAAACAAGTAACAAACCACTGCCATGTGAGGCGTTTAGGCTAGGTTAATGACATTAATGATATAATATGTATGATTGGGGAAGATCTGACTTAGCTAAAAGAATGGAACACCTTGAAAACTTAAAGGATGGCCCTCCACCACAGCTGGGGACGCATGGAGGCGGCAAAAGATCTTGGTTCCTTCAGGAGATCTCAAAACAGGAAGTTCAACTTAAGACAGTGATAAAATGTATTAAGTTCATGTTTTTCTGGGACTGTTCTATTCATGTTCTTTTTGTGTTCATATTTTTATAGAGTGCAAGTGGAGGCGGGGTAGTAATATTAAAGGTGGCACCTGATTTATAATGGAAAGCCAAAAAGTTCCACTTTGGTTGGCTTCTTACAATGTGAAGGGTGTACTTAAACCAGTAAGAAGAAGTACAATTCTGGACAAAAGGAAAAAAGACAAGGTAGATATAATATTTCTGCAAGAGATCCATTTAACTGATTCCAAGCATGCTAAACTTAAAAGGCAGGACTTTAACCAGGTTTACTCATTGTCCTATAAAGGTTATTTTTGAAAAGACAGCAGAAATCACGGATCCTTAATCATTTAATGATTATTAAATGATTAAGGATCAGAAACCACTCTCTTTAATGTTTATGCACCTCCAGGTGCAAATATATATGCACCTCCATGTATATGCACCTCCCCTGCAACATGGGGGGTTTTATAGACAAATCTTTGATCAAATGATTATAAAAGCCCAGGGAATGGTGATTTGTGGTTGTGACTTTAATCTGAGACTGGACCCAAAGTGGGATGTGTCAAGATTAACTCAGACTCAGAACAACACAGTAGGCAAAAAGGTGAGAAAGATGATAAGAGAGATGGGCATTTGTGACATATGGAGGGAGTTCAATCCTACAGCTAGAGACTACACATTTCATTCCTCACCACATAAAACTTATTCAAGGATTGATTATTTTTTTTATGTACAGTAAAGATATCAGTTTTGTAAGGTCGTGTAAAATTGGGATAATGGACACCTGGATTTAAATAGTAAAAAAATACTTTTTCCTGGAGACTTAGTTTAAATGTACTTACAGTTATATAGTTATACATGTCAGAAAATGATAATGGAGAAGTGTCCCCACTTATGGTATGGGATGGGGGTAAGGGCTCATTTATGCTCCCTTTACGTACGAAAATGTATACGTCCGTTTCAAACGATGTTACCGTCACTGCCCACATACTTCCATGAGCCCTTTACGTTGGCATGGATGTTAACCAATATATCCACCAGGAAGCAGCCCAGTGTCAAAAGTTTATGACGACAACAAACTCAAAAAACAAACATGGCGACTGTGGAGGAGATATTGATAATGTACCTCTTGCATAAAAGACAAAAACAGAGGCAGCGTTGTAGGTGGCGGTGGTCGGTGAGACCTTTAAATACATCGCGACTGGATGACGGAGAATTATTTTCTCTGCTACTGCCAATGAGAGAAATTGAATTGTTATTTCTTTTTCATGTCTCACTAGAGCTACGTATCGGATAGTGACAGCAACACTGCCCCCACGGTTCCTGGTGTTACTGCTCCGTTTGGCCCGTATCCGTAAGCTTTATGGAAACGTGCAGAAATACGGAGGAAATGACACGGAGCACGAACAGAAGGCTCTGTCCGTATCCGTATTTAACGTTGAGCATAAATGCGCCCTAAGGCTGCTTTGAGAGGGGAAGTCATTGCGAAATTGGCATTACAAAAGAGGCTCAGACAGGAAAAATTGGATAAACTAGAAAAAGAGTTAGGAATTTTGAAAAAAAAAAACAAAAACAAAAAAAAAAAAAAACATAAAAAAGATACCCAATTGGACATTACTCAGAAAATTAGGGACATTAAAAATCAGATCAAAGGAATGTACAAGACAGACATTCAGAAGAAACTAACCTTTTTGAAACAGGTATGAAGTAGGTAGTAAATCAGCTAAATTTCTGGCATACAAATTAAGAAAACAACAAGCAGAGAGGGTAGTACATAAAATTAAAGACCCAATCACCAAACAAATGAAACATGACTTTAAGGACATTCACAGTTGTTTTGAAAAATATTACAAAAACCTATATACCCGGGTGGCCCGTGAGGGGGACAAGTCACCTGAATCTCTGCTGGCATCATTTAATCTCCCAACAATTACAGAAGACCAGAATAAAGTCTTACTGGCCAATGTGACTATAGGAGAACTGCAAAAGGCAATCTCTAGACTCAAACCTAATACGTCTCCAGGTTTTGATGGGTTTACAGCGGAATGGTATAAGACTTTCCTCGTTGTGAGTGTTGGAGATCCACCGATAAGGCAGTCTCTCTGGGATTTTGCACACACACACACACACACACACACACACACACACACACACACACACACACACACACACACACACACACACACACACACACACACACAAGGAAAACCGGATATTATCATCAATTTATAAACACCCCCTGGACGTCCCAGACAGGACGTTAAAAGTGGACATGTCCGGCAAAAGAGGACGTTTGGTCAGCCTAATAAACCAACAGCTAAAATTCGGATTAACGGAGGATTATCAAATATTTTTTAATTAGAAAGGGGATGTTGACAGGGTTGCCCTGTGTCCCTGCTCTTGTTTGTCATCTTTATAGAGCCCTTGAGTCAGTGGATAAGACAGAATGAGATAATAAAGTGGATCATGAACATTTTTTGACTTGTGAATGAGTCAATAGATAAATAATAAATAAATAAATAAATCATGGTGTCTCAAGAGGAACACTAAATTGCCCTGTTTGCAGATGATATTTTGATATACCTGGGACATCCATTCACTTCCCTTCCAGAATTGCTCATAACCCTGAGGGAATACGGATTATTATCAGGCTATAAACTAAACACCCACAAATCTCAAATTTTGACATTTAATTATTCTCCTAGCCAGTCCTTCAGAGAGGAGTTTAACCCTGTGGGCCCAAATGACGCGAAGTGTGTCCAGATTCACACCTGTTCTTCTCTATTGATTTTCTCAAAGCAAGAAGCCATGCATATGACGTGAAATGAGGAGGGTGTGTCTGCAGACCTGGAGACTGCAGATTCAGACCTGCAGATCTGGACCCGCAGTTTTAGACCCGTTGTATTTTGCGACAGCACCCTCTATTTCATTGGAAGCCATCATACTATTATAACTATTGAATATAGACGATGATGATCCGAGTGTGAGTATTGAATGTGAATCACATTATTTATTTAATGTCATCAAAGTATTTTGTTGACTTGAATTAGACAGCAAAATTGATGTTTTACTGTGATACGTTTAAAATGATATGACTGTCTTTACCACTGAAAGGCACGTCAAATATGGGTTAAAGTAGCAGGTAATAGTTTAGCTTGTTAGCAATGAACTGTTTGACCTGCACATTTTGTTTCATGAAACCGAAGCGCGATGACGAATAATTTTAGCATGTGCTTTAAATTAAACATGAATAAATGATTAAAGCAATGAAGTGGATAATATGAGAAAAACATGTATAGGCTTACATTTTCATACAAGCGAAACTGTTTACATTGGCATTGGCAATTAGTGTACTTTATGCTAAAAGTTAATTTTGTATTCATGTATATCATGTAATACACCTACACACACGTTTTTCCTATATTATTCATAATATATATCACGTGTGTTTATATCACTACATTGATATTACTCTATAGCATATATTTAGAGATTTTGTGGACAGAAATTAAGCTCATCCAGTGCAGAAGATCAGAAATGTATTTTTGTCTATTATTAGGTTTTGTTTATGTGTGTAAAACAGTTAAAAAATATTAACTTTGACTAATTAGGCACTATCTTTCTAAGGTGCACATAACAATCCCGAAAGGGGAAACCTTGCCCCGACTGGAGAAATGCACAACAAGGAAGGAAAGGGCACTATTCAAATGGTAGGTAATATTGTTAATATGTCGATATAATAATATATTTGCTATGCTCCAGAATCTTCAGTATTTCAGTGTAGACTGTGATAGGTATTTAATTATTTTTTTTAAGTGTTTCTATTTTTAATTTTGTGATATGTTTGATTTCTTTTTTTTCTCTGCAGATCTGCCTGATGTGTGATGTAACCACTGCACACAATAAAACATTTCAAACCATTTCAGTATTTCACAGCCTTTGTTTCAAACTCCCACAACAAAAGTGAGGACTGGACATTTAAGACCAGACATTTCCTATTATATGTTGTAGCGGGTTTGATCAATACAGTGCAAGTTTTTGGCGTGCCAGTCAGAGCAGTCTGATTAATATTAAGAAATAAAGAACTAAAATAGTTTGATCAAACCATACAAAACAACCAGCAAACAATAATAATGCCCCCAGGCATAAATCAACAATTAAATCTTGGTAATTTATTCGGGTGTAATAAAATTTTAAAATTGTAAATTGAAATAAAGCATTGAAAGTGTAACTTGTTTCAAACAGTGTTGTTCTGGTGAGATGCTGATTTAGTTGCAGTTATACAGCCATCCAGTAAGGGACACTGTCGCGAAAAACAAGGGGTCTAGAACTGCGGGACCAGAACTGCGGGTCTGAATCTGCAGTCTGCAGGTCTGAATCTGCAGTCTCCCTGGGTCTGCAGAGACATACTATTGCGTCAAACAGTGGAACTGTAGCTTTCCGACAAGACCAATCCCTTGTCGGTAGTCTAATGTTTTCACAAGGAAAAACAATGATAAAGTTACACTAAAATTATGTATAACAGAGCTTTCATGCAGCTTTGCACACACATTACTGGATTACTCGTAAATGCAGGGTGGCACAGAAATGCAACACATATCACATGAAAGCGCAGGACCAGAGCTTTCAAATGATATTAAACACATCATTGTGCTGTCATCCCATCATGCTATACATACAGATAAATTGTCTACAAATGAAAACCTGACAAATTGCTTTACAATCCATTATACAGATCTTATCAGTCACTTCATATAGTGAGGAATAATAATATTATTACTGTTTTTCTATTATCTTAGATGTAAATACTGCATGTATCTTTCAAATACAACATATTTTGACTTGTGAATGAGTCAATGGAATTTCTTGCAATAATGAAAAAATACTGGCTATCATGTCCGCCTGGCACAAACCACATGTTTTGGACAGCTGTGAAGTGACAGAATGTCCCACCATCATGGTTCTTATATTGCCAGATTCCAGAGAGTCTCCCCTCTTCAGATATGGCAGAACATGTCAACTTCCAACTTGCTATGGTGAGATACATGTAAAAATGTAAGAATTTAGTCACACAGATTTGTTTTTTTCCACTGATATAAAAATTAATATAAAATACAGGCACATAAAAGAACATGTAATGATGGCAAATTTGGATAGCCCAGACTGTCCTGAAAAAAATAAGATGTAGCATGTGTATGTAGCCTTTATAATGACTGTGATATGAGCTTAAAAGTAAAGGCAGTAAAAAATACCCCAAAAAGGCCTAGGGCCGAAAGGGTCAAAGTGAGTTGGGAATCAAAGTCAATTACATATCTAGGTGTGAATATACCAAAACACCTGAACACGCTTATATGAGAGAATTACAACCCCCTATTTTCCAAGATTAAATCTGATCTGACCAGATGGAATCTAGTGCCATTTTTAGGATTAGGACAGAGCGTGGAAGCAATAAAAATGAGCGTGTTGCCCAGATTGTTGTATCTGTTCCAAAACATACCAGCAGAACTTCCAAAGGGGAAATTTCAAGAATTAAACAAATTAATGTCAGGATCATTTGGCAGGGGAAGAGGCCAAGAATTCGCTTCAAGACTCTTCAACTAGCAAAAGACAAGGAGGACTCTCTCTCTCACAAGTTATTACCGAGCGGTACAGATAAAAAATTTGGTTAACATTTGCAACCCTTCCTATAAAGCAAAGTGGAAAGACATAGAATGTTAGATATCTAGTGATATTCCGTTACAAGCAGTCATAAGGGACAGTGGGTTGGTTACTTGTCTAAAAGACATAAACCAATGGATAAAAATGTCAATCAGGATTTGGCACAGAGTAGTCAACGAAAACAAGGTCAAAGACCCATACTGGATCATAAGATGGATAGGATATAACTCATTACCAAACAGGTTGGATGCAAGATTTAAACAGTAGGCCGATAAAGGGTTAATAAAACACAGTGACCTCTTTGAGGGGGGGGGGGGGGGGGGGGGGGGGGGGCTGGGGCACTGCGACACTTCCAGGATCTTAAAAATCGATTCAGTTTAACCAATCAGGATTTTTATAGATTTTTGCAACTCAGACATTACCTGGAGAAAATAATGAGAAAGGAAGAACTGCAACAAATTTGGGTATAGTGAAGATATTTCTACTTGGCTACAGGACAGACCCTGGACGTAGAAACATATCAAATATATATAATAGGGCATTAACAGAAAAGTCGATTTGTCGACGCGTCGACGTCAGTGGCACAAGTCGACGCCCCCCGGGAGGAGTCAACAAGTCATGTGTTTTTTCCCTCTCTCATTCTCTGCCGAGCAGTCACTGGCGGAAGTCCGCGCGGACTCAAAGCGTACATCCGCAAGCCCTGTGTGTGCAAACTGAGATTTTATGACCGCGTGTACTCCGCTTTGCGCACCAGTGACTGCTCGGCATGTATTTTTCACATCGGGGGGTTTTCACGGACATTTTTACAGGAAACTACGACGCGGAAGTGCGCTCGACTATGGAAGCCCGAATGACTGCTGACATTCCTCGCGGAGTCCGCTCCGCTTATATTACGCCCGAGTATGTTCGGGCCTTGAGCTTTGCGCGCACAGGGCTTGCGGACGCCCGCAGAGTTCGTTGTGCATACGTTCCGCCCGAGTATGTTGAGTATGATACTTCACTTTTCTCTGCTGTGTCAATGTGATGACTTCATCAAATGACGTGTCGACTCGACTTCGACTTTATTGACAGATAAGTTGACGTGAAAAAAATCAAAGTCGTTAATGCCCTATATAAGGTGTTGCAAGAGCTAGTAGGGGAGGATACTGCATATATAAAGGAGAAATGGGAGAAGGAGAGTAACATCACGATGCAGATGAAAACGTGGGAAAAAATAATCTTACAACCTACATCTGCTCTGTCTTGGAGAGAATTTGGGTGGAAAATATAGTTAGTTTTTTTTAAATTTCCAGCTCAAAACATTTCTCTGGGAGGAAGTACATCCTGCTGGAGATCCTGTGGCGAGAGTAAGGCAACACATTTTCATGTGTTTTGGGACTGCCTGATCATTTCAAAATATTGGGAAGAAATTAAATTGACCATGGAGAAAAACATGAAAATAGTGATTCCATCAGGGTTTGAGCTTATGTCTTGGATTAAGACTGGACAATGTGAAGGGGTCTAAAAACAAATATATCTATAATATTCTACTATTAGTGAGTAAGAAAGCAATCACAAGGAAATGGTTGGCAAAAGATTCTCCTACAGTCGAGGACTGGATCAAAGTTGTTCAGGATATTTTTATAATGGAGAAGCTAACATTCATTCTTAGGCTTGAACAAGATTAGTTTGAAAGTTACTGGAAAATCTGGATCAACTATATGGCACCATACAGGCAAGATACTGGGTAAAGTGATCAAACTCCTTAGTTTTTGACTCCACTCATCTGGTTGCTTTTTTTTTCTTTGTTGCAGCCATTACGCTATTCTCAGTCAGAGTTATACATGCATGTAGCAAACTATCTTTATTTTAATTTATTATTTTTATTATTTGTGTTGTTGTTGCTCTTGTCATCACTGTTATCGCCCCACTATAAGATAATGTTCTCAGGAGAAGTCATGGATAAAGGAAGGTGTATATGGGGCAGACAAATTTATTAATATTACAGCTGTTATTGTCTATTTTTTTTATTTACTGCTGTATATTAATCTAGTTTATTTATTCTATTTTTTATTTTTCTAGTTATCATTATCATTTCTCATTTTTCAGATCCTTAAGTTGCCTACCAATTCAGATACAAGATACAGATACAAGAATGATAGATAGATACAAGATACAAGTATGCCTGTATAGGAGTACTGTGATAGGAGAGAGTGTAGGTGCTTTTGCAATGATGTGAATTTTTCTTTCTGTCTTTTTTTTATCTATCTATTTTTCTTTCATTATCTGCTTTGATGAAAGACTTGATGACATGTATACAAAATTAAGAGCAACATGTATAACCTATTTCTTCTTCAAATAAAAGGTTTAATAACAAAACCGGAATGACTGTTTCATTCTGATGTGTTTAAGTTTGCCAATTTTGTTACTTAAGCCTGGAAGAGAGGGCAGGAAATTTTGTTTAATTAGCATTTATTTTGATTTCTTTTTTTCAGTTTTTCCATGATAAATGCCTCTGTCCGTGATCCATGAACTTGGGCGTACAAAATGATGATCTGATTATAGATGATGCTTTTGCTGCTTTGTCCCATTTTTTTCCCTTTTAATGAATTCTGAATTTATGTTTGCTGGACTCTGATCCTGGCTTGCTCTGAATTTATGGTGTCTTGCGGGCTGGGCATAACTGCTTGCACGACACAGTAATAAAGGTTAATTCATTCAGTTCATTGTAATCAACTGCCAGTTGTCTGCCCATGGGGTGATTGTTGTTGTTTGTATGATGTCACAATGATTAGGTCTATAAGAGGACTGTATTGGCTCTAAATAAATATTGGTCTGGTTTAAACTGTATATGGCTCCACTGTTTATACATTGGTCTGTGCACTGTGTGTGAACTATTATTCTACGTGTATGGGCCTGCACATGAGTGAGGCTGTACTTACCTGTAGTCTGTGGTCCCTAGGCATGGCGGACCTAGTAACGGGGCTAATTGGGTGTAAAGGGAGGTGTGTGTGTGTTTGTGTGTGTGTGTGTGTGTGTGTGTGTGTGTGTGTGTATTTATGTGTGTGTGAGACTCTTCAGCATCAGCTGCACCTGATCCGGTTGCTTGATTAAGATGTGTAATCTCCTGCATGAAACAACAGCTGACCAGCGCTCCCCTGGGTGGTGGCCACACACACACACACACACGCACACACACACACACAAACACACACACACCTGTGCTGGTGGCCATGACAGCAGGCACCTTACAATCCCAGGGGATGGTACTCTCTATCACACACCTGGTATGTACAACTCCCCTGTCTCAAAGGCGAAGCCCCACAACAGAAAAACAGCAGTAATTTTTTTTCTTTTTTTTCCCGTAAGGTTTTAGAATCACAGAGTGATTGTGGGAAAATGGAAACTAATCTAATCTTTGCATTAATCCTCAGAAATACGTAAATAAAATGCTTTATTCTGTGTAGCCATAATGAAGCTGTAAACAACCCGTAACCAGCTGTAATAACACATTGTGTATATGCATGTTCATGTACATAAACAATAATAGAGGTTCATATGGAGGTATTTCCTTCTATTGAAACATGCACTGAATGCTGCTTATACAGCAACACAAGGGAAACGTGTTGTAATTCTCTCCTGCAACTTTCTTCTTGTTTGTAAGCTCTCTGTTCTCCAAGAGGAAAAGCTGTATTTAGTGGTCAAAAGTAATTCAATACATTTTCTCAAGTGCTGTATTTTGGTACAGTTCCAGTAGGTATTTGTCCCTTACTTGAAAATTTCCTCTTAATGCTTTATACTTTGACTCTACAACATTTCAGAAGGTACTTTTTCTCTGCTAGATTTACCATTCAGCTGTACTAGGCAGACTAAGATATTAAAATCTAGTGATAAATCCAGACAAATATGATGCGATGTTAGGTAATTACACTACCCAACAAAATAGACACAAGATGAAATCACTGTAATAATAGTGCCACAGCTCAGATGTAAATCTGAACATATATACTACTGGTGATACTTCTGTATTTTAAATTCTAGTACGTTTATTTTTGATACTGTGCTTTTTACATTGTAATATTGATACTCTTACTTATGTAACTTATCTGAATACTCTTCCACCACAGTACCCAAGTCACAACAAACAGAATTGATGTTTTTTAGGCAAACATTTTTCATTTCAGAATTTGTCATTCATGTTATGAATGATGGTTGACTCTTCAGTTAGCCCTGACTGTGAGAGATCATTTTGGGGAGTATTTATGGATTAATGTTACAAATTATTCATGAAATTTAGCTATTGATTTGTAGTATCTTGTGGATTTGATGAGGCTGTGTATTTAGATTGTTTGTACTAATGTAATTTGGGGTCTTTAAGATTTTACTTTTTCATTTTCTGTGTTTTGGAACCATGTTGGATGTTCTCACTATATTGTGACATCCTTATTCCTTGACATCAGTGTGTTTTGTTGTTTTGTCAATCCATTAAAATATATATACATAAATGTGTTTGTGTATAAACACATATATTTTTATACACATATATTTTATTATACGTAATACTCCATTGTTTTAAAAACTGGGCCCCATGTGTGACCCTGAGGAACCCACTGGCTGTTCTGGTTGCTACTGGTTTGTGAACGTTAATTCTTTGCTATTTTAATTTGTAATACCACAGTTGAAGCATTCTCTGGCACAAGAATTTCCTTCAGGATAAATAAAGTTCTATTGAATTAAATTGAAGCTATCTGGCAATTTTCGAAACATCTAGATTTAGTAACTTTGGCTGGTGACTTCATTTGGTGACTACTTGTACTCCCCACTGACCAAAAATCTACTTGTCTATGGGGTAAACATGTAAATTTACTGAGTTCTAAATCTTTGGGAATCCTCATACAGCTGATGCATGTAATGTACATCATATTACTTGCTTTGGCCTACAATATTTTGTCAACACACCTTCAGATAATAAAAAAAAAGTATATTTAGAAACACTACTCACCTTGATGTAGAGAATTAAGTCAAATGATAGTCCATTCAATATCCATACCAGCTTATCCTGGTTCAAGGTCGCAGGGGGGCTGGAGCCTATCCCAGCTGACAGTGGGTGAGAGGCAGGGTACACCCTGGACAGGTCACCAGACGATCACAGGACTGATGCATAGAGACAGACAACCATTCACACTCAGATTCACACCTACGACCAATTTAGAGTCACCAATTAACCTAACATGCATGTCTTTGGATTGTGGGAGGAAGCCGGAGCACCCAAAGAAAACCCACACTAACACCGGGAGAACATGCTCACTCCACACAGAAGGGCCGCAGCCGGCCAAGATTTGAACCTGGAACCCTATTGCTGTGGGACAACAGTGCTAACCACTGCCCCACCATGCTGCCAAAAATGATGATAATATCATTAATAAATGAAAAAGTTAATGTTCCTTAAAAGTGAGAGAAGTTTCACAGTGACTGTACTGTAAATCTTGTCTTTACCTAATGTATGACAAGAGGAGGTTGTTTACATTTTTCTGAATAAATGTCAGCAAAATCTTCAGAAATACATATTTGAACACAAGTCCAAATCTTAACACAGCTATACCCCAGAAGCAACAGAACCACATATTCTAATGCATCAGTTATTTTCTGTCTGATGCTTAACATTTCTCCAGATTATTGCAGATTATTCAAACATTACAGCATGTACAACCACTGGGGGGATCTGATGCAGACACACGCACCCACACACACACGACTCCAATAACTTCTCTCCCCCGGCAGCATGCTGTGGGAGCTGGTCAGCGGCGTCAGTCAATTGATTGAGTGCAGAGTAGGAGGAGGAGAAGGAAGAAGGAGCCGCAGGCCATGAGCAGCAGAGGAGGTGAAGACCTATCGGAAATCAGTGCACCATGAGCATTTCTGCCCCATATGGGCAAAACACGTGCTCAGGCAGCTGCCACAGCCCTCTGCAGCCGGCCGCATCACACACTGAGAGGCAGCATGTTAACCGTGCAACGTCCACACTGACAGGAGTCTTATCATGTTCACTTCTCATTGATTTCATCAATTAGGCCTCTTGAAATTGGAGTCTGTTCTGTAAAAGAAGTGCAGAAATACATTGTGATTCAGTTTGGGATGACAGTGTTTTTGTATGTATAAACCACATACAACAAACTGTACATAGTTTACATTACTGCAGACCATTTTCCAAACCATACCATAGAGTGAATATCAACCTGAAGAGACTTAAAACTTAATAAATCCCATAATCCATCTGAGTGAACATCACATCTGTTGTTATTGTTGTCAAAGTGCTGCTATTGCAATGCAAACTTTTTTAATGCAATCTACACTTTCAGCTTCATTTTTATAGAATGATAATACTTCTTTAACAGCTATAACAGCAGATTTCTATCTTATTTACTTTATAGTAAGATTACAATTTTCTCTTTTCAAAAACTGTGTATTCTCGAAGACCAAATTAGGTGAGTATATTGTATATTGTAAAATCCCCTTTGTCGATATAAATCAATTTTAATCGGAAAAACGAACCAAAAAAATAATATTACTACTAACGATAAAACAACAACAATATTATTTTAACAATGATAATAATAATAATAATAATAATAATAATAATAATGATAATAATAATGATAATAATGATAGTAATGGTGACACAATGCTTTTATTTTTCTGATTTGCTGAGATGCAGTTGGATTCAGATAATAACATGGATGACTAAAAATATATAAAGTATATATATGAAAATAAGTAATGCTGAATTCTACTGTTTACTAACTTGTGACACACACACACACAAAAAAAAAAAAGCCTACACAGAAAGGTATACTCGTCTATGCTGCAGAGCCATGTACATACCTCTAGCATCCTATACTATACTATAGCCTGTTTTTAGTGGTTGTACCCATGTTTAAAGACCCTCGTACACATGCTAGTTTGGGTTGAGGAGGGGTATAAGTAGCACAGCAGTGACTTCAGACTAAAAAGATATTTTGTAACTCCTCATTAAAGAATTTGTTATTAAAAAGCTTAAAACCACAAATAATTCATTTTAAAATTTTCCCCTTTCTTTCTGTGTTATTATTATTTTTTTTTTTAACAGCAAGATAGAACATTTGACCCGAGTCCCCTTCTTCATATGATAATAATTATTGTTGTTGTTATTATTTTTAATATTATCATCATCATAAGACAAAGAAAGCCCTGGTTTGAGGATCACTGATATTTTTGAGTAGAATCAGCAGATTGCTGATATTTCGTGGCCATATTTATGGAATTTAAATGTAATGTATTGTCGTAAATGTAATGTGATTTATTATTTTATCTGTCTATCCACACAAACACAATGGATAATGCTTAAAATTAAGAAGTTTTTCGGCATCAAAAATATGTTTGTTTCATCAACATGTTTTAGTTAGGTAAGTAGGATGGAATCAAAATTGAATAAACTTTAATAATTTGAGTGGTGAATATCAACACACCTTTTGGATGAATATTAAGTTGATTCAACTTAATTAACTGACTTAATGCCAGAGTTTTAACTAGTTTAAAAGATGCATGCAAACTGTTACTCAATATTTTTTAAGTTGATCTAATCTATCTATCTCTCTATCTATCTATCTTTATAGGAAGGGGAATTACCTTGGCACTGGACAATCACTGTATCACCAATGTCCTGACTTATGACATTATTTTACATTAGGAGCTCCAGAATCGATTAAGACTGTCAAGTGTACTCCTCAATCCTCAAACACACACAGACAAATCGTTGTGATCAGAAAGGAACCTACATCAGTGTTTTCATTTCAGACCCCAAATCTGAATCATGCAGTTTTACATCCATGTCATTTTCACACACTGGCTTAACTCCAGCTTCCATCTTATCAAAATGCAAAGAGATCTTCAGCCCTCCATCAGGCCCATCTATAGATACAAGATATAATCTATAAACAAACATTCTCCCACCCCAAACAACATCTCCAAAGTTATAGTGCTGTGGTTAATTAGCCTATTTATAGAATTGGTGGTGGTGAAGGGGGGGGGGGGGGTTGGCGTTGACAGAGAAGCTGCAGTACTTGCTGGGGCCTCTGGATGCCAGTGTGGTGTCGGTAACAACTTGCTTGGAGAGGAGAGGCGAGATGGGGGGGTGGGGTGGGTGATGAAAGCGATGGACGAGCCGGTTGAAGGCGAGGAGGAGTTGATGTTCAGAGGCGAAAAAGCGACTGGAATCTTTTCTTTTCTTCATGTCTCTGTTGTCGGGTCCAGCTGCACCTCCCAGTTCCTCCAAATTCTGCAGCATCTGTGTGTTGATTTGTTCTTTTCCTACTCTCTGCCTGTATTCCAGCGTGTTATAGAGGTACACCATGGTGTGGCAGACTTGTAGGCTGCCTAATTAATGCTCCAGAGCCTGGGAGGTGTGTGTGTATTTGCACTTCCAGTCGTATGTACTCTGTGTGACTGTGCGTGCACAAGCATTTGAGGGGTGTATGTGTTTATGCGTGTGTGTTATCCACCGCCACCCCCCCCACCCCCCTCGGGGCGTGAAGCAGACTGCAGGGGCTGGTACAGGAACAGAGCTGGGATCATGGAGGCAGCACTGCAGGCATCTGCCCCCAGGAAGCAGCACCAGCCCCGCGCAGCTGGCACCGAGGCCTTCATGAGCCAGGAAATGGCACACCTCCCCGACTATCCCTCACACCCCCCCCTCACACACACACACACACACGCATCACACACCCTCTGTACACTGTTCTTTAAACAAGCTAACATCATTGATTCCTATTGGAAATTAAAAAAAAAAAAAAAAGAAAAACTGTGGGAGAAAACAAATACACGATTAGGAAGGTTTTTATTCGTTTGTCTGTCATGTATGTCAGATAATTTTTAAAAAGTATTCAGGCAGACAGCTAACATTACAAAAGTGTCTATTATGTGAGGAAGGACTGTAGTTTGAGTCATGTGACATTAATTCTTGCCCATTTATCATGTATCGTAGCTGGGAAAAAAATGCCTAAGAAATGCTTTCAGCATATTTACATACAAAGTTCTTTGGGGAATTGAAAGATGGACAATTTGACAATTACAACCTCCCCCTCCCCCTTTCCTTCCACACTGAAAGCCTTGGATTCCCTAAAGAATACACAATGCATGACATAAATGCATGTGTATCTATTTACCTCTCCCTGGATTTCATGTAAATGTAGTTTGATTTATTGTTTTCATGTGTTGTGAGTGGGTGTTTGTGTGTGTGTTTGCACAAGCATGCTTGCTGTGCATGCCACCATGTGCAAAGGGCAGGCTCAGAATATATATCTGTGTGTTGTGCAGGGCAGTGTGTCCATCATTTTCTGCAGACGGTAGACAACCAGCTGACAGAGCGACAGGCCCTCACCTTGGATTACTCCCATGCTGAGGAGGCTGCTCTGGGCCTGGCCGCCAGGGTGAGCAGGGCACTAACAGGCCTGGGCCTCAGCCATCCTCTCTGCACCCACACACAGGCAGGACTGCGGGGTACAATTAGGCGGACAGGACGCCATACCACCGCTCACCTGTCAGCTAGACTGGCGACGTGCGTGGGGTGCAAATTGACACAAGTGCCACAACCGGGCCGACAGGAGATCCGCGGCAGGGACAAATCTTGCTAACAAACCCCAGTGTCCTGTCAGTCAGCACAGGGGCCACCTCACATTGACCCCCCAGACCAGGCGTTGGGCTCTGCCTTTTCCTTGGCGCTTGCTTGGCAGACACTGGCCACCTTAGGCCCTGTCACTGAGCTGAGATGACATGGTCACATGCAGGCACAGCCAGCACCACCATCAGCCTCTCAGTCATTACCTTCCATCAGCCGACCAGAAAATAGACTGGTAAAATCTGTAGGGGAAAATGACCTAAAGGCCTGACCTGAAAATGGCACAAAAAGCTGAGAGATGGTGCTACTCACTCCCAAAATAATAGTCTGTGTCAGCGCACCTGGCCACTAGCCACTGGCCATATCAATGCCTCCCAAACGAGACAGAGGAGCACACACTGGACAGAGATCCAGTCGAAAATTGCCTCTACCCTCAGTCCTGCGACTTAAAGGAACACAAGAGACCCAAAGTAGTTTTGCTCAGCTTTACAAACAAAGTTGATCATTACAGATAAAAATAAAAGTTCTTCTGTGCGTGGACAGCGAAAGAACAGAGACAGAGAAAAAACATGATTCCTGACAAAAGATTATGGCAGACAGGGAGCAGGAACTCAGCTAATCCTGTTGTCTGACTGCGATCTGCCATTTGGAATGTTGCAAGGGTAATGCACCGCTAAATTTACTGACGTTTGCGCTAATCCATTTAATTCTCTTTTAAGGGGGAAAGTGTTCACATGAGTGAGCAGCTTGTTTTAATGTTGATGATTTAAAGATGGACAGAGCTATGGAAGCGGACAGACCCATGCACGCAGACAGTCAGCCAGCCTGTGTGAGGGGATGGAGGATGCTGTGGGTTTAAGGGTAGCAGGGGGGATGGGTGGAGAGGGGGTGTAGGTGGTGGGGAGGTGTGTGGAGGGGCACTTCAGGTTGCCAGGAAGGCCATTTTTCCTATCTCTCTATCATTCTTTTTGTTTTTGTCTCAAAATAGAGTTGAGAGCTGAGGAGGATGGTAACACTCAATTAGGGTTTCCATATCCTTTAACACAAGTAATGGTTCTCCGTATTGGGGACTATATGGGAGCCAAATGCTGGGACTGTATGCAGGGCCGGTCCCCCTGGCAAGGCGGGCTCATCCCAGCCCATTGTTCTCTATCAGTGGACAAGGCTGATTCCTGTAATTAGCTGTCAGCGCAGAGCCCTCAGCAGCTTAGTGCTGTCCGCTCAAATCAAACTAATGAAATGCAATCCGCTCAAATGTCCTGGATGCATATCTGTAACAGGCCTGCGCACACAAGAGGGGAGGCAGGGGGAGCCTGTGCCACGGCAGGGAAACATCCCCCCTTTGCCAAACTTAGGATTCAAATCCATGCTCATTAATCCGTTAATTCAGCACATTTTTGACAGCCAATTAATGCGGATGAGGAGTGGGTGATCTGGGCAGGACAGGAGGTGCCTGAGCACGGTAAGAGGACCAGGCGTGAGGGGGTGAAGGGCTAGCAGAGTCGGACCCCAGCATCACTCAACCATATCATTCTCCATAGTGTTCCTAGCAACCAACAAGCCTCAGTGTAGAAATAATTCCTCACACAACGGTGGCACTCATATGTATTCTCTTAATCCATATATGAGATGATGAGACAGCACTCAGATATTGCAGGCTACAACTCTGCCAACATCCTTCATGCTAAATTTGACAATTCAACATTAGACTTGTCTTACAGTGAAAACTTTGAGAAAACAGGGAGGTGATTATCTTATCACACCAGATGAACAGGTCTCCTCCTGTCTGTATTTACATGCACATGACAATGCAATTACTGGTAAAAGTTTGCGTAAGATACTGCAAATGTATAATTCTCTTGCTGTATTAATGAAGATCATACTGCAAGTGATTATACAAAAAATTACCAAAAAGAAGCAAACAGGACAGTTGATTGACTCCATAATTTTGTTTTCACTCTTCATTTTATTTGTGTTTTTATTTATTCTATTTCCTCTTTATTTTGTCACTATAGCTATCTTGTTGTTATTGGTCATTTTATTCGTATTTATTAATTTTGACATTTTACATCCTGCATCTTGTATTTTTGGTCCTCCCATTTCAACTTAATCTTAACTCTATCCCTAGTTTGTGCATATATATATTGTTTGTGCATATGTATATATATATATATATATATATATATATATAGATATATAGATATACAACAGTTAGTTCCGACCAAGTAATTTGATTGGAGAGGCATTCCGTGAGTGTTGATATAGAGTATAACATCAAGCTGTGATTAGGTCTTCGGCACTCAGCACTGAATCACAGCCGTGACAATATACAGTACAACATCATGACCTTGAGTGTGATATTGCTTAATATATATATATATATATATATATACATACATATAATACACACACACACACACACACACACACACACACACACACACACGTATTTAACTAATTTAATTAATTAATGCTAAAAAAGTGCATTCCTGTATGGTGAAACGATGTACAACACAATGAACGTTGTATTCTACATGTAATATACGGGTTCCGCATCATTTAAAGTGGACTGAGGTAGAGCCACACCCCCTTTTTTAACATACATGGCTGACAGTGAGTCAAGAAAAAAAAAAAGAAGAAGAAACAATCTTTGATCTCTGAATACTTTGTTAGAGTAACTTTTTAACAATAACATTTCTAACTACATATGTGTGTATATATATATATATATATATATATATATGTGTGTGTGTGTGTGTGTGTGTGTAGTTTAAAATTATAATGGCTAAAAAATACTGTAGGTGATTCCCCTTTTGGAAAAATGTTGGAAAGTGACCATTTTGCTGACTGAATTTCATTATGTGCTAACAGATATTGTATATGAAATACTGTTTTAACCCTGCTGTTTTTATTTGATTTCATAAAGCTACATTTCATATTTCTGCTGGTGTAATTTCAACAGGGAATGAGGGGACAAAATCCAAGTTTTGTTTAGCTGTGGCTCCGAGGTAGAGCGGGTCGTCCACCAATTGGAAGATCAGCGGTTCGATCCCCAGCTCCTCCAGTCTGCATGTCGAGGTATCCTTGATACTGAACCCCAAGTTGCTCCCAATGTGTGAGTGTGTTAAAAACAGAGTAACAGTGGCATCTTGTATGGTAGCCTCAGCCACCAGTGTATGAATGCGTGTGTGCATGGGTGAATGTGACTCGTAGTCAGATGACTAGAAAGGTACTATACAAATGCGAGTCCATTTACCATTTACATCTCTCTAAACAGTGTCCCCCTACTGTCAAACTATGCCAGTCCAGATGAGAGAAGATAAAAATGTTGATACGTTTTTGAAAGTTGTTTTCACCTGCAACATTACACTATGCAATTGTGATATTGATGTGTTACCCTCATAGCAATACTTTATTACAGTAGGTAGTACAGTAGTACAGCAGCACAGACCTACACTTTGCCCTCTGTTTTGCCTTTCAGGACAGCCTGCCCAGAATCCCCACAGGTGGAGTTTCTTGGAGCTATACAGAGACATGTGGAATTAATAATTTCAATCAATGATATAGACAATGACAATACCATTAGACATCAGCCAGCAGATAATGATGTTCCTGAGAAGAAGAAAAAAGATTTGGTAATTGTCTCAATTGTTTAATTGCTATGTTTACAGATTTTTAAAAAACGTTCAGAAGGTTGGGCATTAGTAATTAAGTAACATTTATTTCTAGAAAGTGCTTTACATTAAAGACAGATACACAATAAAATCAATTTAAAATTAAAATAAAATAGCAATGCCATACAGCACAGAGCTGACACGTTCAATCACAGCAACCACAATGAAAATGAGGGCAGAGACACACAACTACAAACAAGGGATAAAACATATAGGTAAGGTAATAAATACTGTGGATGACATATTCCAACAAAAGTCTGCATGAATGAAAATGTTTCCAGCTGCTTCATGAGGTTATCAGAGGAATCTAGGGATCACAGCGATAGGGGGAGAGCATTCCATAAGTTTGGTGCGGACTTTTGCGGGTGATATAGCAAGTATGAGGCACAGCCAGTAACTTCTGCTCAGATGACCTAAGTGGCCAATAAGGCGAATATGTGAGGAGGACAGCAATGTACTGGGGTGTTAGACCACAGAAGGCTCTACAAATCAGCACCAGTATTTTAAAAAAATATATAGAATTTAATGGAAAGACAGTGAAGAGAGGATACAATTGGCCTGATATGTGATCTCTTGTCATTTCTGGTTAAAAGCCCAGCAGCTCCATTGCGGACAGTTTGTATATGGTTTAAACAAGTTTGATTTAAACAGTACAGCATTACAATAACCTAAATGAGAAGAAATAAAAGCATGAACAATCATCTCCATCTCAAACTTGTTCACCACAGTTCTTATTTTGGAAATGTTCCGTAACTGAAAAAAATAAAACATGAACGCATAAGCTGATGAAGATGGGCATCAAGTGACAGGAACAAGTCAAGGACGACACTTCATTTTGTGCAGGAGTAAAGCTTTATGGATGTTCACGTATACTGTCCTCTAGTCTAGTTTACTTGTGCTGACTCATGCTGCCAGTGAAATGAGAGTATTCTGCATATTACTGTTGTTAAAGCTAACACTGACTGAAGCTAAATCCCACTTAGTATATGCAGTTTGTGTTTACATGTTTCACAGACGTTGTTTAGATCCCATGTGCATATTAACGTGTTTGCTACTTCAAATAATGTGTCATACACTTCAGTCATCTCTTCTCTCGACCTCTCCTGTGTCCTCTCTCCTCCTGTCCTTTCTTCCTCTTCCCTTTCTACACTTCCTATCCTGTGCCACCCAGGCTTGTGTGTGTGTACGTGTGTATGTGCAGTGTGATGTGGATGAGATGGAAGCCTGGGGGCATTAAAAGCAGCCAGGGTTTTGCCGCAGTGTTGGTGGGCTCGTGGTCTCCACTGAGCCGTGATCAGATGGGTCTGGGCCGCTCTGGGACTCGGCCTCAGGCGTTCGACAACACCGCCAGCCCCGCCATGTGTGAACACTTGTTCTCTTCAATTAAAACAGTCATCTGAATATTCCAATCACATTGCTTAATGACAGCTCTCCACCACACATGCATGAAAATCGAAGTAGAGGTCAATCAGTCCCGATGAGGAGCCTGGATGGGTGGATGGGCTGACCCAGACACGGAGCCTGCAATCAGAATTGCTTTCAAATATCTAATTGATTTTCAAACAGGCTAAAAAAGAGTACTGAAATCTAGTAGTATTAGATATAGTAGTAATAATTTGTCTGGCAAATATGAGTTTGTAGAACCAAGGCACTTGACAGAGCATGGCACTAACACTGTCAGAAGTCACTGCAGATTGGTTGATTGCAAATTAAATTATCACAAATGTGAAAATGTTTGGAAATATATATGTAGGAAGTGACTGTATTGCAGTTACTGTATTTAGCCTTTAGTTTCTCAGCCTTTTCCAAACTTTCTGGACTCAATATTTTCATGACAGCAGCAGTTACGGAGATGTCAAACTGTCACGTGAATTTGACTGGAGCTTGTTTTGTGTTCTGTTTTGACAGAGCTAAAAATGTATCAGATAGGAATTCTGACAGATTTCCAATTTATTTTAGTATTTTCTTTAAAAAAAAAAAAAACATGGAATATGGCAATGTATGAGCCATAGAAATCTATCCCAACTGTATATCATGTCATTCCATGTGGAGTTTCAAATGTTTTTAGCTTTCTTTTCTTCTCTTTTTTTTATTTTTTATCACCAATTTTAGATCCAGATTGCAAGGTATGGAGTAGAAATAATGTATACAATACAAAAAGAAAAAAAAAAGGCCTGCAGGGATGAAGTGTGACCAAAAACAAGTTTTGACTGAAATGACAAAATTAGGAAACTAAATATAGATGGTTCAGATAGTGCTTTAGCTACTTTCTCCATTATTTCTATCTTAAGTTGTGTGTGTGTGTGTGTGTGTGTGTGTGTGTGTGTGTAAATATGATGTGACATGGCAAGCTTCATGCATTCACCGCACACTGTCACACAGTGTTGGAAGTGTGGTCAGCCATCACTGGCCAACAGTGGCAACAGTATTATTGTGTGCATATCTGATTGAGTGTATACACACTGGTTATTCACTGAGCAGAGTGTCCATGAGTTAATGGATGCTCACAAACATTAGGAACCAGATGTTTAACTGTCTTGTGGTAACTGTAGTTTTTGTTATTCCTGTGGTCTTTATAATTAGATATCAGATTTTAAATATATTCCTGTTTTCAGTGAGACCATGCTCTGTAGCCACATTTCCTTATAAATTTGATGCACACAACACCTACAGTATGATATTAACATGATAGATTTCACCAAAGTCACCACATTTCCTGCTTGCTAATTTTTCATAGATCATGGTAGCTGAGTATGACTCGTATAAAGTTGGGTCAAAAATAATCCTTCTCAGATACCCAGTAGCTCATCTGGTGGTAGTGCGGGTGACCCATATACAAAGGCTGTCTCCTTGCCACAGTGACCATGGGTTCGATTCCAGTCAGCGGTCCTTTGCTGCATGTCATCATGTCACCCTTTGCAATCAAAAAACAAACAAATAAGACAGTAATGCTAATCATGCTTCCATTGGGTTGCCTTGCATTTTTCTAACAGATGAAAGCTGTCATCACTGGAGGTTGCTGTCTTAAGTGGCCTTGTACAAAGTCTTGCATTTTATTTAGACTGATGATCAGAGGTAACGTAACTTAACGTAAAATTAACTTACTTCTTTTTTTTTATGACACATAGCAAAGTCATTGTTTTTAAAATTATTTATATTCACACTGGTGTTCTTTAGTGACTGCATGTAAATTGCTTTCACTCAGTAATTTTCCATCCATTAGTGATTGTGTTTTCTGCTGCAGAAGACTTGTATCATCTCAGTCTACAGCAGACAAAGTCCTCTTGCAACAAGCACAGCCCTGAACATGCTTCATGTACCAGTAAAGACCAGACCGATTTTTTATTGATTATCTTTATGCAATTAATTCTCTCTGTTTGACATAACAAATAATCACTGATACATTCTTGGATCTTTAAAGAAATAAAAATAAATAATAATGACAATATTAATTATAACAATAATAATAATAATAATAATAATAATAATAATGATAATACTAATGGAAAAAATATAAAATAAACACAATTCCGACCTGCAGCCCTAATGCATGTCATCTCCCACTCCCACCTGCCCTGTTTGCTATACTTTCAATAAAAAGGCATGGACATTAAAAATCCCACTGAGGCCTAATGGGTTATGGCAGAGTCCTGAATGCATTTAAACGTTCTGTGGAAAACTAAAGCCGTACATGAATACAATGGCAATTTTATGAGTCGATCTCTTGATTGCATAAGTTTCTGAGAATTGTTTATCTACAGTAAGAATCATAATATTTTTAGCTGGAACTAAATAATATTTCAACAACACTTTCAACACAGCATGATCTTACTGTCATCAGATTACAGTGATAAAGTACAAACAGAGAGATTAGATGCACATACTGTTCTTTCTTTATTAAGTTCACTGTAACAAATGTATCCCTTCATTATCATCTCCTGTGTACACAGGATTATAAACAGTTTCCTAAAACGCAAGAGAAAGTGTAAATCAGTGACGCTGGGGTGCGGTGCCTTGGGGTTGTTCCAAGGCTGAGAGAGCAGGAGCTAGTGAGCGAGGCTAATGTGTGTTATGTATGGCGTGGTTACAGCCAACAGTAACCAAGTTTGTTCCTTAATAAACACTTGGCTGCAAGCAGGTCAGTCCTCCTGTTCATTCAACGCATCCGTCCGGACAGGACACTACAATATTATGGAATATACGGTGCTCAGCTGTTACGGAATTGTAGAGCTATGAAAAGTCCTTGAAGTGCTCAGTAAAATAGACCATTAAAGCACCTACAATAAGGATTGTTGATAGATAAATCTGAGTGTATAATTTCCCCCCATCGATCCATTTACAGTATATTGACATTGAGATCATTTCTTTCTTTTGTTACATTTTCTTTATTGAATAGTAAGTAAAAGGCTAAAATGACAAACCTCTGACTGGAGGTGTGTATGAGTATCTTTTTCTCAGGTGTTTCTTAGCATGTAGGGACATGGTGAACAGTGGTCTTAGTTCATCTGAGCATCTGGGGAATTGAAAAAGTAGTCAAGTTGTTCATTTAAACCTCGCCATATTGAGGCCTGGCTGAGCGGGCTCAGGTATGGCAGCTTTTAAATACAGCTCATTACTCATTACTGCCGAGCCCAGGCCCTTTAATTTGTGGAGCTTGGCAGCTGGACCACCTGGCCACACTTTAAACACTAAACGCTGCTCTCCCTAATGGCCGCAGATTAGATCATTACCTTAACAAATCAGAGAGGAGTCTGCCTGGTGCCGAGCTGGCAGCCAGGAGGGACGCAGAGAGAGGAAGACACTGCCAGAGTTTACATGCAGGCACACACATGGAATCTAGTTTGGGGGCAATGTACTATGTGTAATCACCTGACCAAAGTCATGCACTTAGTGAGAAACTTGATTTAAAGATCACTTCAGTTTTAATACAACATATCTGTAAGAGCAAGATCAGTATTATTTTACTCTCCAGGTTTATTGCTGAGACCTGAGAACCATGTGACGATACTAAAAAGACCATCAGACAAGTTGGAAACAAACCACCACGTTAGTCAAACTTATTTGGAAGTAAAGACATATACAAACAGTAAAATGAAGACCCAAACTGTCCATTGTAAACATGCATCACAGTTTACAGACTCAGTTCATGCTTCAGCTATGACTGGCTGTACTCAATTATCTGTACAATGTTTTCCTGCAAGCAGCATTTAAAACTTACTGTTTTGGTGCACCCATTTTCAGTTTTACCTCCAAATAAAGTGGTTTCAATAAAATTATAACTTGTTAACACATTTTTCCTGACAGGTTGTTTCAGTTGTAGTGATTTCGACGTCTTCTCAGAAATTACTGTGATGAGTACAATGTGATAAAAAATGAAAAAAAAAAAAAAAGGACAGGCAAAACTATGAGTTTAAGAGAGAAATTAAAGTACACTAGAATTAGCATTTAAAATATGTGGTTTGATCCACTGTATATAGTTGACTGTGGCATGTGAACATTGCTTTTTTCTCTATTTGTCAGTTTCATCCTCCCTGTCTCCCCCCCTATCCCTCTGCCTCAGTAATTTTCCACTCTCCCTGCCTTTGCTCCACTCTACCTGCCAGCCACTCCCACCTTATCAGCCCAACTACACTCACCTGCAAGCTCAACTGCAGCTCATTCCCAATCAGCCCTGCATATGTGCCTCTCCAGCACTCTCATCCTTGCCAGATTGTTCTACTGCATCCACGTGAGACTTTCCAGCACTCATTACCTACCTGATCTCCTGTTGCTGACCCTGTCTGCCTCTGACCTGCTCTCCTCGCCTGCCTCCTGTTAAACTTACCTGCCTTCTGTCCTCGACCACGTGCTTGTCTGTCGTTTCTACTGGCTTCGACTCCTCCGCCTGGCCACGGCTCCTCTGCTGCTCGCTCCTTGTCGGCACCTCTGCATCATTGCTGCCAGGATATTAAAGGTCATTACCAACTGTTCCCGATTTCCAGTGAACTGCTTTTGGGTCCAAATTACACTCGTGACAGTACAATCTGGCCAAACATGGACCCAGCAGACTCCTCATCACCTCAGTCTCGCTTAGCCCGAGTGGAAGGAATGCTCCAGCAACACGAGGCACAGTTTGCCTCCAATGCAGTGGAGGCTCGGCAGTCTGCGTCGGCCCTGGAGCGGGCGCCAACCTCACTAGCCACCCAGGTTCAATAGATGGCGGCCACCATGCTGCAACACGCTGCTCCCACCTCAGCTCCAACTCCTCCTGCTTCGGCTGTAGGTTTCACACCAAGCACCGCTCCAGAGCCCCAGGTGGGAGCCCCAGAGCGTTGACAAACTGTTCCATCTTGTTTGCCCTGCAGCCCCACACCTTTGCCTCAGAGACGGCAAGGGTCACCTTCGCCATCAACCACCTTACTAGCAGAGCACGTCTGTGGGGAATGGCAGAATAGGAGAGAGGCAAGCCAGCCTGCTCCTCTTTCCAGGCCTTCTCAGCGGAGCTTCGCAAAGTTTTCGGACCTGTTTCTCTAGGCCCCGATGCCAACGGAGGACTCATGAGCCTTAGACAGGGGAACCGACCTGTGGCCGATTACGCCATCGACTTCCGCACCCAGGCCCGGCTCAGTGACTGGAACTCAGCCGCCCAGTGCGACGCCTTCCTCAATGGACTTACACCATACATCAAGGATGAGTTGGTCTCCTTTGACCTTCTGCCTTCCCTCGACGGACTCATTGAGCTATCTTCTAGGCTGGACAGACGCTTTCAGGCAAGGTGAAGGGAGCTACGCCAGGAAGGGGTGGACCGCTGCCCCCAGCCTTTCCAAAGAACCCGCAGCCGGGGGGGCCGAACCCATGCAGGTGGGACGCACCAGCCTGACGCCTGAGGAACGGGAGCGGCGACGTTGGGGAAACCTCTGCCTCTACTGCGGCCCAGGCCGGGCACTTCGTCTCCCGTTGCCCAGTAAAAGGGAGGGCTCAGCAGTAAAGAGGGGCATTCTGCTGAGCCGGTCCCAGCTCTCACACCCTCGCCACCTTCATTGACTCTGGGGCAGACGTCACCCTGATCGATGAGGAGCTCGCCGTTCAGCTGGGAATTGACCAGGTTCCTCTGCCACGTCCAGTACCAGCCAGCGCCCTGGACGGTCATCTCCTGGGGATCTTCAGACCATGCCTATCCACACGCTCCTGTCCGGCAACCATCACGAGACCGTTCAGTTTCACGTCATGAGATCACCTAACTTCCCGCTGATCCTTGGCTACCCCTGGCTCCGCCTCCATAACCCGCATATAGACTGGGCGACGGGGTCCATCCTGAGTTGGAGCTCCTCCTGTCATCAAGTTTGCCTCAGACAAGCCGCTGCACCTCTGCCACTCACCAGCTCCAGTTCGATTGCCGACCTGTCCGAGGCCTGTCGAATACTTTCGGGAGGTGTTCAGCAAGTCGAAGGCTACCTCTCTGCCCCCCCATCGACCCTTTGACTGCGCCATAGACCTCCTGCCCGGCACCACGCCCCCCAAGGTTCGCCTCTATTCTCTGTCTGCACCTGAAAGAGAGGGTATGGAGACCTACATCAACGATGCCTTGGCTGCCAGGATCATCCGTCCCTCCTTGTCACTCGCTGGAGCGTGATTTTTCTTTGTCGGCAAGAAGGGCGGGTCCCTGAGGCCCTGCATCGACTACAGGGGCCTCAACGACATCACTGTCAAGAACCGCTACCCCCTCCCACTCATTGCTTCGGCCTTCGAACTGCTTCAGGGGAATAATATTTTCACCAAGCTGGATCTCTGCAACGCCTATCATCTGGTCCGGATCCAGGAGGGGGACGAGTGGAAGACAGCCTTCAACACACCCAACGGACACTATGAGTAGCTAGTTATGCCCTTCAGCCTCACCAATGCCCCGGACGTTGTCCAGGCCCTCATCAACGACGTTCTAAACAGCTGCAACGGTTCCTGGGGTTTGCCAACTTCTACCGAAGGTCCATCCGGGGGTACAGCACCGTGGCCGTCCCACTCACCGCTCTCACCTCTTCCAAGGTACCCTTCTGTTGGACCCAGGCAGCCGATGAGGCGTTCCAGCACCTTAAGGCCCGATTCACTTCAACTCCCATCCTCCTGGTTCCTGACTCCAACAGGTTGTTCGTAGTGGAGGTGGATGCCTCCGATGTGAGGGTGGGAGCCATCCTCTCCCAACGCTCAGCTGAGGACCAGAAACTGCACCCATGTGCCTTCTTCTCCCGACATCTATCTTCGGCGGAGAGGAATTGTGACATTGGGAACCAAGAACTGCTGGCGGTGAAGTTGGCGTTGGAGGAGTGGCGCCACTGGTTGGAGGGGACTAAATCGCCCTTCCTGGTTTGGACTGACCACAAGAACCTGGAATATATCTGTTCGGCCAAAAGACTGAATTCACGTCAAGCCTGGTGGTCGTTGTTCTTCACCAGGTTCAACTTCTCCCTCTCCTATCAGCCAGGCTCCCAGAACATCAAACCTAACGCCCTGTCTCGCCAGTTCATGGTCGGGGAAGAGACCGCGCCTAACCCGGACACCATCCTCCCTGCTCCCCGCCTGGTGGTTGACTCACCTGGGAGGTGGAGGAGCGGGTAAAGGCCGCCCTAGAGGATCAGCCAGGCCCCAGTTCCTGTCCCCAAGACCGCCTGTTTGTTCCTCAGGACTTGAGGTCTGACTTCCTACAATGGGCCCACGGCTCCCGGCTCACCTGTCACCCAGGTATCCAGCACACCAAAGAAGTCCTGCAGTGACGGTTCTGGTGGTCCACCTTGGAGGAGGACACTAAGGAGTTTGTCAGTGCCTGCCCAGTCTGCAGTCAG
The DNA here is from genome assembly GCA_035609425.1 of Epinephelus awoara. Taxonomy (NCBI): domain Eukaryota; kingdom Metazoa; phylum Chordata; class Actinopteri; order Perciformes; family Serranidae; genus Epinephelus; species Epinephelus awoara. Next base: position 40,446,532 of record CM069302.1, on the reverse strand, counting down.
CATAAGGCTCCCCGCCGGGCCCCTGCCGGTTACCTGCAACCTCTGCCTGTGCCACATCGACCCTGGTCCCATATTTCATTGGAATTTGTGACCGGGCTGCCACTGTCAGGTGGATTCACCACTATCCTGACGGTGGTAGACCGGTTCAGCAAACTGGCTCACTTTGTGCCTCTACCCAAGCTCCCATCAGCCAAAGAGTCAGCTGAACTAGTTTTGCAGCACGTGTTTCGGCTTCATGGCTTCCCATCTGATGTGGTGTCGGATCGAGGCCCCCAGTTCACCTCTGTATTCTGGCGGGAGTTCTGCTGCCTCATCGGAGCCTCCACAAGCCTGTCCTCTGGTTTCCATCCCCAGTCCAACGGCCAGTCAGAAAGGCTGAATCAAGAAATGGAGACGGTGCTCCGCTGCATGGCGTCCAAACATCTCTCGACTTGGTCCAAGCAGCTGCTGTGGGTGGAATACGCCCACAACAACCTGCCACGGGACTCTCCCCCTTCCAGTGTGCCTACGGCTTCCAGCTGCCACTGTTCCCAGCTCTGGAGAAGGAAGCCTCCTGTCCATCCGTCAAGGCCTTCATCTGCCGCGCCGCCAGACTTGGACCCAAGCCAGGGCTGCGCTTCTACGAGCCGCGGACCAGTACTCTACGGCCGCCAACCGCCATCTCTCCCGGGCTCCCACTTACCTCGTGGGCCAGAAAGTGTAGCTCTCGACCCAGGACCTACCACTGAGGGTGGAGTCCAAGAAGTTGGCCCCCAAATTCATCGGGCTGTTTGTCATTGAAAAGGTTATCAACCCCGTGGCTGTTAGACTCAACCTTCCCCATCTCTAAGGTCAAGCTGTTTCAAGAGAGCCCGTTGATGCCTGCTTCTCAGCCACCACCACCTCCCCGGATCATTGACTGAGGCCCTGCCTTCAAAGTTTACCGCCTGCTGCGCTCCCGCTGCCGAGGGAGGGGTCTCCAGTACCTTGTCGACTGGGAGGGATACGGCCTTGAGCAGAGATCATGGGTCCCGGCTCGTCACATTCTGGATGCACGGCTCATCCGGGAGTTCCATCGCCGGCACCCTGACCAACCTTCCAGCGTTTCCACTGCCGTCATCTGAGTTGTCCGGTGACGAGGAAGAAGAGAAGGGGTCATCCTCTGGGGGAGATGATTCACCCTCCGAGGAGGAGGAGGCTGAGATGGAGTTCTCAGAGGAGTTTTAGCCCTCTCCCAGGTTTCAACTCCTCCGCCTGGCCCCAGCTCCTCTGCTGCGCACTCCTCGTCGGCACCTCTGCATCATCGGCTGGCTCTTCCGGCTCTGGACACCTCACCTCAGCTACCTCGTCTCCAGTAAGCCCCTTACCTTTACTCCTGGCCGCTAAAGAACTGAACTGTACAGGTACGAGGACTCACGTCCCCCCCTTGGCCCTGTGGCCAGGTTCGGCTTAATACCTTCCCCAAGCCTGAGACCCAGCGACTGTGTGTGGGCTATTAGCCTGAAGATTGAACTGTCTGTTGAGTTTATTCATCTGCTCAAGTTCCTTTTTCGCTGCCAGGATATTAAAGCTCATTACCAACTGTTCCCGATTTCCAGTGAACTGCTTTTGGGTCCAAATTACACTCATGACACTATTGTTTTTTCCACACCTCTGATACTCCTACACTTGCATAACATTTCCAATACATATTGACAGCACCTTCTCAGGGGCTGATGTCTGGAGAAAATATGCTTCAATAATGTGCACAAGTGCAACAACAGTGAGAACAAAACAAAAAAACCTTACCTTAACTTTATTTTATCAAACAAAAAATATCTAGCAGTATGCTAGTATGTAGGCATGCTGTTTCAGGATGCTCAAAGATATTTGAGAGTCTCTATCTAAACAAGGTAGAATGACAAAGGCGCAGACATTTCCTGTTGCCTCTCTGTCAGCCTCACTAAGTTTGTACTAAATTTAGGCTCTTATGCCTATTTTGCAAGTCTTAGTTTTGGTTTTGGTCTTGCTTTTTGACAGTGGTGTTGTGTGGCTGAGAGTCACCCATTGGGATGAGGAAATCAACTCAACAGTGTGTAAACTCTCCTTCTGCAGACTTCTGCTAGCTAGCTGCTAGCTAGTCAGGTCGAGATTTTCAAATGTTAACATCAGTAAACATCAAGGAAAACATGGAGAAGATCGACACCAGCTGAACTAACATCCTGCTAGCCATTGCATAGACGTTGGAAAATGAATTGGAAGTTTACAATGGGATAGAGAAGCTCTAATATCCTTTGATTTACTGAAACTTGGCTAAATCCTGGACAGCGCCATTCAGCCAGGTGACTATTTTTCTATATGCTGACCTCACAGAGCAGAGGACTCTGGGAGAGAAGGAGAGCAGGCATGTAATTTACGGTCAATAAGGATTGGTGTGACAGAGGGATTACGAGGTGCTGTCCTTCTACTGCTTAAGATTGCTGCCCATGTTCAGGGGAAGCAGACATATGGCCATCTTATAGGGGTTTGGAGGATATATGTGTCATTAAAGCAGCTAACTTACATTAGCTCAAGTGGGTAGCCAACAACCTGTTTTATACATCCGAAGAACTTCTATAAAAACTGCTTGGCAACCAGACTAGGCATCTAATGGAGACAGGCCTTTTGTTGTCAAAATGGCCAGTACATGGGACTGGGCGTCTAATTGGGACTAGGCTCTCAATTGAAGTCAAAAAGTATGCTAAATACCTACAAATAATAAATTAAATGACTGCCAAACAAACAGTGAAGTGTGAAGTGCTGGTATGTTTTGATTCAGAAAGATCCTGAAGTTCCAAGCAGCAGTAGCTCTCTGGGTCCATAAGCATCCATTTACAGTAGCCTCCAGTTTCCACAGAAGTTTCCCTTCTCTCTCTCTCTTTTGGCCTGTTCAGTCTCACACCACAAAAGTTCTTCTCTGGGTATCTCTTTGTCTCCTCAGGGAACAGCATTTTGTTGTCCCTGTCATAATCACCAAGTTTTCTGAGTTTTTCTAATTTTCTTATATATGTGGTCTCCTGCATAAGCTGCTGAAAGTCAAAAGTCTAAGTACCTTATACAGCCCCACTTGAAAAAAACCCAACCTGAACTATCCTTCAAAAAAGGAGCGGTGACCACATATAAAAGTGTGCAGAAGCCATATGGACGTTGGCACACATACACAACTTTGGTTACTTTTCACTCCTTCTGATGAAAACAAATGTGATTCAAGTGCCTGTGAAGGTCCTACCTTCAACATGCTCTCCCAGATTGATATAAAGGTTGTCTGTCAGGAAGCACCTGAGCTGAAAACGTATGCGCTGAGATGAAATCGACAGAGAAAACAGAATATGGGTGAGAGGGAGAGCTCCAGTGATGTACACTCCTAAACTACAAATGGAAGTGATGCTCCATTTGTATATATGTGTGTGTGTGTGTGTGTGTGTGTGTGTGTTTGTGTGTGTCTGTGTGTGTGAGTATGTGTCCATCTCAATCTGCTGTGGATGGAGCAATGCCTGTCTCCAGTCCACAGACTATTCCTTCTGGGTCAAAACTAATTGGTGCGGCAATGTTGAGACTTTGCTCTGATAATGACCACAAGCACTCTGGCTGCTCTCACATGACCGACCTAGTGATACCCACCCACTCCATTCTGCCCCTCCCACACACACACACACACACACACACACACAGTGCTGGAGCAAGAGATGTGTGTGTGTGTGTGTGTGTGTGTGTGGGGGGGGGGGGGGGGGGGGGGATAAGTAGCAGGAGTTAGTTCAGATAGAAGACAGGAGGATGGAATATATGTGGAAACATGCAGAGAAAGTAAGGTAATCCTGTGTGGCTGATGTCTGAAACCACATACAGCAACATCAATTGATATGTATACAGTATGATAAAATGAAAATAAATTACTAACAAATTTTCATTACAATTTGTGAAATACCACCTCTTTGTTAGTGGACCTACACATCTAAATAGGCTGCATTAGGTACCTTTCGGTATCAGTTTTGGACGTTCAGGGACACCGTGGTGTTACATGCATTGTGTCTTTTCAAAAGACCCTTTTTTACACGAATTGTACATTTACTGCTCATTACTTTCACACAGTCTTTTTCAAAATATACTTGCCTCCTGAGGCACCTGATCAATCCAAATGCTTTGGTGAGCCATACCAAAGCAAGGAGCAGGAGATTCTCTGGCGTCTGCTGGATGGACACATACATCAGACAGTTCAATTGTGTGCAGCGGTACCATGAGGAAGCAGGTGGGAGACAGGCGAGCAGAGGATCCAATACCAGGTAAGTACATGGGAGGGGTGGACACACCAGTGGGGAGCAGACAGTAGGTTGGCCAGGCCAGGCGAAAGTCGTGGAACCAGCGGTGACGGTGAGTAATCCCTGCAGATGGCAGACAAACTCACATTGCAGTGTTGTCAGGAAAAAACTCAGCCAAGGGGAACATGCAAACAGACGCAAGGAATACAGAAGCAGGGCTTATGGTCCGGGACAAAAGTTTGAGGAGTTGGAAGTCTGGATGATAAAAACAAGCTGAGTTAACGTTAGCAGTAGCTCAGTGGCAGGTAAAGTACAACTTAAATATGTACAGTTGTTGATTATGATGCTATATCTATTTTCATTTAAATTAGTTAGCAAAGCAATTGTACTGTTAGCCTACAGGGCGCAAGATGCAGTACCCGTGTGTAGTCAAACCTTTATGCTACAAGCGTTGATGCAGTTTTGACCCTTCAAAACTATTTCCCTTCACTCTGCACCTGGGAAGGAGCTCAAGTGACAGAACTCTGCCTCTTGTCTGTTTCCATCCCCTAACATTGTCCCATTGCCTATGTCTGTGATAATGCCACCTATGAAATTCACACACACACACACACACACACACACACACACACACACACACACACACACACACACACACACACACACATTTCTCAAATAACAGAGTTCTGGGTAGGAAGTAGCGGCCCACTTTAGGTAAAGGTGCACTTCATCTACGTGACATAATATTCTCCTTACCCAATGCTTATACTCCTTACCCCCTTACCCACCTCCTCACTATTTCCTGTGCAGAGGAATGGTCTGGCAGGACTCATTTTAAGAAAAGCTGTGTTTCTGGATTGTTCTAATCAACTCCAGTCCATGAAAGCTGAGAGCTGGACATTGAGCTTTTTTTTTAAAGGGGGTATCTAAAGCATATATCTGACACCATTCAGGCAAACAAGGTGAAACACTAAAAAATTCTACGTTGCACTGCAGTTTATTTGTGAATCCTGGGCAGCAACAGTAAGAGTGAACTTGTACTTGTAAAACTCTATGTCCTCTTTTTACATTTTGCTATGTATCTATCAAGGCCCCCCTAACAACTGATACAGACATTCTGTAGATCAGCTGCTACCCCCACCCAACCTCTTCACTAGCCCAACATTAAGTTCTCTCCCCTCCCAGCACCCATCACCGCCTGGCTCACTGCTGTTTAACATGACAACAGCCCAGAAAATAAACAGGAACATTATTCCACACCACTACCCAGTGCACAGTCCGTCTTTAGCCCAACAGCCCCCCCCCCCCCCCCCCGTTGTTTTCTCCATCTTCTTTCACTCATGCATGTTGTACTGTGGCTTAAACGTGTGAGCAGGGCTTAGGCTGTAATCCAGTCAGATCCTGCGAATGCCTGCCGGGGGGGAGATCGCAGTAACTGTGCTCCCATGAGGACAGGGAGCACATACACACATGCACACTTACGCACTGTCTTTCTCTCTTTCACCACATGCCCTCTTTTCCTCGACACCAGTCAGGCAGCGCTGGCTAAGTGTATGCACCTGGCAGAGGATGTGTTTCTCAACCTGCTGATTTACATGGGAGTTAAGCTGCTGTGATGCATGGGGCTGAAATTTGAGGGAGCGAGGAGGCATGTGAGACATGCCGGAGTTCAAAGCTGCTCGAAAAAGACAGGGACAGGGAGGGGCCAAAGAGGAAGCTGGGAGTGGTGGGTCGGCAGGAAGTGGGGATCGGCTTGAAGATTGGATGGATGGACTACGTCCAGCTGGTCTGGGCTTCACTGGCAGAACTGTGGACTTCACAGGCGCATATGTACCTGCGAGGTCTGGAATCTCGTGCACTGTTAAAATTCACAATTCGTCAAGTCTGCAAGGGATCTCAATGTCTGTGGACTTCTAGAGTCAAAGTGAAGAAATTTTACAGAGGTATTGAGAGTATCATGACTTGTGTTTTAACTTGTGTTTGAAAAAAAAAACCCAACAACTTCTAACTCAACGTTGACTTTCAGCACCAATAGCAGCTCTTTTGCCTTGTTATAACCCGATATCCGCCCCAAGCCCAAAGGCTAGAAATTTCATTAAAGGTTCAGTTTGTGGGATTTAGGGGGATGTATTGGCAAAACTGAATATAATATGCAAAGTATGTTTTTTTAGTGTATAATGACCTGAAAATAGAATCGTTGTGTTTTTGTTACCTTAGAATGAGCTGTTTATATCTACATATGGAACAAGTTCTCATTTATTGAGATCACCATGTTGCATCGCCATTTGAAGCCTAGAATGGACAAACCAAACACTGGCTCTAGATAGGGACATTCGTGTTTTCGCATCGGCTACAGTGGTTTGTGGCCCTGACAAGCAGCAGGGGGCTTGACTGTCATGACATGTCAGCTTCATTAAAAGTATAGCTGCAAATTCAAAGCAACAATAGATGTAAAAACACACAGACACAATGCATCTGTCAGAGCATTAAGCCGCAGCTGCAATTTAAATCACTCGTTTCATTTGTTTTGGAGAGGAAGATACCTCTGCTGATAATTCAGTTTATGGTTAAAGCATGAGGTATGGTTCAGAAAAAAGGGAGCTCACATTAAGTTATCAGAGAAAATAGGGTGGGCACACAATAGCATATGTTGGGCGAGCTGCCCGTCTCCAAGACACCAAACAGTGTCAGAGATATACTTATTTGTAACATGAAACAGCTTTATTCAGTGTTTGTACCCATTTGAATAACCTGGTCCATTTATTTTTAGAGGAAGAGACCTCGGCAGATAATTTGGCTCATGGTAAAAACCTCCTGAATAATGAACACTTAAGAAAATCTAGCCAGGAGAAGTTCAAGCTGGGTGCAATCTGCAATTCACCACCAGACACCACCGAATCCCCCTAAATATTACACACTTTACCTTTAAATTCTTTAAAAAAGTGTGCAATAATCACCCTTTAGTTTTTTTTGTTAATGGATATACTACAAGCCGAAATTGTGCAAGGAGGAGTAAAAGATGTGATTGGCAGGGCACACCAGCAAAAAGACAATTATTGACTTGTGTGACTTGTCAGAAGTCAAGTTTAGCACTAAGCATTTGGTGTCTTTACTTTAGACTTGACTCACAACTTACAACACTTACTGGGACCTAAAAAATAATTAGTTTGTCCAACCTCAAACTACCAATAAGTTGCAAAGACATCTATTTTTCTTTGCTTCTGATGTATCCATTGATTAAGAGATTAAGAGATTGCACACATCATCGGAAAAGTGAATTCTGTTCCTAGTTGTTCAGAAAAATGCAGATGGTATACAAGGCTAAGATCTTGTTACTAGCCTTGATTGAGGTGCTAAATCCCAATTCCTGTTTGGCATCAGTCATGGACAAATGGATTGATGAGTACATAAAAGCAGAACGGCAGTGATAGAATGTGTCAAGGTTCCTTTTGTGGCAAACTTTATGCCAGCAGGTCTCTGAAGTGTCAACGTCACAGTTGACCACAGAAACACTGCCTTTATCTGTTTCATATGTGACTGGTGCCTCTCCAGATTTTCATAACAATAACCGATTGCTCCCATCCTGTGGCGCCCCAGTGAAGTGAAGTGAAGGTGACACCTCAGCGGCAAACTGAAAACATGACAACAAATGGAAATCAATTAATCAGTCGATGGGACAGCAGAGTGAAAGGGAAGGCGGAAGTGAGTAATGAAAGGTAGAGGGGGGTCTTTTAAAGCTTTATGACATTCCTGTGTAGATGGAGGTGGGGGTCTGGTGGAGCTGAGTGGCCTCTGATGTTCCACAGTGGTCCCAGAACCCTACTTTCATTAGTGGACTGGCCCATAAAAGGGCACCCAGAGCACCTGACTGCCTACCCAGCCAGCGCCAGCCCCCCTCTTTCTCCTTGCTTACTGCCTTGCCTCCTCCATGCTGCCTGCCCTATAAAACATCTGGTGACACAAGACCTCGTCTGTTTCAGCTAAGTCTGCCCGCCGCAATCGTTAACAGTCTCTGGTCTAATTCAAAACAGAAGTGGCGTGACAGTCCAGGCCAGACCAGACCAGATCCAGCGCTCACATACAAGAGACGGAGTTCAGGAAGCATGAGGTCTGGTGTTTACCCTCACATCAGATAAATCAGCGCACAAATAATACATCAAACACACAGGGGAAACACATACACACACAGTCTTATTATAGGCGACGCTTAACAGCCTGCTTGATTGGTCCAGAGAGAGTCGAGACCCTTCCAGGTAACACAGCAGGAGGCTCCGGCCCTCGATTATCCAGCCACTCCTTCTGAAGAACACAGCCGTCCATTGTCAGACTAAGCAGTCACTCACATCAAACAGAATGCAATGTACAAAAAATGCAACAGCTTATGAGGGGAAAAGGGCTGAACTCAAAGAGAGATGTCTGTCCATATTTAATTTAAGGCAGGCTGCTGTCAGGGAGGCTGGGACAGAGCGGATCAAAGGCCAGTAGCGTGCTGCTGCAGCTCCTAACCACTTAGCACCTTTTCACTGCCTTTGATCTGATAATTAAGAGGCTACTCCAAGAGCAGGTGGCACTGATAAGTGTACCGCTAAACCAACAGCAGAGTGCATACACTGCCAAAGTCCTGTTGTATAACCACAGATACACAACAGTACTCACATACATAAAGAGTACATCTCGTCCATTCGAAGTAAAGCTAAAACACTAGCTAGCTACGTGTAAATAGCTGAAGCCACTCCAGTAAATGACAAGGCAAAGATGAAAGTCATAATAGTCTGAGTCTGATGGAGAATGTTGACTGCTGAGAGCATGGAGAGGAAACAGAAAACAGGATGAGACGGAGGGGATTGTGGGCGAACAGGAGGGAGGGGATATTGAGGTGCCTTGTCCATTACTGGATGTGCTGGGGGATGAGGACTCCAGAGGCAGATGTGAAGAGAGAGATCCCCGTTGTTTTGTTGGCCACTGAGGTACAGGAAGCAGAGGTGTGCACACTGTGTCATTACACCGGCTTTGAAGATGTCCCTGATCGAGAGAAGAACTTCACATTAAAACACAGCTCAGGGGAATGCTCCAGACAACCTACAGTAAGGACAGACAGAAGGGAACACACTGCATGCTGGGAATGAGTCTAAAAAGCACCTTGTAATACAACCAGTTCACCAGACTCCAAAACAAGTTTCATCACAATTTGCCTCAGAGGGCTTTACAGCATACAGCATCCCTCTCTCTTTAGGACCCTCCCAGCGGATAAGGAAAAACTTCCCCCAAAATAATCCTTTAACAGGGGAAAAATGGTAGAAACAATATGTTCTATGAGAATGTTGTATTGTCATGTCACATCTTGGAGTGTCATTGAATGCTTCATACCCCTAAAATCTGTACAACCTGTGCTAAAAGGTTATGTAAGTCAATAAACCATAATAATTGAAGTATTTAAATTTTGTCATTACAAATAATGCAAAAATTTGATTTTTTTTATCAGATTTTACAAACAAATGGATTAATGAGAGGTGAGCTAGAGAAGGAGATATCAGCCACAGGTAGTGGACCTGCATCCTCAGATGGCTTCCATAAATCACGGCTCTGGCCTGTCCCCTCTTGACAGGGAAGCATCTAAACTACAGAGAGGTGCCAATGCTCTTTCTTCTCTGTGGTCAACAACATTGTCTTGGGAATAAAAGACACAGAGCTTCCTGCAACCTCCAAAGATCATAGGCTTGTAAAACAATCTGTCATGGTGCCGCAAATATGTGATGAAAAATTGTACTTGTCTTATCATTCCTAAGAAATGGGGCTGCAACAGAACTGAGCTTCCAGGATATGTATATGAATGGATAGGAAAAGCTCTACCCAATATTTGGTTGATGTAATGGTTGATATAATGAACTGTATGCATGGAGCTGATGGTATAGTCCTGCATCGATATTCCAATAAGAGGGAATAAGTGTTTGCTTCAAGTGGCAATCTCCAGGGCTGAAAAATTAAGCTAATGCAGATGTGCTAAAACTGGCAGTTCCTCTAATGGCCACTTGAGGCAGGCTCTAGAAGTTTGCAGCCAGAAAAACAGTTTGGGTCTCATTCAACATTCATGACAACTGTACAGGGGCTGAATTTTTGCAATAATGTTGCGGAGCACTTTTTTTATTCCGACGCCACACAGTCACATCTACAGTACACACACGAACACATACACATGCTTGCTCAGATTAACCCCTCTGATCCCACTCTAATACACAACAGGCCAAGCCTATTTATACATAAACACACAGATGAGGCCACAGTGGAAGCTGGAGTAATTTGATCATTGTTTATTCTGTTTACTTGAAAAAAAAAAAATCAGATATCAACTTGTGTCTCTTCATTTTCCCAGATGCAGCCAGCGCAGGTGCCCGCCGTTAGCTCGCAACGCTCACGCATGATGTATTGATAAACAATGCACTTGATAGGCACACTATATCAAATCAAAATGCAGCAGTCAGTGGGAGTTTTTTATCAGCAGCAGTTGGTGAGAGTGAGTGAAGGTGTGTGGTGACTTGGCTCGTAAAAACACAGATAGGCTACAACTTAGGCTTTTATTCATATAAAATAGTTTGTCAGAGTAGAGCCCTGCGCGGGACTGTTTTCTTCATCCCGCTCCCGCTGAATTTCTGACCATTACCACCCAAAACTCTGAGAATTTATGAGCGCACAATAATAGAGATGCACTGATTTTGTGTCTTCTCCCGTCCCGCAGGAGAAAACACGTCATTTTATAGGCTATTAATAAAGAGATTCATGGGGTTGTTTGTTTCGTTCCCCTGGTTGCATGTCTTTTGACGCACTGGTCAGGAATAGCGCTCCTATTTCGTTGTTTTCATTTAGTTTTTAATGAAATAAAGGCTGTTTCATAGTCTATTCTCCTCCTCTGTATTTTATTTATTTTTCTACCTTTATATAATCACACAGTGATTGAGGGCAAGCCTGGCGCCAGGATGAAGTTACTGAGGGGGCGGTTAAAAATTACATGGGGCAAATCTTTATTATGCAACATAGGTACACACTGAGTTATAAAGAGCATGCACCCGTGCGTAATAGTCATGCGTAATGACAGCTCATCGCTGGTGAAACACAATAAACTGCACGTCTTCTTTCATGTTTGTCTCATGACAGATGGAGCTGACAGACAGACAGACAGACAGACAGGTGGAGCAAGCGGTAAATTGGTATGAAAGCTGGTTCAGGGCATATTCGTCCATTTAGGAATAAATATGGAGTGGAAACGCTCATGCATGTGCACCAAGTTCCTGTTGACATCCTGTTGCTAGGCTACTTCTTCTTCTTCTTCTACTGTTTAATGGCGGTTGGCAAACAGCAAATTGGCCCATTACCGCCACCAACTGGTGGAGTGTGGATCAAAATGACTATTACTATTTGCGTTGGGTCCTGCCGGGTCCCAATGCAGCCCTCTGTCAGAGTACAAAAGTTACCCGGGCCATGGCCCCTCTGAGTTTTTTTTTTTTTTTTGTTTATTTTAAGGATCCTTATTAGCTGCATGCCTTGGCAATCAGCTAGTCTTCCTGGGGTCCTCTGCATTGTCACAATGCCAAATAGAAAAAGAGTCACTTGGTTGAATGGTGCTGTCCAGGATTTAGCCAAGCTTTTGGAGCGGTTAGGATGCTAGTTCAGTTGGTGCCCATCTTCTCCATCTTTCCTGGATATTTAATTCTGGGTACTTTTAAAAACCTCAACCTGGCTAGCCAGCAGCAAGATAGCTGACATCAGTGGAAGGAGAGTTTACAGCATGGATGTATTAGGAGAACTGGATAAAGCCATGAACATGAGGCCTCATTCACTCCTATGAGAGGTGCTCAGTGATGAAATGTTTAAAAGGCTCTGTATAAATTACCCAGGTAATCCGCAGATGTCTGGTACTGCTGCAGTATACGGCCCATAGAGCAGGCACATTACTTACAGTGGCTGAGCGCAACCAAGTACAGACAGGCTTCTTACCTCTGCTGGGTGAACAGCTACCCACTGCGCAAAGAGACGTCTAAACGACGTCTTTTCTAAGTCATTTTTGCACGTCTAATTCGGGTCACCTGAAGGTGCAGACTGTTACTCCAGACGACGTCTTTTTTCGACGTCTACTGAACGTCCATTCATGACGTCTACAGTAGGTCCGTATAGGGGCTATTTATAGTCCAAATGTGGTCTTTGTGGACGTCTTTTCTACGTTACTGCTTTTAGTTTCTATGCATAACTGTAGTCCCATTTCAGAAGGTGGCATGCTGTTCCAGTTCATTTTCCTATAGCTTCATTTGATTTTCTCACCAGCAGATGGTAACTGGAAATGCATACAAAAACATTACACATTTCCACTTCAAACCTGCTGCAGAGCCAAATGAAGCTACAGTAAAATTAACTGGTACAGGAAACAGGTTCCTACCTTCTGGACACAAGACTACAGTCAGGTTAACAATAAATCACAATCCAATCCCGACTGTTTTTTCCCCCCATCTTTATTGCAAACATGTCATGTTGATTTCAGTTGAGAAATACTAGTTAGTAGGCTACAACTTCTAAACAGCAGGCAGCATACAGTGTAGGTGTCATATACACATGTAAAACAACACTATTCGTAAAAATAACATAGCTGAACCTAGTTTCTTCAAACAAAATCAGCCCTGAGTGACTGTGAAGCCCCCCCTCCACTCCTTTACGGTGCATGCTTTAAATGCTCTGAAGCACGTGTCCTTATAAGTTCCTCAGTGGCCATATTATTAAATTGCATGACTCCATCTGCACAAGTAGAAAAACACAAATGATAAGAAACATGCAAAGGCCGAACTTACCTGCAATTCAGTGTGTGCACTTGCACGAGACCGTGAGACATAGGCACCACCTTCATGTGTGTTTACGGGCTTTTACTGGTCTCGCGACCAAGCGCACACACGTGAGCTCGGTGTACACAGAGCTTGGTGGAGATATTTTGTGGTTTAAATTATATGTTTTTTGGACGTTTTAATCTGGGGCGCCCAGCCTGCATTAGGTGGAGCTGTGCTGCTACCCCCTCTCCCCTTGGATCTCCGCAAGGGATGTGAGGACTCTAAAACTTCACCTGAGCCTACCTCGACATATTGTTGAGTAGATAATGGCTGAATTTTCATTTTTGGGTGCACTATCCCTTCAAGTATTCAAACAGCAACACATTACAACTCTGCAGGACTGCAAATATGCAAAGTAGCGTGTGTAATTTCTCACCTTTGTCTATCCAGGCTACCATGGCCCCACCAGGAAAATAAAATGTGGAATAAAGCAAATATGTAAGACCATTTGTGTCTCTCATAACAACAAGAAAAGATGAATCCAGTGAGGTCATTGCAGGGTCGTTGTAAAATCAGAATTAGGTCCAAGTTTGTGTTAACAATGATGATAAACCACAAGATGAATTCCTTTCACACTCTGTAAATCAAGCCACAAACAGAAATTGACACACGGCACATGGGTGGATAAAAAGGTTTGGGGCAAAAAAAGGAAAGACAGAAAAATAATTGGATCACCACCCTGCCCCCCCCCCCCCCCCACACCTCGGCCGCAGACATAATTAACACTGGCCTAGTCAGGAGGCCTGGAGAGAAAATCTGCTGTTTGTACAAAAAAAAAAGAGAAATGACCAGTAACATATTGTCTCCTTTATATACATGCATGCAAATAATGCTGGTAGCTCTGTCCAATGTAATGAAGCCTTGTAAAAAAAAAAATGGCAAAGTCATTCATTCATAAAATTCCAATGTGTGACTATTACTCTAATTACAGAGCACGTCGGCCCCAATTAGCCCACTGCTTCTCCACAGTTTCATTCTTGATTAACGGAGCCCTGGTAATTACAGGTTTCTTGAGAGGGGGGTTTTAAGGCATTAGCCGGCCCACACAGCAAGCTGTTAACTCCATCCGTGTCCTTCCACATTGCAGAACCTTCCTGTACTCAACTGCACCATCCCTGCACTACCAAATGCTTGGCTGGCTTTCTTCATCAAGGTGTTGTCTTTGTCTTCTGCACCCACTTTCACCACAGCATGGGTTGGCCCAGAAGCCATTATGTTTCATAATGAAGAGGAAGAGGAAAGGGTGAAGAAATAAATCAAGATAAAGAAAGAGAAAGAAAGTCATGGTGACAGGAGCAGGGCTAAGGCTATGGCCAGCACAGGCAGCAGTGCCATGTGTTAATTACACATGTAAAGCCTATTATATCCAGAGAGGACACCTGCTGGCAGGGGAAATGAGGCCAGCGCCAACGCTTGCTGCATAGAGTAAAGCAAGCCCTCTCTCTGCCGGGGAGATGGTAGCACTCTGATTACATTTTCATACAGTGCCAGGAATGGAGAGCGCACTTAACATTCAAATCATTCTCCAGGGAGCTGTCACAGGCTGAAACTGAAATGTTCCAGGTTGAAGGGTCATCACTTAGAGCGCTCAGTGGTCACCGTGCTCGTTGGGTCAGTGTCATGGTTTAAGGCAGAAAAAGAAAGACTGAGATAAAGTGGTGTACTATGAGTGTGGTCGCACACATAGACAAAAATCTGGCATGCACACACCCATGGATTGTGTTTTCATATTATAAATTATTCTTTGTCCTTATGTATTCACCTGCCTTAAACAGTCGACCTAAACCTAATTCTAAAGTGAAATTTAAACTCCCAGCCTCCAGCTCATTACTAGAATCTAACCTGAACCACAACCCGAGCCTAAACATAATGTCAACCTTAACCCAATCCCAACACCAAACAACAGAGGTGAAGAGCAAAAAATAGGTTCAATACGGATGAATTCCTCCTTTGTATGTCATCCTTGTGGAAACAGCAGACCCAAAATACAGTCATACACAGACATGCACATGCACAGACACCCTTCAATAACTCACCTGTGGCCCACACCTTTACTCAACAAGCTCCAGTGTAATTGCTGCTCTGTGGGGTGCTAGGCACTTCTTCAGTACAATTTGTATCCTTTTTTCACCAAAATCAGTGCGTATATGCAGGTTTTTCTTTTTTTTTGGGGGGGGGGGGTTGAATGAAGGAAAACTCATTAAAAAAAGAGGCAATAGGCTCCTTTCCCATTGCCAGGAGACCAGAGCCATGTACAGCACTTTGCAGCAGACAAGTATTCCTTTGTCTATTTTTTTTATATAACATGGACTGCCCAGTGCATAGGTTACTAGACATTAGAAAGTCGCATGAAAACCAGTAAATATGTTATGGTGGTTACTTGTCATATCTGTTTGTGATCCATGCTCTCTTTCAAACTCAGTGCCAAAGTTTTTTTCTTTTTTAGTAGGAAAACCCTATTAAAAAACAGGCGATAGACTTCTCTCCCATAGCCAGTAGACCTGTGAGTCATGTCTTTTGGGGTTTTTTTTGTCTGATGTGTCACGTCTGATGTCACGGATGGGCTAAATAGACGATACACTCCTTTCCCATTGACAATAAACCAGAGTTGTATACATCATTTTGCAGCACGCATTCCTCTCTTTTTCACCTTTTTCATTTATTTTATTGTTTGTCACATTCAGTATCACAGATAGGCTGGAAAATAGGTTAGTAAAGGGTAGAAAGCAGCATGGAGGCCACTGAAAACATTACAGCAGTTACTTCTTTTTTATATTTCTCATTTTTCTCTTTCAGACTCAGGGCTGACTACATTTTGAATGATGCTCAAGCGCTGCTTGGATGGAGACGGACAGTGTTTTTTGGTGGTCTACTGTTGCATTGCAATGGCAACAATGTTTGAGCGCCATGTATCATTGCATCATGCCAGCAAAGACGCGAAACCTAGCACATCCACCTGGGTGTGAATGCTGATTAAATCATTTCCCATTATATACAAAAGTCAGATGGTAGTGGGTGTCAGTATGAGTTTGTCCAGTGGGAAAAGGGTGTTTTTTAACAGCTATTTGTTTTGTTTTGGTGTTTTTTTTTTGTTTGTTTTTTAAATGTATGTACAGAACATCCTTGTTCGGTAGTGCTTTTTATTGCCCCATGAATTCAACCTACATGTAGGCCTAACTTCTCACTCAAACTGGAATTGTTGTGGTATGCTAACTAAATGGTAGTATGTGGTGCAGTCCAACCTCGCACTTTTTGTCCTCTGACTGTCTATAGCTACAGGCAAAACCTATGAACAGTAGAGCAAAAATGACTGAAACAGGGATGGTAGAAGTGGACTGTGAATTCACATCCACATACAGTGTTGTTTAACAGTTACCATATTAATTATTTTTTAGATTGAATGACTGAGAGGCATATCTTGATTTCAGGCAGCAACAGCAGAAATCAAATGCACTGAATTTTTCCCATCGTGCCAACTCTTCCTTGTGCTCCACTTCTTACAAAGCTGTGCCACGTTACAATGAGACCCGGATTAAACTCTGTACCAAATGAGGCTTGCTCTTTGGAAGGAAATGATATGATCAACTTCACACCCATCAGGGGAGCTTGTGTACATCTTGCCTAGGGTCTCGCATCCTCATACATATTCAAAAACCTTTCACAGTTCATTATAAACTCACAAAATCTCTGCTCCTTCCTATCCTAGATAGCCATGTTACATTCATTAAAAGGGAGGAATACAAAGCCTCCCCAAATTATAACGATACAAATTCCTCACGCAATTAGAATTTAACTATTCACCGTCTCACATCTAGGTCTCGGATCAAAAAACATCAAACACAAGCGTGCCTAATGGATGTCTCTCTACATTGCACAATTAACACTCAAGGACAAACAATAAAGGAGTGGGAATCATGGCTGTCTGATGTTTAGTTTTTGTTTTGTTTTTTTACTTTTTTTTGTCCTTCAATGTCATTTGATATGTAGGTTTATAAAGTAAACACCTTTGTTTCCCTCTATCAAGAGTCATCCCATGAGAGAAGATAAGTTGGATACAATCATGCAGACTTGTTTGCTGAAAATAGTCAGTGACTGTAACACTGTAAAGACACAAGTCACACACATTCTAAATAACACATCCAATACAACACACATGCTGTAAGAAGAGGTGGTAAACAGTATTTGTTTTTTTTAGCTTGGCGCCACCTAGCATCGGTGGTGTTGCAACGACCAAATTGACCGTGGGGATCAGAGATAATCAATAAAATGTAGGCTGTAAAGCCACCGGTATACTTCTATGTACGTATATGTAGAATGAGAAGGTGCGTGGACACTCTACTAAATAAATAAGTAAAGAGACTGAGCAACAATTATCAGATTTATCTGAAGAAAAAACAAATAGTAATGCAAATAATTATACCGGAATGCACAGTACCAGTACAAACAACTCACAGTAAATTATACAGATATGCACGGTATCATTACAAACAACAGTAGACACGTAAGGGATAATGTATAGTGAACCGGTGACAGTTGAAAAATACTTTCCGACAGTGGAATGGAAACCCGACGCACAGCAGAGTTATTTTTCAACTGTCACCAGCTCACTATACATTATCCTGCTTAGAACATGGGTTACTACTAAAACATTCAAATGTTACAACTGGCATCGATATTATTAAATTGCTGGCAGAGTGTATTGACAGAGGAGAGGCGTTCACCAGACAAACAGGAGCGGAGGAGAGGATTTTACTCCACTTCTCTCGGTCGGAGATGCTGGGTGCCCAGTAGCTGCGAAGGCTGCCCTCGCATTTATGGCCAGTGACTAACATGATCTCCCTGCTCTCCAGCCCAGCTTGGGAAAGCTGTGTGGACTAACGTTAACTGATTTTGATGCTCCTCAGTCTAAGGCCGTTGCAGTGAAAAGTCCAGTGTTCACTTAGCTGGGCATAACTTAGCTGGGCGATGTCTGTCGATAGCTGCCTCCGTGAGAAGAGAACAGAAGGAAGGGAGGGGGGTATAACTGTCCGAGGGCCGCCGTAGAATGGCAGCGAGGATGTCAGCCGACCAACACTCGCTACCCGGTCCCTGGTTACGGCGATTTGCGATGCTGGCCAGCTAGGAGCTAACTAGCAGCCAGTACAGTACAGTCCTCTCTCGTCTAGCAAACATTTAGCCGTGTTACTTACTGATTCATTAGAAAGAAAGCTAGCTGGACATCGGTTCTGAAGCCTCTTTGGTCACGGAGCTCCCTCCATCTCTTGAACACCTGACTGAGGTTTATACTTGTTTTTCCTCTTCTTTTATCACTCTCCTTTTTGCTCTTCTTTGCCTCCTCAGACAGAGGAGCTCGTTTTCTTTCGCTAGGCCGTTTTTCACTTGTCTCCAAACTTTGTCCGTCTGCCATTGTGCTCGTGACTCAACTATCTTATGCCCAACTCCTCATAAGGACCAGCTTCAGTCCCTGATTGGCTGACCGACCAGTTTCGCAATACAAAATGCATTTCCTGCCGTAAAGCAGATTTTTTTCCACGAAATTTCCTTTTTTTTCCCTTTTTTTTTCGTGATGATATATTTAGAAAAAAATGCTGTCTGTTGCTTCTTTAAGTGATTAAAATACATTAATGAAACAAAGAAAAAAAATATTAATGCTGAAAAGCATAAAAAAAAACATTATCCACTAACTCCATTTATCATATTTTGGAGTGTGCCATTCATTGATTCAGCTTTGCAATTCTGTTGGATTTCTAGTAAACACTGATGCCAGTAACATAACAGAAATATAAAAGGGCAGTGAACCTAAGAAAAGGAAGAAAAGGATTGCATATGTGTGTGTGCGTACATGTATCAGCTGGAGTCTGGGTGTGCAGATCAGTTTGTGTGGATGTTAGATCAAGCCAGATGATGATCTGGTTGACTGGTGTTAGCAGAGCTGATCTCACAGTTCCTGGGTTGGGGAGAGCTGAACGCCAATCGCCTCTCCTGCTGCTTCCCAGACCAAGCTGGCTGTTTCTAATGAGACAGGCGGACAGGGAGCTGTCACACTGACGGGGGCCGCCTGACACATGAAAATGAGACCCCCGATCAGCATGCTGGGATCGAGAAGGAAGACTGGGAGGGACTGGGAGGGTGAAGTAGTGAAAAAGGGGAAGGATGGGGAGGGCGGCCTACCAGCTGTCAGAGGACTGAGTGACAGGTCAAGGAAGGCGGCTGAGCAGCAAAACTCCTCCAAGGGCCTTTGAGTGACAAGAGACGAAAGGCACATCTCTGCATACACAGCAGTGGCTGCAAACTCTCCTGTCTGGCTTGTCTCTGTCATCTGACAGGCCTACAAGGACCAATCCTGTTCTACTCAGGGACTGTTCACCAGCCAAGAGTATCAGCAGAACGGCAGCTATTGATCTACATTTAGACCTTCTGGATCTCTTATTACTTCAACCAAAATTCAAAGTGCTAGTTTTTCTTATCCAAATTCCTCTCTGTATCACTCAGTTTTGATTTTACCCCGTGATAAATACAGCAGCTTTAGCGACATTTACCATCTAAATGTTGCAAAGCATATCTGGTTATTCCTCCAAGATGCCCTGCAGACATGCCTTTCTGAGTGATGACTGTGGGATTATCTCTCCATTACAATGATTCTATCTGACAAGGCGTTCTGTCACATCTCAAATGGCTGCTTCCCTTGAAGAGCCAGGTGCTCTCTCTGCGTCGCTCACATCCGCAGATTGCCGGAGATTTGAGACAGCCCCACATTACGTTTCATCTGTGGGGGAAAAAGTGAGCGCTCAGGCTCGGCGACACTCCCATCCTTCAAGGTGTTCTTGTTCCATCTGCTGGAGGGTCCAGCGGGAATACTTCTCTCTGAGCTCCTTCCTCAGTCCCAGCAAGCAGCCTTTCATGTCAGACAGGATACCAGACAGGAATCCCAGCTAGCACTCGGCTTCACTTAAGACTTACATGTTGACAGAGAGAAAGAGGAGTGTTCTCTTATCTCTGAATGGTCTCGTTTTTTCTTAGACAGCCCAGACTCAGATGCCAAACTCAAAACATATGCAGTGTGGGAGAGGATGGATCAAGAGGTATGTACGTACTGTAGTTAGAGCAGTAGAAAAAAAGAGCTGTCTTATAGGTGTGTGGTATGAAATCACATGTACATGCTCAAATAAAGTAAGGGATTGTAAAAAATCTAAGTTATGTCCACTTGGGCATGTCCTTGTCCTTGTGCAAATTCTGATCTTAATGTAGCTAAAATGAAGTAAGTAATTAAGGTTACAATAATGTAACCTTCATTCTATTGGCTGAGGTGGAGCCCTCTCCTGGACTCTTTGGGTAATACTCCTCCAATCACAGGCACGCATTTGCACACAGAAAAGTATAAATGTCGCTGGGCAATCAAGAAGTACCTACCTGAATACGTGCGGATCCCATGGTATATAGAGAGGCAGATTCCTACCACCAGGGGCGGCAGTAGCTCAGTCCATAGGGACTTGGGTTGGGAGCCAGAAGGGTCGCCTGTTCGATAATCCAGCTCATTCTCATTCTGAAGTCATCAAATACCGCCGCATTGTCAGTTATTTCAGCATCAGACACTGACGTCAAAAGCCACCTTTTGCGTTGGTATGATATGCTGCCCGGATATGTGGCCCGCACGTGTACTAACAGGAACTAAGAAACGAGATCATATTTCTCCTGTTTTAGCTTCTCTGCACTGGCTTTCTGTAAAATCCAGAATTAAATTTAAAATCCTACTGTTAACTTATAAAGCTCTAAATGGTCAAGCTCCGTCATATCTTAGAGAGGTCATAGTGCCATATTATCCCACCTGAACACCGTGCTCTGAGAATGCAGGGTTACTTATGGTCCCTAAAGTCTCCAAAAGTAGATCAGGAGCCAGAGCCTTCAGCTATCAGGCTCCTCTCCTGTGGAATCATCTTCCTTTTGCGGTCTGGGAGGCAGACACCGTCTCCACATTTAAGACTAGACTTAAGACTTTCCTCTTATAATTATAATATTATTACTTTCATTAATGTTGCTGTAAGCTACTGTCATTACCGTCTGTCCTGCATCTCTCTCTGTCTCTCTTTCTGTCTCATTGTGTCATAGGGATTACTGTTAATTTATCATGTTGATCTGTTCTGTACGACATCTATTGCACGTCTGTCCGTCCTGGAAGAGGGATCCCTCCTCAGTTGCTCTTCCTGAGGTTTCTACCGTTTTCCCCCATTAAAGGGTTTTTTTGGGGGAGTTTTTCCTTATCCGCTGTGAGGGTCCAAAGGACAGAGGGATGTCGTATGCTGTAAAGCCCTGTGAGGAAAATTGTGACTTGTGATATTGGGCTTTATAAATAAAACTGAATTGAATTGAACTGAATGATATGATAAACGGATGGGCGGCGTCAATTCGTGATGCCTTTCATTGGTATCTGTAATATAAGGAAATGGAAAGTCCCCATAGGGAGGGTGGGAGGGGTTGGATGGGTCCAACAAACCCTGGACTTTTACTTCGAAGCTGGGTGCTCGCTTCCGTGTCAATGTGGAGCCAAACCATGATTTTTTTTTTTTTTTTTTACCTATCCACATGCTTTTGTTGCCTAAATGAAACTGTGTGCTTTTTTTGATCTCCTGGTGTTTGGTTGTGGCATCCCCAAACATCAACAGCAGATGCAGAAGGATACCTAGCATGTAATATGTGACATGACATTTGCAGGACACTCATCACTTACCTCATGCCATTAAAATTAGGGTTTTAACTGTATGATATTTTTACGGTACCATGTCTCGAAAATTAGAAAGATAACTTTATTGTCATTCAAGGACACATGGAAAAAACAGTGCACTATACCAAGGTTTCATGGTATCAAGATATATGTTATTGCACAGTTACTATTATCTTCCTTAGTGGATAAAAACAGAGGATTTTTTTGGTGGTTGAGCAAATGCTTTATTATTGAAAACTATTGTTTTAATGGGAAAAAAAAGTATAACAGGCAGTCAAGGAGGAAAGGAAACAGGTACAGGTTAGATTTTCCATCTGGTTGCCTTTTTTTTCATTACCGTAGAAAACCAAATGTTCACAGTATGATAACTGTCATTTTTCATATCACGGTATACCCTGAATCCAGTATATAGCTGCAACCCTACCTACAATTGATATCTTTAAAAAATGGATCCCCTTGATCTCCCAGACAAAATAACACTATATGGATGATTAAGATATAAGACATTAAACCCTTTTTTTGCTGTGAAACTTTGTGTACTGTGTGACTGCATCTAATGTGTAATGTACACACTAAATATTGCATCCATTTTGAACAATATGTATTGTCTGCATTAAAAGAAAAAAAAGTGACTCGAATGTAATAAGACTACAAAAACATATGTAATCCACAGCAGGGAAGGAGCCTTTTTGGCCCTCAGTATGCAAATGCATTAATTCCAAAATTGCTTGTTTGAGGGTAGCAGCCATCAGTGTGTTTCAATTAGTATCTCAACAGCAGGTTTTGTTATTAAATAACAGGATACATATTGTTATATCCAGTAGGCTTCTAAGAGCACAAATAAAAACACATTAACAGTTTAAAAGAGACTGTGAGGAGTAAGACTGATGTACCATATGGCAAGATTATTAAAAAAAGGGACTTCTTATGCTTTTTTAATGCTTCTTATGCTTATGACCATGTGAACCTGAACATGTTTGCAAGATGTGGTTTATTTATTGATGGGTGAGAGGGTCTTGAAAGGCAGACAGAACATTCTACCCAGGTGTCTTTTATATGTGGAGATGTCTGACAACACATGAGCTACTACAAATAACAACAACAAAGTGAATGGCATTGATTTTCCATCACAGTACAACTAAAATGGACAAAATGTGAAGAGTGTGAGAGCAGAGGTGGGGAGGGAGGGGTGAGGGGGCATCTCTGGTGAGTGCAGGAAATGGGTGCAGATGACAAAAATGGCCAGGGAAAAAATGAACACGTTAGAGAAACATGGACAAAGACAGTCAGTTAGAAGAGCCCATGAAAGGCTGCAGCTGAATTGGCTGAGGCAGTAATCAATATTGGTGCTTCAGCTGAAGCTAGGCTAAAGAGATGGCTGGACTGTGGAGAAAGCACATTGATGTTCAAAGTAGTTAATACACTGTAGAAATGGTGAGCAGCAAGGGCTATCTGTCAATGAAGTGTATGTGTTAAATATGTGTGTGAATGTGAGTGTGTGTGTGTGTGTGTGTGTGTGTGTGTGCGGTGGACAGGGAGAGGTGGCCTACGAGGCCTCACCTCTCCACTGAAGTGGTAAATCAGCCATCAGCCATGTGACAGGCGTAATGCCCCCATGCTCTGCCCAATGAGACATTACCCTCTCAGCCCCCTCCTGCCCCCTTCCTGCCCCCTCCTCGATGGAGCTTTGATATCCCTCTTCGCTCCACTGACCAACCGATGGTAGGGGGTGCACCCGCAGCATTCCTCCAAACCAGCCGAATGGAGCAGCTGAATATATCCCATCATGCAACAAAAGCCCAGAGGAGCCGCATTGGCCTTTGAGAAGGGAAGAGGGTGGGGGGTATGATGTTCACTCGGTCCCCTCGGCCTTTTGACCTGATAGAGCCGGCTGAAACCACTGCTGACCCGGCAGGAGTTAACAACTGCTTCCTGTCTGCTGGCATTAGCATAGCCAGCAGTGAGGATAAGCTGATTGCACCATGGGGCTGCAGCTGACCTGTTACAGTCAACTACCTGCCTCAGCGTCTGACTGCAACCCTCTCAGACACAACACAGCTCTCAACAACAGAGTGTAATATCAGTCAACACTGTCACTGAAGGCTTACGGGCCATAGTACTCCATGACAAGACCAACCAGAAAAATAGGAAAGTATGTAGGAATGCACCAAATATTCGGTAACCGAATGTATTCGGCCGTATATTGGAAAAAAAACCCACACACATTCAGTATTCGGTGGAATAAGTTAAAAGCAAGGCCGAATAATAGCGGCATGTTTTGATAACGCAATCAAACAGCGTGCCGTGACGGGCAGAGTAAAATCTGTGCGATCCATCCATCACCACACTCGCATTTGCGACTAAAAATAGTTTTGAGTGAGCAAAATAGGCTTAAATCATTCAGCACACTGTGTGACCACCAGCAGAAACGATAGGCGAATCTCAGCGGTTGTGGGTTGAACGGGGGTCACAGACACAGACAGTAATGTATTCCTGTCAAATACGGCGGCCATCGGCTTACCGGGCGATGGAGAAGTCGGCTCCAATAATATCCTCTTCTTGGCTTCATGACTAGCCAGTAGTACCTGAACAGCCGAGCCAGCCGAACACAGGTACAGTATGTGGCGTGTCAGAGGAGAAACAAGCCGTTCACATTTCTGTCATTGTGGCAGGTAACGGCCCACAAACCTCACCGCACTTTAGGGACTGTTCTTTACTTATGAAGGGACTGTTCTTTACTTATGAAGGGACTGTCAGGGGAGGAGGGTGGCTGGTTGATTCTTATTTTATTAATTTATTTTATTTTGATCCCCCCTATGTTAATCACTTACTGATGCTGTTTTTGAAGTATGAATAAGTCAATAAGTAATTTATTCCATTGAAATATCAGTGATGTATTATAGAAAAGTGATTTATCTTTTTATAAATGACAAAAGGCACATCTGCCTCATTTTCACTGTGGTATCGTGATACTACTCAGGACCATGATATTTTCATTGGTATCGTACAGTGGGTCCCAATTTTGGTACCGTGACAACACTAATCTGGAGGGGGTTCGATATTCGGTATTCAGTACTTGGTATTCAGCCAAGCATTTAATATTATTCGGCTTCAGCTTCGGCCCCAAATTTTCATTTCGGTGCATCCCTTAAAGTATAATATTTAAACTTGGTTTTTAGGAAAAGTGAAATGGCCTCTTATTATCTCAAGGTCTGAAAAGTGAAGCCAATGCAGAAGTGTCTTAAACCTGCATTCTTTGTGATAGCCAGCAGGGGGCAACTCTACTGGTTTCAAATAGAAGTCCAAATTTATAGAAGCTTATGAGAAAATGACCCTACTTCTTTTTTGTCAAATACATTTTATTGAAAAAGAAGAGATTTCAGGGCGGCACGGTGGTGTGGTGGTTAGCACCGTCCCCTCACAGCAAGAGGGTTGCCGGTTTGATCCTGGGTGTGGGAGCCCTTCTGTGTGGAGTTTGCATGTTCTCCCCGTGTCAGCGTGGGTTCTCTCCGGGCACTCCGGCTTCCTCCCACAGTCCAAAGACATGCAATTTGGGGACTAGGTTAATTTATTACTCTAAATTGTCCATAGGTGTGAATGTGAGGGTGAATGGTTGTCTGTCTCTATGTGTCAGCCCTGCAATGGTCTGGCGAACTGTCCAGGGTGTACCCTGCCTCTCGCCCGATGTCAGCTGGGATAGGCTCCAGCCCCCCCGCGACCCTCACGAGGATGAAGCGGTTAGAAGATGAAAGAGAATGAAACAAGATAATGTCCAACATAATAAATACATACACATCAGGATAGAAAGAAAACCCCTAATCACACCCACCCATCCTCCCTCTCCTCTGCTCAGCATGTAGTATATGACAAAACAGGTAGCAATGGAAAATAATCTTTTTATTAAAAGACAAAAGGTGAAAAATAATGTTGGACAGTGGGCTATATGGAGTGTCCACTATGGGTTGTTTGTTAGGTAATGGATGAGGGGCAGCCAAATCTTGTCAGACCGTGACTCTTTTATTCAAAGAAAACCTTAATTTTTCAGTGTGAAAGGTATTTGTCATTTCGTTGAGCCACAGCCTAAAAGTGGGAACTTCCTTCTTCGTCCAGAAAGTCAGTATTAATTTTTTGGCTGTAATCAGGCCATAGGAAAGAAGTTGCTGTTGTGATGTTTTTTAATGCTGGTATAGAATCCGAAGTTCCCAGTATAATAAAGACAGGGCCAGGTTCCATGTGGGTATACAGAATGTCAGAGAATGCTTTTTTCTTTTGTCCAGAATTTCTCTATCTTGGGTCAGAAGATGAAACTATGGACATGGTTTGCCTCAGCTATGTTGCATTTATCACATTGTGGGGAAGTGTCTGGAAACAGCCTGTGAAGCTTTGATTTTGTGTAATGGAGTTTGTGGCGAACCCAAAACTGAATGAGGCAGTGTCTAGAGTTGATAGAGCAAGTGTTGATCTGTTCAAGTCTCACTTCCCAGACCCCATCAGGGATCTGCATCCCCAGCTCGTCTTCCCATGCAGTTTTAATTGCTGACATAGAGAGGCGTTTGACAGATTGTAGTGAGTTATAAAAGTGTAACACTTTTCTATCAGGACCTGCAGTTTGAAGAAGGCACCTATCTAGAAGCAAGGGTGAGGCATTTACAGTAAATAAGAAGAAAGGTAGGTGCGCACATAGTCTCTGATTTGCATAAACCTAAAATGATTATTCCAAGGGAGTTTATACTTTTCTCGCAACTGAGAAAATGCAGCAAAGGTTCTGTTCAGGTAAACGTCGCCGATTGTACGAATACCCAAATCCCTCCATTGCAAGAATACATTATCAAGTTGGGATGGCGAGAATGAAGGATTCCCAGCAATGGGGAGTAGGACTGAACCCGAAATGCGCCTTAATTTGCTCCCAAATTCTGATCATACTGTGTATAGTGACACTTCCACTGTAGACAGATTTATTATAAAGCCACTGGAGACAGGGTCATTGCACCCAGACTATGTGGGCGGCATTGCACCCGCTCCAATTGCAGCCAGCGAGGTGGGTCGGCTGAGTTATCTAACCACCTTGAAATAATTTTTATATTGGAGGCCCAATAGTAGAGACAGACATCAGGGAGAGCAAGCCCACCAGCTCGTTTTGGTTTGCAGAGGTGAGCTTTTTTAATTCTGTGACTTTTATAGTCCCAAATTAAAGAGTGCAGTATTCACAATGAATACTGTAGTCAACACCCAGCAGAACTGGTGAGGCTGTTTACACGGTCACACAAGTGTTATCTGGTGACTTTCATCCACGTTAACGTTTCACTCTTTGGGTTATAAATTGATATTCAACCAAAAATAACCTGTACCACAACAACCAACGTAACTTATTCAACAGAAAGTCACCAGATAATACGATCACTAACGTTAACCTGCAGCTGTAACGTTACCTGCTGCAGACTCTACGGCTACAGGAGATGACACCGTCCAGTCATCTTACAAAAATGTCGATGCAAACATTTCACGTATATTAAAACAACTTAACAACTACATTATCACTGAGAAAAATGACTTTTTGTAAACAAATGACACCATACTCAGTTATCAGAGAACCGGGGTTACGTGCGAGGGGGAGGCAAGCCGTCGCCCGCGACCAAAAATATGTGTGTTACGCTACAAAGAGGTCTATAGTCTATAAAATGACGTTAAACTAAGATAATGCAATGGTTATCATATCTTTAAAACAATTATTAACGAGGAAAATACTCACATTGATAACTCTGCTTCTTCACCCCCAATTTCCACCAGATGCGTGCTGGTTGCGTCTCCGCTTGGGCACGGCAGCAGAGCCGATTAGATTCAATTCTAGTCAATGTGTGTGTTTCCACCGGCTCCGGCTGTGCTGCGTTCCGGCTCCGTCTCAGCTCCGGCACTCCGGAGGCCTCCGCAACAGATACGCAGCACTTCCATTTTTGCCGGACGCCGGAGCACAACGCAGGAATTCAGCACAGAGCAGATCGTGCAGGGCAGGAAGTCGTGCAGAGAAATACAATAAAACATCCGGTTAATTTTCAAAATAAGATACACAGTGTTCATGGCGGATCATATTTCCCTGCACTACACCTTGAAAACTACATAATGGGCAGAGGCAGGCCTGAAGTCAACAGGTCAGAGGTTTTTAGACGTCATTTCACCCCGTTGACACCGTGGACGAGGAGATATCCATCATGGCAGTGCACCGAGATGTCTTCCGGCAGAGCTGCACCGCTCCGCACAGCAAACGCAGCCGGTGGGTTTTGACGGACGGCGGAGCACGCAGAGGATAACCAGCGCTGCCGTAACGCAATGGACACGCATCCAGTGGAAATCCGGGGTTACGTTTGTCGCCGCCATCTTGCATTGACTGAATCGTCTGTACTCGGCCGGGTTCGGCTGAGCTCGGCGGATGATACACAAAGGATTCTTGGATAGCACTTATTGTCAAGGGTGGTCCTGGAAAATCTTAAAAGCGAGGGCCATACAGCCCTTATTCTTGACCTTCAACTCAAAACTCTGAGAATCGGAATAGCACTAACACTTCGCGGGAGTGCAGATTTTTGAGACTGAGGGTTAAGATTGAGGGTTAAGATAGGAATTGGGATTGGGCCTTGAGGCCACATTTTACAAATGGTCACAGGCATAGGCATATGGTGCGTGGGTACGGTACACAGTGTTCATGCTAATCAAGCGAACTGGACTTTGGGTCAAGCGCACTTGGATCTGGGCCTGGGTCCCTGATGTGAGAGGCCCTTAATAGGAGTGTTCGGAACATACTAGGCATACAGACTTTCCAAAGATTGTGGACAGGAGAATACTTCAAAAAAAGTAAATTTCATGTTCAGGACTCTGGATCACCTTTGTTACCACTGTGAATTAAGCTCACTACAGCTGCCATATTACACAAAATCAGATGTGATGGTATCAGTGTGAATCAGATTATACAAATCACAGCGTGTGAATGCTTCAATATGCTTTTTTTTTTTTTTTTTATAAATATAATGTATCAAAGTAAAATTTCCCTGCCCCTTTATATAGTCTGTGTCCACTTTATCATTAGAATTGCAGAAATGTAAACCAACATTGCTTTACCCACCTGAAGCTGATACTGGATTTACTGGTTAAAAGGACCAGTGAGTTTTGTAGTTCAGAATTATCTGTACTTGAAAGATGCATGGATATAATCACAGAGTAAAAGCTGTAAATGTCACAGTTAGTGAGCACCCAGAATTATCTAAATAATTTGGCAAAGGTTAGAGGGCAGTTAGTTAGGATGGCACCTGCAATGTCAGCTCCATGTGACAGAGCTGACTGAGCTGGCAGCACAGACAGTGTATGCTTTGGCAGTATCTATGGCCTCAGCATCAGACTGAAGCCACTGGGGTGTAACTCTCTAGAGGCTCAGGAGCAGGCTGCATATGTTCTGGCTCCAACACCTAATGCCATCGGCTGCACAAAGCACAAACACTGCCTCCGCCTCGGCACAGTCTTCAGGGACACCAACTCACTGTTGCACTCACACGCACTCTGCTTGCATCACTTCAGAGTTGAAGTAAACCAAAACCCAGTGTCAGAGAGAGACAGGGATTAAGGAATTGACTTCCCTTAGCCAGGTGGAGATGAGACTTTCCGGAGGATTAAAAGCTCGAATTAAGAGTGCAGTGCAAGATCAAGATCTGCCTGTGTGTGAGTTGGAGCAGATCTAAAGTTACACTGCAAAAGTGGGAATAATTTCATGGTCATTCATATAGCTTGATGTCCACGGATGAAACAAGTAAATCAAGCTAAGATACAAGTGTGTTCTATTGCCTGACCTTTAGGGTGAACCTGAGAAAGTCAAATGCTGTGGGTGCCTTTCAGCAAGGCACTGAATACCCCAGTTGCCCCATTTGCTATAATGTGATTTTACCAGGCAGCTCTGAGATTTGAAAATGAATTTCACAGCTGAGCTGATATCACATTAAATCAAATGACGATGTGAAATAAGGGTGTCGCTTGTTGTGATGAACCAGTCGAGAATCATCAGCCAACAATGTTGCACTGTGTATGCTGGATGGATAAATAGTAAATTGCATAAACTGTTTGCTAACACATTTTCCACAACAACCTAACATCATTTGTTCATGCGATGTTTCCAGCTTGTATCACTAATATTAAATGACAAAGAAATATTTAATAATAATGCTCCTGTAAAAATAATTCATTCTCATATGTTTAGCTAGATAAGCTACAACATGCAGATACATGCTTGACTTTTGTAGTGTGATGAAATATTTAGAACTCAAGGTCCAATTCCTTGCTTCCAATCATATCTCACGGCCAGTGTTGCACAAGTTACTTTCAAAATGTAATACATTGTACATATTAAAGTAATGACTTACTTTATAATATCACTGTCTGTGAAGAGTAATGTGTTACTGATTACACTACTTTTGCGTTACTTTAAACAAAATAGCTCAGAAGTACAACTAGGCATTATAACATGCAAGAGGGTCATTGTCTTTCATAGCAGGTAATCAAAGCACAGAAAGCCGAATAAAGACTCTTCCTTGTAATGCAGATCTGGTCCATTCATACATTCACAGGCAGTGGTTACACTTTTAATTAAAATCAGTCTCTTATTAAGAAGAGTGTGATGATATTCAACAATTAAATAGCCTATACCTTTTTAAATAAATGACACAGGGACACAGGGATGGGCAGGCAGACAAAGGATCAAAGTCTGATCATTAAGACAGGGATAAATATTTGTACGCCTGTAATACGAAACACAACAGACAAATGCTGAGGTTAGCACAACAAGTGGATTGGCATGCAAGTCAGTCACTATGATGAGTGCAAATGAATACGCCAGAGCTGGAAGACCTACCTGCAAGTTCCCAGTGAGCCAGTCAGCTACAACAGTTTTGCAGAGAGAGTTGCATATATGAAGGGGATAGCTGGCATCGCTCCGCCATTGTAGGGGATGTGAATAGAGAAACATCCAGCATGCTAGCGCACATCCCAAAGCATCAACCACATGTGCAAAACACAAGGATGAAGAAAAAAAACTTTAGCATAACTCCTTATGCCCACTGCTTTCGAGCAGCTTTTAATTGCAAAAGCAATTAAACACGTCATAGACATAGTAGGTATATGAGAGGAAACACAATGAACATGCTAACGCACAGTGCGGCATTACCCAGATGTATCAATTGCCGGGACCTTTCTATAACATGGATGAATGGTGTGAATGATTAAAAAAACGAAAACAATAAACACTTAATTTCAGTTGATAATGCATTACATGATATTGTAAGTGTAATGTTATATCCTGATGACACGTTACAAAAAGAGGGTATTAGGGGTTACAAAAGCAAGGCGTTACCCCCAACACTGCTCACAACCCTTTTCAGTGAATGGAACTCACTCACTGACTAAAGCTCTATACTTAGGTACGTACTCTATACACTGTTATCTGGAGAGCTCAGTTGGATATGGTTGAAAGCTAATTTCTGAATGTGTTATCACTGATCATCAGATTAAGCCTGAAAAAAATTCTTTTTTAAAAGTTGTGCAATAACAACAGATCTCAAGATGCCTACAAGCATAAATGTATCATTGTACTGCCCATAAAGGATACAAGGCAATATCCACTTAGCCAATGCATGTCAAAAGTAATCGCCTAAATGGTGGTAATTGGATGAATTTCTGTGGCAATGCAAATAAAGGCTAATTGCCACTTCCACTCCAGGCCACCGATAAAGCCTCTAACGACTGGAAAAGAAGAAAACGGCCTATGTCTATGCCGTGAGGCTCCCTGCAACATATAACCACCTTCATTCCTATTCATAGTGCACTCACATATCTTTAATGGCTCATTTGAATTGGTTCACTGCCAAGCGAGTCTCTCTCCCCCTTAACAAACAAACACGATGACAATATTGCGAGTCAAGCTGTTGTTTGTTACTGGGCAGTGAGATGACGGCGGCTCTGTGACTCCCACATCACAAACCAGTGTGTAGTGACCTGACCCGCCGCTAAAGGAGTGTGTGAGGATGCTGAGGATGGGGAAGGAGACATCAAACCCAAGCAGATGGGATGAAACAATGGCACAATGCAGCGCGTCTGTGACAGGCTGCACCAGCTGATCAAGGCAACAGCAATTTACTGGCAATGAGCGATTTTGCAAACACCAAATGTAACCAAATAACAAAGCTTTGCTTTTAAGATTACTATAATTTGTCTCCTGACAGGATCTATATGAGCACTTTCTTTGTCTTATTATCTCCTATATGGATGTAGAAACAGTGACTGTCTTTTATTTTCCTAAGTAGTATTGTTCTTTATTAAGTGGAACACAGAAGATTACTCAGTGACATGTCAACTCCTGCAATTTACTATGTAGGATATGTTGTCTACATCCACTTAGCTAATTAAGACAGTCACAGCAGTGTAGATTTCAGGGCAGATCAAACAGTACTGTGTTGATATGGGAAACAGAGGAAGACTAGTCTCCACCAACTCTGTTATATCATAATCCGTGTTCCCTCAGCCTGATTAAAACATTTCAACAAGAGCCTGGGCTGCCTACCGTGGTAGCGCCGTAGAGAGGCTTGGTGTAGAAATATCACAGCTCCCTCATTAGTGAGAGGGGATTTCATTTGGAATATCTCACCAAGCACTTTGAGAGAAGCGGCTGTATTTACATTTAAAAGATCCAAAGTGGCCGTCTGAAGCTAGCTACCTCTTTCCTTAATTGCTGGCTTCAGTTGTCCATGAATACATCCACTTTATTACTGGCTCTCATTACTGGACGGCACTGAGGAAAGTCTCTTTCTCCTCTGTCTCCAAACCCCCCCCCCCCCCCCCCCCCCCCCACACACACACACACACACCCCACACACACACACACTCTCCATCTCTCTCTGTCTTCCTTTCGAGCAGGGCAAGACCGCATCAGAGTTCTCCCAGTGGCCAAAAGACACAAACAATCGAGAGGGATTAGACTGTAATCCTGTTTTTACTTTCATCTGCCACATATTCATAAGAGAAGCTCTGTGAAGCATGGGATTTTTGAAGGATGTGCTGCATGGAAAAATAAGGGGAAGCACTGTAAACAAAGCAGTACAAGGATGGGGATTATAAATTTTAAATGACAAGGGGACAATAAGCTTGACAATAGATTTCGACCTAGCCTATACTGAATAAATGTTTGCTTGACAGTTGATTCAGACAGTGAAAGATACTGTGAAAGGTGAACCCTGTGAAGTCACTTCGCTGCATCATGTTTTCACATGGGGCAACCTCTGGAGCTGGAAAATGAAGTCAATGTACCATTGCCAAAATCTGCAGTTCCATAAATGGCTACATGAGACTGACTCCTGAGAGAGTTGGTCCCCATAGACCCCCATGTTAAAATGCCCAACTTTACAGCAGAAAGAGAGATGTCCCCCCCCCACCCAAACAAACAAACAAAACTTCTGGTCTTTATACCTTCTTTCAACATCCATGACAACTGTAAGGGAGAAGAATTTTGATATACATTGATCAGCCAAAACAAAACCCCTGGCAGAGAAGTGAATATCTATAATCATCTTGTTACAATTCAGTATTCTGCTGCAAAACCTTGGGCCCTATGTGGATACCACTTGACACACACTAACTGCAATAACACCACTGCAAACCAAGTAACACCTCATGCCAACAGCACTCCCCCAGAGTCACAGCCACAGATATCCTGTGTCTATACCTTAACAGGTCAGAGCCAAGAGGGGTGGGGCCTCTGATCTGTTGGGGCATGGACACAGGAACTTTGGGGGACCGGCATATTGCCACAGTTTAGCAAAGCTCTCCAGTCCTCGGGCTCTCAGTCAGATCCACCCCTTGCACCACCACAGCTCCACTGCTTTTCCACATGTCACATATATCATGTCACATTCACCCATTCAAACACACACATTCACACACTGATGGCCAAGGCTACCATACATGGTGCCACTTGCGACTCAGTAACCATTCACACGCCATCACACACCGAATGAACAGCCATCAGGAGCAATTTGGGGTTCACTGTCTTGCCCAAGGATACTTTGACATGGGGACTGGAGGAGCCATTGATTGACCATGTTGTAGGACCTCTCCGATCTCACAGAAATATGTGAATTGACCATGATCTTTTAACACCGCATTCCGTGGTGGCGGCATGAAATGGGTTAAAATTACATGCCGGTACCAGGGAAAACAATGTAAAGTCAATTAAGATCCTTTGTCGTGGTGGACACACGAATTCCCTGGTTCAACAGCGTCACATCAATGTCTTTTTATGTTTTTATCTTTATCATTTCTGTACACACAAAAAGACGAAAGTGTCCTTGATAACTCAACAATATGACAGTTTAATGTTAAGGCCATAAAATAAATAAATGTATTTTGCCAGCTTTTGATAGCGTAGGGCTATAAGAGCATTGTGCTGTGGACGGATGTGGTGCGTTCGACGACTGTTTTGTATTGTCTGCCATCTGTGGGCTTCATTCCATTTCAAATTGCCGCCGATCTGCCACAACCCGAATCCAAACGCCACTATCTCTGTTAAGAAAAGTTTGCGTGTGTGTGTGTTTGTGTGCATCAAATCTTGTACCATGGCAATATAAACAGGATGACAGGATGATCAAACTGGACTTCACATTTCACATCCCTCATTTAATCTCTGCACTTGTCACTTTCATATTATTTCATCAAACTGGAATTAACTTTGTGCATTGCATTCAACTTCCACTGTTACATTATTTATTTATTTATGCACATTGTTGCTCTCACCGTCATATGTTTCATACACTTCATTTCTTTGTCCATAGCGCAGACCATATTTCCTTTGTACAGTCAATATTTCATTTCACGTTTTAAATACCATTTCCAGACTATTAGGCTACTATTTCACTCTGTAAATAGATTTTAAAATTTCAATATAATTTAAATATTATTTTTGCTTTTTTGCAGCATTATTGTTATTATTGGTTTACTTTTTTCTACTTTCATTCTTCTGTGTTGCATGATTTGGGAGCAAACGCCAAGACACATTGTTTTTATGCTTGCATTGGCTAATAAAACAGATTCCGATTGCACGTATGTCATGCTGACATAAAATCTCAAAACCAAGAATCATAAAGATAAAATCAGCCCTAACCCTAACCCAAGCACATTAGACCTTCTTCCAAGCCTGTAGTAATGTACTAGATTGTCAGTAGTATTGTATTCTCTGAGGATGACTCATTTTAGTAACTATTTACAGTAAAAGGAGAGTAACATATGTCAGTATGAAGATTCTACATGGTTCCTGCTTTAAAATGACTGAGTGTGTGTTCCCTCCGTCCACAGCTGTGTTCAACTTGTTTGTTTTATAACAGGATAAACAGATATTAAATGCATTATTTTGTTTTTCAGTGTGAATAAAAAAACACTGCAGGGCTCCAATGCTCAGTCGAAATTTATTCAGGTGAGTAACATATTGAGCGCCAGGCTCTTCATCAGACTATAGTGAGTAACGTTTCGAGCGTCAGGCTCTTCATCAGACTAGTCTGATGTCTCAATATTATGTGCCCCTACTGCATAGATAGACAGATAAATAATAAATAATAATGTTAATAATATGCAAGTATGTAATAACCTCAAGCAGGTATCTTTTAACATTACAGTCTTTTGTATAGTGCCTAATTCTCTCTTTTTGTTATGATCTTTCCACTGTAGCTCTGCAGGGAAACACTGTACAGGGGAATAAAAAGTGGGAAGCAATATCTTCCTTGATTATTTAAATCTCCAGATACGCCAATTATATGCGCATTTACGCACGAGGCACAGCAACGTTACTTTGATTATCTATCTTTTTTTTTTTTTTTTTTTTAATTCAATTCAGTTTTATTTATATAGCGCCAAATGACAACATAAGTCATCTCAGGGCACTTTTCACATAGAGCAGGTCTAGATAATACTCTTGAATTCACAGAGACCCACCAATTCCCCCATGAGCAGCACTTGGCAATAGCGGTAAGGAAAAACTCCCCTTTAATGGGAAGAAACCTCGAGCAGAACCCGGCTCTAGGTGGGCGGCCATCTGCATCTCCATCCTGACACCATTGTTTATGAACAAGAGAGTCAAATGGCTTTGTCATGTTTTCATTATGACAGTTTACTCTGTAAGTGTTTTCCAATGCAAAAACGTCAGATCTTGGTGACACTACCTGAAAATACTCAAAACAGCACTATACACTGTTTGCACAGCCATTTGAAAACTACAGTAAAGTGACACATTACTGTATTTAGTGAGGTAATAGAGTACAAGACACTGAATACGTATGTTTCACATTTTTACTGCAATTGTAATTTGTTCACAGCATTCTGCAAATGAAAAAAGCCACCGCTCATCCGTAGGCAAAACACTTAAAGAGGTGCTTGAGCTGAACTTAGAGCCTTACAAAACAACAAAACAGCAGCCGCACACTCAAACACTGTACATATATCAATTTACAGTAATGCAAGCTTTCGGTCATTGTGACCTACTTCAGGCATACAAGACAAGCATTCTGCAAAAGAAAAATACACACTTACTTATTAGTTACGTATGACACAATGACAGTAGTGCAGATCGTTTAGTGCTGAATTACTGTCCAATATACACACCTGTTCTCTTGACGAAATGTTTGAATAATTAAATTTACAGTGGTTCTCCCAACATTTGGCTGCACCCTTCGACCAGCCTCAGCCTTTGTGAGGCCGTGATTGACAACATGGTCCACAATTGTAGCCCTAAATTCACCAGGAATCCGCCTATATACTTGGCCTCTTCTTCCTCTTCCCCTGTTTTGTCCCCTTCCCCTTCCTCCCCGCATCCTCACCCCTCTTCCACGATGTTGACCTTCCATTTCTGTGTCACAGTATTGTAGAAATGGTACACAGTATGTCCTGCTTGGTTAATACAGTATTTGTTTGCCAAGTGAAGGTTCGTGGGATTCAGCTTTGAGTGACTGTGGAGAAGTGGCTTATCATTGGTTACAACTAATGCTTCACACACTCCTCCTCGTCAGTGAAAGCTGAGGTTCACCTGAGAGAAATTGTTCAATTTAGGAGACATTTTCAGGACAAAAATGATAAAGAAATGTATAAAATTTGCTTGACAGATTTTGACAATTAGTTCAACATTTTTGCAAGCAATGAAATGAGGACTATTGGTTTTATAGGGAATGACTATACAGCCTTCATAAAGTTGATTTTGACTGACATGACATAAGCAAATGATAATGTTATAAAACAGCAGAGAATTGTATGAAAGCAATTGATGTGTGTCAAAAAGCATTTGCAATTTGTTGGAAGGAATGAGAAACTGCTATTAAGATGTGAACAAATGACTAAATGTTGTGGAGGTTGAACTAACAGTTATGAGAATTTTAATTTTGATCAGAGAAATGCACTAAAACAACTGAGAAAAACTGTAAGAAGATCTTAGCGCTAAGAGCAAAGTAAATTAATATTACACTAAGCAAGGAGATATTAAAACAGTGTGCACTGTTTATATTTTGATCTATTTCATACTTTAGATTTATATTGTTTAGCATTAACTGGTGTCAGAAAAGAACGAATTTCATTCTGCAGGGAAACACGTGTCCTTACTGTGCATATGACAATAAACACTTTGAATCTTGAATCTATATGTTTTATGAGGACCCTATGTGTGCTCAAAGCTGTGGCACAAGTGGCGGAAGAAAAGTAATAATCGTAAAAAAAAAAAATAAGTATGTAGTATAACAAGTGTGTTCCTGTATGTGCTTTGCACATCAGGCTCACAAATAAAATGAATCATCATGACTATCATTTATCATAATCTGTCCGCACATATCTCACATCTGCATGCATATATGAAATAGTTTATCGCACCCAAAAAATGCGTCAGGTCACAACAAAAACACATCCACCCTCCAAACCTGCGATATTCAGATATCAGGCAACTGACTGGTGTAATTGAACTCAGCTGGAACCTCATCAAGGGACGCTCCACCCGCTACTCTACATAAAGGCGTTGCCACATCACACATGTGTGAGATACCATGGCTGCTTTACAGCATATTTTCGCTGCTAACCAACAGCATCGCTGTGTATATGTAAATGCATTTGTGCGTCAGGACTACAGCCCACTCGACGTGCTGTCAGACTGGGCTGTCCAAATGAAGAACCGTCTGCTCTGTACTGAAATACAATGCCTCATCAACTTAGTGTCTCCACACATCTGTACATACATGTCACATTAACTCTTTTACAACTG
Organism: Epinephelus awoara; assembly: GCA_035609425.1. Lineage (NCBI taxonomy): Eukaryota > Metazoa > Chordata > Actinopteri > Perciformes > Serranidae > Epinephelus > Epinephelus awoara. Next base: position 40,408,390 of record CM069302.1, on the reverse strand, counting down.
TCAGCGTGCTGCCTGGGTGTTTTCATAGTTTATACCTGCTGTTTTGTCTGATTCTCAGTGTAGATTAATATAGTCCATAAATCTGTCAATTTTGTCCTTCTGTGAACTCGTCATGTTAAGATGATCATTAGCAGAGACACAACGCTGATGACTGCAAGTAGGATACAATGTGGTCAGGATACAGTGCAGGTCTTTAAGTTCATTTGTCTTTTGGTCCGTCTTTCATATTTTTGTTTAAATATAATACATCTCCTCATGATTCTCTTACCAAGACTACTTCTTATCTTGTTTTCGTCATGAAAATAGGTCATTGACAAATATTTATCATCTTAGTTTTCATTAGAATTATTAGAACACACATACACACGAGCAGCAGGGAATTAGTGCGTTAGGTAGCAGCGCTGTGTGTGACTTATGCACTGATTAAGAGGTGGGTGATCAATTTGCCTGACATCGATTGATTTAGTTTCAGCACCGTGGTAGTGGATGGCTCCTCTTAAGAGCTTCTTACAGAGCGATCTTAAAGGAATACTCCGACAATTTGGAAGTTATGCCCTTTCTCTATCATTTTCATATTGAGACAACATGATCAATATCTTTTTTGTGTCTGTACATCCAGTGGCTGGTTCTCAGTGGTTAGCATTGCGGCTTAGCTTAGTGAATACAATTGATGTCCATAGGGGGTCAGTAGCCTACAGTAAAAGTGAACAAATAAACGTTACAGAAACCCTGAAGCTGGTATTTCTGCACGTGCATTTAAAATAAACATGTTTAAACATTAATTTGAAAAACGAGAGTCCTTTTTAGGTGTTATAGAAGAAGTTTGATACAGGGAACTATAGTGTTTTTACGCCCTGCACGGAGGGATACACCGGTGAGCAACAGCTGCAGCTGCCTCTGGGACAGGTACGCTAGGTCACTCGGTAAAAGCAAACAAGAGACGACACAGACAATATAACTCACTCGACTGAAAGCTGTCCATCAGCTCCTGCGGGCCTGGGGCATTTAATGTTCTTAGGAACATAAAAAAATGTTTCAATCACGCCAGGATTAATGATTGCTGCAAAGTTTTCACTCCTTGTGATGCACTCTCTGCGGCGATTTTCCTCCTGATGATATATCTCCCCAACGATGGCAGCACCGAATCCCATTCTGTGCAGGAAAATGATTCCACCTCTGTAGACATAGGTTGGCAAGCCCCGCAGCTACACCACCAATCCTCCCCTGACCTCCGTCTCCCCTCGGCCCCTTGCTATTCCGCTGCCTCTGAGGATTTAGCCCCTCTTCTCGCCCGCTCAGCATCCAACACCTGGAGTTCCTCATTTGTATACCCCGGCTCAAACAGGTATGGCTCTGGGTCTGTGTCCTCTACAAGAAACTCTTCAAAATCGCGTTCAAAGTCGTCCATTGCAGCTACTATAGTCTGGAGATATTGTTAGGCTAAATAAACAACTGAGTTTTGTTTACAGGCTACGTCTGTGCCTGTGCCTACTCACCGGTGAATCCCTCGGCGGATCACAGTGCAGGACATAAGGACACTATACTTCTGTGTATCAGACTTCTTCTATAACGGCTAAAAAGGACTCTCGTTTTTCGAATTAATGTTTAAACTTGTTTATTTTAAATGCACATGCAGAAATGCCAGTTTCAGGGTTTCTGTAATGTTTATTTGTTCAGTTTTACTGTAGGCTACTGACCCCCTATAGACTTCAATTGTATTCGCTAAGCTAAGCCGCAATGCTAACCGCTGAGACCCAGCCACTGGACGTACAAACACAAAAAAGATATTGATCATGTTGAGTCAGTATGAAGATGGTAGAGAAAGGGCATAACTCCCAAATTGAGGAGTATTCCTTTAAGAGCGATCCTAAGAAGGGCATTAAGAACTCATCAGGGAAACACTCTTATCTTAGCGACCCTTCTTAGCTAAGACGTTCTTAACTGTGCTCTTAAGTCTTAAGATTGATCTTAACTGGGAAACGCGGCCAATATAGATAGGCCTATAACAATAAAAGCAAAAAACAAGTAGGTTTCTGATTTTGGTTCAATTTCTATTTCAATTAGCCATTTGAAGACGAAAAAAGGAAAAGCAAGTGGATTTCCGTTTTTTCTCATTCACACAAAAATTGGAAATTAAAATAATGCATTGTGTATTTGTTTATCCTGTTATAAAAAGTTAAACAAAGTTGTGGACGGAGGGTACACCAATAGTAGCGAAATGTTCATAGTTCGCGTCTAAGTTTAACATAATGTTGAAAGTTTAAAAAATATGAACAAGTTATGGCATGAGATGCATAATGCTTCATAAACAACAGTAACTTATATGGTCATCTCCTTCCTTTCTCAGTAATGTTGATCTTTTTCTTTCCTAATCATTTGAGTTTGTGAATGGTGCGTCGCTTGGTTGCTTTAAATATTGCCACCACAAGGACTTGTGGGACGGAATAATCTCCTTTCCTTTCATAAAGGATAGTCAAGTGTACCCTATGCTAAAGGAGATTAGAAAGGAAGCAGTGAAGCACCTGTCCTTAAAATTTAGAGAATTCGACCAGCTCTTATCATGGCTGCCACTTAGATACTTCCGGGTCATTTCACTCAGTTAGGAAGCTTCCTAAGCAAAGACTAAAGACCACAGCCTTGGTAGGAGACCAGTGTTTTTTTTTAATATATATATAATATATTCCCCCGGAGGGGAAATTCAATTTTTTCACTCCGTTGACATTAACACACAGGTCTGAAATACACACAAGTGCACAAACAGGACCTATACATGCACAAAGTGGAGAGATGTCGGAGTGAGGGGGCTGCCCTTGGTCAGGCGCCCTGAGCAGTTGGGGGGTTCGATGCCTTGCTCAGGGGCACCCCGGCAGTGCCCAGGAGGTGAACTGGCACCTCTCTAGGGATGTCCCGATCACACTTTTTTGCCCCTGAGTCCGAGTCCGAGTCATTTGATTTTGAGTATCTGCCGATACCGAGTCCCGATCCGATACTTTGGCAATGCAGTAAATTTTTTTACTGTTGATTAACTGTATCATCCCACTATTTTTCTGTTCTTTGTGCTCTACTAGGGATGTAACAATATCACAATCACACAATATTACAATACTGTACCTCAATAACAAGCCCATGACATTTATTGCAGTATTGTAAGACATGTCATGATATCAAAACCTCACTGTATGATAATAGTACAGTCCACGGTGTAATATTAATTCCATTATCCATAAGTCAACAACAAGAACATTTGGTCAAAAATAAAATAGCTTATCATGCCTTTCTCAATCACCAGCCTCTTTCTCCTTATCCCTCCCTCACCTGCCTGCCTGCCCCCACCTCACTCACCTCGCTCCTTCTCCCTCCCTCATTCCCTCCCTCACCCAGCTCACCCCACTCCTTCTCCCTCTCTAACTTTAAATAAATACCTGGTTCTGTATCTGCCGTCACACAACAGTGTGAGAAGTTTAACGATGTCCGCGACATCTGCGCAGTCGGTCCGTGTGTGTCTCACGTGCGTTACGTCTGACTCGCTCTCAGTAGAAGCTGCAGTGACTGTTGTTGCTGCTGGTGTCTGTAGCGCTCAAACATCATCAACAACAACAGCTGCTTGAAGTCAGCAGTGAAACAATGCAGCCACACACACGTACTAAACAGTCAGCTGACACAAACGATCGTCTCTCACACTCTCGCAAGCGCCGTCATTTCATATCGTTACAAATCTGCAACGACGCAGCCACACACACACACACACATGGACGTGCATGAAAAACAAGCGTGTTGCACCAAATGCGCGCCGCTGGCGTCGCTTTGGGTTATGAGCGCACATGACGCACGTCTACAGTAAAAGTAATGGGTTTGAGAGTGCAAAAGAGCTACATCTGAACGCCCCCCATGCGGCCTGTCTTGCTTTAGACGACCAGGGAAAACCCTGACATGTAGCTGATATGTCATAGGCCTATAATCGATCCCTGACGTCCGATTCTGATCGAGTCTGAAACCATGTGATCGGCCCCGATTTCCGATCACGTGATCGGATCGGGACATCCCTACACCTCTCCAGACATCAGTCCACACTCCACATTTGGTCCGGATGGGGACTTGAGCCGGCGACCCTCCGGTTCCCAACCCAAGTCCCTATTGACTGAACTACTGCCGCCCCAGTCCACTAAGAGAGAGAGAGAAAGAGAGAGAGAGAGAGGGAGAAAGACGAGCCGAACTCCTGAATTGGTGAGTTGTGGTGTTGCTGCTACTATCACTTCATGCATGCTGGTTAAAGGTCTTATGCTCACTACTCTGATTGCCACTGGTTTGTGTGACATAAGCCTCAAGGACATGAGTGTACAATATCAAAATGTAACTTTGCTATTTAACTGTGGAGCCATGGCTAGTTAGCGGCTAGTGCTAGCTCGGTAGGGGTCGGCGCTAGCTCATTAGCGGCTAGCGCTAGCTTGTTAATTTAGCAGCTAATGTTAGCATGCTAAATCATTAGCTTGTTAAATCTGAAATGCTATCTATGCCTGGAAGTGATGTTGTTTCACTATGCTGACTTCTGATGAGAATTGTTTAAGTTAATTGATACAGCTGTAGATTTAGATTGTTTTAGGGTGACCATATTTTGATTTCCAAAAAAGAGGACATTCGGCCGGACACGACATAGCCTACTTAAATGATACTCGCAGTTTACTCAAAGATGCCTTATCATTTTCATATATTTAAAGTTTATATGTATGGATAGAACATTCAGTTATATTACAAAATAATATCTCTCAAAGACAGAAATTCAGATAGGCCCCAATAGGGACACATACACGGGTCGGGCCGGGTTTGGTCAAAAATGTAGCTATAAATTGTATTCGGGCTGGGGTCGGATTCGGTCGGCTTTCAGTAAAAATGTAGTGTAAAAATAAATAAAATCCTATTGTCTGTCCTGTTTATTGCTTGGGCACTGTTATTTACGTGACAACACCTGAACATAACACACAGACACACATTGGCTGTTTGTTTCTACCTCTCCCCTCGCTCGAAGTCTCGGACCTTCCACCGCCCGCCTCTGCCTTCGTTAAACGCTGAAAATAAAATAAAAGAGGGAGACAGGTTTTTCCTATTTTATCTTATTTTGTTTTATGTCACCCGGGTCTCTGTCGCTGGAAGCCTCGGACCTCCTGCCTCCCGCTCCCGTCTCAAACACAGAGGTCTCCCTCTCCACTGAGCACGCCCGGCCTGTTAAATAGCCTGTAACAATTGTGTGACACAAACTCAGTGCTTTAGTCATTAAATAATGTCGGGCTCGGTTCGGGTTAGGACAGAAATATGCGGCCCGTGCCGCATTCTAACACACACACACACACACACACACACACTCACACACAAACACACAAACACACGGAAAACCGGACATTATCATCAGTTTATAAAACCCCCCCGGATGCCCCAGACGGGACGTGAAAAGTGGACATGCCCGGGCAAAAGAGGACGTTTGGTCAGCCTAGATTGTTTATATGATGAATGTATTTTTGTTTTGTTTAATTTAAAACAAGATATGAGTATTAAAACTCGCCTTGTGTTTATATCCAGGCCAGGTTTTTCTGATGTGCAGAATTTAATAAAAAAATGGAGGTTATCGAGAAACTGGGAATTAAAATTCCAAATGCAGTGTTGATCAGTGGTATACCAGACACAGAAAAAGATGAAAAAAGTTCTTGATTTTCTTAAATAGTATTCTATTAACAGACTTGTATCAGTAAATGAGCCATCATCAGTATTTGACCAAAACTTGATTATTGAGCACAACTCCAGAACTGCTCCTACAACCTTAGCACCTTTGCTGCCTTATGTGTATACTACTGGAAACCCTAGCCACACTTCCAAGGTTTCTTCCCCAGCCAGTATTTATGCCAAAAATATTGGGCATGAAAAAACTGTATCTTACTGAGCTGAAACAATTGGCTAAAGTGAGCGGCACAAACTTTGCTGAGGCCCTTAATGATGTGATGTAGTTTAGTGCTTTCTATTGTTAAGTCAGATTGCATAATTTCCTGTGTAGACCGGATGTAGGAAGTTTACATCACTTCCTGTGTAGACCATAAGTTGGTGAACAATGGTCAAGTTGAAGGCTAAAAGTTTGTAGCTGGAGTTCAGTTGTCAATCTGGTGTCATCGGGTCGTTCCTCCCGGCAGAAGCATTGCTTGTAAGTTGCTTACATGTGTACTTAACAGTTTCCTTCAGATACTGACCAGTATTTTTGCTAATGTTAAAGTGTAAGGTTTATTTTGCCACGTAACTGCCAACCATTCGGCCTAGTTGTGTGTGATACCTGTTCACATGTGACTGCTGTATTGTGTACATCTTTGGGGTAAGTTCATATGGCTGTTTAGGTGATTAGGCAGAATTGTGGGGATGTTTGCACTGATATTTGCATATTTGATTGGGTGTTTATGCTAAGTGGACCACAGGGTGGAGGCCTAATCACTTTGCCTGCCTTACCATTTGAATGTCGACCATATTGGTGTTAGAGTTTAGTATTTCTTAGTATTCTTTGTTACTTATTTTGTTAATATTTAGTAGTGATTGGTGGTGATTGGAAATAGGATAATGTATCTGTGATCTATTAATATTTGGTAAAAGCAACTTATCTTCGTATAGATAAATTTACATGATTGTCTTCTGTGCTTTTGTTGTGTTTTCAGTTTCACTCCTAATACTCAACTATATGCACATTTGGTCTGCAATAAAAAAACGGAGCTAGAATGCTACATTCTGACTCTCAAATTGTTTGTATGGAATTTGGCTGGCTGTCTAGTTGAAGTTATAACACCTCAGCAAGGATAGTACACCCAATGCACATGCTTTCTTCTCAGAGACTCAGAGTCTTTTCCGGCAAAATCCCCAGACCTCCCCATGAATCTGATTACGATAGCCTACATGGCGCTCAAATGTTGACCTAATTATGAAAGATCCTGCCATTTCAGATCTCCAGCGGTCCCGAAAGATCCTTAACAGTCTCCTGCCACCTGCTGCTGGCGTGATAAAATATCTGAGCTCTGACACTTTGCCTGATGTTTACTTGCAACAACTTCAGCTTTCCTTCAACGTCTCCAGGTCACTTTGAACCTTGCTGTGAAGCGAGGAGGTGTGCCTGTGGTAAACGTGCAGAAATTTGTTAAATCTGTAGAGGTTGTTGGGGTAATTCCCTAATTTCTGATCTCCAGCTGACGCAGAGAAAAGTCAATCCCCCAGCCTTTGCTGAGTTGCAGCTTCTCTTGCGTACAGAAGAGGATCGCGATGCAGCTAAAGGCTCATTTATGCTCCCTTTACGTACGAAAATGTATACGTCCGTTTCAAACGATGTTACCGTCACTGCCCACATACTTCCATGAGCACTTTACGTTGGCATGGATGTTAACCAATATATCCACCAGGAAGCAGCCCAGTGTCAAAAGTTTATGACGACAACAAACTCAAAAACAAACATGGCGACTGTGGAGGAGATATTGATAATGTACCTCTTGCATAAAAGACAAAAACAGAGGCAGCGTTGTAGGAGGCATAGTCGGTGAGGCCGTTAAATACATCGCGACTGGAGGACAGAGAATTCTTTTCTCTAGTACTGCCGATGAGAGAAATTGAATTGTTATTTCCTCATTGTGTCTCACTAGAGCTATGTATCAGGTAGTGACAGCAACACTGCCCCCACGGTTCCTGGTGTTACTGCTCCGTTTGGCCCGTATCCGTAAGCTTTATGGAAACGTGCAGAAATACGGACAAAATGAACACGGAGCACGAACAGAAGGCTCTGTCCGTATCCGGATCCGTATTTAACGTTGAGCATAAATGGGCCTTAAGACCCTGCGCATGAAGCAGCATCTTGGGGCTGCAAAGTAGAGAGCATCATCTCACGCACAAGTTGCCTACAGTGGAAAAGAACAGAAGCTTTGTGCTGCATTAACCACTCTCACGCAGCAGTTAACTAAACAAATGGCAGAGATCCAGCATCAGCTAGCATCCTTAACAGTGAAGCCACACATTTTTTTCATTCCTTCTAACCAGCTTCAGAGAAAAAGATATCACGGCCTAAACTAGGTTACTGTTTCCGGTGCGGCTAAGATGGTCATATAAAGCCTCAGTGTGACAATGAGCCCAATCCTGCATTGATTGCTGAAAAGAAAACAAAGTTCAATGCCAAGCTCCAAACTGGGCAGAGGAGATCCCCCTCTACTCCCAAACCTCATTTAAACTAGAATCAGTTCCTGTTACAGGACGAACGGGGACTGGCACTGACGCAAAATGTTCTACTACCAGTAGAGCATTGAAGCAACATCTTCAGCTTGACCAGGCACATGCTTGGAGACCAGCCGCTAAGTTGCCCAAAGGACTTGTTGGTTCCAGGTGCATAGCTGTAGTCAGCATAGCTGGCATTGACTGCAACTGCCTCTTGGATACCGGGTCCCAGATCACGACTGTTCCGGTGTCATTTTACAACCAGCATCTCTCTGATCACCCAGTCAAGCCTCTTGATAATCTTTAGGGATGGGAATTGATGGATTTTATTTATCAATGCCAATTGATTATCGATCCGATCCTTTATCAATTCCTCCTGTGAATTTTCTGTGTAGAGCAGACCTTACAGGTTTTTAGTGTCAACAACATCAATTTTATTGAGTTTCTATTCTAAACAAGAGATAAGTGCTGAGTAAGTAAACAAAATATGAAATTGAAATGAAACAAATGAAAACAAATGAAAGAATATTTGTACAGCATACAGAGATAGCACTGGCGATCTGAACCGGTCTGTGGCGAAAAAAGCACTTTTAATGCGCAAACTTATATGGGACGCGTTTGCCCCCTGCATCTGGCTCCCTCAATACTGAACCAATTTTAGAATGAGTTGTACCTATGAATCATACGCACACATACACATGGGGAAATAGGGCCCACTTTGAAAGTTGTCCTTTAAGTTTCCCAAAGACTTTGTGGGTGTTGTTACTGACATACCTACCCTTGCACTTGTTGTGCCAGATGTGCACCCAGAACCAGCACCTGTTCTAATACGAACCAACACCCTCGATGTGCTGTATGAACAATACCTTGGCAGCCAAATTGTGAACCAGGAGTCCCAAGGCAGTGCTCAAAACCACTGAGTTACGACACTGACAGAACAGAGAGGGACGTATTGGAGTGGTTGCAAACGCATCAGAGCAAGACATTTCCATTCCACCTCTTTGTGTTGTTGCAGAGCTTGGGAGTTTTCACAGCATCCTTTCACAACATAGTGTGAAACCATCCACTGAAGCCCAACTTTGGTGACTCTCTCTCCCCTGAGTGGAAGGAGCGCATCACCAAAAAGCTTTGTGCTATGTCTGAAGTCTTCTCGCACCATGACTTTGACTTTGGGTGCACAGACAAAGTGAAACATCATATTAAGTTAAACGATTAAACACCCTTCAAGCAACATGCCAGGCCGATTCACCCCCAGGATGTGGAAGCTGTCCGTAGACATCTTCAAGAACTGCTTGGAACTGGGGTAATAAAAGAGTCATCATCCCCATTTTCCTCACCCATTGTTGTGGAGAGAAAACAGAACAGCATCCTTCTATGTACAGTGTCTTACATAAGTGAGTACGCCCCTCCCATTTTTGCAAATATTTCATTATATCTTTTCATGGGACAACACTATAGAAATGACACTTTGATATAACTTAAAGTAGTCAGTGTACAGCTTGTATAGTAGTAAAGATTTACCTTCCTCTGAAATTTACTCAAAACACAGCATCACCATCTAAACAGCTGGCAACATACGTAAGTGAGTACACCCCACAGTGAACATGTCCAAATTGTGCCTAAAGTGTCAATATTTTGTGTGCCAACCATTATTATCTAGCACTGCCTTAACCCTTTTGGGCATGGAATTCACCAGAGCTCACAGGTTGCTTCAGGAATCCTCTCCCACTCCTCCATGATGACATCATGGAGCAGATGGATATGAAGACACCTTGCTCTACCCCACCTTCAGCTTGAGGATGCCCCACAGGTGCACAGGTGAGTTTAGGGCTGGATACATACTTGGCCAGTCCATCACCTTCAGCTTCCTCAGCAAGGCAGTTGTCATCTACTTGGTGTGTTTTGGGTCATTATCATGTTGGAAAACTTGATAATGAAAACTTGCAGCCCAGTTTCTGAAGAGGGACGATCATGCTCTGCTTGGAATGTTTCCCTAAATGAACCGAGCTCCCTAGAGCTGGCAGCACTCATGCAGCCCCAAACCATTATGCATGCCACCACTATACTTGACTGTAAGCAAGGGACAGTTGTCTTGGTGCTCTGTCAGCATGTGTGGCACCTTGGCGAAAAGCACCAAGACAACTGTCCCTTGCTTACAGTCAAGTATAGTGGTGGTAGTTCTTCCAGTTGTAGAGTTGTCAAATAGGGTCGTAAAAAGTAAATCTACTGAATATATCGAATATCTAGCACAGCCAAACTATTATGTTATTATTATTATTATCATTTTAGGGGAAATTATAAAAGAGGAATAGATTTGCCGTTTTAATAACGTAACATACCCGTCAAGTCTCCCGTTTTGGCCAGGAAACTATCGTGTTTTACCCCTCTTTCCCGCCGTCCTCCTGTATTAGTATTTTCCCGTAAATCTCCCGTATTATGATATAAATTAATAATAATAAAAAAAAAAAAACATTCCTCTGCTGAACTGAACTCTGTCACTAGCCTCGCAACAACTGCCACCTGCAGTAGCCTGGGTGGCAGTTGCGAGGTTATGCCATGGGCAATGTGGGCGACCGCCCAGGGCACAATCTATGTGAGGGCACACGAGCGCCTTCCAAAAACCCCCAAAAAAACCCAAAACAAAACTCGCCAGTTTTCTAGACTACCGCTCATTTCCATGTCAAGTTAGTGAAGTGGGCACTGGGGCGCCCCTATTATCACGTTTCAACCAGCAGCAGAAAGGAAAGGCAAATCCTGGCAGTTGTGGGTTGAACGGGGGTCACAGACAGGAATAAGGCGGAGGCTCATAGTGCTCTGCGGTGCAAGATAACGGCTTACCAGCGACTCCAGGTCCAGTAATTTCCTCTTTCGTTGGTCTTGCGGCAGGTGCCGAAAAATTTCCCTTATTTTCAAATCCAAAACTTGACAGGTATGTGACGTCAGGGGAACAATTTATAATAATAATAATAATAATAAACTTTATTTATATAGCATTCAAGAGCATAAAAGTCACAAAGTGCTTTACAGAGGCAATAAAGCAAAAAATATATAAATATAGACATAAAAAAACAGTAAAGGGAGAATTTAGACAAATCAAACAAAGGCAAGTCTAAACAAATGGGTTTTAAGCTGCTTTTTGAAGGTGTCCACAGTGTCCACAGATCTTAAATTCAGTGGGAGAGAGTTCCAAAGTTTAGGTGCCACAACCTCAAAAGCGCATTCTCCTTTGGTTTTCAGCCTAGAACGAGGAACTACTGGCAGGCCCTCATCTGAGGACCTCAGTGACCTGCTGGCTTCAGTAGATCTCCAATGTAGGCCGGTGCCTGACCATGCAGAGCTCTATATGTGACCACAAGAACTTTGAATTGGATCCTAAATTTGATGGGGAGCCAGTGGAGTGCAATTAAAATTGGAGTCACATGAGACCTTTTGGGGGATCTGGTCAACAGTCTGGCAGCAGCATTTTGGACTACTTGTAGGCGATCCAGAGACGATTTGCTGAGGCAGGTAAAAAGAGAGTTGCAATAATCCAGACGTGACGAAACAAACGCATGGATCAACATTTCAATCTCTGCTTGAGACTATAATAACTGTAATCTAACTACCTCATTACATCAAAATGACAGTTATATCACACATAACAATATATGTTATGTATAACAATCATAACTAATGCACTATAATAAATTCACTCAAATGATGATAAAAATAGCGATAAAATAAAGTTTTCTAAACTAGAAAATAACATTAACCACCCATTGCGTGACATTGTTGAATCAGGGAATTCATGTGTCCACCATCACAAAGGATCCTAATTGACTTTACATTGGCGTTGTTTCTGTGGTACCGGCACATAATTTAACCCATTACGTGCCGTCACCACGGAATGCGGTGTTAAGAGGTCATGGTCATTTTACGTATTTCTGTGAGATCAGGTTGTGTAGGACAGCCAAGATGAAATCAAGAGTCCTCACTTCCAAGAACAGGATACAGTGCACTCAGCTTGCAGTGTGGACATCAACGTTCACTTATGAGCTGTTTCAGACCTTTCAATCACATAAAACATAAAATGCAGGCAATCCTCACTTCAATGTAAATGTTTAGAGTAAAACAAAAAAGCTATTATCATACACCAATCTGTTTTTGTTTTTGTTCTAGGTATCTCTGTTATTTGTCACTGTTTTGTCTGTTAGTGTACATATAAGGATCCCAAAGTACAGCTCTAACTATCCAAACAAAATATGCAGCCGAAATTTACCAACCAAAACAGCTAGCAGCAACATAATTTGACTGTAAGACCTCCAAAAGGAATTATATGAAATGTCTGGAATGCTATGAAGACATCAGCACCAGTAGTTGGTCTTGCACGGATAGCATGCCCTAACACAACAGAAGAAATACTTTTTATTATCAATAAGATATTTACACATAGCATTCCGCTGCTGGATGTAAAATGCATGCTGGGATACTGATACGTTCAGCTGCCAAATAATTTTTAATAAAACTGGCATTTTGGCTGCAGTTGGCTAAATGCAGACTTGAACTAACAGTAAAGTTGTTCTGTAGACCACCAGTGTTGTTGGAGTTTTACCTCGTTTAGACTTTTTCCCTTCTTCATGCACCTGAGCTCTTAAATGGACAACTGCCTTCACTGGAAAGAGTAAAAGCAGTAACACACCATCTGTTCCACTTCTGAACCGATGATGAACCTGATTTGGCTGTGATGACTGATGGGATCAACTTGACCAGTCTGGGTCAGTTGGTCTTGACAGTTGAAAGATAAAATCGTATAATGTGTGATGTGAAAAGATTTTAATCTTAAGTCTTCAGATCCAGTGGCTGCCAGTCATTACCATGAAGGCTTTTCAAAGATGTTTGAGATTTGTGACCGACACCAGTGACCAATGACATTGCTTGTGCGTTGGCTGAGGGAAACATACAGGAATATAAACGACTTTACTTGAAGTCAACTTTGTTTTATTAAAAGTTCCCTCTATAAATTCTACTGCTGTACATGCCTCCTCATCCAGAATCACACTTAACTACCACCAGAACACCAGCCATTACTGATCAATGTATTGTTTAGTGATTTTTAGATTTTCAATGTGGGGGCCCCAGCAAATTGAAGGGAAGACAAGGGAAATGATAAAAAAAGAAAATAAATAAATACAATACATTTATTATTATTGTTGTTGTTGTTGTTGTTGATTATTGTTGTTATCAAAAATAAAAAAAAATATAATATATGACATATTGAAAACGTATACGCCATGTGCGTCCATCTAATTGTCTACCAGTCAAAACAACATCTGTTCATCAGGTCGTAACCTGCCACAAAGCTGCTCGGCTCCTGAACTATCTGCCTTGCTTGATATAGCATTTAGCTAGCAGTAGTTTTGTCAGTGGGTTTTTATACACGTCTTGCAAAAGGGGGACCTGGCCATAAGCTAATGCTAATTTAGAGGCCTTGGCATAGAAAAGTTTGGGTTCCCCTGGTCTAGTGTATTTTCTCATTCTTAAGGTTTATGCTCCCTCCTATTTCAGAGATTAAAAAATGTGTGCAAGTCAGTGAAATCAATCTTAAAGAGTGGTTCTTCAGGGCTATGTAGGTTTCAGCCAATCCCAAACTTGCACTGATTCCAGCAGCATGCCATTGCAGCTTTACCTGTCACCCAGGCCTGCTGCAGACCACTGCAAACCATTTGAGACCAACAAACAAAACGAACGACAACGACAAATTGTTTCGTTATTGATGTGTTTTCAGCAGCCTTTTAGCCCCCAAACATGGATGTTTTTTTAGGGACCTGCCGCTGTTTATCCAGAGGGCTAGTACAACCAAAAGCAAATTTTCGTTAATCTTTAACAGTGGCTTTGTGGCCCCAAAATGGAGTATTTTAAGATGAAAGTTACTGTTATGTAAAGTTTCGGTGTATCTGTGGCCAGGCCCAGCCACTGTTAAGAGGGCTGCGCTTTAAACTTAAGCAAAATTTAAAGGGTGTTTTTTCTAAAAAGAGCAGACAACGCCACCTAGGAATTGCTCAGGGCCTAGGACCTGTAAAAAGCACACAAGTTCTTTAAAATCAGGGGAGCAGAGTTAAAAACCAAACAGGACTATATTCAATTAAACCCATATTTATTACAGTCAAAGAACAAGGGATGGTACCACCCAGATAAAAGCAGTACTGAATAAAGAGTTGGGCTTGGGCTTCCGGGGCTGAAGCCACAGATGTTTTTCCTCTAGCCCCAAACCAAAAAAGGAATCCCAAGTGTCCTCCCTAACATACACAAATCACCCCTTCAATTGAGCAAAAGGTTTGATGGTTATTAAATAAATAAATAAAATGTATTAAAAGGTGATGGCTAAAAAAGACGTCAGTCTGTGTTGTGTACATGTGACACAGCTTGCAGTGCGGAGGGAGTGCCACTTGCTTGATAGTTTGCTATGCTTACTGAAAATCATGAATATTCGACATGTTTTCAAAAGAGACAACACAAAGAGCCAGTCAGCAGCAGCAGCTCAGCCTTAGCCGGAGATTAAAGCCAAAGACAGTGGATAAACCAAGACAGGCCACTGCGAGTCAGTTTCCTGTATCAGTGTCACTTGGGGTTCGCGATCACCATGCCCCTTTAGGAGACTAGCAGCAGGTCCTGAATCCATTGACTTCAGTAGAAGAAATGAAAAGTGATTACAGATTATGGCCGATTCTTTCACCCCATAGTCATGGAAGCAAATATTGGACCCATTTATCATAAGCCACATATCTTGAGAACATTCTGACACCAAAATGGCAAATTTCAGACAGACAAATCAGGAGAAAATTTCAAGACCTGTCTCAACAGCACACTCTCATGAGATCTGGCAACAGATATCTCCTCTCTGGTGCTGAAATCAGTGCAGTTTCACCTCTCTTTCTCTTTCGTGTATCATCAGATGGCCAACTCCACATCATGCAGCCACGCCCTCGTCTCCGGTCCTAAGTCGAAGAGGCCGGATTCTGAAGGTGGGCTGTATAGGAGGCAGCCGGTGATTATGTGCTCGGCAGTCTGTTCAGACTCGCCACACTCGCATGCTGCACTGTCCAATAGGCCCCACTTCTTTAGAGATGACTTGAAGCGGCTGACCCCAGTGCGACGACGGTTCAACGAGGCCCATAGATGGTGTGGTAGGTCTTCTCCTTTTACGCCGCCACCTGGGTCCTGGATGTATCGGTGGATGCGGGACGGCCCAGCCGTGTCCCAAGTCTGTTTCCAGGATGCTGCCAGCCAGGCATCTCTGGACAAGTCCTCAGGAATAGACTGTAGCAGCTCTTGTGCCGCCTTGTTGTAGGAATGACGAGACTTGAGCCTGCATGGTGGCGCCAGTGTTGTTGTGGCTTTGTGCAGGATGTGCCAGTCGTACTTCTGGGCTTTTCTTGCCAGGGCGAGGGTAGCCACATCCCGTCTGAGACTGGACGGAGCAATTCCGGCAAGATACTGGATTAAAAAAATGTTCTTTCCAGTGGGTGTCTTAGTTCAGTGGCTGCAGCTGACAGGGGCAGCTAACAGCACAGCAAAGCTAACATCAGGACGTCATCTGTTAAAAGCCTCCTGTTGTCGGATATGACATGAAACTACTCCAGTTAGCTCAATCATGTTGTAACTAAGACATCCACTGGAAAAAAATATTTTTTTCACGGACCCTTTATTTAGGCTATTTAGCTTACGGCCAGTAAGGGTACACACATATTGACAGAAGCGAGGCTGGGGATACTCGTCTTTGATTGGCGGTTCTCCATCATCTTTGATTGGGGTATGGGGGACAACGCCTACTTAGGAGACCGGAAATGTATACCATTTCATACTATATGTAGAAAGAAAGAGTATATTGTAGGTGGGCCCTCTTGTAGTAATCCAGTATCTTTGTTGAAGCTAAGCAGCTTGCTTCAGATTAGTAACGTAACTAACTTCCATAGCCAACAAGTGCTAACAGTAGGTAAGGCTAACATTAACGTTAGCTGCGTGACATTATTCAAAGTCGTCTGGTTTAGTTTAGCTAGCATGTAAGTTATGTAAGCCATTTATGTAGTTATCTATAGCATAAGCTTGTTTTGAATGGCATTTTCTTTACCTTAGAATGATGTTTCCCTAGCTAGCCGTGCTAGCTACTAGCCGCGTTTGCTAGCTAACGTTAGCAACTCAGCAAGCTGTGTAACATTTAGGCGTTTTCTTTACCTCAGAATCACATTTCGCTAGCTATGTCTAACTGTGCATTCACACCAAAAGCGTCATGAGCGCAAGCGGTCACTCAGGTCGCTGGCATCGCGCTGCCTGGCAGCTCTGGCAGGGCTTGCAGAAGGCTGCCAAGAGGCGGGGTTTTCAAGCTGCGCTGCAGAAGATCTCTTTCTTTCTTTCTTTCACTGTCCCACCTTGAGAATATTCACGGTCTGCAATTGGCTGCTGCTCGCTGCTGCTTCGGCGGCGTCGCTGCTCATTTACATAAAGTTGAGCTTCTCTCAACTTCAACTTGACGCTCCGATCGCTGGCATTGCGCTGCTTGCGGTCGCCAGCCGCTGCCGACGCTCCAGGCGCCCTTTGTAGCAAGCGTACATTGAAAATGAATGGCTGCCGGCCGCTTATGACGCTCATGACGCTTTTGGTGTGAATGCACAGTAATGAGTAAATTGTACTAGCTAGTTAAATGAGTGGTTAAATTATGAAACCAACTACATGGTAAATGGTAGCAATTAGATTTGCTAGTCAGTAGATGTCATTCTGAGGTGAAGAAAATGTGAATGCTACATTCGCTAACTATTAACTATGGTAGCTTACTTTCAGTAAAATACTATAGGCAGAGCTATCTAGCTGCCTCCATTCTGCTTTGCAACACTTTTCATCACATGATCTTATTACTAAAAATGAACCTACACCTTATCTTGCCCTTCAACCTTGTTATCTGTAGATGAGCCAGAGAGGACCCAGGGATGGGAGCAGAAAGAGAGAGCTACCAGTACAACCACCAGTAGGAAAGATACCAGTACCACCATCAGTAGGAGAGATATACCAGTACCACCACCAGTAGATGATTTAGGGACACCAGACACTGGCCCCAAGCAGGTTAACCACCAATTTCCCCCTGCTCAATTTGGACTGCAGAAGAGGGCCTTTCAAAAGATCTGGTACTCACATTTTGAATGGTTGTAGTACTCAATCAGTAAAAATGCAGCGTTCTGCTTGACCTGCAGACATTTTGGCAAACAGCAACACACAAGACAAAACAAAAATTCCCTAATAAAGACCGGATTTTCAAACTGAAAAGGAGCTCTGGACACATTCAAAGAGCATGAAAAGACCGCTTTGCACAAGGCCAGTATGGTGTGCTGGAAGAGCTTCAAACTAACTAATGTCCAAGGTGATGTTGTTCAGCAACTGCTAACATAGGAGTGATCACAGAGAGGAGAGAATACCTGCGCTGCATTGTGGTAGTTACTGCTTTTCTGGGGAAGCAGGGACTACCCTTGCGAGGGCACGATGAAGGAGAGGAAAGCCTCAATCAAAGCAACTTCATAGCATGCATTAAGCTTCTTGAACAATTTGACCCTTTTCTTCAAACCTATACTGCACCTTCATATGCAACCTACCTCTCTCCGTCTTCCCAAAATCAAGTAATAAGATCCTGCTCTGAAGTAATAACTGAGAAGATAATCAGAGATGAAGGCAGCCAAAATCTATTCTGTGATGGCAGATGAGGCAAGGGACGGGCAAAGTGAACAGCTGGCAGTGTGTGTGTGCGTTACATAGCTCCAGAAGGGATTGTTAAGGAAAGTTCTCAAAGACACTCAAGAGCAGCGGACATCTCAGATCGCAGAGGAGATATATGAGAGATCAAATGCCATTTGCGAAACACTTGATCTCCCAGAGTAGTTAGAGACAGAAACAAAAGAGGATGGAGGACTATATAGTAGAGTCATCATGTGGTACGAGCAGGAGCTCAGACGTTAGTGCTGCAGAGCATCTCAGACAGAGATTGTTCTTTCCCTGCCTGGATTGAATGCTGCAAGAGCTTGAGAATCGGTTCACAGGTTCGGAAGCTGAACTTATGATGGGCATTCAGTTGTGCCACCCAGGCTCAGAGGTCTTCCTGTCTGAAGAGTCCCTTGAACACCTTGCCAAACACTGCGGAAACCAGCTACAGTCAGAAGAGCTCCTGGTAGCGAAACATTTCTTCACAAAAAAAAAAAAATCAGTAGAAACCATTCCTGACATACTCAGTGTTTTTAAGCTCCTTGACATATGTTTCCCACTCTGAAATCAGTCTTCCAAGTGGCTCTGACCATCCCTATAAGCAGCTGCAGCTGTGAAAGATCGTTCAGTGCTCTGCACCAGCTGCAAACATGGTTAAGGAGCACTATGGGCCAAGACAGGCTCCTTCAACCTGGCAATGATGTCCATTGAAAAGGAGCTTCTAGATGAGCTGGACCACACCAAGGTGATTGATACTTTTGCACAACTAACCAACAGATGGCGCAGTCTGATGCTTCCAAAAAACTAGAGGAGTTGAGAGAAGGCTGGAAAGACAAGAATAGAGACAGACAAAGCCATGGACAATAGAGGTGGATAGAGAAACAAGAGAGGAGGAGGAACATGCTGATAGACAAAAGGAACAGGAGAGGAGAGAACAACAGAATGGTGGAGACAGGATATAAAAGGAAGAGTAAAATGGAAGCGTGAGAGACAAGGATAGATGGACATGTCACAAACAACAACGATAGAGAATATAAGACATAACAGGGAAGATGAATGGAGAAAGTAGGAAATTAGAGGAGAGACAAGAGATAAGAAAAACAGCAACAAGAGGAGGAAGGAAAGACAAAAAGAACGAGGGGACAGAACAACAGAATGAGCTTGGAGACAGGAGAGGAAAGGAAGAGTGGAGGAAGGAGAGACAGGCGAGAGACAAGGATAGACATACAAGTCACAGACAACAGCAACAATGATAGAGAAGATAAGACATAACAGTGAAGATGAATGGAGATTGAGAGAGCAGGAAAGGCAAGAGGAGGGAGAGAGAGGAGGAGGAAAGACACTGACACACAAGACACAGCAATATAATGTAAGCTATGGTGTTCTATGTTTATGTAGTTATATTGCCTGAAAATGTATTCACTCTCATGATCTGGGTATCAGTTGATCATTTCTTGTGACACACAACTCCATTCCTTTAGACACAAGCAGCAACAAGAGAGGAGGGAGGACACTGACACACAGCAATAGAATGTAAGTTATTACAAGTGTATGTTGCTGTGTGTATGTTCCTTTAGTTCTCTTGCCTGAAAATGTATTAATTCTCATCATGATCTGTCTTTCAGGTAACCATATGACACACAGGAGTCCATTCCTTCAGAGAGAAGACACAACAAGAGAGGAGGACGGAGGACAAGACAGTCCAGCTCAGCTCAACACGGTACAACCCCAACACAGTCCAAACTCAAAACAGCTCACCTCAGCTCACCACACAGTTTAGGGTTAGGTATACTAGTAGGGTTGGGTTAAGTATAAGTATATAAATTAACATTTAACATCACATTTCTGGGAACTAGCCATTACCTATTGTATTGTATTGTATTGTATTCTGCTCTGTTCTGTTGTAGTCTGGGTATTGACGTCTGTTGCCTCAAAATCAGACAAAGACACAATAGCACTATGCTGTGACATTGGCGGACACGTCTCATTGGTTAGCTCCCCAAACACTACAGAATCCAGCTACTGTCATTCTTTGCGAAAAAACAGCAGAGGCCATTCCTGACATACTCATTGTACCAGACATGGCCTCTCCTCTGTTTGAACTGTGCTTAATGATGTTGATTTAGTTGGTAGTAAAGAGTCCATTCTTACTCCACTTATAATGTAACTGTCTTTATTAGAATCAGTATGTAAAATATTAACATGACACACATTAAAAAAAAAATCTTCCATTTTCCATTCCCATTTTTGTCTCATAACCCCACCCCACCCAAAGAGAGCAACAACAACAACATAGAGGTTATGCTGACAGAGTTGGTGACAGAGCCACTTACATTTTGAGCAGGTTGTGGCCCCCACACACGCACAAAAAAAACAAAACAAAAACAAGCCCCTGGTGTTTTTCCCTCAGCCCCTGATGTTTTGGAATCCTAGAAACGGCCCTGCTGCTGCTCCAATGTGCTCTGTTCCTCTTCCACGCCAGCTGCCGGGTTCACCAACCTGCCCAAACTGTTCCTCAAGCTAGCTACCACTAGCTACAGCTCGAGCTCTTTCTCTGGTCTGCCTCTACATCCGCCGTTCAGTTATGTTGAAAGATACTCATGGTTTTCCTGGGCGACAGCTGTCCAACTGCCGACCCAGGCCCGAGGTAAACTGCGTTGGTGGACACTGGCTGCTCCTTGATAACTTGGCTGGGTCTCTGAGAGGATTGCCCCGCTGCCCTGGATTCCTCCCTTGCTGCTTCCTTTTTTAAAAAACGCTATGGACCGCACGCTGCCTTTTTTGCCCCGCTGTCTCTCCTGCCCTACTCTTTGTCTTTGTGTTTCTGTCTCTGTCCACCACGCCATTTCCAACAAACAGTTTAGCTGGTGTACCTCCTAGCAAACTCATCCTGTAATCAGGGACTGGTGGGGTTGTGTCTCTGCCAAGGTCATTGTACAGTTCACTTGTTGCACAAACACACAAAGGGATTACAGCGACCCAGGTAAGTATTCACATGTAAGAACATGCTAAAAAGAATAAAACACAGCAATCATAAAAACCATGCAAGGTGAAATAAAAACAGCACTCAAATAAAAACATGCAAAATTAATTAAAAGCAGCGTTCAACTGAAATACTCAAATAAAACCTGCACCAATATTTCTGACCCTGTCACCTATCCAGTACATAATTATCTGCAAATGAAATGCATCTGTGGTTTGAAAAGAAATAATGCCAACGTTTTTTTGGACAGTTGGGTTGGTGTATACCTATCTAGTTTAACTGAGTTGTGTGTTTGTTACAATCTAAACTGGACATGTTAAGGCCTCTTCTCTGGGTGTTGCAATCTGAGATGGCGGCTGAGACTGCATGTTCTTTGTTCTTCAAACAAGGGACAGCCATGGCTTTACAGGGTGCCACACTGTCACACCTAAGTGAGAGACCAGTCTTCAAACTTGATTGGCCAGTACTTTCACAGTGACATGTGACTCTGCGATGTCACCAAGCAAACTTTGGGAGAAGTTTCTGCTCTCCATCAAACTCTCTCTCACCTCTTGCTCTTGGACCTCAACTGAGGTAAGACGTAGGCAGGAGGACCTGTGACACCCTCCCCCCAGGACCTGCAGTTCTGCTCTGAATGTGTTCTGCTCCCAGCAGACACAGAACCTGATGACGAGAGAAGTTAGTGTGCAAAATACAAGGTGTGCAACTAACTTTCCAAAAAGGAGAACCAAGTTGAGTTAGAACCAACGTCTAACTCTGCGACCGGTCTCCTCAAATCTACAACTTCAAAACAAGAACACAGCAAGGATTGCACCTGGGAGCTGATAGTTTAATGTATTTTATGAGACTGATATCATTAACTGGCTATCAGTTTTCCCTTTTCGGAAACGGTCCCCATTAGGGGGGTGTAATGTAAATTAATTTACATTATTCAATATAACAGTCTCTAAGAATAAGAAGTCAAATTATTTACCTAAATTAGTAAAGTGTTATTTTCCTTCCTGGTAAAGATGTTTTTTTTGCAAAAGTGAACAGTCATGGCAGCATTAAACCACTGCGGAAATGTAACTGAGCAGTTGTGTAATTGTTGTGGGCCCCCAAAAGTTCATTACTGAGTAATCCAAGCCAGTATGTATCACTGTTCCACGGCCTGCAGGTCCCAGAGGGGAGATTGAGACTACCATATCAACACAGGAATGACTTTGTTATCCCCCCATCACACAAACACATTACAGCCTGGACACAACCCACACCTGACCTGTGTCACTCAACATGAGCAACACATGCACACAGGCTGGTCCAAACCCACTCTGCGCTGGCATTCAGAAAAGAGTTAGCAATGTGAAATTCCTGATGTACAGGAAGTTCTGGTGTAAAATGATACATTTTACTTCTTCAAAAACGTAAAACTACGAAAAACGGGTTGTGGCAAGAACATTGATATCCAACCAGGTACCACCCTAGCATGAAACACATCATCATTCTTTATAAATTGTGAAAAATATTCTGCTCATTCAGACAATAAAACATCACCTAAACCACCAAGAAAGTGAAGAAATATTGTATTAAAGTAAAATGCAAAAAGTGAATCTTAGTTTGAGTTACATCTGGCAAATGTGTGCAGAATTTACATCTGTATCATTTATCAAATTCTTTAGAGCTTGGTGCAGGCTGTGTTTTCTAACTGTCAACACTTTGCTCAGGCCAAAGCCCTGGGATTACACAGGAGCTGATGGCTGTCTGTCACGAAGAAAGGAAACCTGAACAGGAGTGAGGAATTGTTAAGTGCATAATGCATTTTAGACTTTTAGTCCTTGATTCAGCAGGTAGGACAGGTATTTTTGGAATTTCCCAAGTACTTTGACAGGATATGTAGCGTCCTATTTGCCAGGAGAAAATGTTGACATTGTATGTTTCTGTTAACCACGGATATGGGTTGACCGTCAAGCTGTTCTCATTCCGAAGTCATCAAGTAACGCCATTCGGTCAGTGATTTCGGCATGAAACACCAATGCAAAAAGGCACCCTTTTGAGACGGAATGATAAGCCATCCAGTGGCGTCAGTGTATAATGCTGCCAGTCGGCATCAGTTTGAAGTGCCCCTGTATAACAACGTAATTAAAAGAGCTGGAAAGTCCCTATTGGGTGAATGGGAGGGGAGGTGGATGGGTCCAACTAAGACCGGACTTTTTCTGTGCTTACTTATTAATCAGGATTGGGTGATACCCCCTACCAAGCTTATAAAATGTTTGCTTGACTCCTGTCTACCCTTTTGCACCCTGATGAAGACCAGATAGTCGAAACTGGACAGTGTTTTAATGTAAGCAGCCATGTTTTGAAATAAAGATTTTTTAACTTTAATTCAAATGCATCTGTTCCACCTACATGCATGAGTGCCTGAAGTTCATATTTTCTTCCCAACACCGGACTTGTAGAAACTCTACATTTCCTGTGAAAATAGATTTTAAAAAGACACAATGCATTTAACAGGCGTAAACTGACATGGTTTCCAGGAATGTCAACAACAGATGCAGGAGCATACTTAACGCAACATATGTGGATGTGAATGCACACATTAACAACAGCATTATTAAAATTTAAGTTTTAGCATATCCACAACACAGTAAAGTACAGATGTGACATGCTCATGGTGAAGAAATGCACAATGCCAACATGTTTTCCTGATGATTGGGTTGCTTTATTATCTGTTGTTTATTGTTTGTGTTTGTTTGTTTGTTTGTTGTTTTGGTCCACCAGTGCCTACATTGGTATTTTTTCTTGGAGTATCTTCAGATGCTTCATATTCTTAAAATCTATGAAACCTAAAATTAAAATTAATAAAAGTACTGAAAATGTCAAAATGTCATTAAAAAAAGTAGTACAGAAATTGGGCGATTTTTCATCAGATTTTACATAATAACACAAACGGTATTGGCTCAAAAGATTTTTAAATGATAAAGGAAAACAAATCTTAACACTTCATAAGTAATTTGAACTTTGTACACTGTTTAGTTTTTGAGTTATACTCATTTTTATGAGTGCAAAGGCGTTCAATCCTCTGGCGCCACCACTTGTTTTCGCAAGGCTTTGCACAAAATGTAATGTAGTGCAAGGTCATTCTTACAAGCGTACAACATCATGATATGGAAGACAAAGATTTAAGATTTCTGCTGCAAAAAGAATTAATGCTCTCACGATTCTGGTTTTTATTTTGGATTGATACAATTGGATTGATATAATTCTGATGTAATTATGGCAACAACATTTGCATCACCGTACCTTAAGGTAACATGAGGTAATGACTTGATTTTACAGAGGACATTTTGTCCTTTCACGTACAGTTACATAATTAACATAACGTTACGGAGGTTAGGTTTAAGCAATAACAGTTACAGTGGTCAGGTTTAGAAAAAGAAACATGGTTGGGTGTCTTGAGGTTCAGGCAAGTAAAGCTAATGAGGTTAGGTTTAGGAAAAGATACATGGTGAGGACCTACCTTAAAATGACTCAAAGTTCACTTAAAGTTCACGCTGAGGTGAACACAACACTCCAGGGTAAAGTCCAGGCCAAAAGTCAATTCTTTTTGTTACCCATCCAATTTTTTACTACCACTATTCTGCTCCACTTTACTTCCATTTTCTTTATCCTCTGTACTCCTCTCCTTTTCTGTTCCATTTTCCCCCTTTCCTTTCTGTACTGTTCTATTCCTTTCCTTTCCTGACACCTGGGATCCATCCTGCCTTGGGTCCAGCCATCATCCAGATCCCCTTTGAAACACAGAAGTAGAAGTGAGGCCTTAAAACTTTACGGTGAGAGCCTTAGTACCACATGCCGTTCCAGTAGCAGCACTGCTAGCAGGCCTGCCGATTTATGGCTCATGACACGCATATATTTAATTTGTAACCAAACACTTCCTCTTTCCCTCAGTCTTTTCAGAACTCTGGACACGTCTTGTTTTCTCAGGTCAGGGGTTAAACAAAGGAAACATAGTGCTGGCTAGGTGAAGGGCCAGAGCCAAGGGGGTGTCAGGGTCACCTCTGAAGGCAGGCCAGAGCAGACTGTGGAACACATCAAGTTTAAAGGTTAGCTGTGATATCTGGCAGGAGGGCTAGCTCGCTGCAAAGACCTTAAAGTGAACAGGGAGCAGGAATCGGAGCCTTTTGCATTTTATAAAACAACATCCTTTCTCTCTGCAAGAAGCTCTCCCAGTTGTTGGCCTTGACAACTTTACTGCCCCACCGGCCATAAACCCCCCGGGGGGCGGGCCCAAATGCAGTTACACGCCCCACTAGCTCTCCACCTCTGTGGGGTTTTGTATCAACATATAAGTTTATTTTGTGTGAATGTCCTGCAGTGCTAACTGCTCATCCCCTTCATGAAGCCCAGATCACCATGAGCAGAGCAGCCAGTCTGGATGTACTGGCTGTTAAAAAGAACAATCTGCTATGCAGACTCACAGCACAGGGGATTTTATCCAGAGCTCCAGCACATTGGCAAAACCATGGAGTTACTTTACCAGTTATCTGCATCTGTTTAGATAGACTGTAAAAATAATGGACATAGCCAGTGTGACGTCACCCTTTGGTTTGTGGACTGCCGTTTCATTTTGCCGTCGCCATCTTGTATTTTTGCAACCAGACATGCAAATATCTTGATGAGAGGGTGGAGCTGTGGAGGAGCTAGGGGTAGCCAGAGGACGCCACGCATGACCACCTACACTGGTAAATTGACCCGGGTTTGCTCTGCTAATTTTGCCGCTAACAAAGTTAGCTTCCATAATTAGAGGTGAACTTTAGAGGTAAGTATTATATTAATCTTAGTGATGTTAGCCAATGGCATGCATGTCCACTTTTGGCAAATATTACATATAAGAGAAGTAGGATAGCATTTACCTTGTAACGTTATTGTAGCGTTAACTGAGGTTAACATTATCGTGTGCAAGTTAATGTTTAAGTGTGTGATGTGTAGTTAGCATAACTGCAATAACTCGAAGGTTAACATGTTAGGTAGGCTGACCAAACGTCCTCTTTTGCCCGGACATGTCCACTTTTCATGTCCTGTCCGGGGCGTCCAGGGGGCGTTTATAAATTGATGATAATGTCTGGTTTTCTGTGTGTGTGTGTGTGTGTGTGTGTGTGTGCTTGTGTGTGCGTGCGTGCAATCCCCGAGAGGCTGCCTTATCAGCGGATCTCCAACACTCACAACAAGGAAGCAGCAGACACCGGCGGCGCAGCATTATTCTAAGATTCCAAGACGCCAAAGCTCAAGTGCAGCTTCACAGATGAAGTGCAGAAAAAATTCCCAATTTACCGTCCCGACTCGGTCGGGATATATGGGAGGCTGAGTGCCATGTGCAAAGCTGGCACATATGATTCTGTGCCTAATAAAGGTGCTGGGGAGCTCAAAGTTGGATTTTCTTATACAGAAGAGGTATTATTTAGAACATTATTTCATATTATTTATTTATTTGTCTAGTAAGACTTGAAAAGATAGCTATTATTTTACAAGTTGATTTTTCTAATACAGAAGAGACATTATTTCTATCATTATTTCATTCCAGAGATTTTACATTTATTTTATATTTATATTTATTTTTGTACAATTGAAACTTGTAAAAAGATTATTATTTTAGGCATAATAAAAGCAAGATGAGTAACCTCTGAGAAGCCTTTCTACATTTCTGTCTTTGAGAGATATTATTTTGTAATATAACTGAATTTTTTATCTATACATATAAACATTAAATATATTAAAATTATGAGGCATCTTTGAGTAAACTGCGAGTATCATTTAGGTAGGCTATCTCGTGACCGGGGCGAGTGTCCTCTTTTTTGGAAATCAAAATATGGTCACCCTAACACTGAGTGCTGCATCATTTCATGTTCACCCACACAAAGCAGCAGAAGTGAGTAATAGTTTTTTTTTTATTTTTATTGCTGTTTAGTGTAAAACAATACATCTAAACTATAATAGTGTATTTTCAGATAACTGTGTGGAGCTCATCTAATTCATGTTGTTTCTGATGTTATTTTTCTCAGTAGCCTACAATATGATACAATACTCACTATGGCACTGTTTTTTTTTCATCCAGCCACTGTTTGGATCACTGGAGACAGCTACGTCTAGCGTGAGGCTGATAGAGCTACAGAGACCATGGGGAACAGCTTTGATGTTGATATACACTGGTTCAGCTGGGGTAATCTAAGGCGGAAGAGCCTTCTTCCCTCTCTCCATCCAGTCTCAGCCAGAGCAGTTCCAGATGGCCTCCTCATCTGGAAGATGTCTCAAGTGTCAACCTTGTAGCAGGAATAGAGGAAGACTTGCACCTCCTCCACCTGCAGCATCCAGACATGAAGAACATCTTCTCTGGCACCAACCAGAGATGCAGGTGGAAGACTGCTGCCAGTCTGGGAAAGATTGACAAGGCTCAAAGATTTGTGAACAGTGTTATGGCTACCATAAGTCCATTGTTTGAGTGGCAGCTTTGTACATCTCCCTCACACAAGGCTTGACACTCCTGGGCTGTTTGTCAACAGTGCAGTTTATTCCACATTTATTATTTCAAAATTATATATTTTTAAACAGATTAACTGCGTCCATTAAAGCCCAACTTCAGCAACTGTGTCCGACAATTTGTTCCCTGTTGAAGTCGAGTCAAGTAATTTTATTTTTACCTCAGAACATATCCCACATTGTCAGTCCTTATGTGATGAGGGTTATTTTTGTTTTTATGTTTATATTTTTTTATTATTTTTATTATTGTTGTTTATTGATTTAACACTTGTGGCCATAACACTGTTCAGTATTTGGGGCTCTGCTCTTCCTCGTTCCCTACAACCTTTCCTGTTTCCTTTTGTCTAATTCTGTTATTACCCCAGACAGTGTCAAAGACCATTGGGTGGTCTTTGACACTGTCTGCCCCTATGTCAACCGTAGATGCAACAAATTATAACTACGTTAAAACATTAGAGTTCAGAGTTTTTTGCTTTTCAATAACTATAGTTAATATCACTGTGCTGTTCCAAGAACATCACTTACTTAGAGAGAGGATGTTACTGGGACAAATTTACATTCAAACACTGTCATGTTGCCTTATTGTCTCTGTCATAGTGACCAGAGTAATCTGTTAACATGAAAAGACTTAAGAGCAGCTTCTTTCCCCACACTGTGAGCCTGTTACATACTGTCTCACACACAAGGACTTAAATAATGGCTCCTGGACATTTTACACCTTACCTCCATTACACAGGGACTGCTGCCATAGCTTTATACTGTGGTTTCTCATGTCAACCTTTTCTACTGTAATTTATACTTGTTACTAAACTTACAGTATGTACTACTGGAAATTCAACTACCTATTTTCATTTTGCAAACTTGTCTTGGTGTGTTCACACCGGACCTGTTTTTTTTTCTCGCTAGAGACAAGTTTACATACAAAGTCAATGCAAACGGACGATTGAGCGTATTCGTCCGAGAGAAAAATCGCTCGGACTCCGAGCAACGGCGACAGAGCAAGAGGGCTCTTCGCTGGGTCCTGTCGCTTGCAGCTCAACGCTGACTGGCTACCATAATCCCGGAACTGGGAACCGGGAGGGTTCTTGACTGTCATGACATGTCAGCTTCATTAAAAAAAAAAAAAAAAAATCAATAATCATCTGTGTGAAGGAGTGAACATCCAACATCATAGTTAATCACTAACGAGCAGAACCTTACGGCAGGGCTCCACCGGCTGCAAACACTGACTGCGTATGGAAGCGCCACATAGAGAAACCAGTGGGGTTGTTTACCGTTTCCCGAGCCGAGAGGCTGCATGTAGGCTGCATGAAATGTTAAAGCATTTCCCACCTAAGTTATTACATATATTTGAGTTATCTACAAATTTACTGTACTGTTTGTCATCTGCTCGCTTTCAAATGTCCGCCACGGACATTTACACAATGTCACGGATAAACATGGGTAAATGCATGAAAAAAAAATCATCACAATTCACCACTGATAATGGCTTATTCATTTAAAAACACATTGTGCTCGTTTAGCACACTATTTCGTGTAGTTTTTATCTGCTGGAGGGTCGCGTAGGGGAGCGTAGCGCGACAAAAATAGAAGAGCCGCATGAAATAGAGAGTTGTCGCGCGACAGGCGGTTATTGTCGCGCCGCTCCCGTTGCAGCCGCTGTAATTGATTAACGTAGGCAAGCTGCTACGGGACTCGCACTACAGTTAACACTACTAACAGCGTGAGTTAATGTCTCTGCACATGTTGAGCTTCCAGCTATGTTAATACAGACACAGGCTAATATAACCGAGAAGTCTTTGGATCTGTTCTGCTACTACGTCTGCTTCTTCTTCTTCTTCTGGCGGACCAGATGCCTTAAGTGCGTCTTTACGACGCATACCGCCACCTATTGCACTGGAATTGTAATGACAAGCTACATTCACAGACAATGAGTCCCATTATAATGTGTCTATGAGCCAGGTCGAAACAGGTAGCGCCAAAAGTAGAAAAATCTCTATGTGGTGGAGATAATTTATTCGTGGTGCACCGCCACAAATAAATGAATGTATGGCAAACACTGGAAACAGTTCATCTGTGATCAGTTCCCTAATTTAATTTTAACAATTTTTTCAATCTTCTCCAATTTCTCATTTTATTTTGTGATCAGTGTAAGTGCACTTGTCCTAGAGCCACCAAGATGGTTTTTATAATGCAAATAACTCTGTTTAGATAAAATCTACAAGCTTCTCTTCCTATGACTTTTACTAAAAATGTGTCTTGTATTGTTTTCTGAAGCCTACGCGTCCATGGCATTGCGCTAGGTGGGTACCATGGACAGTGCCAATGCATCTATCGCTGTAGCTCAGAGGCTCTGATGCCTGAGTCAGAGCATGTGAGCGGAGTTGGAGCTGCCTGGAGCGAGGAGCGGAAGGATTTTGTATGTATGTGCCAGGTAGTGTAATAAAATATTTGGAAACGAAAATATACGCTTTGGTGTACTTTTACAGAGTTTTGCAATATGTATAGCCTACCTATGTATCAAAATGTAATGTAAAAATGTAATCTTTCAGCAGCAGTCTGCCGCGATCGGAGGTATAAATGCTCAGAAGTCTAGTGTGTTTCATTTTTGTAACTTAAAGGCTTCAGAAAACATACAAGACACATCTTTAGGAAAAGTCATAGGAAGAGAAGCTTGTAGGTTTTATCTAAACAGAGTTATTTGCATTATAAAAACTGTCTTGGCGGTTCTAGGACAAGTGCACTTACATTGATCACTTCCATAAAATAAAATGAGAAATTAGAGAAGATTGAAAAAAATTGTTAAAATTAAATTAGGGAACTAATCACAGATGTATTGTCTCTGTGTGATTTTACATCTATTGTTGCTTTGAATTTGCAGCTATACTTTTAATGAAGCTGACGTCATGACAGTCAAGAACACCCCCTCCCTGAAATTCCCTGATCGCTTCAATTACCTCATCAAAGCGAAAAAGCGAGTCTGTTGATTTCTGCCACATTGACGAGCGATTGCAACTGAGCGATGAAGCGATATCAAAGGGGTGAACCGAGTGACGAAAAAAAAACAGTCCTTGATCCACAGCTATACTGTCACATTATTTAATTAATCCTTTTTTTTTTATCGAGTTGTTAAATAGTAAAGAAAAAATGCACTTAGTACTGTTTAATCATGGTAATAGAAAACTAGCATCCCAAATTACAAAGGCATTAAACACTTTTCAGTTATTGCTGCAGTTGTGAATATAACCAGTGTAAATAAGTTATACCACGCTGACATCTTATAGGTCTCGATCACATGGAAAACACATACAAGGACCTACGATATGAATTACTAAACCCAACTGTTTTGAAATTAAAATCTAATTGTCAAATTTTACACATAACAGAGTTTGTATGCCTGAATACTCAGTACACATCTATTACAGGTGTCACATTTTGCTTCTGGGTGCTCTTCTGATTTGGCCATTTCCAGCTGTTTCCTAATGAAGACCCTTTTCATGTCAAATTAGAAAATACCTTCACCTGCGAAGTTGGTGACTGTACTTTAGTTGATTCAGAACTTAATTCTAGTTTAATCTTTTTAAATAAAAAATAGAATGTTACTACTATCAGCTATCTCTCAACAGCAGAAATTAAGTAACATAGCATAACTTTAGCTAACTTTTACGTGGTCGAGCTTTATTTTCCAGCCTCACACAGACACCCTTTGGTTAGATGTATTATCACCCTTAATTCTAACACTTCTGTATTACCTTTGGATTTCAATGCATGCCAGTTAGCAACTAGATAGCGAGATAACGAGCTAACAAGCCAGACAAACAGTGATACCTGCTAATTAATGCTAACATTGAAATAAAATTATACAATTATCTTCACAGCAAGACGTATTATTTGTTGGATATTTGTACAATAAATGAAAGTCTCTCGGCTCTAGCACCTCAAAACGGCAAGGAGGTCAAGTTGAGTGGTGAGGTGTAAAAGGTGGGGGCCTAGAAGCGGGCCAGACGGCTCCCGACCTCGTCCTCTACTTCACTTCAACTCGTTCTTGGGTTAGGCGTAGTGTCTTAGGTTCAGGAGGCTGGTACGCAGAGACAACACTGGAGACCAATGAAAGGTGCAGTCGAGTTTAATGTGTTCACAAGCCTCAGCACATACAACTCAATGAGTCAGGCTCCGGAGCAGGACTGAAGACCCTCTGTCTGTGCTTTTTCTTTTATGCTGGTGGAGATTCGGGAGAATCTACGCCCTTTTCCTTTAGTTCTTCCTACCCAGGCCCGATTCTATTGGTGGCAAAGTTTTTCTTTTTAGCCCTCATCATCTGAATCGAAACTTATTGGTAGCAGTTTCTGTTGGCCCTTGTCCAAACATGACCCAATGGTGTAACCTTTAGGCCTGGAAATCCCCAAACTCTCCACCATTAGATTCGTTCCCGGTTTCACTTTATTTTTTAAAAACATGTGAAACTTGCGGATTTTCACTATAAAATCCCCTATGACTTCATGCAATACAGCTTTTAGAGTGCGTGTGTGTGTGTTGTTAAGAGTACAGAGTATGGTATGTGAGTGTGCTCTCAGTGTGTGAATACATGACTGGTGTACTCTCAATATGTGAATACATAAACTTGTACAGAAGTACTTTGTCACACATGAATGCATAAAACAGTGTTATAGGAACTCATACATAAAACACTATTATATGAACTTTTCAGCCTTTATCAACTTATGTAGTATACCATTTTCCTGATTAATGATTAAATCGTACACTATGGTGGCCTGCAGTGATGCCAGGTAGACAGCTTGTCAGTCAAAGTGGCTGCAGCCTTAATTGTGCTGAACTTTAAGCCTTAAAGGGATAGTGCACCCAAAAATAAAAATTCACCCATTATCTACTCACCCATATGCCTCTCTGTGCACCGCATTCACGTGTGCGCACGTGCACGCAAGACCAGCGACAGCACATGAACACACATGTCTCACGCAAGCACACACACATGAACACGGTGCACAGAGAGGCAGTTAGAGCTACAGGCTACAATGAGGCTAACAACAGGGTTCAAATTAAGTTTTTCCACAACAACTTTTTATGTCGGGGCTTCAGGACACTTGGATCACTACGAACGAGCAGTATGGAGATATTTTGTGGTTTTGTGTTTTTGGACATTTGAATCTGGGGCGCCATAAGGCTGTATTAGGTGGAGTTGTGTTGCTACCCCCTCTCCCCTTGGATCTCTGTGTGTTGTGAGGACTCCAAAACTTCACCTGGGCCTCCATCAGCATGAGGGTGAGTAGATAATGGCTGACTTTTCATTTTTGGGTGCACTATCCCTTTAGTAACATTAAATGGGAACGTTATAAAAAAAATTCACCCCCCATACAGTTGTCATGAATGATGACATAAGCCATAGAGACAAAAACTGTCTTTTGCACCAGGCTGTAAACATGTTTATTTTAGCTGTAAAGTTGGGCATTTTATCATGGGAGTCTGAGGAGATTTGCTTTGTTTTTCAACCAGCCCCAAGTGGCCAGTCAATGAACTGCAGCTTTTGGCATTTCCACATTGGCTTCACTCGTCAGCCCATGTTTGCCACTTGGCTATAACTGACATGTACGTACTTGGGCATTATGGCACGTATATACACACATGATGATTTTAGTCCTTAGCATGCATCTCTGTCTTTTAAATGAAATCTTTAAAGACAGTTTGCACACACTGCTACAGGGACGTAGCACCAAATTCTGGGCCCTTTGGATAAGCAGTCTCTGTGGGCCCCCCACCCTTCCTTTCTTGATCCGTGGCTGTTTTGCCTAAGTCAGTTTGCCCTCTTTTCCTTTCCTCTCTGTCTTTTTGGGACAGAATGAGCAGAATAAGCAGTCACTCACCTTGCTTTAGCTGCATTTCGGGGTCATGTCCATCAAATCAATTTTTCTCTTTTCTGTGAACGTTGAATAATGTTCAACGTTGGATAAAAATGCTGCGCTTGGCCATTCAATTACGGTGGAGGACAGACAAATACAATGAAGACACACCGTTACCTCTTAAATGTATACATGCTGAACAATAACAACAAAAACAATGTAGGAGAAATCTGTTAATATACTGTATATATATATATATATATATATATATATTAGGTTTTCTCTCATGAACCTATAAAGAGTAGCAGGTCGGTTAGACTCACAATTCAGTCTTTTGACGCTTTGCTTAACTAGAGACTAATGTCTTTCTCCCTGATTTTGTGTTTAGATGGACAGATACAATTTCAGAGTTTAAAAAAACTCCTTATGTTGCAGAACCAATAGTAAATCTGCAGGACGGTCCTTTGGTGGCTCACTGAACTCTTGTGCTGTGCTAGTCTGACTGCGTTAAAAGTTTTAAACAAAGTCGCTATAAGTCCTTCATTTCCACAATCTTGTGGACTGAGCACGTACGTTCTCCCAGCATGCTTCACCCTTCCCTGCATCCAGAGCATCCAAGTAATCTACCTTGACATGCTGACATGTTTACCACTGCACATATTGCATCTAGTTGCTATACCAGATGCAGCTGAAGCATCTCAGCTGAAAAAATACAGTGCTTCTACAGCGCTCTCAAACATTCTCTGCTGGGAATTTCCTGAGGAGAACCATTTTCAGCAGGGAAAAAACACTTTGGTGGACACGGGGCCTCACATACGAATCCTGACACAGGAGCAGACTTAACCATTTTGAGGCTGTAAATGGTGAGAGGGGCCTCCATAATTGTTTTTCATAAAAAGTTAAATCTTTATTCTGATTTATTCAGCCAATTTTAAAGCAACACAATGGAGGATTTTGCTTTTTACCTCACGGGGTCCCCCTACAGATGAAAAACGGTATTGTCTGTCAAAACTGCTGCAAAAATCTTTCTGTGCGTGCATTTGTTGACAAGCGAGCGATACCAGTGAACTTCCTGAAGCTGAACTTCCTGAATACGCAATCATCATGTCTTCAGAACAGGATAAAGTAGCCTTATAGCATTTTGTACATACATCGTTGGGCCGATTGCGTTATTTATTTAATGATTTTCGAAACTCAGAAATGAGTTGCTCTCTGCATGTCAGGGCTGATCTCACAGCGCGTGTGCACACTCACACGCACACAAACTCAACAGAGTGAAGTCAGACAACAGCAGAGAGGCCGCGGTGCAGATGAAGGGAATATAACTTCAAGATTACTCTAGTTGACGACAACTACTCTTGTCACGGTAAGTAAGTGCGATAAAACCTCTACCAGCCAAGCCAATACTTTATCAATACATGTGATTAGCATGTAGAAAGCCATATTTCAATCCGCTCAGTCCACAGTCTCTCATTCACCGCTATTATGATTTATGATCGCGGTCGACACAAGCACATCACGCTTGCTAACAGCAAACTATTAAAGACAAACTAAAATGAAAGCTGTCTGTGTGT
Organism: Epinephelus awoara; assembly: GCA_035609425.1. Taxonomy (NCBI): domain Eukaryota; kingdom Metazoa; phylum Chordata; class Actinopteri; order Perciformes; family Serranidae; genus Epinephelus; species Epinephelus awoara. Next base: position 40,373,531 of record CM069302.1, on the reverse strand, counting down.
AGGCTAACACTTTATCTTAAAATGTACCTGAGGCAGCGACCTGCAGACAGTGAGTCTCCTAAGTAGTGGGTAACAGCAGTAACAGCACCAGGTCACCATCAGTCGGGCATCCCTCCTCCTCTTGCCAATATTAAGCCTTGTTCGAGCTCTTGTTTTATCGCTCTCCTGTTTTCTTTTCTTTGAGGAGGGGGATGATGTATGCCATAAAGCAGACAAATTGTGTAGTCCTTTTTGTGTCCGGGTTCCTACCCGAACCCTGAAACTGCATAGTGCCATTGCAGATGACGGGAACAGTGAAGAACGGGCCGATTTCCGAGAGAATCGCCGCCTGACTACCGCGGCCTGACTAGCCACGGCTTCCCTCCCACGTCACTGTTTATGTCACATGCTGAGCTACACGTTTTGTTACCTGCTCATGCCCCCCATTGCCCTGAAAAAAGTGCATTCTGTATAAACAATAGTAGGTAGGCAGCATTTTGCCGCACTCCCTGATGAGTTTTTATACTGTCAATGCTGAAAAAAGACTGATTGGGCTGTCCTGCAAAGTTGCACAATTCCTATCTAAAAAGGGCTAGACGCTCTCAAGCAATGATGGAGGTGTCATCCAACCTATTGTGAGTTGATGTACCATCACAAGGATCTTGGATATATATATTTTGAGGGCTAAAAAACTCCATTGTATTGCTTTAATGTAGTTACAGTACAACTACTTCACAACAATGCCTCTGCTGCGGTAGGGGAGACCTGGGTAAGAAGAGCCACTTTTCATGTTCAGGATCACTACATCAAAGCTATTATAGTTTTGTAGCTAACTAATATGTGTGCATATATTTAAGGATGTTGTGCATCCCTACAAACAAACAGAATGAGTGTAAACATAACTGTTTTGATAATATAGCATGTCCAAAAAAAGTGGTCTTGTGGCAAAACTTACCCCGTGTCTGGGGTAAGTTGAGCATAGGGGTGGGGTAAGTTGAGCCATCTCCCTCCTTCCCTCCTCCCACCTCACCCTCTCTCCTCCCCCTCTTTCCCTCCCTAGGTTAAGATATTCCAGTTATACATGTCTGTACTGAATTAAATAAGATGCTTCTTCAAATCCATGTGTATTTTTATTTATGATACACATTTCAACAGAACATTTACAAATTATTATTGCATATAACAACTTTAAAACATTTTAACATAGGCCTGAGAATGCCTTAAAGTATGCTTAGCAAGAGAACCTTCACAGCTGTGTTTTTGGAAAGAAAACACTGAACTAAATCCATAGACGTGAATCCTAGTTTGGTGTCCTTGCTGACAGGAGGGCCAATTGTGGAAATGAAGGTATTATAATAATCTGAACTTGTTTATTAACACATTTGAGCATTCTGATCCGAAATGCTCATTCTCTCATCATCCTTCCTCTATAGGCCCATTCCCACTGAAGAAGTTCCTGGTACTATTTGGGGGGCAGGAACTACTACAAGAACGTCCTCTCACTCAGCGCTCTCAACCGCCGTGTCTCCACTGAGACAGCAGAGTAGGAGGAAGGTTTCTGTAAAGTTACCGGGCTCTGGATGTAATGTAATCGTTGCGCAACCATTTTGACCGGGGCGACGTAGGGGCATAGGGACGCCGTTAGCAGTGTCTGTAATAACTCCGGTCACGGTCCGTGGAAAAAAAATTTTCATGGACCGTGACCGGAGTTATTCTCGGAGTTATCCTCGGAGTTATCCCCAAGTAATCCGTGAAAAAAAAATTTCACGGACCAAAACTGAATAAATACCACACACAGCAACACAAAACTGCTTTGCTAGCTCAATCATATTGTAACTAAGATATCGCTGGAAAAAATATTTTTCTTACGGACCGTGACCAGAGTTATTACAGACACTGCTAACAGCTAACGGTTAGCCCAGCTAATCTACGATAACCATGTTGTTATTTACAAAACGTCACATCCCACCCTGAGTATATCCAATCAGCACCAAGTAATCCCCAAGCCCCAGCCAGGAGTTTCTCGGGGCCGTTCTGAGTACCTACTCCGAGGCAGGGACTTGTTTAGCCCCTGTAAAAGTTCCGGAACTCTGTCCTTCGGGAGTGGTTCCTGCGGTGGAGACACGCACCAACAGCCCCGGCCCCGTAAAATTACCCCGAAGTTCCTGCGGTGGAAACGGGCCTTATATGTCCTCCTTCATCCTCTCTAAATTCCTCCCTCCACCCTACTCTCGTTACATCCACCCCTCTCCCTCCATCCATCCATATCCCACCTGCCCCTTTACTCAATATCCCACCTGTCCAGGTTGCAGAGGAATACAAACTGCTGGGACTCTGAGGTTTGGGGAGTTTTGCGATTACATCGCTTCTTGGGAAGAATCCCTCTTCTTTCTCCTTGAAAGTAAAGCTTGGTTTACCATATCCAGCTTTGCCTCTTCTCAGAAACTTACAGCTCAACTTAACCCTGTTCAAATTGCTCAACTTACCCCATAGCTACCATATTGACTTTATTTAGCCCCCACAGCTAAAATGGTGCACTTTCATGCTAGCTGTACTATCTCATTTTGTAGTTAATAGATACCACATTTGATGTATAAAACAAATTAAAAATTATATATTTTGGTCTAAACACAATCCCCATGAAACTTATGATAGACTAAATTCACTTTCATGAGTGAAAAATGCTTTTTTGGACATAATTCTCTAACCACTTAACCCATATGGTTCTTACCTTCACAGACTCCATAAAATGATGCCTTCCTCCTAAATATATGGTCACATGCTCAATTTTATTTACGGTTTCCTGGCAACAAGGGGTGGCTCAACTTACCCCAGTCTCCCCTATGTCAGATTGTTTATTTTAGTGTTACTCCCTACACTGGCACTGCATGATGGCACTGGATGTAACATGAGGTATCAATCCTGCAATATTGATGCAAGTCAGAGACTTATTGGACTGATTTTATTTGCCATCTTTTTTTTTTTTTAATAATAATTTCTGTCTTCACCCCAATACAATTGTATTTCATTTGCTGTCCTTACAGCATAATAAATGATGTTTAAAAACCCAGTAGTAACATGTTAATTGTTAACGTGTTAAGACCCCACATATTGCAGTTAATTTTGATGATCCAAAAAACACAACAGATTTTATAAGAACTGTTTCTTCTACATAAAGTAGTTCCAACAAAAACTGTTCAGTGTACGTGGATTATCCATCCTAACAAAAACACAGTTTCTGCAAAGACCCATTGCTGTTAGTTTTCTAAATACCATAATTTATTTTCTGTGAGCAACAAAAAAATACAATTCCATTCACCTCCACTGTCCTGGATTGTCAGAGACAAATATCTCAAAACTCAAACATAAAATGGAAAATATGTTTTACACATCTTCACAAGCTTACTGTAACAATAACCTGATAAACAAATTTGCTCAGTGTGTTAAACACTGACTCATTTTGTGTAGACACAAAGAAGTAGACGCAGCTATGAGAGAAAGCCTATCTTTATATCACATGAAGAGCTGGAGCCAGAATCCCTCTTCACTCCATCTGCTCTGCACAGAGAGCTGCCAACTACAGTTCAGCAACACCACATACACATGCACTCACTACATCTAAATCCATACTAACATACACTTTCAGCACCACATGGATATAAGTAAGCCTGTCTTTGTTACCTGGTGACCCAGTTTAAAAAAAATGCTTGAGCTACATTTCAATACGAACAAAAAGGAATTAAGGCTTGTTACATGATTAAAAAAACAAACAAACAAAAAACAGATGATCTGGTAAAGTCAGTACTTTGCAGTCCAAACACTGAAGCCAATAGTCAGGCTCTGTGCTATAAACAGAGCTGAGCTGAGCTTATTCCTGTCTCACTTCTTTATGAGCCATTGTTTACCATATGGGGTGTGTTAAAGCCAGGGACAGCAGGTAAATCACAGGCCCAACAAACACTCCAACCAGCAGACCAGAGGAAGACATGGCCACCAGAGTGTGTGTGTGTGTGTGTGTTTGTGTGTGTGTGTGTGTGTGTGTGTGTGTGTGTGTGTGTGTGTGTGTGTGTGTGTGTGTGTGTGTGTGTGTGTGTGTGTGTGTCAGACAGGGAGAGAGATTTTCTGCGAATGTTGGGTGGTTTTGCCGGCCAGCTGCGAGCGTTTCCACACACACAGGCGGAATGGCAAGTTGATCCGGGGTGCCCAGTTTTCCACCTCGTAGGGTAGTCATATTGGCAGAACCCTTTGAGTTTAAACAGACCGAGGCGGCCTTCTGCAACGGGAGGGGCTGTTGAAGACTTGTGGGAGGAGCTGTTGATGACTTGATTGCTCATGCCCCCCATTGCCCCGAAAAAGGTGCATACTGTATAAACAAAAGTAGGTAGGCGGCATTTCGCCGCACTCCCTGATTTTGTTTTTATACTGCCAATGCTGAAAAAAGACTGATTGGGCTGTCCTGCAAATTTGCACAATTCCTATCTAAAAAGGGCTATAGAGAGCGAGAGTGAGAGAAAAAGAGAGTCAGGTAAAAAGAATAAAGTCTGGTAGAGAGGGCAAAGTATCAAATTTCCATGCCTTGCCATGAAACAGAAAGTGGATCACAACTCTACTGTGCATGTTCAAATCTGCCCCAAACTTCACAACTTTGATTACAGTCCCCACCTGGACACATCTACATGCCAATATTTAGTTAAAGTCAGTGCGCCATCAACTGACTACAGGAAAGGACATTTTTTTATATTTTGATGTACTTCTCTGAGTAAATCGACCGCATCCACTTTAAAGCCCAACTTGCAGGTTGGAGATAAGGGTGAATAAATGTGTAGGAAAATGATATAGAAACTCGATTAAAGCAAAAACCATGAACATAGACACACTACAGTGACTTTTGGGGTCGTTTCTGTGAGAGAATTTTGCTTCCGCATCTAAAAACCCACTAAACGGAAGTGACGTAGCGTAAGGGAGTCCGGCCGAGTTTGATTGAGTGTAAGATTAATAAACATGGATCCCAGTACTAGTTTTGAGACTGAAGAGGTTGAAAATGTACATTCATATGCATACGACAGCCCACAGGCTTATAATTATGAGCCTGCTAGGCGTCCAAGAGACCAGGAACAGAGGTTTAGGATAAATAACGGCCACAGGAGAGAAATAGAGCTGTGGTGTAAGGAGAACCAGTGGAGAACTGGGCAGGTGTCTTGATGAGCGACCAGCGTTAGCTAACGACAGCTAACGATGTCTAACGCTGTGTTCACATCACAACATTGTATAAGGTTATAACAAAGCTACCAATAGTTCTACCAGTATTAGATAACTAATGCTACTTACCCATAACAGACACTAATGCGCAAATATCAGCTTGTATCAGACTTATCTTGCTATGCGTGTTATAACTCCGTATTACGGTGTATTGATGTCCGCAGGGGGGAGAGAGAGAGAGAGATACGAAGATTTCCTGATAATGTTTTGTATGATAGGTGCTTGTGTTGGAACTGCCAGCCCATGTCCTCAGCTGTGAGAGTATGGACGCCTCCCTCTCTGCGGAGCCCTTGCTCATACTCCGGCTCGCGGCCCCGCACATACCCTCGGGAGTATGTGCGGAGAGGGAGACCCGAGCCGACCCGAACCTCAGGGGTATGTGCAAGGGTGGGCGGGCTCCGCCAGGAACATAATCCTCCTGTCCAAAATGAGCGCTGCACATGGCCGCATTTTTGGTCACAAATGAAGCCATGAAATCACGCCTCTTCACCTGCACAAAACGCACCCAGGCACGAAACTAACTCCGCTCCTTTTTCTGTCCGCAAAACAGTGGACTCGATGTCCTGACAGACTCGAGTTTGGGCAACCTGCACAAACACAATAATTCGGCATAATCACAAATGGTAAAATGCACTGTTAACAACCAAAAAATACTAACTCACAAGTTTACTACCGCTACCACCTACTACTGCGCATTGGACAGAGGCAGAGTCAGGGCTCGTGACATAGTATCAGGAGATGTTGAAAAAAAAATTAAAGAAAAAAAGAGGAGCCAAAAAGAAAATGAATTTGTGCCCTTATGACGTGTAAACCATAATAAATTCTGAATTAACTTCTCATATGGTCATTTTCAGACAAGGTTATGTAAATATTTTTTTTAAAATAAACTAAGCTGCAAGTTGCACTTTAAATTTGGGGAGGAAAGGCTTAAGACCTTGATGACACTTTATTGTGAAGATTGTGAGTTTTTGTTGAATGGCGTTGCTGTGTTGGTGCAGCGAATTTTGATGTTTTGGCATGACACAGGAGGCTGTTGTAATTTTATTTTACATGGTCCAATCTGCCCCAGATTTCTAATGCTAGAGGAGAGTCTGAGCCTGACGACAAAGATCATGCAATGTGCATAAAATTTACATGGCGTGGTCTACAAACGATATTCAGCAACACAATGTGTCACTACAGTGTGTTCTTCTTTGCTACATGGAGGGCACAGGAAGTGATACACAATTTGTAATGCAACATTACCAGCAGAATGCACCCCAGGCAGGAAAAACTAAGTCGTGTGCACAATGGTCTCCAATGGTCATAGTACTACACAGCCACGCCAACCGGCATCCAACCAGCATCCAACCAGCACCCCTGAAAGGCAGGAAGGGTCGAGGGCCCATACATTGCTGCTTGCAGCTTTAATGATTTATTATTTTACATCAAAATTATGAGAGGGTAGATCTGTGATAAAAGTGCCTTAGCTTTTTGCTGCCATGGAATTGATAGATAGATAGATAGATAAAACTTTATTATCCACCGTAGTTGAAATTTGTCTTCGGCCTCTCCAGACACCAAACTACACAAGACATAATCAGAACACTCATCAAGACACACAACAGAAAGGGAAAAAAAAGTAAAGATGAGTAAACTTGTTGTGCAGATAGGCAAAAAAACCCAGCAATAGCAGGTACAATCATTATGTTCAGAGCATGTATGGTATGTGGAATGAAAGATTTGTTATGCTCTGGCTGGATGTAAGCAGTTCAAACTGTGAGTGTAAGGGTATGAAGTATCCCCAGATATTTGTTTGGCCATCCTGACAACTGCCCCATTGAACAGCTCACCAAGTTGAAGTTGTGGCTTACCAACCACCTTCCCTACAATTTATACAATTGAGGAAAGCTTGTTTTTCTGCTTCACATTCAGATTACCATAGCAAGCAGCTATATTAAATTGCAAGATGTATGTATGCCATTTCCAATATGTGACTGCTTACACCAAAGCTCTTCAATTTCCTAATTAAAAACAGTCACTGATTTGCTCTCTTAAAAATGCTATCCGAGTGCTCATTAAAACTCAAGGTGTGATCAATGATTGTATCCAAATACTTAAAATGATCCACAACCTCCACAGGCTGGTTGTTAAGAACAACAGGGGTAACATTAGTAACTCCCTTAGTATGTACTACAAGTTCTTTTGTTTTGGCCACATTGATTTTCAAATAACTAGCCTGGCACCAGTCCTGCACATATAGAATATAGATTTTTGGAAAGACCATTCTGAAGTAAAACTTCCAAAAAAACACCTCAATATAAAAATCTTTGATTGTCTTATTTCACAATGTATTTGTTCATTAATCTATATATTTACATACTTTTAAAAAAAATATATATATTTTCAAGTTTTATTATTTTTATTTTAGCCTGTTTGTATTTCCATACAGTTGCTGTGGATGAAGGGTTTGTCTTAAAATGACTCAGATCCACAGTCTCAAAGCATCAGTCCCAGGTCGAGTTTAGGAAATTGTAGATGTGCACACCTCCCCTTCAACTGCTCTCCCCTCCCTCCCTCTTCGCCCGTTGCCGGGCTACTAACCAGCAGGGGGGTCTGTAATCCCAGCAGCACCATTGTGCGGACCGGCAGGTATTTCCCCTGCCTCTGCTGAGCAGCAGACTCAGCTGACTGGCAGCGCTGTGGGAGCAGGAGGAGTTCTCCTCCTCAAAGCCTGACTTCCTTACTTCCTGTCTATCAGCCAGGGTTTTCTTGAAACACAGAGTAATGAAGACAAAGCTGTTTATTGCACTGCTTCAGTGCTGTACTTCATTAGATCCACATCTCAGTCAATGAGAGTGTGATAGACCATCAGTGTGTGTTTGCTGAGGTGTTTGGCTTTTTCATTCCTAACCCTCCATCAACCTCAGAGAATACCACTTAGTCTCCAACAGCTTTCCATTCAGACCAATGGAAGGGTACACTTATTTAATCTTGACTGATCTGGCCTAACCAGTAAGTAGTTAAGGTCCTGTGTGTGTGTGTGTGTGTGTGTGTGTGTGTGTGTATGTGTGTGTGTGTGTGTGTGTGTGTGTGTGTGTGTGTGTGTGTGTGTTGTGTGTACTGGGAACCTCCCAGTATTTCCACAGCTGCACCCTTAAGTGAAGAGGTTTCCATAGTGAGGGTGGGGAGCTGCCACAGGTCCTTGAGGGGGCTCCAACAGGTCCCAAGTGATTTCTATGTTCCTTTTTTGGACTAATGCATGCTACAGCATTTATCACTTGTTGGGAGACACATATTTATATTTATATATATGGGAGATAAATTACTGTCCTTTCTACGTAGCTGAGGTGGAAGTAATGTGTCATTAGTGCATCACTTAAATGGGCCAACAAAGCAAAGAAATTCGAGCCATCACAACAAATGGAAAATTTTGCCAGACTAGCTACCTCTAGACAGGAAGCACACCCATAATGTGGCTTAAAAAAATTATCGCAGGAAAACCCTGAGTGCAAACAGCTATGGAAAGGGTAGGTCAAAGCTGAAACTGGAAGTTGTCTGTAATGGACGATACAACAGACAGATTGTAATCATTTTACAGTTTTATCTATCAAGTAGTGTGGGGGTTTGCTCATAACCTGTCTGATAGTCTGACTGTTTATTTGTTTCTTGTCCCTTCCGTATGCTGGCCCTTAGAGCCCAACACAGTGAAAATTTACACACACAAGCAAGTAAAGAAACATCATCACCAACTTGAAAACACATGAAAAAACTACAACTTTGGTGATACATGCCTACATGTTCTCATCCCAACTTTCAATTTTCTATGTCAGTTTACACTTTTTACACAATATACAGGCTTATTAGATGCATACAGTCTTATCAAAATGAACTTCGTAACACACCTTGTATTATTGGAGATAAGTTAATTTAAGAGCCACCAGCTATGGTTACCTCATAGTTAACTGGTAAACAAATTTGGTAAAGTGATTTCATTTTGTCATGTCAGCAAAACCTACTGGTAGTTTAACCTGTTACATGTTTTGATAACAACTATTAAGGTTATAGCCAGCTAATATGACATTAGCCTGTTGTTCATTAATCTCTGTCTTAACCCCAAGACTACACCTATAGGAGATGCCCAACTGTAACTTCTGACAGAGATGATTTTAATTTATTTATTTATTTTTTGTGATCATCAATATACAAAGACACACTTTTTTTTGCTCCTCAGAGCATCGGTGGCTTAGTGGATAGAGCAGGCACCCCATGTACAAAGGCTTTGTCCTTGCTGCAGACGATACAGCCTCTGGGGGCGGACCTCAGATTTTTTGGCATTCCGGTTTGAGGAGGCGAATTTCTGTTTCCAACTTCCGTTTATATATAAGTAAATATGCTGAGCCATTGTGATGGATTCAGAGTTTGCAGTAACGCCAATTATGTTCCGCCTCATTAGTTCACCTCACAGACCGTTTAACCTGGTAACAACTGCAGCCAGCTCAAACGTGATTGATCAATATCACGCGGACTACAAACAGCCTAGCACCGGAAACCAGGGCTCTTCTTATCTTCTTCTGGAGGCAAGATCTCCGGGGGTTTGTTTGTATATAGAGACTAGCATACTACTGGACCAATCAGCCTATTATTTTGTGCACACATGACACATGTATGACTGTATGCTCAAAGAATTTTCAACGTTGCAGTGAGTCACAATTTTTGAAAAACCTGCTTTATACCATCATTGACTGCTCAGTCCTTACTCCTCTTAACTGACCAGTAGGGGAACTGGCTCGTGAGCCCATGACGATACATCCACCAGTCTCAGCTCTCTGCAATCCACTTGCGACAAGGTTTGATCCATCTGCTGCACAATGTCATACAATATTAGGAGTGCTTCAGAACTGGGGTGTTTTGGGGGGCACTACTGCGCAGGCTATGGAGTAGACATTTGTGTGCAAGCTCTCCAGAACCTTTGTGCCAAAATTTAAAATAGCAACAGTTGGAGCAAATGTTTGCTTTTTGATTTGTTTACATTTAGTTATATGTTTATATAAATATCTGTGTGAGAATACATGGCTGGTAGAGGGCAAAAAAATGCAACGCCACCCTGCCTGTACCAAGACCCAGCACCTCCGGCTCACCACCACGGGGGAGTGTTAACCCGACTCCCATTGACATGACCTCAGCGATAGCCATGGAGACTTTCAGGCGCGAGCCTCTTACATCACTACGCAAAGATATTGGACATATTATCAAGCTGGAAATCAAAGAGGTGCTGGAGAGGGAGATGGCAGGGCTTTGAGGAGACATAAACACGGTAAACACTAAACTTCAACCCTACCAGAGCTCAGTTGCTAAAGAGCTAGCCTCGGTAAAAAATACCACAACCGACATGGAGAAGAGCCTGTCCTCGTGTACAGATGACATCGTCGCATTACAGCACGAGGTCAAACTTCTCCAGACGCAGTCGGAGTCATTATAAAATAAATGTGAGGACCTTGAGGCGAGAGCAAGGAGGAACAATATCAGCATTGTGGGAGTGCCAGGGAGCCAGGACAGCTCCACCACTGCGGTTTCAGTGCTTCGTCAGAAGGCATTTGACCTAGCGGAGGCCCCGGGTCTGGATAGATCCCACCGCTCACTGCAGCCATCACCAAGACACTGAGACCAACCACGCGTTATCGTGGCTTGTGTCCACTACTTCCAGTACTGTGCCAACATCCTTTGCTTGGCCAGGGTGAAGCAACAGGTCAAGGTGGATGGGATGACCATCTCTGTGTACCCAGATTACACTACACAGTTGGCCAGAGCTCGAGCAGGATACAATGCGGTGAGACAACAACTCCGACAGCTGGAAGGTGTTAGATATGGCATCCTCTATCCATAATGGCATCCTCTATCCGGCTCGCCTCAGGATCACCCACAACAATCAGGAGCGGATTTTCTCCACACCAGAAAGAAGCACCTCCCATTTCCTCACTTACCACCTAAGAATGTATTGAACACCATACTGGAGCTGGATCCCAATGGAAGGAGGAGGGTATCCAAGATTTACCAGGCGTTATAAGACATCAAGCCACTGTCGTGGGAAAGCATCAAGTTGGCATGGGAAGAGGATTTAGGCATTGTACTATCTCATGAGATATGGCAAAATAGTTTGAAATGTATAAATACCACATCTCTCTGCATAAGACATGATCTTATTCAATTTAACATTGTGCATCAATTGCACTATTCAAATGAGAAGCTGGCCAGAATATACCCTGACATTAACCCTGAATGTCCAAGATGCAGTCATAATCAAGCTACGGTGGGTCACAAGTTTTGGTCATGCAGGTCTCTCAACAGCTTCTGGACAAAAAATTTCAAAGGTATATCTCACATACAGGGTGTCAGTGTAGACCCTAATCCAGTAATCGCCATTTTTGGAATAACACCCTCGGAAGAGCATTTTACTATTTACAGTCCAATGCCATAGCTTTTTTAACACTGATGGCATGGAGACTAATTCTCATGCAGTGGAAGTTTTCATTCAAACACTGGGTTAAGGATGTGCTTCTATGATTCCACTGGAGAAGCTGAGGTATAGTCGCAGCTCTCACAAGGATAGATTTATTCAAACCTGGACTCCCTTCGTAGAGTTAATTGAGAACATATTTTTAATTTGACATCACTCTAACACAATAACCTTTACACATATGAAATGACCAGCTGGATCTGTGCGCATAATTAAAGATGTCCCCATCATGTCTTTGTCTTTGTAATGTCTTGTTTCTTTTTAGGATATAAGTACATCAAAAAATGTGAGTGTGCATCTATATTATTTTTCTACTTCTTAATTTTTTCCTTTTTTTTTCATTTTTCCTCTTTGGCCTTGTGAGGGGTGGGTGGGTGAGGTTGATTTGTTGTTAAATGTTCATTGTTTCGTAATCTGAAAAAAGACTATCAATAAAGTTCTTAAAAAAAAAGAAGAGGGGCGTTTTGCCTGCCTGATTTTGTTGTTTTTGTCATTTGATATTTGTGCCTCTACTATCAGTAAGTAAGCAGGCTGTAGAGTTAAATGTCTGTTTAAATTGCATTTATTGCTGTTATTTCCTACTTTGCTGTGCTGTAGCTTACAGATAAAGTTAATACTGTTCAAAGTTTAGTTTTGAATTACATGTATCAAAAATGTGCAGCTATTAAAATACATTCATCTTCATAATTACATTGTATCTATATTTCACATACTGTTAGAAGGAGAAATCAATCTGCTCTGTGCAACATGCTATGGTTCTGTACAAAATAGATGGGAGGCATATTTTTATTGAGAGCTTCTGAAACATGCTGCTACGCGTCAGATGGAATTACAAGAATGGTCTAGAGTGACTCAGAGTACACCTTTCTAGTTAATCATAAGTTTCTTGTAAGTGCAACACGCAACTTGCCAAATCTAGGTGTTTTAACTACGGTTGCATGATTTGATATTTGTCAACTGGTGCCAGTAAAACACACTGAATGTACCACACAGGCTGAAGTAGTAAAACTAAAGCTCTGTTTCCACCAAGCAGTCTGGTACGGTTCAGTTCATTTTGGTATGCATTTTTTCCACCTCCACTGTAAAAAGTTGTGGATGGTACCAATGGAACCTTATATTGTCTCTTCTATTGTTTTTGGTCACCCCTCTGTTGGGGTACCTTGCAACGGATCTGGTACTAAAAAGCAGAGCTGTGAATACTGCAGTCTGTTGATTGGTCAACAGAGGACAGTCACTCTTGTTCAGGGCTGATTTGTGGCTGATTTTGAAGCTTATGTAACCACTGCTCATACCATGGCAAGTTTTACATTCAATACTAAACTATAACAAAATAAAATGATGTTTTGCTGCCTCTCTCACTAGCTGTAGTCAGAGAAATAACTTTATTCACTGGGCTGACTGCCAGCAACTATTAAGGTGGAATGTTTAACATTCCACCTTAATAATGCAAATCCATCAGCAGACCTTAAATTTCACGATGACAACTTTCTATAAGTTTTTATTGTCTCTCTTGGATGACATCCACTTTTAGTAATGAGTGGGTCTTCAAGCATTTACAAATATATATTAATTTTGAATGGATTATGTGAACTGCATATATTCTAATCCTCACTTAGAGAAAAAAAAAACATCAGGAAACATTCCTGTGGGTTCCAGCAACATTAAACCCCTGCACTTGCCTGAAAAGGACTAAATACACAAACTCACTGTTTTTATTTATTTATTTATTTTTTCAGAGGGACTCTCACTGCAGCCTGTTCTGTTTTCTTCTGAAAATATTGGCATGTAACCCCATTCTGTGGACGATAAACAAGGTGCAGACTTCCCTCTGTGTCACTTGTAATGAGGAAATACAGCAAGTGCTGGATGGAGCACTGAGCGACAACAACCCTGCCCACGTTTAAGAGCACTTTTCCAGTAGAAAGGCTAAACGGACTGAGGGTACCATGTTTGAAGGGTTGCTTTTGGTTCCATAGGTATCATAACGAAACGATTTTGTGGAAACAGGGCTTAAGGGTTACTGAGATGTGCTGATTCCAGGAAAAGATCACACATTAGACTGCTGTTCACATTTCATCTTTTCCAACAGTTGATGTTGGTTTCTTGTGCCAATGACTTCCATCTTTCCCTTATCTAAGCCAAGTAGTTGCTTAAACTTAACCAAAACTTACCCTTAGAGGGGGCAGGTCATAAAACATTCAGGTGTCAGTTTTGAAATGATCGTGGGTAATTTTGGGAGATTCTGAGAAAAATAAAATGTCAGTTTGAGGCGTTATTGTGTTAAATTACCGAGATGGTGCCAATGACAGAAAAAGTATCATATTAAGTTTCACTCTAACTGCAATTCTTCTGTAGACAGATAAGTCAGTGATCTTATATACTTATATTGTTTTATTTGTACAGAAAGGTTCTTAGTGTAGCTACAGTAAATGTAGTGATTTTAACTCGGGCTCTCCAAACAGTGGCACACTACTGTAGCGGCCTGTTAGAAGTTCTGTCCTGCTGCCTGTGGCCTTTGCAGCCCTGGTGGGGTGCATTTGTCCCCCCTGCACTGCTGCCCTGCCAGTTGGCAAGCCTAAGCCAGGAAACTGTCAGTGTCGATTGAGCTGAGTAAAGGAGGTCCTGCTAAAGGAGCCTTGCTAGTTCCAGGGCCCACCTCTGTTTCCAAAGCATGGGAATAAAGAGCTCTGCATTCCACAGGTCTGAGCTGCCAGCTTTCCCCCTGCCCACAGTTCACAGGGAGCCCTGAATGAGATTAACAAAAGCGTTCTGTTGGACCCCTCTTGGCTGGCTTCCACGTCAACAGCTCGCAGGGTCAGGGGTCACACTAACTACATTCATTCCCAGCAGACCCCGTGCTCCAAACACAGGCTGCCAGTCGCACAAACTCCCAGCTTTTCCTCTAATCCCCCGAGATATGTCTGATCTCTCCACATGTTTCTGCTCAATTAAAGCAATATCACACCTTGCAAATGGAACGGAGAGAAAGAGAGGGAAGCAGGAGAGAGTGCAGCCGCAAAGATGAACAGAGGAGAGAAAGTGAGAAAAGCGAATGAATGGAACATGGAGAGTGAAAGGATAATGGAATTATTAATCTGCTTGTGTAAGGTACTAACACATGAGGCTGCGCACCTGATGAAACACCGGAGGCAAAACCTCAATAGTTGATGGAGAACACATGACTGGCATAGTAGAGAAGCCAATACACACATAAATCACACGGTATACACTCACACACCTGCTCCATTCTTTCACTGGTAAATATGAAATACATCTTTGTTTTTCTTTAATAGAAATAATGGTTACTGCATTGTGTGTGTTAAGAATTCATGGATTCAAGAGGATCTGATTTGTTTAATATTATTATGAAGTGTTTTGGCATATTTTATCAGATTAAGTGTATCACTCAGATTTGACATTACAATGGACCATTTTACGGCCTGACGTGCTGACGTATTGCAGTAAGCGAGTTGTGTCTTTCCGGTGTTTCTGTGACAGCGTCTTTGTGCTGCTCTAGTGAATCCTACTAGCCTGCTTTCTGCTTTCTCACTTCAGTTGCTTTAACATCTACCTCAAGTCTTAACCCACACTAGTTCTGTTTAAGCACTAGCTCTCCTCCTTTTTACGACTTCCCTGCTAATCTCTTAGCTGTTGTTTGCACGTTACTAGCCTTGGTATCTACATTAGCTTAACAGCTAGCGATGGCTTCTCCCTCTGCTCTTTATTGCTCATTGTGCCAAATGTTTAGCTATGCCTCTGCCTCCTTTAGCGATAGTGGTAATTGTAACAAGTGTAGCTTATTTGCTGCGTTGGAGGCGAGGCTTAGTGAATTAGAAGCGTGGCTCCACACCATGGAAAATAATTCAGTAGCTGCGGTAGTTAGCCAGTCCCCTGTAGCCGGTACGGAGCCACATAGCATAGCCTCCGCTAGCGGTCCTCCGGTAACACCCGTTCAGCCAGGAGGTTGGGTAAATGTTTGCCAGAGGCACAGCTCCAAGCTGAAGCCCACGGCTCACCACCAGCCTGTTCACGTTTCCAACCGCTTTTCCCCACTCAGCGACACACCCGCTGAGGATAAAACTCTGGTTATTGGCAGCTCTATTCTGAGGAACGTGAAGTTAGCAACACCAGTGGCCATAGTCAAATGCATCCCTGGGGCCAGAGCGGGCGACATCAAATCAAATTTAAAACTGCTGGCTAAAGATAAATGTAGATTTAGTAAGATTGTTATTCACGTCGGCGGCAATGATACCCAGTCACACCAATCAGAGGTCACTAAAATTAATGTTGCCTCGGTGTGTGAATACGCAAAAACGATGTCGGACTCCATAGTTTTCTCTGGACCCCTCCCAAATCTGACCACTGATGAAATGTTTAGCTGCATGTCATTATTTAATCGCTGGCTGTCCAGGTGGTGTCCAGCAAACAATGTGGGTTAAAGCAGCGTTAGTTAATGAATTAATTTCAGATAATCATATTGATTTACTCAGTCTCACCGAAACCTGGCTGTGTCCAGATGAATATGTCAGTCTAAATGAATCCACTCCTCCCAGTCATAATAATACCCACATTCCTCGAGGCAGCAGCCGAGGAGGGGGAGTTGCAGCCATTTTTAACTCTAGTCTGTTAATCAGCCCTAAACCTAAACTAGACCATAATTCTTTCGAAAGCCTCGTTCTTAGTCTGCGAGAGAAAACCTCACAGCCACTTTTATTTGTTATAGTGTACCATGTTCCTGGCCCGTATTTTTTGGCACATGCCATTTTTGGCTTTTGTCTGTACATACATTTTTAGTATGGATCCTATGCACTGTTTTATAAATGATGCCCCTGGTGATTAAAACCGCTAAAAATACTGAATAAAGCAGTGTCATGTGCTCCTGTATTCTGAATTGTATCTGAATTCTCAGAGTTTTTATCCAGTTTAGTTCTTAAATCAGATAAAGTTATTATTGTAGGTGATTTTAACATTCATGTCGACGTTGATAATGACTCCCTGGCTACTGCGTTTATCTCATTATTAGACTCCATTGGCTTCAGTCAGGGCGTACATGAATCCACTCACTGTTTTAACCATACCCTCGATCTAGTTCTGACGTATGGAATTGAAATTGATAACCTATCAGTCTTTCCACAGAATCCCTCGCTATCGGATCATTATTTGATTACTTTTGATTTCTTTTTACTCGATTACACGCCACTCAGCAACAGTTACTACACTAGGTGTTTATCAGATAGTGCTGTCGTAAAATTTAAGGAAATGATTACTCCGTCGTTAAATTCAATACCAAGTCCTTCAGTAACAGAGGTTTCCCGTGCCGACTTTAACCTCTCCCGAATTTGAGCTGTAGGCTCGCTGCGAACAACACTTGACTCTGTAGCTCCTCTTAAAAAGAAGTTAACAAAGCAAAGAAAGTTTGCTCCTTGGTATAACTCTCAAACCTGTAAGTTAAAACAAATATCGCAAAAATTGGAAAGGAACTGGCGATTAACCAAACTGGAAGAATCTTGTTTAATCTGGGCAGACAGTCTCAAAACTTATAAGAGGGGCCTCCGCAATGCCAGAGCAAACTATTACTCAGCATTAATAGAAGAAAACAAGAATGACCCCAGGTTTCTTTTCAGCACTGTCGCCAGGCTGACTGAGAGTCAAAGCTCTATTGAGCCTTGTATTCCTTTAGCCCCTAGCAGTAATGATTTTATGAGCTTCTTTAATGACAAAATTCTAACTATTAGAGGCAAAATTCATGACCTCCTGTCCTCAGATAGTGCCTATCTAACCTCAAACACAGCTGTAAGACCTAATATATATTTTGATTGCTTCTCCCCAATTTCTCTTCAAGAATTGACCGCAGTGATTTCTTCATCTAAATCATCAACGTGTCTCTTAGACCCCATCCCAACTAGGCTACTTAAGGAGGTCTTACCTTTGGTTAACACTCATATATTAGACATGATCAATATATCCTTATTAACAGGCTATGTACCACAGTCTTTTAAGGTAGCTGTAATTAAACCTCTACTAAAAAAGCCCACCCTGGATCCAGAAGTGTGAACCAACTATAGACCAATATCTAATCTTCCCTTTATGTCAAAGATCCTTGAAAAAGTAGTCGCAGACCAGCTGTGTGATTTTCTCCATGATAATAATTTATTTGAGGAATTTCAGTCAGGATTTAGAGTGCATCATAGCACTGAGACAGCACTAGTTAAAATTACAAATGACCTTCTGATTGCTTCAGACAAAGGACTCGTCTCTGTACTTGTTTTATTAGATTGTAGTGCGGCGTGTGACACAATTGTTGGGATTCACAGGACCACAGATAATTTATCATTTGATAAAATCCTCACTGGACAATTTAAAGGCTTTTTCCTCTGCATGCTCTTTGTCTTCAAACAAAGACAGCTAAGTGGCACCCATCTCCACAGGAGGTCTCAGCTCACACCTCAGTTTGACTCAAGTCCCAAAACTTGATTGGACAAGACCTTTTACAGTGACATGTGACTCTGTGATGTCACAGGCATTTTGTCCAAGACCTGCTCCCTTCCACAAAACTTTTTCTTCTTGCTCCAACTGTTGAACAGCTAAGACGTCTTTTCAGTTGGGCCTGGGACAGCAGAGCCCCAAACCACTAAAGGGAGGGCAACTGCTCACAGACTCTGTTGCAAATACAAGGTTTGCAAGGAGAACCAAGTGAGTTAGCACCCAGTGTCTAACTCTGCAAGGACCCTGAGTGACCAGCTTCCTCTGATCAGAACCTTTGGAACAAAGGACACCACAAAGACTGCAGCTGAAACCACACCTTCCCAGCCTTCTTCTGCCAGCTAACAAAACAGCACTACCAAGTGACTCTTCCATCCATTCAAGGATCAGTAACGTAACACCTGGGCATAGCTTATCACAGCTTTACAGACTAAGCAAGACTGTTTAACTTGTATGTGATTTAATGCTGTCATTGAGTTATTGTTGTGATTGTTGGCAGTTAGGTCATTGATTAGTTGGCTTCGTCAAAGCTAAGTGTTTAGTTTGCTAATACTGTTCACAAACAGATTCTTACATACAACTAAACAATCTCTGCACTAATCCAGACCGTTTGCAACACATATCACACTGACATAGACTCATCAACAAATAGGCTTTCAACAGAGCTACACCCAAACAAAGTTCCCGCTTCTTTTCCTTTGTCTTTGTCCTGACCACACGGTCAGACAAACACCTCCCTCAAAAATGAAGCAGCCTTTATTCGGCCATTTTGGTAGTTCTCTGTTGTCAGCCATTTAGTTTTGTAGGCCAAACGGCTACTTGATCACCACACCCGCCTTTGTCTTTCCCTTCTTTCTCTCTCTCTCTCTCTCACACACACACACACACAACACATACACACACCAAGCTTGTATATAGTTAGTTAGAATTTGCTTTGCTTTGCTAATTTGTGAATAAATATAACTCTTTAGAATCATGCCTGCTGTCTGTTGAATGTTGCACAAGAGTGAATGAATAGTCAACCTCTGCTGCATCAAGAACTCCGAAATCCTTCAGGCTTTACTGTTAATTTTGATGGTTGTCATTAATTTAATTATTAATCAAACTCCAAATTAATAGTTTAGCCTATTTTATGACACTGATATCTTTAACTGGCTATCATTTTCCCTTTACGGGAATGGTGCCCCACGAGGTGATTTTATGTTAATTAAGTCACATTATTTAAAATAATTATTAATTATTAATAATAATTATTAATCATTTCCGATAGCCAATTAAACCCCAACATATTTGGTACCTCCGTGTGAGGTAAAAATATGTTGATTCCCAACACAATTGACAGAGACTGGAACACTTAATTGGCCTAAAAGGTTCTGCACTAAGCTGGTTTAAATCTTATTTATGTGATCGTTTTCAGTTTGTTCACATTCATAATGAATCGTCCTTACGTACTAAAGTTTGTTTTGGAGTTCCGCAAGGTTCTGTGCTCGGACCAATCCTATTTAATCTATATATGCTTCCTTTAGGCAACATCATTAGAAATCACTCTGTAAATTTCCATTGTTATGCGGATGATACACAGTTGTATTTATCTATGAAGCCAGAAGAAAGTAATCAATTAACTAAACTTCATAATTGCCTTAAAGACATAACAACCTGGATGAGCACCAACTTCCTGATGTTAAATTCAGACAAAACTGAAGTTGTTCTTGGCCCCAAACAACTCAGAGACTCTTTATCTCATGACAGTGTTTCTCTAGATGGCATTGCTCTGGCCTCTAGCACTACCGTAAAAAACCTCGGAGTAACATTTGATCAAGATTTGTCTTTTAATTCTCATTTAAAACAAACCTCACAGACTGCATTTTTTCATCTGCGTAATATTGCAAAAATTAGGCCTATCCTGACCCGAAAAGATGCAGAAAAATTGGTCCACGCTTTTGTTACCTCGAGGCTGGATTACTGTAACTCTCTATTATCAGGTAGCTCTAGTAAGTCCTTAAAAACTCTCCAGCTAATCCAGAATGCAGCAGCACGTGTACTAACAGGAACTAAGGAACGAGATCATATTTCTCCTGTTTTAGCTTCTCTGCACTGGCTCCCTGCATTTAAAATCCTACTGTTAACTTATAAAGCTCTAAATGGTCAAGCTCCTTCATATCTTAGAGAGCTCAAAGTGCCATATTATCCCACCAGAACTCTACGCTCGGAGAATGCAGGGTTACTCGTGGTCCCTAAAGTCTCCAAAAGTAGATCAGGAGCCAGAGCCTTCAGCTATCAGGCTCCTCTCCTGTGGAATCATCTGCCTGTTACGGTCCGGGAGGCAGACACCATCTCCACATTTAAGACTAGACTTAAGACTTTCCTCTTTGATAAAGCTTATAGTTAGGGCTGGCTCAGGCTTGCCTTGTACCAGCCCCTAGTTAGGCTGACTTAGGCCTAGTCTGCCGGAGGACCCCCTATAATACACCGGACACCTCTCCTTCTCTCTCTCTCTCTCTCTCTCTCTCTCTCTCTCCCTCTCTCGTGTCCTATTACTGCATCTTGCTAACTCGACCATTCTAACTCGGCTTCTTCTCCGGAGCCTTTGTGCTCCACTGTCTCTCAGGTTAACTCAGGTATTGCAGCGGTGCCTGGATAGTGTGACATGTGTGGTTGTGCTGCTGCCGTGGTCCTGCCAGATGCCTCCTGCTGCTGCTGTTATCATTAGTCATACCTCTACTGTTATTATACACATATGATTATTGTCACACATGTATACTATCAGATATTAATATATTATTATTAATAATAATATTATTTCTTTCATTAATGTTGTTGTAGGCTACTGTCATCACCGTCTGTCCTGCATCTCTCTCTCTCTCTCTCTCTTTCTGTCTCATTGTGTCATACGGATTACTGTTAATTTGTTATGCTGATCTGTTCTGTACGACATCTATTGCACGTCTGTCCGTCCTGGAAGAGGGATCCCTCCTCAGTTGCTCTTCCTGAGGTTTCTATCATTTTTTTTCCCTGTTAAAGGGTTTTTTGGGGGAGTTTTTCCTTATTCGCTGTGAGGGTCCAAAGGACAGAGGGATGTCATATGCTGTAAAGCCCTGTGAGGCAAATTTCGATTTGTGATATTGGGCTTTATACATAAAATTGATTGATTGATTGATTGATCTGACGGTTTTTTTTTTCTTTCCTACTGTTCCAGGAAGTCATTTGCTTTTACTGATTTCTGTGCAGTATGAGATGAAGTTGTAGATGCTTTGACGGCTGTTTTCAGTAATAAATGCTCCAATAAACCCATCACACAGTATGCTATGGTGCCCCCCTAGAACCGGTAATTCGTTCTCATTCTTAAGTCATCAGATACAACTGCTTTGTCAGTCATTTCGGCAAAAATGTGTCTATTGGCACGGTACGATATGCCACGAGGCGGCGTCAGTCTTCAATGGTACCTGGCGGCATATGATGCTGCTGCTCAATTTATAACAAGCCAAATAGTGCCAGTTTGAAATGCCACCAGTAACAATGTAATATGAGGAACTAGAAAGTCCCTATAGGGCAGGTGGGAGGGGTGGTGGTTGGGTCCAACAAACTTCAGACTTTCCCCTTGGAGGCCGCTGTTTGCTTCCTGTGTGAATGTAGTGCCATACCATGATGATTTTTTTTCTGAACCTTACTGTGTACTTTTGTTGCCTAAACCTAACCATATGTTTTAATTGTACAAAGAAAAAAATGTAAATACAAGGTGTTTTTTTTGTTTTTTGTTTTTTTTTATGTAAGTTTATTAAAAAAAAAACAACAACTGCATGCCTGCTAGCAACACTGTTTCATAAGCGTATGCATATGCATGTGTATTACATGCATAAATTCGCACAGCATCCTGGAACGTCAGCAGCAGATGCAGAAGGATACCTTGTGCGACATACAGTGGTGTACTGTAGTTACAACCGGCCCCAGTGCACGCCATTTCTTATCATCTCATCACGATTAAACGGAGACTTGACACTGTATAACACCAACATACATATTACCCAGAAATAATCATTGCATAGTATATGACAACAATACCAAAGAAAAAGAGGAATTTTTTCATTAAATTGAATAGTTTTTATAGCTTATTGATAGTTTAGGTTGAATAAGCATATTTTATAACACATTTTGTTATGGATTGCTACTGACGGTTTTTCAAAAAAACAAAAACAAAAGTAGAATTGGGATGGGTTTGCCTCTTCAAAGGCATAAAGCCTAGCAAATCCATTTTTGTATTTAATGTGGGGTTTGTTTTTTTTCAATCTATTTTTTCAACACAGGCATAGATCTAAGGTCTCGATCTGAATTACCCACAATGCCAGCATATTGGAAGAGGGCCCCCTTACGTAATGGGCCGATATATGACGAGTTTGGTTTGTTGGAACTGAACACCAGGAACAGTTAGAGACTAGCTGATGAACACAGTGGAGCATTTAGCAGCTAAAGAGACAGATATTTTTTCTCAGGGGCTGGAGGAGAGAAAACAAAGCCAAAAGAAGAGTGAATATTGAACTTTCATTTACCATGAGAACAAACATGACTCAGAATGAATGCTAATGTTGTTCTGAGTTAGCTGAATGTGTAAAAAGGCAGCTGTTTGTTTCCATATCAGCCAGACCGACCAATTATAGTATTATATTACTGTATTATAGTCAGTTGTTCTTAAGCTCAATCGATTTAATCAAACATCTAATTAAGGCAGCTTCAAGCAGAAGTTTTCTAATTGATGTTCATAGCATTAGGAAGTGAATGAAAACCAATTGCTGGATGGAATGGTAGAAAACACACATCATTGTAAAATGTTAAAGAGTACAGCATACATTTGAAAATGGTGAGAGAAATGTTATGTTTATATGATTTGTTGTTAACAAGCAACTAAAACCCTAAACCACTTTTTTCAGTTGAAAACCAGTGTATATGGGCAATCAGGTCTCACTCCCAAGTTGTTGAATACCTGCGCTTGGTCAGTGACTGTAGCCTTTTTTTATAGGAATTGTGCAAATTTGCAGGAAAGCCCAATCAGTCTTCTTTCAGCATTGGCAGTATAAAAACAAAATCGGGGAGTGCAGCAAAATGCCGCCTGCCTACTTTTGTTTATACAAAATGTGTAGCTCAGCATGTGACGTAAACAATAATGTGCTCCGAGGGAAGCTGCAGCTGGTCAGTCACTCTACATTTGCAAGGACAAGGAGGGCGCGCAATTCCTTGTCTCCACAGTTGCTCATCTTTTCTGTAGTGTCTGTCAGGTTTGCGTTTCCTTCTTGTTACTAGCTGCTCATTCCTGCTATCAGCTGTTTTTTGTTTATTCACTGCCAGTGGGTCGCACGTGCAGTGTCATCAACGGCTCCTCCCACAAGTCATCAACAGCCCCTCCCATGGAGGAAGGGCGCCTCATTATTTTTAAACCAAAAAGGTTCCGCCAATATGTTTATCCCTACAAGGCAGAAAACTGGGCACCTCGGATCAATTCGCCAATCCGGCTCTGTGTGTCTAGACGCTCGCAGCTTGCCGGCAAAACGGCCCATCAGTTGCCGAAAATCTGGCAGTGTAAAAGGGCCTACTGATGAAGAAAGCTGTCCTTTTGCATCAGCATGACACACATGCCATTATTGTTTAATGATGTCCAGTGGCATCAGGGGGAAACACAGCAGGACAACAAAGAAAGTTAAGGGGGCAGAAGTCCATGTTCAACTTTCACTCGGGAGACTGGAGTTTACTTCCTGTAAGACTGTGAAGCCGAACCCTGTTCTTTTTTTCTAAACCTAACTATGTGCTTTTGTTGCCTAAATACAAGCATGTGTGTATGTTGGCTAAACAGATCCACGTACATTTGTTGTTGAAGGAAAAAAACGTCAATTTGTGATGTGCACTAATGTAGTGTAGTGGTAAAGGGTTTTTTTGGGGGGGGTTTTCCTTATCCGCTGTGAGGGTCCAAAGGACAGAGGGATGTCGTATGCTGTAAAGCCCTGTGAGGCAAATTGTGATTTGTGATATTGGGCTTTATAAATAAAATTGAATTGAATTGAATTTTGAAAGAGACTGTATGCAAACTGCACATTTCCTGTAAAAACAGAAGTGTACTTTGAAAACAGACAATGTATGTAACAGGCTAGTTGATATCACATCCCAGAAAACCAACAACCAACACACACTTTGCTTTTGGCTGATCTGGTGACAGGTGACATACACGGTGGTTATGGTGGTCTGCCCATGTGTTGTTTTTTGGAGTTAAGTTACTATATAAAGACCTGAAACTTGTAAACACATTGGTATGGTCCTTTAACATTATTTTTTTAATTTGTATCTAATGGTAGTCTTCTATGAGTCTGAAATATTCTGTCCCTGAAGTAAATCATGCAGAAGAGACATCGGAATACTTCTAACTTTATCTCCATTTCTAGTAGCAGTGACATGATGAAAAAATGTTTTGATATGTGAATGAAACAGAAATATTACTACTTTCTAATGAGGCACAGTTTATAAAGGGGTAATGAGTTGCAACTGATGGCCATATTAATGGTTAGCAAATCATTTACTAAATATAATTCATAAACCAGTGATAAGAACATTTGAGTTTTCAGGTGGCTGGTTCAGGACTTGCTTTGTTGTTTTTTTAATTTTAATGTTTACTTTATTAATCCCCCTGAGGGGAAATTCAATTTTTTTCACTCTTTTGTCATTTACACACAGGTCCAAAAGACACACATGCACAAACAGGACCTATACATGCACAAAGTGGAGAGATGTCAGAGGGGGCTGCCTTGGTCAGGTTGGGGGGGTTTGCTCAGAGGCACCTTGGCAGTGCCCAGGAGGTGAACTGGCACCTCTCCTGGGCCACCAGTCCATGCTCCGTCTGGACGGGGACTTGAACAGGCGACTGCCACCTCCTGCCACCACATAGGTATTCATTCATAAGGAGGACCGTTGGCGTGGAACATTTGACCCCTAGCTTTTTAGAAGAGCTGCAGAACATCTGGACCCAAATCCATTTATCAACAACTTATTAACATTTCTAACTGCAAACTTATTAATCTACCTATGGGTCTACCTGTGGACGATGCCCATGATGAAGAATTAGCAAGTAATTATTATCAGGCTTCAACTTCGAACTTCTTATCTTTTGATCATTATATCTTGATGGTGTTTTTCTGCTCGCACTATGTCACTGTGGAGCTTCAGAGAGCTTCAGCTTAACACCTAAAGGTCAAAGTGACATGACTCTGCCCTCAGTACACAGGAGGTCTCTGCACACAACATGGAAAAGTCACTCTGTACTGTATTTTTGCTTAAAGCAGAGGGATGTCTGCTTTGCCCTGCATTTGAAACCGGTTAGCCCAAAGAGCAGAGGCAAACCAAACTGGACAGGGGGAGGATTCAGAGTGAGAGAGGAGAGATATATAGAAACAGGGATGAGGGTGAGGCTGTTGAGTAGGTGGAGATGGTTGGTGGGGGCTGTTCACAGAGAGGATCATACATTACTTTTTTTCTCCCCCAGTATCTCTTGTCCTTGATCTGCCTGCTTTTCTTTAAGCTGGATCCAGAGCCCTGCCCCCCTGCCGAGTCTTTAGCCCAGAGGAGGGGAGGCCTCGGCCAGCTGCAGGCTTCACTGGAGCCCTGCGCGCAGAGGTGGAGGGGGAGGAGGAGAGGCAGGGAGGGTAGGGGTGTGTTGTGGTGGATGGAAGCAGAGACACAGAGAGAGAAAGAGCCTGACAGAGGCAGCCGATGACAGCGTGAGTGCAGCAGAGGATATTGCACTCAAAGACACAACACGGGGACCCTGAGAGATTGAGTTTCAAAGCAGGAAAAATAGCCAAGGATTTCTAACTTCTCAATCCACTTCCACAGCTCAGATTGTCCAGCAATGTTGAGCAGTAGTCAAGTCAGGAGGGGAATTGCTAAATTCACAGGGTAGCACATTGTTCAACAGATCTGCTTGATCCTAATATACTGTTATGGTATCACTTACTATCAAAACATATTTTCCATAACAATGAATGAGTTATTAATGAATCATTTCATAATATGTTATAGATCAGTTAGAAGCAAGGCATTATCTTTGGCTCTGAAAGGTGAAGCCAACGTGTTAGTGCCTTAAAGCTGCATTCTTTCTGATGGCCAGCAGGGGGCGAGTCTACTGATAGCAAAAAGAAGTCTGATGGTTTTTGAAGTCTGTGAAAATGACCAACATGTTCTCATCCCAAGTGGTTATATGTCACCGCTATGGCGGCATTGTCAGTGGACCTTCATGTCTACTTTTAACACGTAAGGTTTCCTCCTGCATCTGCTGTTGATGTTCCAGGATGCTGCAATCAACACCGGGACATAAACAAAAGCATGTGGTTAGGTTTAGAAAAAAACATCATGGTTCGGCTCTACAATTATACAGGAAGCAAACTGGCCTCCCCGGTGAAAGTAAATAGTAAATGGACCTGCATTTGTATAGCGCCTTTCTAGTCTTCCGACCACTCAGTGCTTTTTACACTACGAGTCACATTCACCCATTCACACACTGGTGGCCGAGGCTACCATACAAGGTGCCACCTGCTACTCAGTTTTAACACACTCACACACCGATGGAACAGCCAGTATCTTGCTCAAGACATGCAGACTGGAGGAGCCCGGGATCAAACCGCTGATCTTTTGATTGGTGGATGACCCCCTCTACCTCTGAGCCACAGCAGCAAAGTCTGTGGTTTGTTGGACCGGGAGTGTGCCTATGTTCCCACAGCCCTGTGTTCCCACAGCTCTGTTTGTATGTATGTGTATGTAGGTATGTATATATGTAGCATGTGATTGTAATAGGAAATGGGTAAATAGAAAACAAGGGTTCGGTATCTATAAGCTCTGCTTCAGCCGAAACCCTTTTCGATCAGCCTATTTTATTTTTTCTTGTAATGATTGTGATTGTGACGATTTCTACTGCTGCTGATTGAAATAAAATTACTCATTCATTCATTTACTATCAAGTGCTTCCAAAAAATCTTGTGGGAGGATGGGCTTATATTGAAGGGAAATGTAGGAACACAAGACCTAATTTTGAAAATGTCCTTGAAATGTGGGAACACAGGGTTTAATTTTAAGAAAATCTTAGAAATCTGGGAACATAGGGCCTGATTTTAAGAAAAATCTTAGAAATCTGGGAACATGGGGCTGTGGGAACATAGGGCCTCATTTTCAGTGAAAAATAATTCTTAGAAATGTGGGACCATTGGGCTGACCCCTGTTGGATAGGCTGACCAATCGCCTCTTTTGCCCAGAGGTGTTTATATATTGATGATAATGTCCGGTTTTCCTTCCTGTGTGTGTGTGTGTGTGTGTGTGTTAGAGTGCGGCACGGGCCGCATATTTCTGTCCGAACCCGACAGTCATTCTGTTTTGTGTAGTCCGAAACCGAACCGAGCCCAACATTATTTAGTTACTAAAGCACTGAGTTTGTGTCACACAGTTGTTATGGTTACAGGCTATTTAACAGGCCGAATGTGCGCCCTGGGTGCTCCGCGGAGAGGGAGACCTCCGTGTTTGAGACGGGAACGGGCTGCAGGAGGTCTGAGGCTTCCAGCGAGGGGAGAGAGAGAAATATAACAAAATAAGATAAAATAGGAAAAACCTGTCTCCCTGTTTTATTTTATTTTCAGCGTTTAATCAAGGCGGAGGCTGGCGGCAGAAGGTCTGAGGCTTCCAGCGTGGGGAGAGGTAGAAACAAACAGCCAGTGTGTGTGTTATGTTCAGGTGTTGTCACGTAAATAACAGTGCCCAATCAATAAACAGGACAGACAATAGGATTTTATTTATTTTTACACTACTTTTTCACTGAAAGCTGACCGAATCCGACCCCAGCCTGAATACAATTTATACATTTTTGACCGAACCCGGCCCGAGCTGTCGGACAGCCCTACCATCGGGACCGCAGGGTTCAGATGGGGTAGCCACACTCTAGTGTGTGTGTCCCCTATTGAATTTCTGTCTTTGAGAGATATTATTTTTTAATATAACTGAATTTTCATACATATAAACTTTAAATATTTTAAAATTATAAAGCATCTTTGAGTAAACTGCAAATATCATTTATCAATATCAATATCATTCCGGAGCCTTCGTGCTCCACTGTCTCTCAGGTTAACTCATATTGCAGCGGTGCCTGGATAGCGTGCATGTGTGGTTGTGCTGCTGCCGTGGTCCTGCCAGATGCCTCCTGCTGCTGCTGCTGCCATCATTAATCATTAGTCATTCTTCTACTGTTATTATACACATATGACTATTATCATACATGTATACTGCCTGATACTAATATATACTTTCAACATATTGTACCACAGTAGCCAGAACTATAACGACAATATTATTACTTTCATGAATGTTGTTGTAAGCTACTGTCATTACCGAGGATGTCCTGCATCTCTCTCTGTCTCTCTCTCTTGTTTCTCTCTGTCTCTGTCTCTCTCGCTCTCTCTCTCTCTCTCTTTCTGTCTCATTGTGTCATACAGATTACTGTTAATTTGTTATGCTGATCTGTTCTGTACGACATCTATTGCACGTCTGTCCGTCCTGGAAGAGGGATCCCTCCTCAGTTGCTCTTCCTGAGGTTTCTACCATTTTTTTTCCCTGGTAAAGGGTTTTTTTGGGGAGTTTTTCCTTATCCGCTGTGAGGGTCTAAAGGACAGAGGGATGTCGTATGCTATAAAGCCCTGTGAGGCAAATTGTATTTGTGATATTGGGCTTTATCAATAAAATTGATTGATTGATTGATTTAAGTAGGCTATGTCGTGGCTGGGCCAAGTGTCCTCTTTTTTGGAAATCAAAATATGGTCACCCTACTGTTGGACCCATCCACCACTCCTCTTGCCCACTCTATAGGGACCTTGTATTACGTCATTACGGGCAGCATTTCAAAATGATGCTGTCTAGTGGTGTATAATACTGACGCTGAAATCACAGACAAAGCAGTGGTATTTGACAACTTCAGAATGAGAACAGATTGTAATGACCTTACCTCTCACTTGACTTCTTACCTATATAAACATTTTCATGATGAAATTATAGTCTCAATTGCTAGTTTCAAGTCTTTTTTCAATACAGCATGATACTCAGTTTGTAAATTATTCTCCCATTTACAGTAAAATAGACAATAAGGTAGGGAATGCCTAGTGTCCTCAGCTTCTCGGTCAGATCCACCCCTCACTGTTCCACAGCTCTACCCTCTCATCCAAATATGGTTAATTCAAGCTAAAAAACAACAGAAGAACCTAACAAAAAAAATATCAGCGAAGGCTGAAATACCGAACTGGAGGCCTCAAAACAGTAGTCCACAAAGCCATAGTTGATGTCATGGTGGCTATGCTCACTTATTTTACACAGTCTATGGTTATAAGCCATTTATCAGGAAACCTTTGGGTTGCTAGGTTGCTAGTGGAGAAGAAATGCAAGCCGACGGGATCCTTTATGAGGGTGCCCTATTATAAAATGGCACCCCATCTTACTGATATTACATTAAGATTACATTAAATTGTGTTTCTAAATGTTTCTTATGCAATCAGTTTTCAAAAGCAGAGGGACAGCAGCTTACCCTGCCAAACCAAAAATCCCAAATTCCAAAATAGATTTTTATACAATGATATCAGTCATTGTCCTCACATTTAAAACTAGCCAATGTTTTGAATTATTCCCTGATAATGATTAATGATTCCCTGATTCTGTTGACTGAGTAGTCTGTTAACTACTGACTAATCATTTAAGCACTAAAATGGACAACAACAAAAGGATCAATTTCAGACCAGTCACAAACTTTTGCCATAACATTTCAAACAAACTTCACAATCAAAAGCTGACAAATCTCCTTTGACACTATCTGTACATAATGATACCTCATATGAAGTCTTGAGCCTAAGGTTGAGAAACTATATTATCCCATGTAAAGGAGGAATTACCATGACGTGACCATAATATGACCATAAAAAAAGTGTGTAAGTTTCGATATATTTTCCTTCCCTTCTATTCACAAAGATATTGGGAAAAAAAACCAAAACAAAGATTTTTTCTTTTAAAAACATAAATGAATAAAATAGAAATAATATATTTTATACCAGCATAATATTTTGACATTATTACGCTTGTTATTTCCCCGTAATGGCTGTGGGAGATCATTGTATTCATAATCCTGTTGATCTGAAATAAAGAATATGTAGAGCATACATTCTTTTTGTAGCAAAAAGCTAAGGCTTCTGTACGCTGTGTCATCATGTGTTAATTTCCCGTACTTGCCATGCAAACGTGGTATTTCGTTGTAATAGTCGTGGAGGTGTTGTTTGCTCAATCCTGTTTATATCGATCTGAAATTTAAAAAAAAAATCATATAATTTGAGCAGTCATTATTTCTGCAGCAGAAATCTGATGATCACACTGACTCTCACAATGATGTCATTGCGCTAGGTGTGGTGAAAAAAACTGTATGTAAACATGCTGTGGTGCCAAAAGAATGAATGACCATGCCTTTTCACTCTGCTCATAACAACAAGCATATCTGTTTTAATTTTGTAAATTCTAATGAAAAACATGTTTTGTATTATTTTTAATATTTTTTAATATACAACACAATTTTAATATTTTTATCAATTATAATGGTTTATTGACTTACATAACCTTTCAGCATAGGTTGTACAGATTTTAGGGATACAAAGCATTTGAAGGTACTCCAAGAAATTATATCTCAATAAGCAAAAAATACCAATGTAGGCTCTGCAGGACAATTTCTATTGCAGAGTTCAAAGGTTTAAGACTATTTCATTTAAGTCTGTAAAGAAACAATGAAGAGTTCTTGCACCATTTCTTTGTATTCTGAATTGAGTGAAATGTTATTATTATTATTACCATTGCACTCTGTCTCAACTCTTATGTCCCTACTTACTAAACTGAACTCATTTTATTTCATTATGCAGTATTTACTTCAGTACTGCTGTATGCACTGCTGGCCTGTTTGCTCTTCTGGGTTCCAGAGGTGTGATGTGATCGGTTTAGCACATTGTCCCCCTGCCATCAACAGAGGGCGCTAGGACTCAATATGTGGATCCAATGAACCTAAGCAAAAAAGGCATGTTTTTGGGTGATTAATATTTGATGTGAAAAGCTCTATCAAAAAAAGACTAAATCAATGGCAAAAAATCAAAACTGTGGATTTCCACTTATATGACATGTAGACAGTATCATGTCTTCCTGGGTTTACTTAAGGTGGATCAATCGTGTTTGTGTGAGGGGAGATCCAGTTGCTCAGATGCAGCAAAATCCCATTTTCAAAAAAAAAAAAAAAAAAAAAAAAAAGATCACAGACATCCTCTCTCTAGTGCCAACACTCAGTGAATCAGCAGCATTACCATAAGACGCAGCTCCAACATGTGTAACCAAACAGTCACATCCCAGAGATGGTGTTTTATGATCTGTTTGATAACTTGTGTGAAACAGCACTCCCTGTTCATTTATAAATCCCAAGGAATCCCCGAGAGGTAGTGACAGCTGATTTAGAGACGCTCAGGGCTCTGTTGGTGAAGATAAACTGAGGTACTCTCTAGCATCAAGGTCTGTCGAGGGCCCGGAGAGTCTAAATCACTCCTTAAAGAGACAGGGAGCCTTGGCGTCACCAGGGGCCAAGAGTGTTGCGGGGCCACTGGCAGGCCCGTGACGCATTAGCTTCATGTTCTCTGTCAACCATGCTATAGCGTTCTCCAAAAAGTTTCCTGCAGGAAAGAAAGGGAGATAATTCATACATCTAATGGGAGCCATAAATCCTCATATTAACTTCACCGCACTGCAAAGAAGGGCATGGCCTTGAGAAATAAGAGACAGATGAGGGCAGGGAAGAAAAAAAACATCAATTAAAAGGTGGGGGGGGGGGGGGGGGTGCTTAACAGAAGACAACAAAAACAAGGAGGTAAGATCTGGGTTCATATCGAGACGTAGTCCAGACAATCAAGGGGGAGGGGGGAGGGGCACCACAAAGAAAGAGAGGGTATAGGAGACTAAGGGGTGACAGCGGGCCCCGGTGCAAGGGTGAGACAGGAGGCAAGAGGGGCCTGGTGGCAGGGCCCAGGCCTGGGTGGTGTGGCGCTAACAGGCCCCCGGGGACCCAGCGCTGCAGGACCATATGGGGAGCAGTGAAAGGGAGAGGAGCAGCGGGAGCCCCAGGCTGACAAGCCACCGCTGCCCCTGCTTCAGCTGTTCCCCTGGAGCCCCGGGGACCTGGGGATTAGAGGCACACAACAAAGACAACACATACAGGACAACACACATACACACACACACACATGCAGGGTGGACACCAGTGGCAGGAGTCCATCCACTTATAGTACAAAGACAGGTACACACTGGCACACACACACTCATATAAACTCATTCACACACAATGGATGTACTACCAAAATGAAGCAGAGAGCCCACAGTCCATCCACTTATGCTCTGCAATGCACACAGCAGATACAGTGCCAGTAGAAAGTGGCAAGACCAAATTCAATCCACTTACGATCTAAATGATGGGTGCTACACAAAGGCTACACAATACACACAAATAGCCAGGCTCACAAGCACATGCACACACACACACACACACACACACACACACACACACACAACATACACACACACACACACACACACACACACACACATTACTGTAATACATACTCTGTGAATACAGCAGCAAGGTGCAATGAAGGGGTGCGACACACTCTTACACACAGTGTACTTGTCACATTGAGGAACACATACAATCATTTAAAGGATTGTTCTGGATTTGGATATAGTCAGTTATGGAGCTGAACACGTATTCACCAAGTTTTGGAAATGTGGAGATGTCACAAAAGAGAAGTCACAAGAACACAAGCAGTCAGACAATTGGACAGGTCAAAAAAAAAAAAAAAAGTTTATCCAGATTATCTGAACCATTTTTATGGAGGTCAAACTGAAAGTGACTGCATCTGAAATGTTGATAATAAAGAGTACTGTGTGCACACAGTATAGCGGGTTAGCCTAAACTTAAAGCCACTGAGGGGCTGCATAGATAGGCTACTTATTAATTCACATGCTCGCCTTACCAAACTGACTGCTAATTAATTTATCAGATCGTAGTCTTGAATGAAACTTGCCATCATTCATAAAATCTGTGTCCCTAAACCAACCCAATACACAAACTTTCATCAATACATAGAGCACCATACACCTCACTAAGGTGGCCCGGCATTGGTCAAAAAACTATGTGTGCTCACCGTCTGGCAACACCTGTCTCTCAATCAATGGTTCCTCCCTATATTGGCAGACACCCATGACAATTAACAAACTGACAACTTACACACAGTTTACACCATAGATGGCTCCTATACACAGGTTTGGGTTATCATTTTACAGTTTGCTTTTGTGTTCTCCTCCAGATAAATTTGGCTAATCTGGGATGCTGTGTAAAACATAATCTCACCTCTCCTGTCCCATTGGACTCTGTGTTGCCACAATCCAAGATTTTGACAAGTAACCTGTTGTATTAGTCATGTAGCATAATGTTATTATTAGAATAGAATAGAATAGAATAGAATAGAATAGAATAGAAAGGGTGGCCACAGCTATGATAATAAGAAACAAGTTGTTATAAATTAGAGTGATTCTGACAAAGCATATTTAGGTTCTCTATACACCAGCAGGGATTTGATTATATTGTGAAGAATTTGCTTTATTTATTTTATTTGTAAGGAACTATGTACATTATTAAACAGAAATGTTACCATTTGATGTACTGTGTCAGAGTTAGCTTACTGTAAAGCTGCGGTCTCTGTCAGTCTACAATTAAAACATTACTCCCTTAGAACTATAAGGGTTTATCTGCATTCTGAGCTTTTTGGAGATACTGAGATTCAAAGTTTTGCATTCCAAATAGCATAAATGATATGAACCTTCTTGTTTTTCCAATGCAATACTACTGTGATTTTAAATGTGTTGTGATGTGCCTGTGTACTGCGATAAAAATGATTGCAATATTTTGTGATTTATTACCTCTATTAAACTGCAATTTATCTCCCCAAATGAAAGGTTTATTACCATCTGTGTTATCTAAAAAGATATAGTTTTCAGTCTTCAGTTCATCCCATTTTAATAATTTTTATTGCAGCAAAATGTATCAAGTTGACTGAAAAATCAATTAATTATATTATTCTAGTAGGCAAATTGTAATCTATATAATAAAAAAAGATACTTGGTGTCTGTGTTACGATACACAAAAGTATCACAATACTATGCTGTATTGATTTTTTCCCCCACCCCTAGTCTGTACTATAAAAGCACACTCCCTTTCATGTAGAATATGATCTATAGGCCAGGGCATCTCCACAGCACCACAATGACCACATTTATGATTGTATGTTGCGACACATTTTACCTTATCAGAAAATTGCAGTTCCTGCAATTTGCACTTGGCCATATTGTGATTTCAGCCCTCATGCTAGCTATTACGAGCAACAAGCTAACAAAGTCAAGTGTGGTTTTATATGACAGCTGGTTGCTATGGAGCACCTTTGTGGTCACACGGTCAAAAAAGAAAACTTGATGTGTAAATCTGTGCTCTTGGATTCAAAATCCATGCACAATGTATGATTTATGGATTTTTCTATGGTTACTTACCATAGGCTAGCTTACTGAACTGCTGTGGCGCACACCTGTGTGGTATTCATACAAACAGCACTGGTGCTGCAACACTGCTGCCTGCCTGCAGCCATATCTTTCTACATTGAGTCTGCTTCAGATAAAAGCTAAAATAAAAGCCTTGTGCTAACAAATGAAGGGGTTCTGTCCACACAAACACTGAAGGGCTTTTAAACTGAAATGGAAACAGGAAGTGTTGAGTATATATATATGAATATATATTTATATCTTTTATGTCTGTAAGGTAATGTATAGATGGGGGATGCAAAGTATTTGCCAATATCCGATATGCCAAAATATGACAACCTCTTTGGCGGATAACTAATACAGATATCAATATATCCACTTTTTTTCCCTACCTAATTTTAGTTATCATGAAGTCTCTTCTGTAGTTGAATTAGCATCATATTACCTATACATACTCTTATCGTGATGGCCCACCAACAGATGGAGACATGAAATCCAATACTTTTCAATGTATGTAATTTTCAGTCAGCACTGTTCCACCAATCAGTGTTCTTCAGCAAACAGCCCTGCCCCTCAAGAATTCCAGGGAATCTGAAAAGTCCTATCCCCTACTAGGTACTTTTTTCAGGGAAAGTTTGGGATGAGGGACAGGGTTTTCCCCAGGTGATTTCAGTGGAAACCTGCCAATGTTTTTCAAAATCCCAGGTAAATGATAAAAAGTTCCTGCCGTGGAAAAGGGGCTACAGATATCATAATTTAGGTGAGGGAATGAGAAAGCTTCCCTTCCATGAAATCCAGTGACAACTCTGTTCATCTAAAAGAAATGGGTTCAAATTAACGATAAGAAGTTTAGCTTTCTGCCAGAATATGTCTATTTGATGTTTATAGAGACCCCAAAATGTATAGATAAAATTGGTTTAGATGTTGGTGCCTGTTATTACAAGTATGGTAGTGTTTTTTTATGGACAAATGTCTGCGACCTAGTGAGAACGGTAGGCTACCATAATACACAGTTTACAATCTGTTTGCACAGATTTACACAACAAATTGTTTTTTTTACACATGTAGTTGTTTTTTTGTTTTGTTTTTGACCATGTGACCCCAGAGGAGTGCAGTAGGTTGCTTTTATTACACTGGAAGATTATTTTATTTTTATTTAACAGTAGTAGCAGCAATACAGACAGCAAATGATGGAAAAGAGATACAGAGGGGGTGTCAAAGTCCTGTGGTCTTAATCCCTCCCCTACAAAACCTTTTTTGTAGACAGAGAGTCTGCAGAACTGTACAGTAATACATTTACAAGTTGTTATCATGCGTCCTTGCAGTAACTGATGTGCTGTCTCTTAATATGTGTCAAATGAAGTCATTTTGAGTAGTAGTTTATTAAAATCTCTTTCTATTCCCGTACAGCATAAATTGTGTGAATCTTATTTTTATGTTTTACAATCTAGAATGCCAGACATAGGCTACACACTCTCACAGACATAATAGATGCAGTGGCGTTGGATGTTTAGTAGCTGCAGCATCCATTCACTTATTTTATAAAGCAGTGGGCTATATAACTTCCTCTGGTGTACAAGAATACCATGGAAAAGATACTTTTGAAGCCACCTGCTCTGGCGTGCAGCCAAGTCCCTGTCAAGCCCACAACCAGACTTTCAACTTAATCTACTCTTCCCTGAAACTGGAGCTGGTGAAAGTTACCTGCCTCGATCAAATAAGGGAAAGGGGTAATGTGTGTATGTGGGACGAAATCGGAAGCCTCACACCACTGCTAAATCTACCCCATGGCAGCAAGTACCTGCTGCCTGCTATCTCCGTCCCTCCTGTAGCCTGAGGCCATGAAAGCAGCCTTGGCTAACATTAGGCTGCATTTCCTAGGGCTCAGTGAAACAGAGTACCACCTGTCCTCCTGTAGCTTTTCCCTCCTCTCCATCTTCAATCTTCACAAAGACAATGAGCCACTGCCACTCTTTTACAACACGCATTGAGGTTGGGCTGACGGGCAAACCCTCCTTCCTTCAGGCCTGTCGGGGTGGGGAGGGGGGGGGGTCAGTGGTAGCACCTGCAGTGTCACACCAACCAATCAGCCTCCAGTCCATCCCAGTCATTGTGTTGTCTGCCTGCCATTGAGTCTTGAGTCTTCTCCCAATTCCCCCAGTTCAGCTCGGGATGACAAACAGCTAATTAATTTCCCCGACACCGGGAGAAGCAAGACTCAAGCTGGGGAAGAAACTGCCTTTAGCAAAAAAGAAGTGGAAGTGGAGAGATTAATTCATGAAGCTTTTTTTTTTTCTCCTGGAAGTATTTGCATGAGGAGTTCTGGCTGTGGACTAAAGTATGTGCTGCCTTCTCCTCTCTTTTCCTCCACACACACACACCAAACACACCTCTAATTCATATTCACCTCCTCCTTGTCTGTATTTTCCTCAACTTTAGCCTTTGGCGCTCTCCCTCTCCAATGACCTCATACATCAATATGAACCAAAATGCATACATTACACTCATTAAAATTCATGTTAAATCCACTATATTCATAGGAATTAAGAGGTAAAATAATATGAGGACAAAGCAGGAGTGTGGCTTTAGCCTTTGTTAGCCACAGAATAAACTCCACTTTACCCATTGAACTACTGTTTGGCAGACTATTTATGCAGATTTAAAAAAAATAAATAAATAAAAATCTACCCCTGTAGAAGCAGACAGAGAAAGTTGTCAGACTAAAAGTGTTTATCTGCATTTTTATGATCTGCTCTTTATCATCTTATGGAGATAAACATCTTGAGCCCTTCCTGTTTGTCTTAAAATGAGAGAAGAGACTGATTCAGCAAGGCAATTGATCTCATTATGCCACTGCTGAATAGTTTTATGGTCATTACATCACAGTCCTGTTTGCTCCACTGCTTTATCCGTATGAAGATGTATTGGATTCAGTTCCTCAATGGATGTCTCCGTTTCCAGTCTGTCACATGAAACAGGCCATTATTAGTTTCACACTCAAAATGATGTACAGAAAGGTTACGATCAGCCCTTTAGTTTTAACGAGTGCATATATCATAAAGCAATCTGAGGGCAATAATCGTTCATCATTATTGAGACGACGACGCTGCTTTGGGGACCTGGCTGCAGAATGGAAAACAGATTTCCTTCAGACTGGGTGGAGGAGTTGGAGACTCTGTTCACTCTGCAACAGAAAGAAGACTCACATGTGATAAAGAATGAATGTTTTCTAGTCAGTGTGAGCAGCAAAAGTTTGATAGAGGCACTTTATGTTTGATTCCAGTTTGAACCACATGAGTATCCACAAAACTAAATCTAGAGGCCTTCTGAACTCTCCAAAGTGGAACTTGCTAATGTTCCCATGTGAAAAAGTAGATCTTACACTTTATGCCATTTACATGAAACAACTGTCTCTTCTGTGTTTTTACAGAAGTCTTATATTGGGCTGAAAGAAACTTTGTCTCTTCCTCAAGAGGAGTTATTTACAATTCAGACATTTTGTTAAAAATAATTGTAAAAAAAAAATTATAAAACCCACCAAAGGAGCACTCTTGTTATATTTTGATGAAACTATCTCTGGTTTCACCAAACCGTATCAAATCTGCCTGGGAGGCAGATCTCGGTGAAGAGTTAACTGAAGAGGTGCGGAGGGATAGGATGGAGAGGATCCAGTGAAGTTCACTTAATGCCAGACTGCAGTAAGACGGATTCAGATCAAAGTCATGCATAGGCTACATTATTCCACAGATGAACAAAATGTATCCCAACATATCTGACATCTGTGATAGATTTAACAAAAGGTACTCTCTGTCACACCTAGGTTTTGTCCTGACATTGTCCCTTTGTGGCAGGATATCTACTCTTGGAATTGTTCTGAAGCTTCTCATTTCCTGAAGACCCTGATGGTTGCCATGTTAGTAGCAAAAACAATAACTGTACTTGGGGCCCAAAAATTAGGCACCTTAATTTATCATCTATTAGCTGAAGTCTGTGAGATACTATGCTTTGTTTTTCCTAGCCATTTTTCCTTTTTGTTTATGTGACAGGCTATACATTGTTGTATTTATCGCTGTCTAGTCTGGCTTTTTTTTGTTTTGTTTTGTACTGTTTGTTTATATGTGGGTCATGTAAGTTTGCAAGTCTGTTTGTCACTTTTCCATGATGAAAATTAATTATAATGTATAATGATGATTTTAAAAAAGTATAACTACAAAATAATTTGCATCAAAATATAATAAAAAAAATAATCTCATCATTACCTATCAAAAATACATTATATTTTTTTTTGTTGAGTGTATTTTGTATTATCAGTTTGCAAAATTATAGAATAAATATAATGGTGTAAAAAGAAGTGTGTGTGTGTGTGTGTGTGTGTGTGTGTGTGTGTGTGTGTGTGTGTGTGCACGCGTGTGCGTGTGTGTGTGATATAGATATAGATATATAAACATATAAAAATATATGATACGAAATACACATTTTATCACTTGGATTTTGAATGGATGAAACAAACAAGATGTCTGTGAGTTTTAGAGGTGCTGGTAGATCATTTGTTTGCTGGTGGATTGTTTTGTTTACCGTTGGACAGAGCCAGGCTAACTGTTTCTGTATGCTAAGCTAATCTGATGGTCTCCTGGCTGTAGTTTCAAATCTACCATACAGATATAATAGTCATCAACTCTTACCAAGTTTGTGAATTAGCTTATTCCCCAAAATATAGCCTCCTACAATGTACGTAACTGTTCCCATGATAATATTGTCTTTCCATGACCATGATTTTCCCCTTACCTTAAGGTTTTGTCTTTTTGAGTGAGAGGAGAGGCAGAAGTGTCCCAGCTTGTGTGTGTGCATGTCTGTGTGTGTGTCCCAGTCCCTGAGCGTAAGGTGAGAGGGTTGTTGTGCTCTGTGTTTTATTGTGCTAAAGCCTGCAACTGAGCCAGACTTTTAATTGCAGTGGCAGCGGTGGGAGGGGCTGCTAGGGCAGCTCGTCACCCTGCTGCCGTGAGCTGGGACGCTGGGAGTCAGAGCAGGTCCTGATCCCCTCCCCGGGGGCCCTGGGGCCCAGCAAACTGTCACCTCTTCCTCCTGATGCTGCACACCTGAGGCTCTGCCATGTTGCCCCCACACACCCCACCCCTATCCGCCTGTCCCCTCCCCCCACTCTTGCATCCACTGGCCATGCTGACATTATACAGCTCACAACGTCTGTCTATACGCATCTGCTGATCAATAGGCTTGACTCGGAGCACATTGACGCTAGCATCGGCCTCATTGATCACATCCAGCCTCCATGGTTGGGTTTTCAAAGATAATTGGGCCCAGGAACCTGCCTCCTTATGAGTGACAGTGGGCTGAAATGATAATCAACTGGAGCCAGTCCAAGTACAATCCCTGCAGGACTGGCTGGACTTGAGGCAGACGGCAGGGTTTCCTATTTTTAAAAGGATCTTTTAGTTAAGCTGTAGCCTCCAACAGCCATTCAGGAATCATAAATACTGTATCTATGGCTGCTAATATCGCATCATTTGACTATATGTGCGAGAACCACCAACAAAAGTGGCAATTTTATTGAAAATTCCAATCAGTCTGTAAATAACATAGAATATTATCTGTGAAAACCAAGGCATTGATTTAATCCTTAGGGCAGAAGTGTTACAACAACCAGATACCAAAAATATCCTCCCCATGGACACTCAGTCCCCTGTCAAATGGAGTGTCTGAGAGATGATGTAAGGCTTTAATAAAAGGCCAGGCTGCTGATATTGATATTCATTATTATGTGGCCTGAGCTAACCCCATTATGTTCCCATTAGAGCTAATAACATATACAGCTAACTCATTTGTTTCATTTAGCCACTCTGCATATACAAAATGAAATGACAGCGGATGGTGACAAAAGGAGACAGAGGGGTTTTACTTGAATCAAGCACATTTTCAACTCGTAAGGTTTCAAAGGTTTTAAGAGAAAAGAGAGTCATCTGAATATCAAAAGAGATCTATAGAGGATAATGAGTGTGCCGAATCAATATTTCATGTGCGAAGACTGTGATTTATAGTGCATTGTGTGTCAAGCAGATCTCATTTTTTCTGACACAAATTCTTAGCAGCTTTCCAGCAGGTAGCCACAACACAGGCTCAGCAGCACCAGAATAGCTTCGCGAGGTAGTGATGCAGTTGGTGTAGTGGGTGAACGACGGCGAGCCCAGGGCATAGGCCTACATATTCAGAGAGAAAAGGACTCAACCTGCTTTTGGAGGATGAAGGCTGCTAAAAATAAGCCAGAAGAGCCAAAATCATAGAAACAGAGAGAGAGAAAGAGAAAGAGGAGGAGCTGCCATCAGCAGGCTGGGCCGGGTTTTGCCCCTCGCTGATTTAAGCCAGAAAGCTCCCACATCTCCACTGCTGCCCCCTCTGCCCCTGCTGCTCCGTCTCTGAGCCCAAACCCCCTGTGAGAAGCTGTGCCCCTGTGCTCAGGCTGTCAGGCCAGCACACCAGCTCGCTACCGAGAGGCATTATGCTAATGGGAGGGCCTCCTTCCCTCTCTCCCTCTCTCTGCAGCCCTTCACTGCTCAGTGGATCGGCTTGCCTTAGGGCCCTGCTGCTTGTTTTGACAGAGCATCCCCTGATAGTTGGGATTAGTCCAGCTTGTTTGGCTAAACTAGGAGAGGGGGATCTTAGGCTACTTTGAGTTTTTGGAGCTCCGCTGGAGCCAGATGCCTCCTGCTTTTATCCCCACCAGGAGAGGGCCTGCACCCCCCAAGGCCTGCCTACAGCCATGGGCAGCCATAACCATCTAGGCAGTGTCAGGACCCATACTGCACACACACACATGCAGCGCAGAGAAACACAATAACAATTTTACACAGGCACACACACACAGACTGAACACACTCCTCATACCGTATCCAAAAGACAAAATATTCACAGCACATAAATAGTCATGCAAAAGCCTGAGAAGAGAAGGCTGATGCAACCCTCAACCATCACAGGCCTCCTGCGACGCAACCTGGAGATACAGCAAGTATCTGTTCTCGATCTAGCTGTTCTATGTTCCAAGTCAGAAACCAAAAATGCAAAACAAACATAAAAACAGTTGACACACAACAAAACGAGTTAAATAATTACAGTGATTGTTGATCATTTCATTCTGGTTGCAGTATCCTGGCAGGATAGAGGATAAAACACCAGGGTCCCTGCACTTCCCAGGGAAACCTTACATGAGGAAGTGCTGTTTTATGGCTACATTCCTGCTCTACATTAATGGAGGCGTTGGGCTGCTATCCCTTTGAGAGAGTCTTGAACCTCTCTATTAAAGTGGCTGACCTTTGGTTGGTGGTTCAAACAGCCGGTATGCACATTAACGTCACATTCCCAACGTTAGCGTCTGAAGAAG
Organism: Epinephelus awoara; assembly: GCA_035609425.1. Taxonomy (NCBI): domain Eukaryota; kingdom Metazoa; phylum Chordata; class Actinopteri; order Perciformes; family Serranidae; genus Epinephelus; species Epinephelus awoara. Next base: position 40,331,268 of record CM069302.1, on the reverse strand, counting down.
GAGGAAAAGAGAATAAATAAGAGAAGGTGGAGTGATCTCCCTTTCAGCAGCTGTCCCCAACAGGAGGCCCACGCTATATTTTATTCACTAATGTCAGGTGGGTTCAGGCACACTCAGGGTCGTCCACAGACCGGCCTGCGCCACTGTTTTCATCAAGGTCAGCTGGATGAAAAATAGAGCTATCCCCATGTTAGATCGACTACAAAACACTGATGCTGAGGAAAAATGCACAGGAAGATTTAAGAGGAGGAGAGAAGAAGGAAGAAAAAGAGAGGAAAAGACAACCAGAAATGAAAGGAAAGGAAAAGAAAGAATGGCAAAAATGTAAGAGACAAAAAGAGGAGACGATGGTGAGGGCAAAGGGGAAGAAAAGAAAAAATATATAAATGGCAAGAGAGGAAATGGAAGATGAGAGCAAAGTATAAGCACATTGAAGTGGAAAAAAGAGATGATGGGAAACAAGGGGAGCAGAAATGGAAAAAAAGCAGAAGAAGAAAGAAGAAAAAACAAGAGATGTTTGGAACGGAGCAATGAGTACCAGACAATCAATATCAAGAAAAAACAGAAGAGCAGAGGAAAGAGGAGGTGGTGGAGTACAGGAAATAGGAAGAAGAAATTGAGAGAAAAAGAAGAGAGGAGAGGAATCGGAGAGGAGAGGAGGGTCTCTGGAGGGCTGGGTCACGGAGGCCCAGGGGTGATGTCAGCCTATTAAACTGATTTCACAGGTTCCCTTAACGAAGCCTCTGGCATGTTAAAGGCCAGGAAGCATCCTATTTCAGCCTTTTTTTCCCCCTCCCCTTTAAAGCGGATTGAGTGCGGGACTTATCGACAGCTCCTGACAAACAGGCGTGAAGGAGGGCAGCTGCTGGGGCAGTCCTCTCAGGACCCAAAACACAAGGTGGTATTCTGCAGCGGACCTACCGATCTTCAAATCCCAGCCAAGCTCCATCTCATCATTCTGTGTTGCCCTGACAGAAACCGGATCCTGAGTGTTGAGCAGCAGGGTTCAGCTGATCAGGGGTTGGTCCAGGCTGGCAGAGGTGGTCATATTTTTGGATGGAAGCTACCAGTGGAGGACAGTATGCACTTCACCATTTCCTTGACCAAAAATGGTAAACTATTAAGTTCAGATTGGGCACAAAAGTCTGAAGCTGGGCAGACACCATGCCTTTGGATTTATCTTGTATGATAACTATAAGCTATCATACAATCATAATAAGGATTTAGACAATGTGATCTCTCTGCTCTGCAGCAAAGTTACAGTTTTGGCCATACATAAAATACTGTTTCAATAATATTAAAACAAGTTCATTACAGGTTATAACAGATCTTCTGATGGCAGCCATGCGGGGACTTAGACAGTGAACTGCTCAAACTGCAAGACAGCCAACCAAAGTTTCGAACCTGCACAAATCTGTCTTATTATCTATTATCTTATTATCTTATTATCCTGCTAGCACTTATAATGTAGGAAATCCCTGCACACATTTACAACAACGTCTAATGCCTGGGCCACACTGCATACATGAGCAGCACATGATGGTTACCTCGCTGAACAGCTGCAGCAGCTGCTATAAATGCTGTATTTCCACAATTGAAAGCCAATATACCACTGATTTGTGGAGCTGTGCAAGCCACTGCATTGTCAACACCATGGTCCTGCAAATATTTCACAATAAAAAGTTTTGTGTTAACAAATGAAGGGATTCTATTGACAAAAACATTGTCAGAGGGCTTTTATTTTGAAACAGAAACAGGAAGCGTTGAGTTAAAAATAAACTGTTATATTTTTCCACTTCTGTAGCAGATATAGACATTGAAACTCTAGTGACAGGTGTCAATATGGCTATCAAAATATAATTTGCATAGTTTATTTTTGCTGAAAATGGGCAAGATTCCTATTCTCTAGGTGTTTTGCATCTGAGCTATGCCTGAGCATTGCCTGAGCAGCGCTGGTCGCATTGGCAGTGCAGCTGCTCCAACCTGTTAACATAGGCACAGAAATAAAAAGAACAAGAGTCTCCATGATGCACACGTGCTGCTCATACAGGCAGTGTGGTCCGGGTGTAATATTGTTCAGACAACATTTGCACTGGTGCAGAATGCGGCCTGTGGGTGAACTGGCCGGAGCACTGCATCAGACAGACCGGCTTCCACTTCCTGGACAACACACCTGGCATGCTCTCTCTCCCTCTGTCTACAAGTCCCCTCTGTTGTTGCAGCATCTCTTTGTAGGACATGAAGAGAGGACTCAATGATGTCAACTTGAAGGCATGCAAACATGGACCGCAGGCTAAATCATACATTTACTCTCTATGAAAAAATAGGGCAGGAATCAGAAAGGACTCAAACAGGGCTCAAAAGGCAATGCCAATGATGTCAGCATTAACCATCTTAATCCTGCAGCTCCTCAGACAGGTACAGGTCATGTTACTTTGGCAAACCTTAAGTCCAAAGACATATTTTAGGCTATCTGGCTCAGAATATATCTGAACTTAACAACAGTGAGATCAACTGCTCAATTTGTAAGATGTACAGTGCTGCACCAACCTGTTAGCAATCTGACAGCCCGTTTGTGGGCCCTTGTGAGTTTTATTTGCTAAATTTTGATATGTAAACATCTGCTGTATTTGTTGTTGCTGTTGTTCAGGTGGGTTCTTATATGACCTGCCCTTCCAAAGCTATGCCCCTTCCATTGATGTGGGCCATTTCAAGATACCACTACCACAGCAGTTGCAATACACGCTTCTAAAAGACAAATGCAGACAAAAAAGCATAATTTTGATCCGGAGATCAATATTAGCCACAGAGAAATGCTACTGATACAATTCCCACACATTCCCAGTGGTCCAGACAATCTAAATCCAGCAAAATATTTAGTCCAATTACATTATTACATTCATAGACATCCACTGCATTCTTTCAAATGCTTATATTTCTCCACATCCATAATTATCCATAATATCTCTTGTATGGAAATTGGAAATGGCTGACCACTGGCTGAGATCAAAACAGAGGCAAACTCCTGTCCTTTTCATTGTCGCCCCACAGCCAATTGGCACTTCCAGTGCTATTGCCTCAATAGCCAGTGAGGGCCCTCTGTTGAAGGAACATCCATTCCTTACAATGCCGAGTTTAAAGACAATCAATAGTGCCTGAACAAAACCTTAGAAGAACATGTGGGATATGTTTATTTTCTGACATTGTTACTTACTTTAAATTTGGACTTGGACCTTATTATGTTTTGCAGCTAATGCTTTTATTTCAGTGTGTTGAAACTTCTAGAACTCAATGACAGGAGCACTTTCAGTGATTCTGACTGCTGGGGAAAAGATTCAAAGTGTTCCTTGTCAAATGAGACCATGCATGTACATGTTCTAAAGATGGAACAAGAGCAGCTTTCAATTTACTTCAGGCCAGTATTGAATGTATTTTGAAAACACAAAAGGCATGTAACAGGCTGAAGCTGACACGGCGGCCAAGAATGTCAACAACCAATGCACCCAGGGTACCTTGCACGACATGTGACAAGGTCGGATTGAGAATGTGTTGAGTTGTCTAATACTGTCTTTTTCGTCTGGTGATAGGGTTGTGTGAATTAAGGCAAAGGGCTGGAACGTTCTTCTATGAGTTACATGTGAATATATGTGTAATCTTTGTAAACAGATATCTACAGGCAATAGAACAAGATTTTGGTATCGGAAGTGTTGTGGTTTCCATTTGTAATACGACAAATCGTGTTTGAGCAGGCTTTTCTCATATACTTTTCCTTGTTTTCCTAAAAAAATTAACACACCCAAATTCATACATACCCCATGTAATCAGGAGCCAGCAATTTGTGCATAACCCATGTATTTTGCAAGGCTGTGATCATGTGACCAATGTGCTGACGGGAGTAAACAAGGAAGCAGTCCTAACTAGTTTTTTAAGGAGGGTGCTTGGGGTGGTGGATGGGTCACAAAACCATAGACTTTCCCCTGGGATTTACCCTAGAAGAGGGTGTGTTCAGAGCCATGTGAACTTTGAGTGAACTTTGAGTCATTTTATGGTACATCCTCACTATGTTTCTTTTCCTAAACCTGTCCAGAGCAACTTTAATTGCCTAAACCTAACCTCAGTGACTTCATGTTATTTATGTAGCTTTACATTAAGGATGTAACTTCATTCATGGTGCACTAATTCATAGGATATCATAGGAATGGCTGTGTGTGCATAAACCGTTCTATAAGGATACATTGGTTAGAGCGGGCTTTGGTTGACTGCAGTATGTGTGGAGAGCAAAAGAGGCAGAACACACTGGCTAAAAATGTAAACTCAGAACCCGCTGAGTACAATCTGATGATGATTTGGCTTTTTAATGAGCTTTTTTTTAAAAAATTTATCTCTATTCATATGCATATATGTGTTTATAGAGATTAGCCAAAATGTTGTCTGAACCTGTCTTGAGCAGCACACGGTTTAAGTCTTACCCTGGGTATCTACTGGCTATGTCAGATCTCCTGAAATATTTACCATTGAACTTCCATCGTCAGATGATAGGTTCTGAGATTGAGAGCTCACTGGAGGATCCAATAAGCTTGCTTTACTACTGCTAAATGAAAGAATGAATGGATGAATTAACTTTATTTACAAAGCACCTTTCATGCACAAAGTGCTTTGCAATTCAGATAGCAGAGACAAACACCAAAGAAAGAAAACCATGCAATTATACAACACTCATTCAAGGAGAAAAGAGAAGAATACGGACATTTATTTATCAGTAATTAATCAAGTAAAAATAAAAATGTGAAAACATACAATTAAGAATATTAAAACAGATAGCTGCTAGTTATAGGCTATGTCAGAAAGGTATGTTTTGAGTCGTCATTTAAAACTATCCACAGAGCCAGTAAGTCTAATATTTAAATGCAGGGTGTTCCATAATTTTGGGGCATAGCAGCTAAAAGAAGAAGAAGAAACTTCAGGGGGGACTGGGGGGGCAGTGCTCCCCCGGCCCGGAGTTGACAGGGGCCCGTCACTGGGCCCGTCACCAAAGAAACAGGCCCCGCCTCCCACAAAATTGAGTGTAATCGCTGATTGTTAACACTGACATATGGACTATGCATGTGATAGACATTTGTAAGCATATATAGGTCACCCCAACCAGGATGATTATGGTCATGGTTGGTGAAAACTTGACAAAACTGACTTGGGTCATATAGGTATAAAACATCAAATAAAATGTTGTGCTGCATGACTAGCTTTATTTTCACACTCACAGTTAACTCAACATGCAGAGAGCAGAAATATCACATTAAAACGCTTATGTCCCACTCGCTGGTCGTCTCGTCATGATGCACTTGTTGCGTTAAGGCACAGATATGGAGACATTATAAAAGCCCTCATCAAAATATCCCTTACCAGTGACAAAAAAGATGAGTGCGGTGAAGCTAGTGCGCTCAAGAATGCCTTAAGCAAATTTTCCTTCATATTTTTGGTCAACATGCAAACCAAGATCTTGGAATGCGTAAACACTGCCTCACAGTTACTGCAAGTGAAAGACACGGATATTCTCAAAGCATCTACTCTACTGCAAAACGCAATCAGTGTTTTGATGGAGTATAAGGATCAATTCGATGAGGCTAAGTCTGCCAATCTTGCTTTAGCTACTAAATGGGGAGGTCAAACACAGTTTGAAACAAGCAGGGTCAGAAAAGTTAAGCGTCACTTTGATGATCTTTCTGAAGACAGTTGCCTCCAAATTAAAAATAATTAAAAAACATTTGAGGAGCACGATGGGACAAGAGAGACCGAGTGGACTGGCCATATTGTCCATAGAAAATGACAGAGTGAAGAAACTGGACATACAGCACATTGTGGATGAGTTTACGGAGCGCAAGCCAATTTTACTATAGCCTACTGCTCTCATTAGTTGAAGTGGGTTTCAGAATGACGTGGTCAATATCCATGGTGCTGAACTAAATGTAGTCGTATTATTATGTGTTTGTTGCTCTTGTTGGACTTAATGTCATTATCTGAAGTGGGTTTCAAAATGACGTGGTCGCTATCTGTGGTGCTGACTATCAAATACTTTGAATTGTGCGTCAAAAATGTAGTAATGCTTGTAAACCCCACTGTTGCAGGCATGTGTATGTAGTAAAGCAATGTAATGTAAGCTTTATTGGGTTTAAAGGGCCTGATCATGCGCCTCGTCACTCAGCCCAGCTTTGATTTGTTCCGCTGCTGAGCATCCCCAAAAGTTTTTGGACTGACATTAGGAACAGATAAAAGGGCTGCTGCGGAGGATCTCAGGGTTCGTGGAGGGACATAAGGGGTGCCATTAAGATGCCATTAAGAGCCTGAAAAACGAAAAGAGGGATTTTGTAAATTCTAAAAGATACTGGGAGCCAGTGTAGGTTATGTAAAATAGCAGTTGTATGTCTCTCTTTTTAGCTTTTGTTAAAACCCTGAATGGTCTGTAGTTTTGTAAAGACAGTTTTAGGTAGGCCAGTGAGTATTACAATAGTCAGGACACCTGGAAACAAAAGCATGGGCAAGCTTCTTAGCATCTTGCTGGTCTGTCTTAGCTAAATTGTGTACATGATAAAATGCATTTTTTGTCAACAAATTAAAATGAGCTTTAAAATTGAGATCACAATCAAAAATGACACAGAGGTTTCTTACTAGAGGTCATGTCTGTGTGGCCAGATGACCGAGTTTAGTATGAACCACGTCCCTCTTACATTTTGGGACAACTAGGAGAATCTCAGTCTTGTCTTCATTTAGTTTAAGGTTTTAAAGTTCTAGCTCATCCAATCATTGACAGCTGAAAAACAGTCAATAAGATAATATAGGGTAGTTGGGTCATCTGGCTTTACAGTCACATACAGCTGTGTGTCATCAGCATAGCTGTGAAATGACACACCAAAATGACAGATGATAGATCCCAATGGCAACATGTAAACTGAAAAAAGCAAAGGTCCTAGGACACTGCCTTGGGCCACACCATAGTCAACATTAATTGTCTCTGATATGTGTTCCCCAATTCTGACCTGAAATTTCCTATCAGAAATATAGGAGTGAAACCAGTGAAGAACTATACCAGATAAGCCAGACCGTTCCTCAAGACAGCCAAGTAGAGGATTTTGATCAATAGTGTCGAATGCAGCACTAAGGTCAAGGAAGATCAGGACAGAAATATTCCCAGTGTCTGAATTTAATCTAAGATCATTTAAGACTTTAATAAGAGCTGTCTCTTGACCCCAAAGATGTGTTAGTTATCACTGCTCATTGGTCTGTATAGTTAAGCCTTCCCATAATAGCTTATCATAGGGCTTAGGAGGTTATTCACTGAGCACTCATCCTTTCTCTAGAGCACAAATTTCTTGTGTTTATTTGAACTCAGAACAAGCCCAACTAGTGACTGCTGTGAATAGGGCAGCTGCCAACAAGGGAAAGACCATGTTACTACTTGGAAAGACAGCTGACAGGAGGGAAAAGACAGTAAAGGTGCTGACATGGGCTAGCAACCCATGGCAGCAGTGGTGAGGCCTAGCTGCCTTGCTACAACCAAAATTAGCTACAGCCAACATAGGGAAAATACCCCAAGGGTCAGGCAAGGCGAGCACATGTGTAGAGGACAAAAGTAGCACAATCGAGAACAAGATGCTTCAGGTTTGTCCTTGCGGCTGGCAGAAAGCAACATCAATAAAAGGCCTCAGAACTCATCAGGGAAAGAAGAAGTGTGTGGCAAAGAAAGGGCAGAGTAGCCGCACTGATTAGTACTTCCTAAGAAGTCAGTCGAGTTAGTCGGATGAAGTCCATTGACAGGTAAAGAAAACCACAGTTTGCAGGATATCAGTAACACTGCCACTGAGGAGGAGGAGGGGGAGGTAGTAAGAGGGGATGCAGGTGACACTGAGGTTAGCAGGCCAGTCAGAGAGAGAACCATGGAGCGAAAGGTTAGAGTTAGATGGCCTGGGGCAAATGACAGTAAAGAATGGGAGATGGTTAGTAGAGATTTGTCAGTAATCTTGAACAGGCAGAGAGGTTTGGGGTGCATGAGAGAAAGAGGGGTGAGAGGGTACAGTCAGGTAAGTCTAGCCGGCAAAGAGAAATAGAGAAGTTAGTTAAGAAAGGTGACAGAAGAAGAAAGGGAGGGAATTAATTAGTTGCAAGAGGAGTTGAGAAGCAGGCTAGCAGCTCTTAGAAGGGCAGAGCATCTCAGGTAAAAGAGCAGGAAGAAGGAATATGTAAGGACAGCTTTTTTCAGGGACTCTTTTAAGTTTGCTAATGGATTGTTTAGCCAGTAAAAGGGAGGGCAGCTTAAAGCAGCAAGGCTAGAGGTTGAAGAATATTTGAGAAATACATTTTCAGATTTAGAGAAGAATGGATAGTCGGTTTTCCACTGGATATCCCTCCATTAGGAGGGATAGAGCATGAGATGAACGTCAGGCCACCTAGGTGGAAGGAAGTTCAGGAGGTGGTCAGGCGTGCAAAGGCTTCTTCTAGGGCCTAATGGAGTTTCCTACCAGGTTTATAAAAGTGCAGCTGATATCCTTAAATTTTTGAGGAAACAGCTAACAAATTATCCCAAGAGCATGGCATAGGGCAGGGGGTGTCTTCATTCCTTTTTTTTTTTTGTTTTTGTTTTGAGATATTTTTTTTGCCTTTAATGGACAGGACAGTTAAGTGTGAAAGGGGGAGAGAGAGGGGATGACATGCAGCAAAGGGCCACAGGCTGGACTCGAACCCGGGCCATTGCGGCAACAGCCTTGTACATGGGGCGCCTGCTCTACCTCTAAGCCACCAACGCCCCAGGTGTCTTCATTCCTAAGGAGAACGAGTACATGGACCTTTACCAATTCCAGAAGATTTCTCTCTTGAATGTAGAGGGGAAGATATTCTTCAGCTAGCGCAGAGATTAACTAGCAACTTAGAAAGGAATAGCTTAATAGATACTATGGTGCAGAAGGCAGGAAGATCAGGTTTTGCAGGGTGTTTAGAGCATACTAGCATGATCTGGCAACAGATTCAGGCAGCGAAGATTAAAAAAAGGGACCTGCATGTAATGTTTTTAGATCTTGCCAATGCATTTGGTTCAGTACCACATAGCCTCATTTGGAGTGCATTTGACTACTTCAAAGTGCCACAGGTAGTTGTTAACTTAGGGAAAGCATATTTTCAGGATATTAGGTTGTGTCTAAGTAAGGCAGGTTTCACAACAGGTTGGCAGAGGCTAGAAATAGGTATTATGGCAGGGTGTACAATTTCTCCATTAGTATTTACTATGGCGATGGAAGTAATCATCTAGGCTTCTAAGTGGGTGGTAGGTGGGGAGAGACGGCAGAATGGGATGCATCTTCCACCAGTTAGAGCCTACATGGATGACATAACACTGGTGACCACAACAATGCCATGTACAAAGAGGCTACTAGAGAAGGTAAATAAGAACCTGAAGTTGGCCAGCATGAAGATCAAGCGTAGTAAGTCTAGAAGCATCTCAATACGTAGAGGGAAGTTAAGTGATAAGAAGTTTGTCATAGATGTTGAGGAAATCCCAACAATTAGGTAAAGGTCAGTTAAGAACTTAGGTAGGTGGTACAATGTGGAGCTGAATGATGAGGAACAGGTGGTGAAATCTAGAAAAGATGTGGCTGAAGGAATTGGATAGAATAGATAAATCAGAACTTTAACAGGAAAGTTAAAGTTGTGGTGTTTGCAGTTTGGGCTATATCCTAGGTTAATGTGGTCACTGTCAATTTATGAAATTCCAATAAATGTTGTGGAGAGAAATTAAAGGTTGGTTAGCTCCTATATTAGGAAGTGGTTGGGTGTTCCTAGGTGTCTAAGTAGTGTTGCATTGTATGGAAAAGGGATACTTCAGCTGCCAGTATCTAGTTTAACAAAGGAATTGTGTACCAAGGTCAGGACAGAGCTCTTGTTATCTGGAGTAAGGACGTGGTAGTTAGGAGTGTGGTTCCAAATCCAACCAAGGGGAGAAAATGGAAGCAAAGATCGGCAGTTCAGGAGGCAGAGGCAGCTCTTAGGCATGTGGAGAGATCAAAGAAAGCTGGTTGTGGAACAGATATGTAGACAGGAGGAGATATTAAGGCGTGCAAAGGTAGTGGTCCAAGCTAAGCATGGACAGTGGTTGAATTGGGAAAGTGTAGAGAAGAGGAAGCTTAGTTGGAGGGACCTGTGGAATATGGAGGAGAATCATATTACCAACCCCCCAGAACCTAAAACTGAGGGTAAATGCAGACCCATCATCAATCAATCAATCAATCAATTTTATTTATAAAGCCCAATATCACAAATCACAATTTTCCTCACAGGGCTTTACAGCATACGACATCCCTCTGTCCTTTGGACCCATGCCCATTGTATTCAGGTACCGCAACCTTAAGGCATGTTTTGTCAGTGAGTCAACGGATAGTTTGTTTCATTGAGCTGACAGTTCCTTGGGAAGACTCAGTGGAAGAAACCTATGAAAGAAAAAAGCTTAGGTATGCAGACTTAGGAGCAGAAGCTGAGCAGCGAGGGTGGAAAACTAGGATTTGTCCAGTGGAAGTGGGGTGTAGGGGATTCATAGCAAGATCAGCTGTCTCGCTCCTGGGGGAACTCGGAGTGCGGAGACAGAGTTTGAGGAAGATAGTGAAGGAAATGTCAGATGAAGCAGCTAGATTTAGTCAGTGGATTTGAGTGAGGAGGAATAATGTCAGTTGGGGGTCAGCAGGGGGACCTACTCGGCAGAGTACATAACTCCTTGAGATCAGGTGGACAGATCCACCAATCAGTCCTCTCAGGAGAAAATCCAAGAAGAGGATGGTCATTTCAGTGTGGGAGTGGCCTATTTGAATCCCTTTTGTTTGAGACCATGCTGCAAGGTGAGTGTGTTTGCTGATTCTGTGAGTTTATCTTTTCTATCTCCTTTAACTTTAGGTTATATTGGAGTTATGTTATGTAGCGCGTGAAATAGAGTATGGTGAATGTGCTAGAAAAGGTAGTATCGGCATTGCTTCTACCTGGAGCTTGCATGTACGGAGCCTGGGTTTGGTTGAAGGTGGCAATGCTGTTTGGGCTGAGAAAGCCATGAGTAAGGTAAGGTAAAGGAGGTTGTTGGGTTGGTGCGGGGAGCAGTGAGAAATGGCATTAGGGGAGTGTCTCCGGGATGCCAGAGATCACTGTTTAGCCTCCTGGAAGTGTTGTGGGACCAACTAGACAAAACACTGGACAGAGGTTCCCACCTGATGACCCCAAAGACGTGTGAGTTATCACTGGTCTGTAACGTTAAGCCTTGCCATAATAGCGTATCATAGGGCTTAGGAGGTTATTCACTGAGCGCTGATCCTTTCTCTAGAGCACAAATTTCTTGTGTTTATTTGAACTCTGTACTATGGTTCTCTCTGAAGCCTGATTGGAAATTTTCACGAATACTGTTCTCTGACAGGTGTTTCTTTCACTGCTTAAACACTACTTTCTCTAAAACGTTACTTAGAAAAGGTAGATTAGAAATTGGGTGGTAATTATTAAGAGAGGAGGGATCTAGGTTAGTTTTTTTGAGTAACGGTTTTACAGTTGCAGTCTTAAAGGAATATGGGAAAATGCCAGATTGAAGTGAGGTATTTATGATGAGGAGTGTAGTTAATGACAGTTGGTTGTAGGTGGACATGAAAAGGTCAGATGGAATGGGGTTAAGGGAGCAGGTTTACGGTTTCATGCTGGGAATCGTTTTGTGTAGTTCATTTTCTGTGATTGAATCAAAGCTACTCATGGTACTTGGACTAGGAGGGGTTCTAGTGGTTCCTGGAATGATTTGAATGTTGAGCCTGATATTATATTTTTTTTTCTTTGAAGAAAGAGGCAAATTCTTTGCAAGGTTCAATGTTGAATGTGAATTTATAATGCTTTTCATACCTGAGAATAATATTCTGGGATTGTTTGAGTTGGGTGTGTCTCTCATCCCGCACTGCTTTATTGTATTTGGTGAGAAGTTCTTTGTATATATTGTGGTGGACCGACAATATATGTTTTCTCCATTTGCGTTTCGCTCTGCGACATCCATGTTTCAATTTGCAAATAGCACTGGTTCACCAGGGCATGGGTCTCACCATGGGTTTTTTCTTCAGCTTTATGAGTGCGACAGTGCCAACCGCAAAAAGAAGTTGGGTGTTAAAGTAAGCTACAAGGTCGTGTATGGAGCTGGAGGAGGGGAGAGACAATGTAGTTTGACTAATAATATCAGAGAACTGCACTGCAACTGCACAGATATCTATGTAGCCTTTCTTAACTAGCTGATTTATCCTTTGCTTTGTGGTTGATAAGGTTTCTTCAAACAGAACACAAAAATGATCGGAGATGGCATGGTCAGTGATAGTAAAAACATTGATATCAAATACTCTTTGATAAAATTAAGTCCAGGGTGTGGCCATGTTCATGTGTTGGTCTTTTAACATGTTGAATGAAGTCAAAAGAGTCAATAAGATTTACAAACCTTTGCATCATCACTCTGATCTACATAAAAGTTAAAATCACCTTTAAGGACTGAAACATCATAACTGGTACAAACTTGGGAATTCAGATAAAAAGTTTGCATTGTGTTTCGGGGGCAATAGATGAACGCAAGAAGTGCTGGAGTAACATTTGGCTTTAGAGCAGTGGAAGTAATTTGAATAAATATTAGCAACATGAACTTCATAATTTATTTTTTCATGCCTAAAGAGGGATAAAGCACTCAACAAAAATTAATAATAATTCATGCATGAAAGGAATAAACATGAGTTTTCTTAGCCATTAGATTTTTCTGTGAATGCCTGTTGGAAATCCTGACAGGGATGTTGAAAACAACTTTAGATGGTCCAAAACTTGTCAATAAAATTCATGCTGCTGTTTTCACATGCAGAATAGAGCCAGGAATTAATGCTCAGCAGCCTACTGAAGTGCCCCACCCCGCAGCCGAGAGCAGGCGTTGGGCTGGAGATGTAAACACAGCTGTGGCACTGTTTTAGGACGTTAAAGAGACTGACCAAGTCTTGTTTTAATGGTTCAGATTGCTGTTTTTTGATGTAATTTGTGCCAGCGTGTATTATGATCCTGTCAACATCAGGATGGGATTTAATGATGTGTGGGTCTTTGTCAGTGACGTCTTGCACTGTAGCACCAGGGTAAAACAGAGTATGAGCTCTGTGGACATTTCTGTTTATCGAGTCACCAATTATGAGCGTCAATGGAGAGGTCTGAAACGGCTGATGAGTGCTCAGTGCGCGGGGAGCAGCTCCATTTGGCCGTGGTCTGGTATGATGGTGAGGAGATGGAGCGAGATGCCTAGACCTCCACTAAGGAGAAAAAACTGCTCCTGGGAGATCCACAATGGCCAGCCTGAGGGTCATTGTGAGCCAGGAGGGATGGTTTATCTGGCTCATCCAGAACCTCCACTCCAGCAGAGGCACATCAGGATGGAAATGGAGCTGCAGTTTGATTCCCATTGCGCAGTGGACACGTGGTGAGGTTCACCAGGGGACCAGAACCGGTGAGGTTCAAGGGAGGAGGATTGGGCTGCGGATTCCGGCAGGTGGAGGGAATTCATGGGAGCTGAGGAGGTCAAAACGATTTTCCAGCTGCAGGTCTTTGTTTGCTGGAGTTTTTAAAGGGGGGAGGGAGAGTCTGCCCCTCTTTTTGTTGTACTGGCTGATGATGTTGATCCAGAAGTGATGGAGTGGAGCTGAGTAGGGCTTTGGGTTTGCACCAAAGCGGGTGCCAGGGGTCCTCTGGAACGGTGACTGAAACAGCGGCTGGAGAAGAGGCGTAGCCGCCGCAACTACTCTGAGGAGTAGCCGCATCATCAAGGTAGTGAGCAGTGGTGGCAAGATCTTCAGCAGCGGTGGTGGTGCCTTGTGCATGGCCAAAGATGATAGTGTCCAAGTGCTTCTCAGCCTCCTGGATTTTGTTGGAGCTCAGCGTTCTTGTTGCGGAGAAAGTCACAGTTTGTGCAGACCGATGGTGAGGTAAGCATAGTCATGGCTGCTTGAGCATGTGCTCTGCTTGTTTCTCAGCATAAAGATTTACAAGCCAGGCATCTGATTGTTGAGGTCGTTCTCGAGGTAAAAGCTATTGTTAAAACAAAGGGGATCTAAAAACTGTATCATAGAAAAGCGGCTTAAACTAGATAAAAGTCTGTTTGTGGAGAACCTTTCGTGGATACCGGCAAGCCGCATGCCAACAGGAACATGAAGAAACCTGTGTCTCTCGAGTTCATTGTTGAGAATTGAGAGGTGCACTCATCGGCAGATATGTCCCATTTAAACGCTGATTGTATTTCTTTTTTAAGCATAATCAACCTTTGCTTTTTGCAAATTACACAGTGTACTTGCTGTTTTTAATGAAGTAAAAACCAACATAATATTTAGAAGGTAGAGTGGTAAAGGGATAATATCACTTAAGTATCTGCTGGAAGATAACCGTTGCCTTGGAATGTTTGCATAAAAAGAAAATCACTTGTATGAGTATACAGTTTGTGTGTGTGTGTGTGTGTGTGTGTGTGTGTGTGTGTGTGTGTGTGTGTGTGTGTGTGTGTGTTCTCTTGCTCCCAAACATATACACAATCTGCTGAATCGTCCTGTCTGTTAGCTGCAGCTGGCACTCTGTTGCCTTGCTATCAGTCCCTGCAGCATATGCTACCAGGTGCTCTCTCCCTCCAAATGCAATCTTTCATCAAGGTAACCCAACTGCAGACAAATTAATTAGGAGAATATCAAGTCAACAGAGCTAGGCCCAGAAGTTGAAGGTGGCGTATCAAAGCAGAAAGCCAGATTTTTTTGGCTTCTGTCCCTTTCTTTACTTGTCTCCCCCTATAAAAAGCCTTTTCTAACAAATAATGCAAATTTGCTTTGCTGCTGGAAATACAACCATGTTGAGAGAATAAAGTCAAAGAAGAATTGCTGATTTTGACATAAGATACATGATTTTAACGAGTTTATCACCTATGTAATTACTGATCATGTATATATATGACATGCACTTCATTACATAAATTGATTAAATATCAATTCAGTTTTATTTATAAAGCCGAATATCACAAATCACAATTTGCCTCACAGGGCTTTACAGCATACGACATCCCTCTGTCCTTAGGACCCTCACAGCGGATAAGGAAAAACTCCCAAAAAAACCCTTTAACGGGGGAAAAAACAGTAGAAACCTCAGGAAGAGCAACTGAGGAGGGATCCCTCTTCCAGGACGGACAGACGTGCAATAGATGTCGTACAAAACAGATCAACATGATAAATTAACAGTTATCCGTATGACACAATGAGACAGAAAGAGAGAGAGAGAGAGCCAGAGAGAGATGGAGGGCAGACAGTAATGACAATAGCTTACAACAACTTTAATTTAATTAATGATATTAAAATAACAATTACGTCTATTGTGGTACAATATGTTGTAAGTATATATTAATATCTGATAGTATACATGTGTGACAATAATCATATGCGTATAATAACAGTAGAAGTATGACTAATGATAACAGCAGCAGCAGGAGGCATCTGGCAGGACCACAGCAGCAGCACAACCAGGGCAGGTTAGGCAAATGCTATAGGCGCCAGCATGCCAGAGGGCGCCAGGGAGTGAGGTGGGTTTTTTATTGTTTTTGTTTTTTTGCCATTCTATTAAAAAATTAGACAAGAATACAGTAGAAAATAACAACAGTACATATAGCCATACGTCTTTAAATAATAATGAAACAATACTTCTAATTTAAATTTCTGCCTGCCTGGCATCCTTCTTCGCCACGGTCCCTAACCGCGCCCCCTCCCTCCTCCCCCGCTATCTGCCGTCTTCTGTAATGTGATGCTGCTGAGTGACAAACTGACAGTCGGTGCCATCGTCATGAAGAGGCTAAAGCCCTCTGGGGTGCAGTACAAACACAAAGAAAAGAAGAGGAGGAGAAACATGAATGGTAGAAACAAAACATAAGTTACAGTTACTGAAGCACTTGCAAGCTAATGTCAGCTCATTAGCCACTTAGCGGTTAGGCTACTAATGTCATTTAACGTTGCTCCCATCTTAGAGAAAGTTGGAAAGAAAGACTCAATGTGTTTGGGGGAATGAATAAGCAACATAATTGAATATATTGGCCTAACTTTTCTTTTAATGTTTAGTGTGCTGCTGCACAAACCACTCACTGTTTACCAACTAGGCCGATATTCATATACTGTGTATTTATGTTTTCCAATTTCCAGATTTGTGCAATTTGTGATGTTACAGTTGCATTTTTTATATTTTGGCTGTTTGCTGTGTTTAAAATGTCATTAGATCAAGGCAGGCTGTAATGATAGGTGCTATTATGGTTATACCATGATGGTTTCACAATCAACAGCTATTTGATTAATATATCGTAAAAGGGGGGGGGCAGCAAATATTTTGCCAAATAGGGTGCCAAATTGGTCAGGCACGGCCCTGAGCACAACCACGTCACACGATCCAGGCACAGCTGCGATACGAGGTAACCTGCCAGACAGTGGAGCACAAAGGCTCAAGAGAAAAAGCCGAGTTAGTGACATGCTGTAGAACTGAGTTAGCGAGATGCAGTAACAGGACGTGAACGTTAGCAAAGGAGAGAGAAAGAAGGAGAAAAGGTGCTCAGTGTATTAGGAGGTGTATTATAGGCAATTCACTTCTCAGTGTCATGTCTAAATATGGCCTTAATAACAATCTTCCAACCCACCTGTGGTATTGTCCATCAAAGAATTATAAAATGTAAAAAACTGCTGTGTTTGAGTGGTAACTCATACAACATATAGCTAGAAAGCTACATTATTGTCATTTGATTGATGCAAACTCTTTCAAGATACAACCACCATAGCACTTTCAATTAGGGATGCACCGAATATTCGGTAACCGAATATATTCGGCCGAATATTGTAAAAAAAAAACACACATTCAGTATTCGGTGGAATAAGTTAAAAGCAAGGCCGAATAATAGCGGTGTGTTTTGATAACGCAATCAAACAGCGTGCCGTGACGGGCGGAGTAAAATGTCGGCAGTGTGGCGATCTGTCCGTCACCACATTCGCATTTGTGACTAAAAATAGTTTTGAGCAAGCAAAATAGGCTTAATTCATTCAGCACGCTGTGTGAGTACATATTTCAACCACCAGCAGAAATGATAGGCGAATCCCACCGGTTGTGGC
Organism: Epinephelus awoara; assembly: GCA_035609425.1. NCBI lineage: Eukaryota > Metazoa > Chordata > Actinopteri > Perciformes > Serranidae > Epinephelus > Epinephelus awoara. The sequence continues at coordinate 40,314,097 of CM069302.1, read as the reverse complement.
TAGTCACAGACACACACAGTAATGTATTCTGTCAAATAGCCTACGGCGGCCATTGACTTACCGGCGGCGATGGAGAAGTCGGCTCCAATAATATCCTCTTCTTGGCGTCATGACTGCCCAGTAGTACCTGAACAGCCGAGCCAGCCGAACACAGGTACAGTATGTGGCGTGTCAGAGGAGAAACAAGCCGTTCACATTTCTGTCATTGTGGCAGGTAACGGCCTCAAACAAACCTCACCGCACTTTAGGAACTGTTCTTTACTTATGGAGGGACTGTTCTTTACTTATGAAGGGACTGTTCTTTACTTGTCAGGGGAGGAGGGTGGCTGGTTGATTCTTATTTTATTTATTTATATTATTTTGATCCCCCCTATGTTCATCACTTATTGATGCTGTTTTTGAAGTCTGAATAAGTCAATAAGTAATAGGATAGTGATATTTTCATTGGTATCGTACAGTAGGTCCCAGTTTTGGTACCGTGACAACACTAATCTAGAGGGGGATCATCTGCAAAAACTAATGAAAAACTAAACAACGATATTCGGTATTCAGTACTCAGTATTTGGCCAAGCGTTTAATATTATTCAGCTTTGGCTTCGGCCCTAAATTTTCATTTTGGTGCATCCCTACTTTCAATAAATGCTTCTGTCAGACGAACAAATAAACAAGTATAACTGGCCTATGGAGCCGTTCTATAATCTGCCGATAATAACAGCAGATAATATTCCAACAATAACTGACCTGACCGACCTGATCTCAGTCTGTCTGTCAGTTGTTGAAAACCGGCGCATGGTCAGTGACTTCCAGTGTTAGACACTGACGAAAAAGGCATCCTTTCATGTAGGCATGATACGCTGCTGATTGCCGTTATTGTTTAACAGTGCCTGGCAGTGTTTGGAGGAATTGAAGCAGGACCGCCATGAAAGTTAAGGGGGTGTCAGTCCAAGTAGGGTGGGCAGGAGGGGTGGTAGATGGGTCCAACAACCACCGACTTTGACCCAGGAGGCCAGTGTGCACTTCCCATATGATTGTAAAGCCAAACCCTGTTCTTTTTTCCCACACCCAACCACGTGCATGTGTAGGCAAAACATAATCATGTGCATGTGCTGTTGAAGAAATAAAACAGTTTTTGGTGTTGTACCAATGTAGTGTGTCCACAGTGCTGAATGGCTCGCGGTGGACGTATGGTGTGCCGCGACTGGCTCTGGGTCAGCTGGGAAAGGCTTGAGGCGGAGCAGGCTCACGGCTCATGTGTTTGCCACTTTCTTTTTCATTTTAACCCACACCATAATCTTTTCCTGACCCTAACCAAGTGGTTTTTGTGCCTAAACCTAACCAGACCTTAACCACAGGGCATCATGATGATTTCGGAACGGACTTTGGAACAATGGGTTTAATATGGTCGGAACAATGGGCTGTCAGACAAATGGGCAGTTCCCGTACCTAGCGCGTCATATTTTGACGCAAAAGTCCACTGAGAAAGTGGCAGTATTTGACAAGCTGGGAATAAGAACACATCGCTCCACCAGACGTAAGCCTGAAGGGAATCATGTGTTTTGTCGTGTGTGTGTGTGTGTGTGCAAACTACTGGACCAATCAGCCAAAAAACTTTGTGCGCACATTTATGACTGTACACTTAAAGCCACAGTGTGTAGGAATTTCTCCCATCTAACGTTGAAATCATATATTGCATTCAAACAGATGGCGCACTCTAGCGCCTCACTGTTTCAAACACGTATTGCAACAACTGTAGCCGCTGTGTACCAAAAAGCTATGATAACACTGATGAAACCATGTCATCTGATACAACATGGAGTATTCATTCAGACTCCTACACAGACACACGCGACGCGAGTTATCAAACCCCCTCCTCACCATGCTGGCTGTGTTTACAACGTAGGACTGTTGGGGTGGATGTAAATTGAAACAGCTGTTAGTGGCCAGCAGCACTACTGCCGCATAACAAAGTCCCACTCTTTGAGCATAATGCAGCATCATGTATTATGCAGCATCACGGGAGACGGAATCCTTGTCGCCAAGAAAGTGCAAAAGGGAATCAAAAAGGCAGCGTGACCGGCAAATTAAAAAAACAAGGGTCAGCATCGGGGTAGCCTTTCCCAGGTGGAGAGAGCTGCTGAAGGAGAAAGGTAATACAATCACAGGCGAAGTAGTAGCGAAGCACCTCTTGCTCCTCTCCTTCGGCTTCTCAGTCACGCAGTGCTGGCCTGGATCTCAACGAAAACGCCGAAGGCGGTGCTGTATGTCCCTTGCTGGTGGATGTATTCTCAAGATGGCGAACCGTAATGGAACCCCACAGACGACTTACCCGCACAATGTACAAACAAATCCGAAATTCTCCTTTTACGAGAATAAGTCAGATTATTGGTGGAGGTAATAGTACACCAGTGATGACATATTTATGAATGCAGATATCAATTTTTGCCAATAAACAACTGAAAATGTTACACAATGTCCCTTTAAGGATGTCTCAGGGTTGTGGTGATTCACAATTGTTGAAAAAAGCAACAGCAAAGAAAAACATTTATCAACTTTTTTAGACCGTCATTGAATTCTCACTCCTTTTAAGTGTCTGGTCCTGGCCGCAAGTTTTCTGCAAATTGCCTGGCTAAAAACAACAAGCCTTACTATCTGTCGCAGGGCACATTTTGGCCTTTGTCATGGCTCAAAAACTAACACTATTGGAAAAGTTTGGTGTCATTTTGAACCGGAGCATTTGCAAATTAATTCCACACCCGATATGATATGATATGATATATGATATGATATGTTCCATTATATAAGCCAAGATGTGTGATGGATAAATTACTTTTTTTTGTTTGTTTTGTTTTGTTCACTGCCATCGAAGCTGCAAAGGAGCCAGGAGGAGAAATTCCACTGGGCACAGCAGCACCGCTTTTTCGGCTGCCATCCCTGTGACCCAGTTTTGTTCCGTCAGCTGCACGTCGTCATACTACACTAGGAACATTTCAGAAGCGTAGCGTTTTACCTGCCTGATCTTGTAGACTTGAAGATTTTGTTGATTTGGCCATTTAAATAGTTAAATAGTTTCTTTTTTTCTTTGTTTTGCTATTTTGGGCAAGGCAAGTTTATTTATGCCAGAGGCATGGCTTATTGTTGTTATTATACTGATAATACTAATAATAAGATAATACTGTTAAAAGTCCAGTTGTGAATGGCACAGATCAGATCAAAGATTTGTGGCTGTTTTTAAGTTATCTGAAATATATTCATCCTCATAATTATATCATATCTTTTAAAACACAATGCGGCCCGTCTGCAGTAAATACAAGAATTGTCTAGAGTGGCCGGGATCTGCTTGGGCAGCCTTGTCACAGCCTGGATTCCGCTTTCCATTTATAATCTATATTTAAATATGCTCAGCATGTCCACACCCAAAATACTGATAGAATATATAAACAAAAAACTTGCTACGCTATGAAAAGCAACCCCCCACCCCCATGTAAAGTACTTATTAGCAAATGTAATCATGGGCAACTGTAGCCTCCAGTTATTTTGATTTGTAAAAAGTTTGAACTGCAGTGTGGTATCTTTCCTCTGATCGCTGAAAAGCTCTGGAAAGCAGCTGCAAGCTTCACTTGAACAGAGGTGTTGAAGTTAACACTCATGAAGACATTTAGCCACACAATGGCAATATTTATTCCACTAGATTTTATTTTATCTTTAATTGTCACTGCCACAGAGTTCTAACATAAATAGAGACACTGTCATCAAAAACTGGTGCATAGAAATTCACCAGAATGCAGGAAAGTGTTTGATGCTCAAATTAGGGGAGGACCCCTAGACTCTTGCTTAATATGTTTCAGTCACCTGCCCAAATGTTGATCAAAACTTACAAATACAGAAACAATACAAAGTAAAAATGAACAAAAAACAAACAAACAAACAAATACATACCTCTCTATGTCACCTATTTACTCTTTACAAGTTAATTTTGGAAAGTGATTGTTTAGTGTTTGTACAGAGTGACACAAAGGGTTTTAAAGGGTCAATTTTAGAATGAAAAGAGTTTACCAAAGCGGCCAGTGGGCTAAAGAGTTCAAAACACCTTAAAAGTACAGAACAACTTTATTGTGAGACCAGCGTGTTTCACATTGTGGCCTTCATCATGGGCCAATTCGTACCTCAGACTCCCAGCAAGATGATTTTGTCTGGCTCTGATATTTCCCCCATACTGTGACTTTTGTGTACTATTACACCCCCCGTGGGTTGCTGCAGGTAACCCCTTTCACATTTCACAGTCATTTAAAAGACATGTCCAGTGTGTAGGATTTAGGGGAATATAGTGGTATAAATATAATACAATATATAATATGTATATTTTCTTTAGTGTATAATCACCTGAAAATAAGAATTGTTTTTTTTTCCTTACCTAAGAATGAGGCATTTATATTTACATTCTGGTCCTTGTCCAAGGAGATCACTATTTTGCACCACTAGGTTTCGACAGTAGCCCAGAATGGACAAACCAGACACTGGCTCTAGATAGGGCCATATGCAAAGACTTGGATTTTTTTTTTAACATCAATCAATCAATCAATTTTATTTATAAAGCAATATCACAAATCACAATTTGCCTCACAGGGCTTTACAGCATATGACATCCCTCTGTCCTTTGGACCCTCACAGCAGATAAGGAAAAACTCCTCCCAAAAAACGGTAGAACCCTCAGGACGAGCAGCTGAGGAGGGATCCCTCTCTAATCCATATGACACAATAAGACAGAAAGAGAGAGAGAGAGAGATGCAGGACAGACGGTAATGATAGTAGCTTACAACAACATTAATGAAAGTAATAATATTATAATTAATAATAATATATTAATATCTGATAGTATACATGTGTGACAATAATCATATGCGTATAATAACAGTAGAAGTATGACTTATGATAACAGCAGCAGCAGGAGGCATCTGGTAGGACCACGGCAGCTGCACAACCACACACATCACACCATCCAGGCACCGCTGCAATACGAGTTAACCTGAGACAGAAGAAGCCGAGAATGGCCGAGTTAGCAAGATGCAGTAATAGGACACGAGAGAGAAAGAGAGAGAGAGAAAGAGAGAGAGAGAGAGAGAAGGTGCCCGGTGTAATATAGGGGGTCCTCCGGCAGACTAGGCCTAAGTCAGTCTAACTAGGGGCTGGTACAAGGCAAGCCTGAGCCAGCCCTAACTATAAGCTTTATCAAAGAGGAAAGTGTTAAGTCTAGTATTAAATGTGGAGACGGTGTCTGCCTCCCGGACTGCAACAGGAAGATGATTCCACAGGAGAAGAGCCTGATAGCTGAAGGCTCTGGCTCCTGATCTACTTTTGGAGACTTTAGGGACCACGAGTAACCCTGCGTTCTCAGAGCGCAGTGTTCTGGTGGGATAATATGGCACTATGAGCTCTCTAAGATATGACGGAGCCTGACCATTTAGAGCTTTATAAGTTAACAGTACGATTTTAAATTCAATTCTGGATTTTACAGGGAGCCAGTGCAGAGAAGCTAAAACAGGAGAAATATGATCTTGTTTCTTAGTTCCTGTTAGTACACGTGCTGCTGCATTCTGGATTAGCTGGAGAGTTTTTAAGGACTTACTAGAGCTACCTGATAATAGAGAGTTACAGTAATCCAGCCTTGAGGTAACAAAAGTGTGGACCAATTTTTCTGCATCTTTTGGGGTCAGGATAGGCCTAATTTTCGCAATATTACGCAGATGAAAAAATGCAGTCCGTGAGGTTTGTTTTAAATGAGAATTAAAAGACAGATTTCGATCAAATGTTACTCTGAGGTTTTTTACGGTAGTGCTAGAGGCCAGAGCAATGCCATCTAGAGAAACTATGTCATCAGATAAAGAGTCTCTGAGTTGTTTGGGGCCAAGAACAATAACTTCAGTTTTGTCTGAATTTAACATCAGGAAATTGGTGCTCATCCAGGTTTTTATGTCTTTAAGACAATTATGAAGTTTAGTTAATTGATTACTTTCTTCTGGCTTCATAAATAAATACAATTGTGTATCATCCGCATAACAGTGGAAATTTACAGAGTGATTTCTAATGATGTTACCTAAAGGAAGCATATATAGAGTAAATAGGACTGGTCCGAGCACAGAGCCTTGCAGAACTCCAAAACAAACTTTAGTACGTAAGGATGATTCATTATGAACATGAACAAACTGAAAACGATCAGATAAATAAGATTTAAACCAGCTTAGTGCAGAACCTTTTAGGCCAATTAAGTGTTCCAGTCTCTGTAACAGAATTTCATGGTCAATAGTGTCAAATGCCGCACTAAGATCTACTTAAAACAAGTACAGAGACGAGTCCTTTGTCTGAAGCAATCAGAAGGTCATTTGTAATTTAACTAGTGCTGTCTCAGAGCTATGATGCGCTCTAAATCCTGACTGTAATTCATCAAATAAATTATTATCCTGGAGAAAATCACACAGCTGGTCTGCGACTACTTTCTCAAGGATCTTTGAAAGAAAGGGAAGATTAGATATTGGTCTATAGTTGGGTAACACTTCTGGATCCAGGGTGGGCTTTTTTAGTAGAGGTTTAATTACAGCTACCTTAAAAGACTGTGGTACATAGCCTGTTAATAAGGATATATTGATCATATCTAATATATGAGTGTTAACTAAAGGTAAGACCTCCTTAAGTAGCCTAGTTGGGATGGGGTCTAAGAGACACATTGATGATTTAGATGAAGAAATCATTGCGGCCAGTTTTTGAAGAGAAATTGGGGAGAAGCAATCTAAATATATATTAGGTCTTACAGCTGTGTTTGAGGTTAGATAGGTACTATCTGGGGACAGGAGGTCATGAATTTTGCCTCTAATAGTTAGAATTTTGCCATTAAAGAAGCTCATAAAATCATTACTGCTAAGGGCTAAAGGAATACAAGGCTCAATAGAGCTTTGACTCTCAGTCAGCCTGGCTACAGTGCTGAAAAGAAACCTGGGGTTATTCTTGTTTTCTTCTATTAAAGCTGAGTAATAGTTTGCTCTGGCATTGCGGAGGCCCCTCTTATACGTTTTGAGACTGTCTGCCCAGATTAAACGAGATTCTTCCAGTTTGGTTAATCGCCAATTCCTTTCAAATTTTCGCGATATTTGTTTGAACTTACAGGTTTGAGAGTTATACCAAGGAGCAAACTTTCTTTGCTTTGTTAACTTCTTTTTAAGAGGTGCTACAGAGTCGAGTGTTGTTTGCAGCGAGCCTACGGTGCTATCAATAAGATGATCAATTTGGGAGAGGTTTAAATCGGCACGGGAAACCTCTGTTACTGAAGGACTTGATATTGAATTTAATGACGGAGTAATCATTTCCTTAAATTTTGCCACAGCACTATCTGATAAACGCCTAGTAAAGTAACTGTTGCTGAGTGGCGTGTAATCGAGTAAAAAGAAATCAAAAGTAATCAAATAATGATCCGATAGCGAGGGATTCTGTGGAAAGACAGTTAGGTTATCAATTTTAATTCCATACGTCAGAACTAGATCGAGGGTATGGTTAAAACAGTGAGTGGGTTCATGTACGCCCTGACTGAAGCCAATGGAGTCTAATAATGAGATTCATGCGGTAGCCAGGGAGTCATTATCAACGTCGACATGAATGTTAAAATCGCCTACAATAATAACTTTATCTGATTTAAAAACTAAACTGGATAAAAACTCTGAGAATCAGATACAAATTTAGAATACAGGAGCACATGACACTGCTTTATTCAGTATTTTTAGCGGTTTTAATCACCAGGGGTCTCATTTATAAAACAGTGCATAGGATCCATACTAAAAATGTATGTACAGACAAAAGCCAAAAATGGCATGTGCCAAAAAATATTAGACAGTTTTTACAGTCAGGCTTCAACCTCACCATCTGTGACATCAATTTCCTGTCTCCAAAATGTTTGTGGACCTTTATTGATAACTGCAGCTTGATGTTGAATTGTCTTATTTCTCTCAGTTATGAACTCACACTATGAACCATATGTATACTGCATGTCTGTTGTGTGCTTCAGATTTTGCCCCCCAGGGTTAAGACATTTAATATTTGCTTTATGAAACCTAACCCTAGTGGTCAGATATGTGGTTGCATGTTCTGGGTGACCATTTCACAGCGATGTGAAACTAGATTAATTATTAGTCTGGGTTCACTGTGTAAGAAAATACCCTGAAGAAGGTAAGTGTGCTGAAATGTGTTGGTGTATTTAATTTATATAAAAATTTAAATTATAGCCATAAGTGTAAACCCCAACCTATCCTCTCTAGTTTTCTATATGTTTCATGTATCAGCTGTCCAATAGTGGTGGAATTGCCAAATAGAAAAAACAACAACAACAACAACAACAACAACAACAAAACATCAACAATAGCAATGCCAGAACGAATCTTTCAGTAGTAACCACTCAGTGTGAATATCAAGCTGGTTTCATTTAACAGAGAAGAGGAAAATTGGTCAGTCAGAAGTGCAACAAAGCTTTCTATGGCCCATTTACAATGTCTGTTCAAGGCAGGAATTTCACACCATTATGCCGCCTTGGTGTACTGTATAAACGTATGAATGGGGAGACAGAGTGGTCTTACCTCTGAGCTGGAAAGGTAATACTGAATATTGACATATATATATTGAAGGTAATATTAGTGCCGAAATGATGTCTGTATGAATGGAACAGCGAGCAGGATGGGATCATTGCCGTATGTCCCACACTGTGGGAGATTTAAAAAGTGGCTGATAGCTGTTTGTGACTAACTCAAAGAAGAGGAATGACAGCTGATAATGTCCAAACATTGGATGAACAATGAGTTTCGGGAGCTCCCTACCCCCCAGCAATGAATGAGATTAGCCGCCATATATCAGAGATGGTAAATGATTGTTATTGCCATGTTATGTCATCGTTATTGTTTAGAAAGAACTGCCGACATATGTATTATGTCACACTAGAGGCTGATGCTGTTGTGTTAAATGTCCTGCCTGTCACCGCTCTTTTAATTCTGTGGTACTGGCACACAGTCTATGATCACACATTGGAGTGGCATGACGGCGCCGTTGTTTGGTTCTGTGTAAAAATGCTAAGGATGCATGAAAATGGGACTTTGTAGTGGCTCTATAGCGCCATCTCTGTGTAAAACGGGCTGATAATAAATTATTTCACTTTAAGCTAAAATGTGATATTTGTTGGCTTGGAACTAAAAATAAGCATATCGCTGTCTTTAACATTTGCAAGAAAGATACGTTTATCTTCTTACGGATTCAAGAACTCATTGGCAATCTGGTCATCACCATTTACACACACACAAACACATCTCACCAGGCAAATTGGCTTTGTGCACTCTCTCGTGGTCCTTCAACAGTTCAACTCTTAGCTAAATGGATCTCACTGCCATCCCACAGACACCAGTGACCTTCAGTCATTCAGCAGGCAGTATGATAGGAACATGATATCAACACCTGAACAAAGCGCAGCATAAAGCACCACATCAAGCTGCTGTTTATTCATAGCGCAGTTGGTTGAGTCTGTCATCTAGAGGTCAGTCATTTGAATACACCCCCATTACAGGCTACCGCCATCCCTTTGCCTTCCAGTTAAAACAGCCCCACATCAGCCACTTCAAAAGAGCCCGGCTTCAAACATCGCGTTTCCAATATGACAAACGTACTTCATAGCAACAGCTCTGACAAAATATGCAGCAGCTGCCTAACGTAAAGGATGAAACGTGTAAAAATCAAGACTGCACTACGCTCGTGTCAAAGTGGAGGCACAGAGAGGCAGAGAACAAGAGAGTGAGAGAGGGGGAAAGGAAGGCAGAAAGATGAGGAAGAGAGACAGAGAGGACAGGAGACAGAAGAGAAAAAGCCCAAACAGGCTTTGTTTTAATTACTGGCGCAGGAAAGGCGGAGAAAAGCAGAGTTTTTGCTCGTTAGACTATTGCTTTGGATCAAACGCTATATTTACATATCAGATTAAACTACTCCCGCAAACGGTGAGATCTGAGCTGTGAAGGCACGGCTAACGAGAGGAAGCCATCTTTCGCTCACATTTGGCTGGGAAAATAACACTGGCAAAACAACTCATCTGTTCTTATTAGAAAGAGCAGTGTACAAAGACCTGATGAAGGCAGAACTCAGAGCAGAAGAGCTAGTTAGAGCAACATATATCTTACAAGTGAGCCAACAAACACCACATCACATCACGAGGTGGGCCATTTTGGAAAATTGGAAGACAGAGGAGTGGACCAAAACTTCAACATTTTGCTACTCCTCGTCGAGCCAGCCAATTAGAGGTCCTGGCAGGTCAAAGTGCATTATGGGAGGTGGTTGGAGTTTAGTAGCAGCAAAAATACACTTTCAGAAACAACTCCCCCTTCTTTCACCCAGCCTTTCTTCTGTGGCCTTTATTCTCCCCTTCTGTAGATAGAGAAGAGCTAGCTTTGTGACTCAAGGGATCCAAACGACCGGCTATCATTATTCCCTCTCAGATGCCAGTCTTTCCTCTACCCCCACCCCAAACACCACCACCACCACCAAAACCAGGCTTCCCCGACCCCCACCCATTCGTCACCCCCTGCACAGACAGCTACATAAGCTACAAGAGGCAGAGGCTGCAGCAGTCTCTTTACTGTGTACAATAAAGACTTCTGAGGATGAAAACTCCATTACCACAGAGTCGCCGCTTCTCTCAGCCATCAAATGAGTGAGAAAGAAAGTAAAGCGCAAAAACAGCCAGTGACAAATAGCAATGACTGAATATTGTAGTGTGTGTGTTTGTGTATTAGTCAACCAACACTTGCAAGGCCGCCTCCTCCAAAAGGGAATATGTGTGGCAAAAGCAAATTCAGCATCTATTGGAATAACAATGGAAGTGATTGGAGCTAACAATCCAAATCACTAGGTGCAGGGATTTGAAACATATGTCATATTGTTGCGCATCAGTGATAAAAACTAATAACAGTATTCCCTGACTGCACTGTATGAGTGAGAGTCAGACACAAAGCCCTAGCAAAGCGCAGCCCCCCTGCCGCCCCTTATCCTGCAATGTCAGATATATCAGCAATGCTAATGCCCAGGCAGCATCCTGCACTGCTCGCCCTGAACCACTGAAAAGACAACCATTTAGGCTTTAAAAGACACACATAAACAAAAAAGGAAGGAGGAGATGAAGAGAGAGGGAAAAAAAGAAAGACAACGCAAGAGAGGGAAAGTAAGAAAGAATGAAGGGAGGATGGGGGTGGGGGGGTTGGTAAGAGGAAGTCAATTATGTATTCTGAACCTGGCCGATGTAGTCCTCAGGGATCTGCCTCCGCACCTCAGGATCTGTAAATAATTGACAGATAATATTAATTGGCTTTGGATTAGTGAGCAAGCTCAGTATCACACATTAATATTTGATCAGAGGATGATAGGGACCCTGGCAGGGGATCCGAAGGGGCAGCTGAGGCTGTTTTGTTGATTAGGCCAGAGACGGGAGGAGACAGAGGCAAGTGGTAGCAGCAACAGCAACAACAGCAGCTCCAGAAACACACACACACACACACACACACACACACACACACACACACACACACACACACACACACACAGCCGTGGTTTGATGCTCCTGTTTGCTCTAGGCTGCTAAATCTCCTACTGCCAGCAAACTGCCTGCTCCTTCTTCGCCACAAAGAATAAGGAAAGGATTCCACAGAGGAGGACTTCCGGAGCCAGGCTGAGATTGACTGTTTTTATTCAGATTTTCAGTTTTATTCTCCTATGATGATCTAAATGCTGACTAAGACGTTACAAGCCTGCCAGGGATTGAAATATGAGGGGAACAAATATCAGCAGAAATATTTTTGATTTGTTGGGAAATTTTGATTTTTGTCTGTATATTTTATTGTGTTATTTGCTCATAAAGGGTGTCAGATTTATGGGGATGAATGGGGTGAGGTAAACTGCAGATTGTAACCAGCTAAAACGTTACTCAGCTAGAATTCTTTCAGTGTTCATTGTTTAGGAGTTTTTTTTCAAGTGCTAAATTATCGAAAAAGGTTTCTTCCTCTCCAAAATAAACAGACCAGGTGATTTAAACTGGTAAGACCACAGAATACAGCTGTTTCTCATTACAAATCAGTGTAACTCCATGATGGGTCATTGCAGTTGGGCTTCTTACTAGTAGTATATGGCCAACGCGAAAATGTGAAAACGCAAACAGCCCTATATGGAGCCAGTGTTTGGTTTATCCGTTCTGGGCTACTGTAGGAACATGGTGGTGAACATGGCGATCCCCATAAATAAGGACCTGCTCCCTATGTAGATATAAAGGGCTCATTCAAGGGTAAGGAAAACACAATGATTCTTATTTTCAGGACATTATACACAAAATAAAACATACTTATTATATTATATTATATTATATTATATTATATTATGTAACATTTCTGCCAATATGCCCCCCTAAATCCTCCACACTACTCCTTCAAATCAAGTCGTTAACATAAAATTAAAAATTCTTCTCAGAGGGCTCATAAAATAGAGATATACATGTACACATAAAATATAATACAATAAAAGCCCCACCAGTAATCTGTAAAAGTAAAGCAACAAAAGCAATTTGGAAACAGAAAAAAATAAAAATTAAACAACTACAAGTATAAAGGAAGTATCAGTCAATTGTGTAAAATTAAAGATTTTGCTGTCATGACATAAAATGTGGAGAATAATTTTCCAAAACATCATGCAAAAAATCAGGCATTCTTGAAATCTCGCCAAAGCTTACACAGGAGACATACGTAATGTTACCCTGATGCTAAGAGCCATCCTCTGCTTGCACTACGATGCACAGGACCATGCAAATCTTGTTTGAATTTAAAAAATTAATAAAGAAATAAAAAAGGAAAGAAATGAGGCCTAAACTTGAAGGTGCATGGTGTTTCCTGCAGCAGCAGAGGCAACAGCAGTGATACTCTGAGTGGGAAAAAACAAACAAGACAGATTTACGCAGCAAAACAAGCTGGCAGACATACACGCACAATTAAACTCATGGAGGCTAATTAAAGTGTTACTGGAAGCATGCAGCTAGAGTGTGACAACATAATGAAAGATTGAAGAGGGGAGGAGAGACACGGGACCCCCCTTCACTACACTCTGCTTTCTTTCTCTCTGAAAACAATGCCACCTCTCCCTTTCTGCACTTGCCTCCTCTCTCTCATCTACCATATGTTGCCATTTGTTTAGTCAAATCCCCTTTAAGCAGTGCAGATCTATGGCTCTGAGGCAGTGCTTTTCTACAACTTGGATCACTCCTCGTAGACACATCGGCAGCTCGTATCCCTCATGGCTGTGTCACTCGGCCAGCTAGAAGAGTCTCCCGGGAGTAGCTTTTTATTGCTTTTCCACACCATTTGTCTGGCGATTACAGCTAGCCTCCCCTGAACCAGGGGAATAATCACAATATTTCAATTTAAAGATAGCAGGGAAGAGAGAGAATGGCTAGTTTGGCTTGGAGATTGTTTCTGCACCATGCTGTGAAGAGGGCACCAATTGGATGAGTTATAGATCATCTCCTGACATAAATGACTGCTTAACATTAGCAGGAAACTGCACTGCCTGTTCCCACACACACTCAAAGTGGACTTGATTTACCTGCCGGCAGGAGAGTCTGTGACATTCCCTAATGTAAGGTTAACTTATGTTGAATAATGCTTAAGGTAATGCAGTATTTAACAAAATTATAAAACAATGTAACACTATTGTTTTATAATTTTATAATATTTTTATAAAATGTTATAATTAATATGAAAACGAGTCAATCTAGCCAGCATATTTATTCATTTATGCCATTTTACTGTAATTCACCTGTCCCAGTTTCATGTATGAAAGGTGTACACGATGCATTTTTGTTGGCAGCACACAGGGGCTTTTTAGGATTTGAGAACACTTGGGGCTCTGTAGAGATCATCCCCTGTGACATATCAGAGGGAAATATTGTACATTTCACTCCATTACATTTTTTGTCTGCTTTAATTTCTTTGACAACTTATAATAATGATACAAAATAAAAACAACTCATAAATGATGACGTATAAATAAAAGATTAAACTACTACCCAAAAATGTGTGTGTGTGTGTGTGTGTGTGTGTGTGTGTGTGTGTGTGTGTACACACACACATATATATATATATATATAGAGAGAGAGAGAGAGAGAGAGAGAGAGAGAGAGAGAATGGCTCCAGCAGATTCCAGGTCCAGATGAGTGCGGTCCAAGGAACACACAGAACCCTGAAACTCCCCAAAAAATTAATTAAAATTAGACTGTCTAAAAAAAATCAGGTTGGTTCTACATATAATTGTCAGTTACTGTAATATCGAATAATAATTTAATCATGTCCAGGGTACCTGATTTTTAGCTGTAACTTCAACTTGACTTCTTAGTAATATTCTTTATTAATTTTCCATAACCGCTTATCCTGTTACGGTTCGCAGGGGTGCTGGAGCTTATCCCAGCTGACATGGGGCGAGAGGTGGGCTACAGACTAGGTGCCAGACTATCGCAGGGGTAACACATAGAGACGGACAACCATCCATCCATTTTCGTAACAGCTTATCCTCTTGAGGGATGCCGGGGGGCTGGAGCCTATCCCAGCTGACACTGGGCGAAAGGCAGGGTACACCCTGGACAGGTCGCCAGACTATCACAGGGCTGGCACATAGAGAGAGACAACCATTCACGCTCACATTCATAGAGTCACCAATACACCTAACCTGCATGTCTTTTGTGGAGGAGAGCCAGAGTATGTGAGAAAACCCATGCTAACATGGGGAGAATGTGCAAACTCCTCACAGAGGGATTCTCCCACCCTGGGTTTGAAACCTCCACCCTGGGTTTGAACCAGGAACCCTCTTGCTGTGAGGCAACGGTGGTAACCACTTTATCACTGGCAGCCCAATATGACATCATTACATACATAATACATTTGATAATAATATTATTTAAAGGTATTATGTGACTTCAAAGCAATTTCATTATGTTACAAGCATCACATTTGATCTCACAAAAATAACTTTTATTTGGTGAAAGAATAGAGTACAACATTGACACTGGACTCCAAAGTCATCCAGATTGACCAAGTTTTGGGGTTTTTGCCCTCTATCAAAGATGAAATACGGATGACAGATTAAACAGATTAATGTAGTGCCTGTAGTGTATGACTTACTTCCTATCATTTTATCATGTCATTAGATTGTTACATGTTTCCCTTTGTAAGAGCCCTAAATTAAAATTCTGCAATTTTATTAAAAGCAAGAGGAGATACATGTATACTATGTATGTATGTATGTGTCTATGTAATGTACCTAAAGTCAGCAAAGTGGACCTCATCATCTGACCACTCAAAGCGTTTTTTACACTATGAGTCACATTCACACACTGGTGACAGAGACAGGTACCATACAGAATGATACTACCTGCTACTCAGTTTTTTTTAACTCACTCACACACCGATGGAAGCTTCATCAGAAGCAATTTGAGGTTCAGTATCTTGCTCAAGGATACTGCGACATGCAGACAGGAGGAGGCAGGGATCGAACCACTGATCTTCCGATTGGTGGATGACCCACTGTACTTCTGAGCCACAGCCTCCCCAAAAGCAGGACAATATCAGGAAAAAATGAACATCCACCAAAGTTAGAACCTAAGAAGAACACTATGTTTAAAAGAAAAAAATGCAAATAGTGGCTAACATTTGCATTAACATTAACTACCTCAAGTTACGTAAAAGCTCACTTACAATTTTGGGTCTTAAGGGACCATCTCTAACTTTGACTGATTTGGTAAGTTTTAATTACCTGGACAGTGCAGAGTGCTCTGGTCTATGAAAAATCCTCTGATTTTGGAGGGAAAATGGCGCAGTGCGTCATGGTCTTCTGTGGGCTGAGCCTGTTTCCAGGAGGCGGGCTTTCCATTTTTAACAAAACCTACCGTTTTTTTCCCCCGTTAAATGTTTTTTTGGGGGGAGTTTTTCCTTATCCGCTGTAAGGGTCCAAAGGACAGAGGGATGTCATATGCTGTAAAGCTCTGTGAGGCAAATTGTGATTTGTGATGTTGGGCTTTATAGATAAAATTGACTGATTGATTGATTGATTGATTGATTGATGATTTCTTTCATTCATTTCAACCTGACTGAAAAGTGTTGTCACATTGGGCACCTTTCGTCCATTGTTACCCAGGGGATCATTACCCGTTACAATACAATCTGGCCAGCAATGGACCCAGCACACCCTTCTCCATCTCAGGAGCGCTTTAAGAGGATAGAAAGCGTCCTCCAGCAGCAAGAGATACTATGGTGACTGCTGCAGCAGAAACCAGGCAGTCGGTGGCCGCCAATGAGCAGACGTTAGCAGTGCTAGCCGCTCAGGGGCAGCAGTTAGCCTCTGTGCTAACCCCCACTCCAGCTGTGGTGCTTCCAGCCACACCACTGACTTCCGCACCCATGGGTTAGCAGACTATATAAAAGATGAATTGGTGTCCCATGATCTTCCAGTCACATTGGAAGGAGTGGTGGAACTGGCCATGATAGTGGATCTCCTATGCAGTTTGACACCGGAGGAACAAGAGCGCTGCCGCCAAAATAATCTCTAACTGTACGGTGGCCAGGCTGGCCACCTGGTCCCCCACTGTCCACCAGTAGATGGAGGAGTACTGGTGAACCGCACCCCAACAAGACTCTCCAGCCTAAGACCTCTGTCCCACACCAGACTCTTCCTCCTGGATGGGGCCACCTTCAATGACACGTTAGTTTCATTGATGAGAAAATCGCCACACAGTTGTGAATCGGCTGAGTCCTTCTTACGCATCCTGTCCCAGGCACTGGCCATCTCCTGGGTACCGTGACTCACCAGTCCACCCTGGTGCAATTGCTGCTTTCGGCAACCACCACGAAACGAATTCTAGCAGTCAACTTTATCCCTGCACCTTCTTCTCCTGGCGGCTGTCCGCCAGGCTGGAGGGGACCAAGCTGCCGTTCTTGGTTTGGACTGACCATAAAAACCTTGAGTATATCCGGACTGCCAAGAGGTTCAACTCCCGTCAGCCTCCGTGGTTCCTCTTCTTCACCCGGTTCAACTTTATGTTGTCTCATCATGGGTTCCCAAGGTGCTACAGTCCGACATCCTCCAGTGGGCTCACTACTCAAAACCGTGTGCCATCTAGGCATCCAGAGAACCAGACGTCCTGCAGCAGCAGTTCTGGTGGGCGACCATGGAGGAGGACACAGGAGGGTTCATAGGTGCCTGTCCTGTCTACAACCAACACAAGCCCTTGCAACAGGGGGGCGTTTATATTTTGCTTCAGTGTATTATTATGGGCTGCTGAGGTTTCAGTGTTACCAATGGTGGAGTCTTTTGCTGTACACAATAATCCGAACAACTGTCTTACAAATTTAGGAACTTTGACTAGTGCTTACACTGGATAGTGTTCTCTGTTCTACATTATGCAATGATTGCCCATGTCATTATAGAAATTATGCTTTTTTTAATATGTGGCTCAACAGCTAAACTCCTCTCAACCGATGTTCCAAAAATATCAACAGGTCATATAAATGCTTTGCAACCATTTTGATGACTGCAATGAGCTGCTGTTCATAATCTGTATTGACTTTGAATGTGTAGTTATTATTGGTGAATTTGGCATCCTTATTAACAACTACCAGGAAAGAGTGACTGAAGACCTGTGTTGTGTTCTTGATAAGTACGTGTAGCCGGTGCACTGTTCCTTACCCCTCCCAGTGCAGGGCTCTGGCTTCTCTGGTGTTCCACTGATTGCTGGGCGGCGCCACGCACCTTTTATATACTGGTCCGTTCACATCTGCCGTTCCTCTCTTCTCTTCCGGTTTCACTTGTCCCCCTTGGTGGCTGTGGCCTTGCCTGGCGTGGCGTGGCGGAGCCTGTGCAGGTGTGGTGGAGCCATTGTGGCATGTTTTGCTGCCTGGCCTGCTGTGACACTGCGCCGGTGAGGTCCATTTAAATATTAATTCATCGCCACGGCTCCCTGGATGACGCTGCTGTTTTGGCTTTATTGGTTTGGTTCTATTTTTTTGGCATTGTTTTTGGTTCTGCTATTTTAGTGTCATTTAACGTTTGATTATTTTGTTGTTTTGGTTTTTCTGGGTTAAATTAGGGCCAGAACCCTGCACATAACACTGACAGACGCTTGCTCATCACTGAGCTGCTGGTGGAGGCCTAACCGGTCTCCTGAGTTTCTGGGGTCCTGCTGTTGATTTTGTTTATTGATTAATGATTAATATGACTTATTACTTAATTTGAACATTGATTAATTTCAGTGATTTCTTTTATAATCCTCTTATTGTTTTTGTTATTTGAAGATTTAATTCCTTTTTTGTTATTTTCCATATTACTTTATTGTTTTTGGTGTGTGTGTGTGTGTGTGTGTGTGTGTATGTGTGTGTGTGTGTGATCACATCACACCAGTTTTGAGGTCTTCAGATGGGCTTCCTGTCTGTCAGATCATTGATTTCAGAATATGACTGGTTTCTAAAGTACTGACTGTTTTAACAAAATACTTTTCTGATTACATTCTGAACGATCCAGAGCTCTCAAGTCATCCGGGACAGGTCTGCTTCCTGTATCAGGAGTGAAAACTAAACATGGAGAAGCAGTTTTCGGTTTTATGCACATTGTAAAAAAAAAAAATAAAAAGTGAAAAATAAAAATAAAGCCCATGTATATCATTTAAATCTTAATTAAGTATATTGAGCAGCAAGTGAAATAACTAAAATGGGTCTACCTATATATTAACAGGAACAACAGTCACATAAAAAAGTATCATTAAATATACTCCAAGATATTGAATAATCACTGCACTGCAACATGCATGTCAACACAACCCGTTCTCATCCCAACTCACATATGCCTGTTTGATCAGTGTCATTGACATCTACATATTATGCACTAGGTATCCTCCTGTGTTTGTTGTTGACATCCCGTGCCTGCATGTCAATTTACACGATACAACACAAGCACAAGGTTATAACATTCATAACGAGCAGATTAGATTACTGTAATGGCCTTTTCACTGGCCTTCCAAAATCCAGCATTTACAGGTTACAACAAATTCAAAATGCAGCCACACGTACTCTCACTGGAACTAAAAAATATCAACACATCACTCCCATTCTTAAATCTTGACACTGATTACCCGTTAAAACAAGAATTGATTTCAAAATCCTCCTCCTTGTTTACAAAGTTTTCAATGGCCTTGCATCTCAGTACATAACAGACATTCTCAGTTACACACCAGCAAGAACCCTCAGATCCATAGGCAGCAACAACCTACTTATACCCCGCACAAAAACTAAGGAAGTGGAGGCAGCTTTTTCTGTTTATGCCCCACGCAGGTGGAATACCCTGCCTGAAAACCCTGCCTTTTATGACAGCATTTGGTTAGGTGTGTGTGAGTGTGTGAAAAGGTGTGTGAACATGTGTGTTTGATTTGACTTGTTTATCTCGTTTTATTTTCCACTTGCACTTTGTTACTTATTTTTGATTATTTGTTGTGAAGCACATTGAGTTTACCTTGTGTATGAAATGCGCTTTATAAATAAATTTGACTTGACTTGACTTAATACAAGCCTCCGGGTGAAAGCCCATGGTTTGTGAAAGTCCAGGGTTTGTTGAACCCATCCGCTGCCCCAGCCGCCCAACATACAGGGACTTTCCAGCTCCTTACATTATGTTGTTACCAGCATCGCTTCAAACTAATGTCGTACAGGGGCTTTTCATACCACTGCAGCATGTTATTAACTGGCCCCGCCCATTTATGTATCACACTGTTGTGAGAGGTGCCATCTGACCCAGCAGTGGTGTATCATAACATCATGACAGTTTCAATAAACACCATGAAATTGACACTGCCCAGCACCATACTGCCACAAAAGGTGGCTTTTGGCATTTGAGTCTAATGCAGATAACACTGCATAGCCACAGTATTTGACATCTTCAGAATGGGACCGAGCTGGTCAGCACCCATGCAGCAAGACTAAAGTCAGTTTCATCTATGGGAGAGGGTTGAGCTGGAAACCAAAACAAAGTCCCCGAAAACTGCAGGTCTTCTGCATCTCTTTTCTTTTAAATTAGGGCTGAAGACTTTTCCATTTGTTGCTGCCTTTCATTAAATCAAATAATTATTATTTCCTTACCCCATACTGTAACTTTTATTCTTATATTTTATACTTGTCTTATTCTATCATAGCTTGTTTTTATTTGTTCTCTTGGTTGAATGTCCTTTAATAATGTCTTTCCTTTGCACTTTGTATGTAAAGCACTTTAAATTGCACTGTTGCTGAAATGTGCTGTATAACTAAACTCGCCCTGCCTTGCCGTGCATTGCCTATGATATCTCATCATCATCAAGATTGTCCTTTGGACATTGTGCAACCAACTGCAAAATAATTCAAACTCATAACATTTGGCCCTGTCTGGCTCTACTGCATTTTTCTTGTTTAAAAGTCCAATGTGTAGGATTTAGGTGGCTATATTGGTAAAATCCGAGTATAATATTCATAAGAATACTTTTATTGAACACTGAAACTAAGAATCGTATACTGACATATGCGGCAGGTCGTCACCCACAGAGTCGGCCATGTTTCTACAATAGCCCAGAACAGACAAACCAAACATTTGTACCAAATAGGGCCATTTGCATTTTTATGTCAGCCAACATAGCTCTCCTACATATTTAGCACATAGATAATTTTCAGCTGGTTGCAATCTACAGCCTCACCACTGCATGCCTTTAAATCCTTCACACTAGAACTTTACAGCACTTTAACTCTTGAACCAAATTTTTTTTTTTTTTTTTACTCTTTTCTCCATTTTGTGTACATCAGACCTCATGTATGCTGACCAAGCCTCCAGAAGCAGATGTAGGCTGTTAGGCCAACACATACTCACTCCGACCTTGTCACATATCAATGTTGGGTCATGGATTTTCCACGTCAAGATATGACGTACAAGGTACCCTGGCTGCATTGGCTGTTGACACTCTGGGAAGCAGTGTCAACTTCTACATGCATTGTCTGTTTTCATACACTTCCATTTTCACAGGAAACGTACAGTTTGCATACAGTCTCTTTCAAAATAAATGCACTACATATTGTGCGTACAACACCACAAACTGACGTGGGGTTTTTTTTCCTTTAAAGCAGCTGTGCGGAACTTTTTACCATTAATAAAACTGTCCCTAGTTCGGATCAACCCCCCTTGAAGATCCGCATATTTATTTGAACCCAACAGCAACAAAAAAGCCTTTCTCTATATGGC
This sequence comes from Epinephelus awoara, assembly GCA_035609425.1. Taxonomy (NCBI): domain Eukaryota; kingdom Metazoa; phylum Chordata; class Actinopteri; order Perciformes; family Serranidae; genus Epinephelus; species Epinephelus awoara. Next base: position 40,292,758 of record CM069302.1, on the reverse strand, counting down.
TACTTAGCGTAGCCTAGCTCGGGTCGGACACACAGCGGAAGTCAGCAAAGTCACCCGAGGCGGAAGTGATTCTGCTCGCCCGCAGCGGCCCGCAGCGATTAAACCACAGAAGAAGAAGGAGCCGTGTTTACAGTGTTCTTCGAGGAAGCAGTACACACCGGGCATTGCTGAACTCCTAACAGTTTTACCAGAGATGTATCTATGAGGACTTGGTTGTACTTTTGATGTCATGACGGATAACGAAGGAGCATCATCTAAAATTATCTGTGACTGTGACCATGAACACAAATATACAGCAGGCAGTTGTCCTCAGTTTATAAGAAATTCAGAGCTACACCAGAACATTTATGAACAGGTCTTACTTTACTACTAACTTGTGTGTAACGTTAGCATGTTAGCATGTTTCCACTAATTACTTGGACTGACCTAATGTTAGTAGCGTTAGCTTTGCAAGCGAAGGCTGCAGGTAACAGCTTTGCTGTGTTAGGATTATGTTAATGTCTTCACTGTGTATCTTCACATAAAAGAATACTCTGACGATTTGGGAGTTATGCCCTTTCTCTATCATTTTCATATTGAGACAACATGATCAATATCTTTTTTGTGTCTTTACATCCAGTGGCTGGGTCTCAGTGTTTAGCATTGCGCTTATAGAGGGTTGATTTTGAAGAGTTTCTTGTAGCGGACACAGATCCAGAGCCATACCTGTTTGAGCCGGAGCATACAGATGAGGAACTCCATGTGTTGGAAGCTGAGATGAGATGAGAGAGGCTGAATCCTCCGCTACTATTTTCCTGCACAGAATGGGATTCGGTGCTGCCATCGTTGGGGAGATATATCATCAGGAGGAAAACCGCAGCAGAGAGTGCATCACAAGGAATGAAAACTTTGCAGCAATCACTAATCCTGGCGTGATTGAAACTTTTTTTCATGTTCCTAAGATGAACTGGAAAAAACACTCCAGGCCTGCAGGAGATGATGGACAGCTTTCAGTCGGGTGACTAATATCCGTGTCCGTGTCATCTCTTTGTTTGTTTTTACCCCAGTGACCTGGCGTACCTGTCCCAGAGCCAGCTGCAGCTGTTGCTCACCGGTGTATCCCTCCGCGTAAGATGTACTGACAGTGCCATGCTAACCGCTGTCTCAATATGAAAATGATAGAGAAAGGGCATAACTCCCAAATTGTCTGAGTATTCTTTTCACATAATGATGCGGACTCAGCAGATGACTTGTTAACTGTTTATTCCTCCTTACACTGAACGTACACGGCTGCTTCTCATTGTTTCTCAGTAGCACAACAACGGTTACTACATTACCCAGAATAACTTGAGGCTCACACTACTACGGTAGCCTTAGTAGCTCAAAATACACAACAGCTTAGATTAGATCAGAACAGAAACACGACAGGAGAATTTACTGAGTAATTTTGCTGTTTTCACTATTAACTTGGACTGACCTGATGTTAGTTAATCCTCTCGCTCTCCAAAACAAATGCATGCGGTAACTGCTGGCTTTACGACACCAGGCTGTGGGTGTCATACCGCTTCGACCAAAGGGGCGCTATAATCAACGAAAACGAAAAGTTCCGCACAGCTGCTTTAACAACAAATACATGTGATTACATTCAGCCAACGCATGCACATGGTTGGGTTTAGGCAATAAAAGCACATGATTGGTCCATCTTTGTAAAAAGAACAGGGTTTGGCTTTACAGTCTTATGGGAAGCAAGCATTGGCAACCCATCGCCACCTCTCCCACAGACCCTACTTGGACTTCCGCTGTCTCTAACTTTCACTGTTGTCCCACTGTGTTTCCCCCTGACCGCCGGGTGCCGACCAGCTGCATTTCATGCTGACATGAAAGGATGGCTGTTTCTGTCAGTGTCTGATGCCGAAAGTCACTGGTCCGTGTACCTCGCGGCCATCCGTTTTCTGTTTTGAAATGACAAGATAAAAATAGAAAAATAACCCATTTCCCGTTTTTGTGTTTTATAATGAAAAACGAAAAACGGAAAACGGATCGTTATCCATTATCCATTATCCATTATCCGATTTAATTTGATGTGTTTATAAATCAAAATTGGGAATTAAAATCACGCCGGAAAACGGTTTCTGCACTGTGATGTGACACGGCTCCAAAATTCTCTCTGTGACCCGGAAGTTGTAAGTCTGTTTACCTGTACCGCATTACAACACCAGAAGAAGACGAGGGCTAACGTTAGAGGGCGCCAGTTTGCTAATGTTAGCTTCAGAAAGATGGACAACACTACGGTTGTGTTGTACTATAGACTATGGGTTGTACTCTATCGAGCAGTGGAGAAGATTGCAGAATTTTTCAGGTAAGTCATCAACTATGCTTAGCTTGTGCAAACGTTAGCCTCAATATATCTACCAATATGTCTCCCAACGAGGTCCGCTAGCTGCGTCGCTGTCCCACGAGTGCTTGAAATCCTCGAAAATGCTTGAATTGTAATGTTGTGTTTTCAAGGTATGAAAAGTGCTTGAATTTTAGTTGAAGTGCTTGGAATTATAACTCGTGTCTTTCACAAAATTGGGATCAGTGTAAATAACCCAATTGCTGTTTATTTAGTTTATTTGCTTTATATTTTTTTATGTTAATCATTTTAATTAGCTTAACTCTATTTTCTGTCTGTTTTTGTGTTCAGTGTTTAGTGGTCGTTTTAATTTAGAGACTTTTATTTTGAAATGCGGTCGTTGCCGTGACAACGCTAACGCCAACAGAAAAGTAAACAGACGACTAACGGAGAAAACTGACAGTAATAATCAGATATCTGAACAGAAAACAGTTTGATGGCAACAAAAACGGATGGAATAGCAGAAACAAGCTAAGCATAGTTGATGACTTACCTGAAAAATTCTGCAATCTTCTCCACTGCTCGATAGAGTACAACCCATAGTCTATAGTACAACCGTAGTACTGTCCATCTTTCTGAAGCTAACATTAGCAAACTGGCGCCCTCTAACGTTAGTAACCACATGTGCCCTCGTCTTCTTCTGGTGTTGTAATGCGGTACAGGTAAACAGACCTACAACTTCCAGGTCACAGAGAGAATTTTGGAGCCGTGTCACATTATCACAGTGCAGAAACCGTTTTCCCTCGTGATTTTAATTCCCAATTTCGATTTATAAACACATCAAATGAAATCGGATAACGGATAATGGATAATGGATAACGATCCGTTTTCCGTTTTTCGTTTTTCATTATAAAACACAAAAACGGGAAACGGGTTATTTTTTCTATTTTTATCTTGTCATTTCAAAACAGAAAACGGATGGCCGCAACGTACACGGACCGTCACTGACCAAGTGTCGGTTTTTGACAACTTTGGAGTGAAACTGAGTAGGTGAGACATATTTGACTTCATAGATTACACAACACTGATGAACTTATGCCATTATCTTCATGACATTAATGTGTACGGGGAGCCAGCAGAATGTTAGTTGGCTCAGCCAGAGAAGTATTTCAGTGTTAATGCTCTATGGGCCAACAAAAAGCACAAGCCTCAAACACTTTGGCCTCTAGTTTCGCAGACTGGGTGAAGCGCACCTGCACTTTGCCAACTGGGTGTGGCCAGGCGGATTTTGCAAGTCTGCCCAACCGTGTGTGCTGGCGCAGCTACTCCTCTTTCCCATCTCCATCCCTCCTACCTGCGCAAGTCGGAAAGAGGGAGGAGAGAAGGCGTGGAGTGGGTTTTACACAGCCGATACACATCACAACAATCAAATCAGTCCCTCTCCTCGCCCTTAAATTCGCCACTTGAAGGCGTAATGAAAGCTTACTCAATTCACCATGGCAGAAGAGAGCAGCAGCATCAGACGGCCAAACTTCTCCCAGGAGGAAACTGATGTTTTGGTACGGGAGGGCCAGCTGTGTTAATCAAATCAGGTTGGGTTTCCATTACACGTGCCAAACGTGCCAAACGTGCCAAACGGTGCCAATCCTCTTTGATCTGACATCAGATGTGACGGGACAGTCGATATAGAGATACATTTATGTGCTGATTGCAGATAGTTGCATTGAATAGTGGTGTTTGTGGGTATTTATTGCATCGTTAATGTGCCTGACATTCTGGAAACCTGCCTGTGAGGTTTTAGTGACGTGTGCGCACTGTCCGCCGGTCAGCCAAACTTCGGCTACACCAGCTGCGCTCCACCTGCGCTGACAGTAGACCTGGTTTCAGTTGGTGAGCTTTTAGCGCACCTTCGGCGAAGCCTTTTGGCACAAAACTGTCACTGTGCCAAGCTGGATCTGTCGACACCTCCCCCTGCTGCGCTGCCACACCCATCTCAGCGCACCTCGGTCTGCCAAACTACCAAACTGAGCGCGCCTCGGGTTGTGCTGCAAGAACCTAACTCTGTGCGGGGTTCGCCACCCTGTGCCACCCTGCGCTGTGCCGGGAAACTAGAGGCCTTTGAGTGAGAAACTTTCATTGGATTGAATAGGATGCCATCTTGGAAAATAGTATCCAGTTCTCTTACTAGATCTTTGATATTGATTATAAAACATGCAGCAGAGCTATTAATTATCTGATCACACCTTTAAAACACATCTGGGCTTCAGCAGTTCTTGAGAGGTTCTTAATCATCTTTGGGAAGCAGCCTCATTTGGCAGAGAAGCATGAAGAAATGTAAAACGGCATTACATATACATAGTCAAATCTACCAGAAAGTTGGTTTTCTTTGAAAAAATCACAATGAAAAAGCATTCCACTCAGATTGAACCAACACACAGAACCACACAAGTCACTACTAAACAAGATGAGACCACTTTGACAAAGCTTTCTTTTTAAATTCGTACTTCATTGTTGCATCACCAATTGTTAAAAGTGGTGTCAATGTTGCAAATTAATCACTCTTCAAGAATCATGGCCCTGCTGAGCTTAATTAATTAATTATGAATACAACCACTTAACTGCTGTAGGATATCATGCATAACATTGTGAACGCGCTGACCTACAGTAACCCTACGTTTTGTTTTGTTTTTGTTTTTTTTGTTTTGGCTTTTTTTTTTAACCATGCACACTACAGGGATTGTAACAGTAATGTGCGCCAAATGTGTATGATCTTTATCTTTTTGATCGCAGATTGTCTTCATCAGATGGATATGATTTTTTGATTCACATCGAGACTAAGATGTTTGGCTTGGGTCACTGTGCAACCTTGAACCTTACACCTCACCTGCAAAACAACCATCAGTTATTTACAATGTGTTAGCTTGAATTCTTGAAGGAAACCTTGTTTGTCCGGCATGTCACCACAGTGAACAAAGAATCCAAAATCTGAATATTTTGTAAGTAAACAGGGTCCCTGTTTAAAAGCAGTAAAATTCAAAACTTCATCAAAACATCTGTTCACATACTCTCGCACAAGTCGTACCGTATGATCCAGTCTCATTTATGCAGTGGTATGCTCACTACCTACCAAACACATGCATTTACACTAAAACATTATGATTTGAAACACATCAGAAACACCTGTCTCATGCACGGCTGAGCAGCATGCCTGGGCACACGCATGCATTTCAACTCCTAAGCGAAGCTCATAGGCACGTGCATGCTCAGGCATGCATGGGGCGTATTACTCGTAGGTGGATGTGTTTTATATTGTAATGTTTTTAGCAAAAATGCATGTGTTTGGGAAGCAAGTGGAAGTGGAACAGTGGAACAAGGAGATTTGGATTATACCGCATGAGTTGTGTGAGGGATTGAAAACGGATGTTTTTTTTATTATAGTTTTGCTTTTGTTAAACATGGTCACCAATGACTTATATTCATGAAGAATGTTGCCATTTATGAATTCTCTGTTCGCCATGGAGGCATGGGAGAAAAACAATGTTTATTGTAAATGTTTACTAAAGGAATTCAAGTGAATAATTGATATGCAGATGGTCATTTTGCAGCTAAAGTATTCTTTTACAATCACAACACAACATGATCTGTTTGTGACCTGTCATGCCTGTATAAGTGAGACATTCTGCCAGTGCTCTACCTATTCATCAGGGTTGGGGTCTCTGCTGAGAAGCAATAATCTACAGCAAAGGGTTTAGGAGAAAGGGTTTAGGATGAAAAGCAGACATGAATAAGGGCAATCTGTTAGAGAGAGGATTGCTTGAGACTTGTGCATGGACCTTATAATCCCATTGCTCCATTTCATGGAGTTTTACCCAGAAGAGCTTATCCCCAGCATCTAACCCTGCTCATACTCCACTTGGTAAGATGGGAACCAGAGTGAGAAAAATCAAGGGACTGATAGCAGAGTTCCTGAGAAGGACTGTCAAGTGCTGTTCTCTAAATAAATGTACAACTGAAAATATCAAATTGGACATGCTTAGGAGGGTGGTCCACTGGCTCGCTAACCTTATTGTTTAGCATACACCAGAAGAAGTGACTATATTCTAACCCTCATTCATGTATTTCCACACAATTCAGCCCGACAGTATTATTGTTTTAGATCACATCTAACAAATAGAGTGGAAATTCTATCTTGAAAATGACTGAGGATGGACACAATAACAGTAAACTCACCTGTTTGGGGATACAAAATTAGTACAAAAAGTCATCTGTGCCTTGAGTGATAGTTAGCATTAAGTCAGCAATGTAGGAGCTTAAATATGCGATTAAAGGATCTTTTTGTGTTCTGTTTTTTTAATGTAAAGTTTTGTTTTTTGTTGTTACATCTATATATTGGCATCTTTGGGATGGCAGCATTCCTTGTTTATCGAGGCGTTTTTCTGTTGCTAGGAAACATTGCTGTTCCTCTTAGACTCTCAGTTCAGCCACTACTGCATGTAAACAACATATGAAAGACCTAGGTTAAGTCCTCCTGAACTGAAATACACACTGTGGGAAATGGCGTTTTAGTTTTAGGACCTTGCTGCTCAATGGTAGGTTTTTCCTTTCGATAAGGTATAAACTTGATGTCAGAAATAAAAGACATATTAATAAACGAAAGAAGTGACAATGGGTCTGTCTTTCATTACCAGTAACTAAAGCCCCTTTTCACTGCACAAAAAAAACACCAACACCCGCTAACATCTGGCATTTTATGTAATGGGAAAGGTGACAATCGACATTCACAACCTGGTCAGATGACTCTGCAGTTGTCATGGGTATTTATCGGCTCCAGCTCTGATTAGCAATGATTGAAATATAAAACCCGGATGAATGCCATATTTTTAGCCCCCTTACCAAGATGCAGTGATGCACCACCACAAAATACCATCCATCTCCAAGCAGCACTCAAACATTAACCCACATTAGTCTGCAGTGAGTTTGAAAGAGAGACTGAGTAAGTAATAGATACATAATAAGAACCACTATTAAGTTTGTATAGGCCTCAGTTGTCTAACCGTTTTTTTTTTGCCTGTCTGTGACATTGAACTTTACACACCAAAGAAAAAAAAGAAACGACATACAGAAAGGCATACATGTCTGCTGCTCTGGTCTACTGGCAATGGGAAAGGAGTGTGTAACCCATTTATAGTGAATTTACTTGTGGTTAAAAAACCTGCGTTGGTGGAAAGGGTTATAAGATTGTTCGAGCTAATGATTGCTAGCCAACAGTCTACAGGGGGAGAGAAGTATATTTGTATTTGTGTGTGCTGTTAGTTTGTCTTGTCATTTTCATTCTCCAAAAATTTGCAAAACTGACCAGTAATGGATTAGGTCCTCAGCGTGTGGAGTTTCCTGACAATGTCCAGTTTCGTTGTTTGACTGCTGCAATACACGCTTTGCACTGGTTCCTTTCTTTAGGAAAGTGATAGACTTTTATCTACGTAAGTTTGTACCTTGTCAAGGAAAACAACCGACCACTGAGCAGCAAGGTCCTAAAACTAATTTTGCCATTTCCTACAGTCTGTATGTCTGTTCAGGAGGACTAAAGTTCAGCATTTCATGTGCCATTTACATGCTGTAGCCCAGTCACTTTCTAGCAACTAAAAGAGGCCTTCATCCAGTTCGTAAAATTTTATTATAAACAGCATTTTTTGTTTGTTTGCTTATTTTTTTGTTTTTTCCTTTTTTTAATTAAATGATCTTTAATTTCTAGACAAATTGTGCAATCCATGGATGTATATAAGGTGGATACAGCACACGAGTCAGCCTCCCTGCCATTTTTTGTCACACTAAGTCAGTGCTCAGCATAGTGTTTCAAATAAGGTACAGGCTAAGATAAGGAGTAAGATAAAGGGAAATTCGTGACAGGGTCCAGATTCACAGCAACCAGATATTGTTAGGTCTCTGAGGAGAATTTGATGTGAAATCACTGAGATAACATGAGCAACAAATCAAAATTGAAATGACAGAGAAATATCTTGCCTCTGGCAAAGTGTACAGGAGGGCATATTCCATCAGAGAGAGGTAAATGAAGAAGCTGTCAAACAGGAGAACATAACTTTCTATTTGTCTTCATCCAGAGAGGTGGGGTGGAGGGGTTTAAGTCCCTGGACCAGAGGGAGGGATGCTGCTGTGATCCAGTTGTAGCCTTTGATCCCTCGGATGACCCAAGCCACCGCTTGGACTCTGGAAATGAACACACCAGAGGCCTGTGGGACCCAATCCATCACTGCTTAGTCCTGCACCTCGCTCTGCTGTAGTGTGTACGTGTGCATGCAGCAACACACACGCACACACACACACACACACACACACACACACACACACACACACACACACACACACACACACACACACACACACACACACACACACACTCATTTGCTGGTGCTAAACATAAACTTGTATGTTGCCAATATTTAGGCCCAATCACATTTCTTATTTTCCAACTTTCCATATGAAATGGGACAACCTTTCAAGACCTTATGTCATCAATAGTCATAGATGGCATCTATGCAAACTAAAAAAGACGCAACTATGGAAATAATGGTATTATCACAAATGCAGTTGATCCCGACATGTGGAAAGAAAATTCTTTCAGCTATTTTCACTACATTAGTACCCTTCCACCATTATTTAAATTTCCTCATTACCTTATATGGTCATATCTAGCTTGAGCTACACTACTGCTTCTATGATCTCCAGTGGTACTGCTCCATTTCATCCATATTCATGAGCTTTCAGAAAACGTGCACAAATACGGACAAATAAGCATTTATGCTCAACATCAGATATGGAGATGGGCAGAGACTTCTGTCCCAACTCTCTATTTGTGCAGGTTTTCTGAAAGCTTGAGTATACGGATGAAATGGAGTAGTACCAACAAAATTATGGAGGCAGTGTAGCGTGATTCAAGCAAGATACGACTGACGATGAAGAAATTTTAAATAATGGCGGAATGGAACGAATCAGTAATATAGTGAAAAGAACTCTCTATCCACATGTCAAGATGTATATAATGGCTGCACAGACCACCGCCATCTATAAAGCTGCCTCTGTTCAAAGGTACAATATTACAACCTCCTCCACCATCACCTTGTTTGTTGTTGTATGAAACTTTTTATTCAGCCTGTCAGTGGTATCTACTGCTGTGTCCATGCCATCATAAAGGATGCATGGAAGTATGAGGGCACTTTTACAGTGTGACGTTTACAATGTTTGAAACTGACACATCTATTTTTGCTAGTAAAGGGGGTGTAAATGAGCCCTACACTTCACCGTACCCCTCTATCCCACCAAGAATTGGGACACCCTAACCTTTGACATGAATGTGCAAAACAGCGGGATAAGGGATCAGTGGTAGGGGCAAGCAGTGTTTTGCGATTGGGCATTAATATATTTAAACACAGTAATGAGCACTTCACACATGCATACTGTACAAGTATCTAAAAATATATATGTACATATATGTTGTGCACGCAACACATAGTCATAAACACACATTATACCAGCATGTTAGCTACATAGGCACACATGTAATCAGAAAGCCACCATTGCTATCATAAGAAAAGTCAAGTTGGATGCAGCAACGGGGGAAAAAAAGAAAATCAGCACTGTGACAAATAATTAAAAGACATGCAGCATTATAAATGAACAGAGGAAATTATGTCTCCCTTTCCAAAAGATGAGTGTTTGAGTGGTGCATTTGTGAGTGTATGTGTGTAAATCTCATTAGACAGAGTAATACCCAGAGCAAATTAAACCATTAGCCTCCGACATGTTTAAAGGAACACTTTAAGATCACTTCCTATTAAGGCTTGCCAGTAAACAGGCCTTTGAAATGGAGCCCTCAACTCGGAGCAGAGCAGTGTTGCAGACATCTGCCATACCCAGCCAAGCCCACAGTAAACTACAGGGGAATGCTTTCTGTGCTACACATCGCTCTACATAACACTCCACATGCTTGTACAAGGGGGGAAACAAACCCTGGGGATTCATGCCCTCATAGAGTAGAAGGCATAAAAACAACACTTAGTTGTTTTATAGTAAATTAATAGATAAACGTTGCATCTGCATTAATTTGTAGCCGGACTGGCCTCATTCACATTGTAACCCTTAACCTTAGAAGCCTTAAGTGCCTTGTTACGCCCATTTACCAAATACTACAACTAATATTAACCAAAGCACACTTGTACATACAAATTGTGTTTCAATTTTAATCCTAACACCATCTTCTATCTTAAATGATAAGCTAACATTATTTTTTTTCCATGACCATGAACCCATAGCCGTCTTATTAAACTGTTAAAGGATTTGAGCATTCATCTCCACTTGTGGCTTTTAACACAAAAATACCAATACAGTGTAACCTCTGCCTTTAACATAAAGAGTAGGTTTCTGTAAATTACTACCATCTGCTGCAGTTTGCATAATTCACAACGGAAATGGAGACACACCCCCTGAAGTTTAGTGAGAGGAACCCACTGGGAGTAAATTCCTTAACCACCGTGTAAAAACACCACATTTTAGATGCAAGGCCATTTTAAAATTGCTAACATTTCTTCAGAGCAATTTTAATACGTTGCCTGTACTCGTTTTCAGCCCCTCATGTTATTATGAAGATCATTCTTAAAAGCTGGAAATGTTGTTTGTTGTATATAAGTTTTTACAGAGATAAATAATTTGCTGGGAAGGAAATATTTTGGAAAACTGAAAACATGGTACCGAGCAGGACAACTGTTAGCCACCATGACTAGACAGACAGAAAATAATGCCACTTGAGTTCTAACAAAACAATTACAAAAAACAGCTACATTTGTTAAAAAATGAAAGCATACCATACCCATTTAACTTAGGAAATCTCATTGCATGGTAATTTCAGAAGTTAAATAATTAATAAGCTTTTTCAAATGACAAAATCCAACAATACATTGTTTCAGCAGAGACTGGTGAATGGGTTATTTATTGAAATTAATACTTTTGGGAGTAATACTTTCAGTACAACTACATTGAGTTAACTGACCACAAAAAACACTGACATTACTGATAAACACATCTGAGATTATTTCTCAGGTCAGCCTTGACTTGGGTTTATCAATTGCCATTGTCTCAGGTAAAGTGTGGCGTTGAAATTGTATGTGCAAGTAGGATATCCTATGATCTATGAACCAAGACATTTAAAAACCACATCCAGCACATAATTTAGACAGACTGAAATGAAAACTACTGAATGTTGGACTAAATGAAAATATACAGCTCTTCTAATTCCCAGGGAATCCAATACCAACACGTTGTGATTCCCCTCAGCATGTGATATTGATGCCAAGGGCACTCTTTTTCCGCGCAGTTTTATGAGATGCATTGGGCATTCAACTAACTCCAATTAAAACCCATCAAGAATACTTGACGCCAAGAGCATTTGACATGGTGGAAAGAGCGAGAAAGTCATCACAGGGTCGGAGGGAGAGGAGGTGGATGGGTCAAACAAAACTTGAATTTCACCCAGGAGACTTCAGTTTGTGTCTTGTGTGAAACCAAAACTCAAGGTATATGTTTAACCCAAAACATGATCTTTATTTAAAACCTACCCAGTAGTTTTGTTGCCTCAACCTAACCATGACTGTTTGACAGCATTAATAACGTGTTACAGTTATATACGCCAAAGGGTGCCCATTTATCAAGAGAAAATGTAGGTGATTTTTCTAGCAAATTCAATGATTCCAATGGCCATTAGAGAAACTGCATCCAAAGATACTTTGTGAATAACTTATTTTTCAGCCATGGTGGTAGTCATATGATGTCACTGAAAAGAAATAACTAAAGAAACTACAGAGCTATTGTTATCTCAATGTCACTTGGCAGTTTTAACTGGGATTAGCATGATAGCAACTAAAAGTACATTTCTAATAAGAATGTGTTTATGTTATACTAAAAAAAATCATATCTTCTAAATTGTTAACTTGTTGTTAGAAATAAAGTGGTGTGGTATTTACTAGGGATGCGCAAAGACGTTATTTATCTGTATTCGGATAAAACCGGAAGTGGGCATGGTTTATACTGGACATTGTGTTACATTGTATTTTCTAACTTTATATTCATTGGCAATGCAATTTCTGAGCATTCAAAGCATCAAATTGATTTAATATTGGCATATAATAAGTTCTGAAATATATTTCCATATCCTCATACTTCACTTTTCAATAATAATAATAATAATAATAATAATAATCTCTTTTGCATTGGGAATAGTTTATATAAGACATAGTTTATATAAGAATAACACTGACCAGACAATTTGAACTGGGAAAATGAAGATTTAATGAACACTCTTTTAAACATTTTGTCACTGAACTTTTTGTTAGGCAATAGGCTTAGGCCAGTCTCTAACATGGGTCAATGAATGATCAGTTTGGACTGGCGGGAAAAACAGCTTTACAAATCAAATCCACCAGTCACTTCGAAAAGCTCAAGGAAAAAATATCTGTGGCTACAGGGGGGATCAAAATAAAATAAATAAATCAAATAAAAATCAACCAGCCACCCTCCTCCTCTGATAAATTAAGAACAGTCCCTTATCAGTACATACATTCCCTACTACACCCACAGTGGGCTGGGTGCTAACAGTCACTGTGGAGCACTGACTCCTGTCTCTGACCCCTGTTCAACCCACAACCGGCAGGATTCGCCTTTCGTTTCTGCTGCTGGTTGAAATCTGTTTGCTTGCACAAAACTATTTTTAGTTGCAAATGCGAGTAAAATGCTCGCACCGTAACGGTCGCTGTGGATAACAGCAATGGATAATTGGTTATGACCTCTGCCGGTGGAACGCACTTTCATTTCCATACTGAAGAAAGACCAGCTAACATTAGGCCTACACAGGATTAAGGAACTTGCTGCTTTGATGACGGTTCGATGGCAGACAACAGGTGAGTGAAAATATGTCTTACGTCTCACTGTAAGCAAGCATAGCCAGTGTTTGATTAGTGCGGCGTTTCTCAACCACATGACCAAGAAAAGAAAGTGCATGACACGCATGTTTATTTCCCATCTGAAAAGCTGGTATATTTGTATAGAAAAAGTATCTGTTTCAAAGACATTATTCGTGCCTATACAAATAATGTATTCGTATTCGGGCACACCCCTAGTATTTACACTATATATAACTATGTTATTGTATCAAGCTTCTCTGAAATGTATGGATTGAAATATCCTGTCTAAGTTTCCTTCTTGGAGTCTTGTATCATTGTATTTTTCCTCTTACAGAGTTTGAATCTCCGACTGTCCAACATCTGTAGAGAGCAGAGTCAATTCTTCGGTATAATGCTTGTGTACTCTAAGGTCTTGTGTGGTTTGGATTCAAGCGACAGTGGTTAGGCTCCAGGGAGTTGCTTGTCTACCATGGTGGAAGCCAGTTCCATGTGTTGAGAGCAGTTTTAATAGGGTGCTGGGGAGAAATAACACTGCTGAGAGGAGCGACCATAGGCTCTCTGCAGGAGGAGTGAGAGACAGTTGTGCCAGCCCCTGGTCAGAATCACACACATTCACATTCCAGTCTAACTGGATATTGCCCCAAAGTCCCCCTGAGGAGATTAACCACAGCTGAGTGTTAACTCCTTCAACTCTTTTCAGCTGCCTACCTTTCACCAGCAGACTCCCGTTCCAACACCTCAGTCATGACTCCTTCTGCCTCCATCGCCCTATTTTTTGTGTTCAAAATTGAAATGTTCCACCCATATCACTCTGTGACTTTACAATTCTAAACTAACTTGCACTATAGATAGTCAGATACCAATAACTTTGAGAATGCAATGGTACTTGTAATTGATAGTAAACTATGTCTGGCCAATACATCCTCACTCCAAAGAGTGCTCAGAAGGAGACTGGACCCACTAAGAACTGTTGCAGAGAGGGGCACATTGAACACACTGATAGCTATAATGGACAACAGCAGACACCCTCTCCACAGCCTCCTGGAGCGACAGAGGAGCAGCTGCAGCAGTCAGCTCATCTCACTGCGTTGCAGAACAAAGCGTTTCAGGAGACCCTTCGTCCCCACAGCAATAAGACTCCTCCTGAATCCAGTCACACACATTCACACATATCACATTAGCCACAACTGGAATGGACTATGGAAAGTTTTTGCAATTTCATTTTAATTCTAATTTGAATTTTTATTTCTATTTATGTACTTATTTTAACTTATTTTATGTTTATTTTAATAAGACTGTCTTATTGTTGATGAGGGGAAGTGTGGTTGTGGTTTTTTATTAGCTGCTGGACAGCCGAAAGTTCTTTCTGTTCTATTCTAAATACTGATGCTTGATCAGTGGCCCTATGCATCAAACTATGACCCTCTAGGTAGCGTCAGTTTTGGATGCTCAGCCATGTGTGTCGGTGTCCACTTGCTACATGCATATTTGTTTTCAAAATAGTTAAACCAGTATAAGCTTACTTTATTATCAGCTTTAGACAACAAAAGTACATGGTTAGGTTCAGAAAAAAAAGTCGTTTTGGGTTAAAATAAGTATGTTTGTTATTGACATAATGACACAACATTTGTCATGTGACATAAGTCAGTTCAAATAACTCAACATTGACTTTTGGTTTCACACAGGGCTGGACAGCGGCCTCCTGGGTGAAAGTCCTGTGTTTACCTTCTCTCCTCCTGCCCTGTGCAGACTTTGTCTCGCCCTTTTCACCACCTCAGTTGCTTGGAACTTCCAATAATGGCGCAGCCTGAATCGTCACATAGAGACACTGAAAAGTGTTTTGGTGTAAAGTAGAATTTGACCTTCGAGGCTCTGTTGTGTCATCTTCTGACTCTGTTCATGTTCACTTTTTGTCGCCCTTTGGGGCCGGGCCAACATTATTGAAATGTTGCATAACTTAGAGTAGCGACCAACATAGAAGGCATGGAGAGGGGAAGAAAAAAGAAAAAAAAAAAGAGCACCGGCAGCTTGTGAGAAGTGCTGGTGCACAAGAAAAAATCACAGTACACCACAGAGTAAAATCAAGCACTGCTCTTAACATATTTTCACCTGGAAATCCCCACAACCGAATTTGCTGGGCTGCACTGGCATAAGTTGCTCCAATAATTAGCTTCACTTCTGCTCCATGAAGTAATTTTTATTTGAATTCACCTCCGTGAAATCCCCCTGGCTTTAAATTTTGTTCTATATTTTCTTTCATGTTTTTTTTTTTTCATCTCAATGCAATGCATTGAGAAAAAGTAAGCAGTAGTGTTGCTTTCGTCAACGAAAAGTATGACTAAATATCGTGGTCAACAAACCTTTATCACATGACGAAAATGAGACGAGACGCAACGTAAATGGTGGTCATGTGACAATAACTAAAATTAAATATATAGTGCAATGTTGTTGACGAATAAAAACGTGGTTTACAAAATAAAACCTCTACTAAAATGTCTCTTCATTTTTGTTGACCAAAACGAGACGAGAAAAAATAACGTTATAATGTTTAGTCGCGTTATTATTTATTATTTTGCAGTATTTCTGTTTCCTAGGCTGTGCGTCGCACTGCTCAGACAGATTACAGCCGTGATGATATACAGTACAACATCACTCGCTCTCATGTGATATTGCTTTTATACAACAGTTCATCAACAGCTTAAATAGCAATGCTGAGTAAGGAAATGTTAACAAAAGGTGATGAAATAAATTATATAAGTATGTTATGTAGCTCCGCGAAAAAAAAACAGTTCCCCCAGTCTGTTGCCAGGCAACGTGGCACACACACCAGGAACTCACAAGCTACTTTGTATTTACATTGATCTGCAACTGTGTAACTTTGTCCAGTTCAGCTGATGAAATGTTGGCAAATCTGGATGTTGGCACGGCCGGATAAAAACACACCTGGAGGTCTGCACAGAAGAGTCCTGGCTTTCCTTTTCCTCGTCCTCTCCTAATGACCACTCATAATTTAATTCAAACGTAATTTTGGGGAAAATATCCATCTTCTTGGTGTAACACTATAGTGTCAGTTTGCGTCAATGTAGCGAGTGTGACAGTTGGTTAATTAATGGCTGTATTTATATTTATAACACCTGTGAGCGCAGTGATTTTACTGTTACAAGTCCCAGTGATGTTATACTCTATATCAGCACTCACGGAATGCCTCTCGTCCAATCAAATTACTCGGTCAAACTGTTGTATAAATAAATATATATTTAGCTCTGGGAGCTAATTTAGAAAAGAAAATTTTGGTTTGGTTATACTATACTAGGTACCTATATTATATTGACTGGGTATAACAGAATTGCATTACTAAAAAGAGACTAAAATACAATTTTCATTGACTAAAACTAGACCAAAATGCCATCAGTTTTCGTCAACTAAAACGAGACGAAAATAGTCATGGATTATTCTGACTAAAATAAGACTAAAATGCTCAGACTTTTAGTTGACTGACACTTGACCAGACAAAAAAGAGTGTGAACGTGACTAAAACTAATAAAAACTAAAATGACAGTTTGACACAAAGACTAGACTAAAACTAAAATTAAAACAGGCCGCCAAAAACAACACTAGTAAGCAGATTTGGAACTTCTCTCTCACTCTCTCTTCTTTCATTATTCACACCATTACCTTTACCACTTTTGTGTGTAGGATCAGGTGCAGCACCATGAATGCTTCATTGGAGAGACATTTCAGAACTGTGTGCTGTTGTGCGGCTGCCCATTTGTTGGATTCATCGTTTCTGGCCTGATTCTGGACATCAAAACATTTTTAACCTTAGCTGTGTCAAGCTAATGTATCATAATAATAATAACAATATAATAATTTGTTTCGATCATACAAAAAGCAAAAAAAGAAAATTGTAGGCTCCAGGAAATACAAGTGAGGCTTTGGCCTTGTTATTTCATTTTTCACATGAAATTGGCTGAATAAAATGTTGCATTTCTTTGAAATTTGTTCATGACAGACAAGACAAACGCTAACCAGTCAGTATTTGTATTTTCAAAGGCCAGTACTGGCCCCATATGTTAGTGTAGGTCTCCTGTCAATTGGCTTTGCTTACTTTCTGTCCTCGCTATCGTATTATTCCCTTTTCTTCCTCAACACTGTAGAGGCAGATAGACTCTATGGTGATAAATTGGGTGTCATTTTCCTTTGACCTGCTGTGTCTTCACTGCTCTGTGTATTTCTATGTTCATCCTTCTGATAATCAAACCTAGGTTCTGTTGTACCAAACTCTTGATACAATAACAAAAGTGTGTTTATATTCAATTTTTGTTCATACTTTCTTTTGGCTGGATCACAGCAAAGCAAATGCCAGTCCTATGCAGTCTGTCATTGAGTGAATAGGTGATGAAGTTACACCATTGGTCGGTCAAGTTGGAGTTTCCCCCATTACTCGTTCTTTCAAAATGAATAGGTGCAGCAGTATTTCAGCTGGTAATGCCGATCAATAATCTGATTCCCTGCCTCAATACATACATTACTGTAGTTGCTACACAAAACATTTGCCACTCTACCCACACAACTTGACCCAGAAAGCCTCTTTTGAGGAATTTTGGAAGAGCTTTAAAATATCACATTTTTTGGTGCCACAAGTTCTTTTCTGTATACATTAACATTTTCCTGTATATGTGTTTCAAATATGTGATATTTCCATACTATATTAGTTTGGGTTTAGGGAGTTGAGAAAGAAGGAGTGCTGGTGGATGCACTTGAAGCAGATGGGTCTTGGTGATCAGAGCAAAGATGAAATTAGTGGTAAAGTTGTCAAGTATAGATTTTAGTTTGTCCGCGAATAAATGTTGCTGCTTCTCAAGATTGTATTCACATTACCTCCTTGACACAGCAAGCAGATGGCCAGCCGTCACTCAAATTGGGCTGTTGGTTAGCGTTTGTGGCCGTCATTGATGCGGAGTGTCATTGGCCATCATCAGTGGTAATTGGCTTTTGTTCCACCGAATGAGCATGTTGAAACAGTATTAGTGATGGTGGAGTCTGTTGATGAATAAAATCACTCTGACTGTTCAGCTCAGCGCACAAGAAGAGACACGGAGGCGAAGAAAGTAAACAAAGAGCTAAAGTCAAGAGGGTGTGAGACCAAAGCAAACTCATACATAATGTAAGATTATATTTCTTTATCCATTTAGCAGAAATGTGTCATGATGGTTTGTATTATTGTTCACTCTATATATACTGTATGTACATATATATATATATATATACATATATATAAGCTTTGTTCTTTCAACATTGAATTGTGTTGTTAATGTGGTAACTAGCTCATTAGCATCAACACAATCAACACAGTTTCTCAGTCAAAGTCAAAAGTAATCTTGCTATGTTTTCCATAAGATCAACATTTCAGGCTGTGGGCATGTTCAAAACTGTAATGGGATACAACCAAGGTCTGGTCTGTTTAACAAAGTAACACAAACATTGCCTCTTCACTGTGCATTGGACTAAACACTTTAGATGAGTAACCCAGAACAACAAATCAGAAATTGTAAAAACATTGTAAATTTCTTAAAATCAAAGCAGTCATAAATCAATAGACTCAAACGTAGCTTAACCATATCATGTGATACTTCAGTACACTTTAAGAACAAATATTACATCTGCAAAAAAACTGCAGATGAACATCCAGGAATTCACATAATGCAGTAGAAACCAGTGATTACCCCTGTAACAGTTTGGACACAATTGACTATACATGATTCGTGACCTAGTCTTGTTAGGAAACACACACAAACCAAACACAAGATACATTGTAGGCAGCTTGCAATGTTTTGATAACAATGTATCTTGTTTGCATTGATGTGATGATAAAAAAAGAGTAGGTGTGAAATCTAAAATATGTATATGGACAATAAACATACTTTATGAAGACTGTCACAAACAGCATATAAACCAAATTTTGCAAATAAGAGAGAAACTGAAGTAAAAAACAACAACACAGTTTTGTGGTCACTGTTAAACATCCACATGTAAAAGCCATGTAAAAGCCATATCAGCTTTTACATTTCAGGATGTGTCAGCTGTTGGCATACCAGCAACATGTAGCCTTCTGCAGGTCCCCAGTGGACAGTTTCTATTTACAGTGTAACACTTTCCATGGTTAACCCATACAAGGGCTGATCTCCTGGGTGTTTGAAGGCCAAAGTGGATGCTGATATTTTTGAATTACAGCTTATAATAATAATATTTTCAGCTCATATCTGACTGTTTTTGTGAAAAGAAATCAAAGAAATCCCCTAGTAGTAACAGTTGTTACCCCAAACTTGTATTCTATTCAAACTTTGGGAAGACCAATTTATTGTCTCCATCTGAACACAGCCAAAACCAAGGAGATGGTGGTGGACTTCAGAAGATAGAGGTCACCCCATCAACCAGTCTCCATACAAGGGGAGGACATTGAGGTAGTCCACACCTACAAATATCTGGGAGTCCTCTTGGATGATAAGCTGGACTGGTCCTCTAACACTGATGCCCTCTACAGGAAGGGACAGAGCTACCTGTTTTTCCTGTGGACACTGAGGTTCTTTGATGTGTGTGTGTGGAGATGTTGAGCATGTTCTATCACACAGTGGTGGCCAGTGGACTTTCCTGCGCTGCAGTGTGCTGGGGAAGCTTGATAGACAAAAAAATCAAGCATTTGGACAAGCTAGTTAAAAAAGCTGGCCCAGTGCTTGGCAGGAGACTGGACCCACTAAGAACTGTGGTGGAGAGGGGCACACTGAACAAACTGTAAGCTATAATGGACAATAGCAGACACCCACTCCAGAGCTGCAGCAGTCGGCTCATCTCACGCTCATCTCACACAGAACAGAGCGTTTCAGGAGATCCTTCATCCCCACTGTTCAACACCTCCTGAATCCAGTCATAAAAACACACTCATACACATCACATTAGCCACAACTGGACTGAACTCTGGAATGGGCAATTTTAATTTAATTTTAATCTATCTATCGATCTATCAATCTATCCAATACAATATCAGATAAGGGAGCAAAAGTGGCCAGTAATCAAAAGAATGGTCTATTCCTAACTCATACTAGCTCTATTTCCTGTGTCCAACATGTTTGTACAGGCAATTCCCAAAAAACACTCATATGCTCACACTAAAACATACGTGTTCTCTTAGCCCTGCAGACTTGAACCCTGACTGTCTCAGAATTAACCACTTCCTCTGTGGTGGCAGTAAAAAAACACAGCCATGAGTGTAGCAAGCACTGGATGGGCAGACCCTGCCTCCCATCTAAGTACGCTGAAAGTTCTGCGTCCTTGAGAATCAACTTTTCAGCATCAAACACACAGAAAAGTCATACTAATTGATGGTGCATCTGATTAAAATGAGTGGCTAATGAGAGTCGAGCCAGGAAGAATGTGAGAGAATCCGTGTTCAAGCTCAACTTTTAACCTTTCTGTCGGAGGGCGAACCACTTTGATGTTCCTTGGTCTTTTCATCAGGCCCGTTTTTGGTTATGAAAAAGGCATTTTCAAAGTACAAAGGCGAAACTCACATTTGTAATTTGTCTCCTCTTCAGGAACAAATGGTCATCAGAAACATCGTTTTTTTCCCCCCTTGTGAACTATGTAGAGGGGAACTATAAATAAAGCTGCAAAATGAGAGGTGAGGAGGCCGAGGGCTGTGCTGTCAATCCACTGACTAGATTGGGAGGTTCAGATCTGCAGCCGTTCTGCCTGGAGTCTTACACCCAGAGCAACTACACTGTGATCACACCCTCTACAGACTTAGAGGCTCTCGCCTAGTTAGAGGGAGAGGGAGCGGGAATTGGCGAGGGGTTGTAGGAGTTGTGCATGTGGGTGTGTGTGTGCGTGTGTGTCATAGTGGGTGCAAAGGGGAGTGCAGGCGATACTTGGATGGAAATAAAGGTCGAAATCCTTGACTGCGAAAACTGTCATAGCGGGGGACATGTGCAGAGCCTGTTTGCCTAATAACCTGGGTCTTGTAAAAATATGAATGTGGAGTCCTCTGGAGCATATAATTTAACACCCCTATGCCATGGGAGATGAGTGAGAATTGAAGCGAGTACACCTTGACAAAGGCTATTCTCTTGGTTTCACACCAGCGGAGCGGTACCATGCAGGGTGCTGCTGCTGAGGCTAGGGCTGGCACAGCAACCAGCCTATATGAATTAAAGCTGCACAAAAAAAGTCACATTCATGCAAAGTCACTCATCTTATACACCTCTTATGCTCCTCCTTAACACTGCAAAACATGCTATAGAGTGCATCACACATCACTGGTTGGTATTTTAACATGGTATCACAGAATTTTCAAAAGTGTGCACAGTTTTAGTATGTAGTAGTGATTGTATTCCATGTTGGAATTTGTGAAGGGACCAATAACAAGACATAGCATTTGAGAACAGATAAGAGCACCGTCATCCCTGGATAATGGGGTGTCTTTCTTGAGGACCTCCAAACATAATGAAACATGGCAACGCTCCATATTTGGATCATGACAGAAAAAGCAGCAGGAACTTACTGTTGTAGTTTGTCTTCAAAATGCATGTGATTGTTTACAATGAAAAAAGGAAGCCACTTGGTTCTGATGGCTGATCCCACAGGTGCTCTTTGGCAGGGTAGATGAATGTACAAAAAACAGGATCAAGGAAGTCTTGCTTGTTATAAAGTGGTGCAGACAACCCCGAAAAAAACAGGGCACTTGGTCTTCAGGTGAAAAAATATTATAAGTGTAATATTTGAGCATATAGACAATCTGACAGACCAATGTGTATTCACTCAAGGTCTACATCAGGGTCTGAAAAATACAGAATGAGTCTGAATTTCTACCGAACATGAGGTCTAGTACGTAACCATAGAGGGTGCTAAAACAATAGCATTGGCCCCATACATGCCTACAAGCTAGGGAGAAATGTATCTACAAAAAGGCATAATAGCATTAACATTTGGTGAAAATGTATAAATTACTGAAAATGCCAAACAAATACTAACAAACAATAATTAATATTTCACTTAAGAAATAAGTACAGTTTAAGTGTAAAATAACCCTGTCTGACTCGAAAACCGCACTTGGTCAGTGACTTTTGGCATCAGACACTGACAACAAAAGCTGTCCTTTCACATTGGCATGGAACGCTGGTTGCCATTATTGTTTAACGGTGCCTGACAGCATCGGGGAATTTCAGCAGGACAAATGCACGATGAATGGACTGCACTTATATAGCCCATTTCTAATCATCCAACCACTCAAAGCGATTTTTACACTATGAGTCACATTCACCCATTTACACACATTCATACACTGGTGGCTGAGGCTACCATACAAGGTTCCACCTGCTACTCAGTTTTTAACACACTCACACACCAATGGAACAGCCATTGGGAGCAATTTCAGATTCAGTATCTTGCTCAAGGTTACTTCAACATGCAGACAAATTCTGATCTTCCGATTAGTGGAAAACCCGCTCTACCTCCTGACCATAGCCACTGACAACAATGAAAATTAAAAGTAAAGCCAAACCCTGTTCCTTTGTTCTAAACCCAACCATGTGTGTGTTGCAAAAAAATGCAGTGTTGCAGTGTAGTGTGTTGATTTTGGAAGAGACTGTATGCAAACTGTACATTTCCTGTGAAAACAGTAGTGGATTTTGAAAAGAGACAATGCATGTATCAGGCTGAAGTTGACACAGCGTCCCTGAATGTCAACAACCAAAGCAACCAGGGTACCTTGCACGTCATATACTGACATGGAAGGTCCAGGACCAAATGTCAATATGTGACGAGGTTGGAGTGAGAATGTGTTGTACAAAAAGGCAATGGAATGAAGCAACAAGGTTTAGTAGGTGCTCTTTCACCAAAAAAAGGGAATTCTCCGAGGCTCAAGTGCGGGTAAACAAATCTCAGTTTGATAAATAGTGATGTGTTCCCCTGCAGAGTGGCCAAATTGTTAAAGTTAAAGTAAGCTCTGGAGTCTATTATATATTAACACTGACATGTGTAGGTGATAACCATCTCCACTTTTGCCATATCGAAAAATATTATATTATGCTTGAGTCAGTAAAAATCAAATACTGTTGTCTCAAGTAAGTATGTATTGACTTACTATAGTCACTAGAAAATAGATGCAATCCTACATAAAATTGAAACTAGCAAATAATAAAGTTTTAGCTTTTTACTAATAAGCATAGCATGAGTACATAGGAAGAGAAAAAGAAGAAAGTCTACTTCATCCTTCAGTCACAGGCTGTTCTCATACACTGTTCATACCTATACCTTTGAAAAGGAATGCACCAAATTCATAAATACCCCACGTGAGTTAGTAAAGTTAGTAATTTCTGTATAACCCACATAAGCAGGAGGGCTGCAATTAGGTGAACAGTGCGTTGACAGAATAATTAACTGAGTAGTCTACATAAGGACAAGAAGTGGGGGATAGGACATAAACACAGGACTTTTCCGCCAGGAGACCGCTGTTGGGTCATCTTTAGATGTGTTGTCACAATGTTTTTTTTTTGTTTGTTTTTTGTAAACCTAACCAAAATAACTTTACTTGCTCAAACCAAGCCTATACCTCCGACCTATAATACATCTGTGCTGTTGATATTCTGGGACACCACAACCAATGCCTGCGCATAAACAAAAGCACTTGGTTAGGTTAAGAAAAAAACATAGTTTGGTTCTACATTCATACAGGAAGCGAACACCTGGCTCCTGAGTGAAAGTCCAGGGTGTGTTAGACTCATCCACCACCCCTCCCACTTGCCCAATAGGGACTTTCCAGCTCCTTATACTATGTTGTTAACAGCAGTATTTCAACCTGACACCATCCAGTGGCATATCATAACACTGAAAGGATCCATCCAGCTGGATTACAAACTGATGCTGCCTGCCAGCGTATCCTACTGCTATGAAAGGTAGCTTTTGAGATTTGACGTCTTACATCGAAATCACTGACCAGCTTTGGAATAAGAACGGGCTGGTCAAAAAACTGTGTGAGCGTCTGTACTGTCCACATCTGTGTTTGTTTTGCAGTATATTTCATCCACATCCTGAAAAAATAACCCCACTCTCCAAGGGCTAAAGCAAAAAATTGCTTTTTCTTGAGCTACCCTAAGGCCACTACCTAGTGGCCAATAGTGGAATTACAGCTCTTTTTAAATAAAAAAAAAAAGTCTCTTTTCTAGCTGAACCTCACTTTGTTGGTTGTCCTCTGACTTCTTGTGAATACTTGATTTCATTTAAAAACACTGTGCTTGTTTCACTTTCAAATGCAATCCGTGAAATTGCAAAACTGTATGGACATTGTTGAAAAGCAAATACAAGCAGAGCTACAGAGCAGCTTGACCCATTCTCATTCATAGGGTCCACTGGGCACACAGCTCTTGACTGGCTCAATCACAAGTCATTCACTCAGTTCAGTCATGGGGCTTTGGAGGACTTTTGCTGCTGAGATGGAATGAGAAACAAGAGTGCTGCTTTCTTTTGTCCCCTTTTTCTCATTCCTGGTACCAATGCCGGCTCTGTCCTGCATCTGTGAGGTGGATTAGGCTGACAACACGGAGGTTGCATTATGTCCTGAGGGGGCTGTACTGTAAGGTTCACCGCCAGTTCTCTCTCCCTCTGTCTCACCCCACTTAATGTACCGCTTCACTCAAAAGCAGCTAAATCTTTGTTAACATGGAAACTATGAACTCACAGGGAGTTAATCAGAGTCAGTGCAAGCCTGGCTATTTGCATGTGAATTGGCTGTGGCTGTATACCAGGCCTCTTTATGTCATTCACTCCACAGTGCCTCAGGCTTCTGTCCTCTGAGACATCACACTGTCATAGGTACATGTTAGGGAGAAATATCTATTATGTCGTTACTTGGAGGAAATCTGCCCTTAAAATAGCCAGAATAACCTTGGACAGTGATTTGAGTTTGCAGTCAATACCAAGAAATTCAGATTTTTCAATGCTCTGAAATGTGCATTTTATGTTGTCAGGAGCTAAAAAAAAAAATAAAACGGTTATACTCTCTCTTGCAGCTTGGCCACTTTTATAGCTTTAAAGGTTTTAGTCAGATGCTTTCTATAAAATATTGCAGTAAATGGGTAGACTCTAACAAAAGAAGATTTGAATTTCTTTAGTTTATTGAAGCTGTGCTAACATCCCTACCGAAAGCCAAACTTCCTTCCTTCTCCTTATTTTTCTATATGGTTTGAATTGGAGAGGTTATTGGGGGGGGGGGGGGGGGGGGGGGGGGGGGGATGTTAAAGAAGAGACTAAATCTGATGTGGAAATGTAGACTTAGAAGGATTTATCCATTTGAGAAAAGACCTTTTCACTTGTTTTGTTGGTTTATCCCCTAAACCCCGTCTCACCCCCCTGCCTAAAAGCTTTTGACATCTTCATCTTGTTCACAGTGGGCAGGCTTTGTTTGCTCTGCTTGAAAAAGCGGATGGGGCTCGGCCCTCCCCTCTCTGTGGCACAAGTGTAGGACTTTGCCATGGCAAAGGGGGGATTTCTCTTTCCTCCTGCCCCCTCCTTTTCCACATAACTACAATATGGTCATTGTCTGCCAGTGAATAATGTGGCCACTCGGGCAGCATGGACTGCTCCTCGGGCTTTGACTGTGAACCAGCTCTTTTCTTCAGCGTGAAAGGACTCTAATCCATGTAAATATAAGACTCTGAGTACAGCTTGGCCACGGTGGGGAGAGCGAAAGGGAGGAATGGAGGGGAGGGTCAGCAATTTAACCTTTGACCCAACAAATAAGAGGCATGTAAGTTTTAGAATTGCTCTCCAAAGAGGGGCTCCTGTGGCAGAATGAGCTTCTTTTGTAATCCTTGCAGTCTGGGGTAGATTGACAGGAGCCGGGGTGGGAGCACGGTACAACACAAAATCAGGAGAAAAACAGTACCACATCGCTGCAATGAGAAAGAAGACAAACAGACCATGCTAATTATTATTTATCTCCTTCCAGGATAAAACCTTGTAATCTTACCAATTTGAATAATTTTATACAACAACATTTGTGCGAGAATTTAAGACTTTGACAGTTCTGCTCTCAGAACGTATAAAAATTAAGTCAATTTGAAAAGGCTGGATTTCTTATTTCCTCAATCATTTTGAGTGACCAAGATTTTTCTCTTTATTCAGCTCATGTACCACAGCAGCACATTATGCTGTCTCCTCAACTTTATTACCATCAACAGCCATTAAAGCCATAAAGCACAATGCTGATCAGATGCAGAGCTGGTCAGAATCAGCTGAAGCTTCCCCACCGAGACGTGACTTTGACTACCTCTTTGAACAGCCCTTTTACAGAACAGTAGAGTACATTGAGCCTCATCCTGACAGCACTGTGTCTAATATACTACCTGATTAAAGGAAATGGCCACTTTAGAATGAAAATACAGACAGTACTTACTGACCCTCATGCCGACAAGAAGTCCAGTGTAGTTTTTTAATCCACAAAACTCGTTTGAGGTATCGGAGCATAACAGCTAGCTGGAATAACAGCTACACTTGAAGTGCATGGAACCCATATTTTGAAAATGTAATAAAACTCCACTAATGCATTTAATAAACTTCAGAACGGCTCGTCCGTCATAATCCAAGTGCCCTGAAGCCGCATCATGCAAAATTGACTTGAAAAGACGTAATTTACTCCACTTTTATAGCATAATTTCTCACCGAGGTCAGTTAGCCTGCCCTGCAGGCGTGCTGTGTTTACATGTCAACTCGCACGAGATTAGCTAATGGCTAGTGGTGGTGCTAGTTCTGGAGTCTCGCACGAGTTGCCATGTAAACACAGCACACAAGCAGTGATGAATGGGCCCTTGCACCTCTGCGCAACTCGGGGGAGCTGGCAGGACGCCGGCTGACGCGACAGTTTATTTCTGTGAAAGTCAGACACCACACGCAGGAGTGAGGTGGCATATCCTTCATAGAGTATGGGTGCTGGAATGACCTATTTCACATTTTGTACCACTCCCTCTATCTACTATGGGGTGCTGGAGAATATGCTAATGATACATCACGTTATTGTACAGCAAATATAGACCACAGCATGTAAATTTTAAGTAAATCAAAAGATAAGTGTCTGAAAAGACAAACTTCCTGTTGCCACTGGGTGGTGCTATGACTATCACGGAATACTGTCATATAGATGTGTTCAGGGCGGGACTATTATGAATCATGTGATACTGCTGTCATTTCCTTCAAAGTTATATATACATATATATATATATATATATATATATATATCACAAAGTAGTATAGCTCGCACAAACCAATTTTGAAGTCAATTAGATTAAATCTGTAGGAGTAATTCATTAAAATGTGAAACATGGAAAACGCCTAAATTGACTATGAAATCAAAAATGCTGGGTTTGGCCAATTGGTCCAAGAGGCTTTTTTTGTGTGTGTGTCAGGGCATGATACGTGTGTGTACCTATTTTCGTGCATGTCAGTGAAACATGCCGTGGGAGCTGCTCTTTAAAAGGTGTGGCCAAGCCATATTATGTGTCCAGGCCTAGACTATTAAGGAGCGTCTGAAGTTTCAGGCAGATTAAACAAACTACACTAAAGTTAATGCCAATTGCTGTGTTTTGGCAAAACATCGTTTGGTGACACCTCTCTGTCGTCACAATATAACATTGCAAAGGTCTGAAGGCCTTTATGACGACATTTGAGGTGGATATGGTCAATCTGCCAGGAGGAGCATGTTAAAGTCTTAAACATGTCATTTCCTGTCGCCACTAGGTGGCGGTCTAGGTTTCACGGAATCAGGGCACAATTAGTAATTTCATGTTTCTTGGCAAGACATCAAATTGCCCTTCAGCGTGAGGTAGATCTTGTGATAATGTTTGACCACAAAGTAGTCAAGCTTGCACAAACCAATTTTGAAGTCAATCCGAAGAAATCTGTATGAGTTTGTTAAAATAGAATAGGTGGGAAACACCAAAAATGACCTCAGAATTCAAAATGGGTGACTTCCTGTTGGGTTTTAGGCAAAGGGTCCAAGAGACTTTTTTGTGCGTCAAAGCGTGAAACATGCTCTTTAAGGGATGTGGCTACATACTTTGCCCCGCCCAACAATGAAAGCCATATCACACATACATTTACACAGCAACTGAAGCACATTTTGTTTTGTGGTTTATTTTGTTTTTATGAGGCATATAAAAAATAATTGTAAATTGAAGTGCATGCAAAAATTGGTGCGTTCTCAAGCATGTTAAATGCCCCAAAAAGCCAATTTAATTGTAGGAAAAATAATACTATTATATTCAGTTTCAATAGGGTCCTCACACCAAGGTCAGAGCTCGGGCCCTAATTATAAAATAGAACAGAATGAAATGAATATCCACAAATAATAAAATAGAAATATATGCACATTGTGTATTAATCAGTCAGTAATTTGGACACTGACCAGGTGATTTCCTTCATTTTTTGGCACTGCATGTGTAACACAGAGGAGGACCTACAAATATTTGTTGATACCTCTCACATAGCTAAATGATTGTGATGATTGTGAGAAAAGTCATTATAAATGCATCAATAATTATTTGGTTGCATTATCCTTATTCCATCTTCTGCATTTCAGCATGCGACTTCTCAGTTTGATAATAAAACTACATTTGTACAATGAGTTGTGGAATTTAATTACGCTCTTAGTTACAGTCCCCTGCTTTAAATACAAATGCTTCATTTTAATTTCTTTTACACCAAATCTCCACCACACCACCTCAGAAAAACATGTTGTACTTTTTACTCCACTGTATTTATCTGGCATCTCTAATTACTTTGCAGATTGTATAAACAAAACATGTGACCAGTTTATGAAACGTGATTCATCATTGTAGTACCCAACAGTATTTACGGTAGCAAAAATCAATCGAATGATATAGACGACACATTAGTAAAGATTTCAATGCAGGACTTGTGTTAAAAAGAACTCAAATACTACCACTGTTTCCAACATTACACTCATTTCCAATAGGCTAATTTATCTGGCTAGTAATCACACTAATCCAGTCTTTCAGCTTCACTAGAGTTATTATGAAACAGGTATTTAAATTAAAAATATAAAAAAAAATTTCATGAATCCACTGGTCTAACTTAAAAAAATGAAAGTAACAATTTACATGCATTTTTATGGGTAGTTCCAACTCTAAACTCTAAAGATAATTTCTAACTTGTTATTTCAATTCAGTCGTAAAATCAAATTTTTTATATTGACCAGCTTCTTAAAAAAATTTGTCAACTGACTAAAACATGTTAATGAAGCAAACGTAATTCCTTTATGTTGGAAAAAACTTCTTTATTTTAAGTCATATCCACTAACCCCATCAATATTTTTTAGTGTGTGGGTGGAGTACTGACCTTTAACCCTCAGCCTTAATTAAGCCTTGAAAAAAAGGTGAATTCAGAATTCTTATTTTATCATTATAGTCTTTAAATGTCAGATCTGTCTTGTTTTTAACATGTGGACCTGACACTTATTCTTAAAATATTTGATTCTACACTGAAGCTGTTTTTTCCTTAGCCTTGCACCCCAGATTTTTCCCACATTTCCTGAAAAATGGCAGGATATGTAAATAATTTAAAACACATTTCCTAAGCTCACTAACATTTCATTCTTATTTGTATCCATGTAGTGTATATCTGTGTAGAATCCTTTCCAGCTCCCTCTCTATCACAGCTCTGGAACCCCATGCATTTTCTCTCAATTTCTTACACTATGTCAGTGTGAGCATATGCAGTCTCAGTGTAAGCGATGGCTCCTGCTTTATGTTGTGCTAAAAAGTGGAGAATAAAGAAACATCAAGGCATTTTAACTCAGAGCATCTGTGTTCTTCACTGCCCTCCTCCATTCACTGCTCTTTCCTCCTGCCATTACTGTGACTACCTGTAATTTTGGATGGGTCATTACAGAGGTATTCCTGTTGGGTTGTACTCTACACTGCTGTCTGTGTATTTCTTGATCCTTTCAGTCATTGGTGTTTTCCCCAGCACTTCCTGGAGATCACCTGTCAATCAAACAATATGGATTGATAGTAGTGGAGTAGTACCAATAGTGGAGTTGCAGTTTTGAACAACTGCATTTGTTCAGTTACATTTAGAATTTCTCATTTCCTTCTCCCATCTCCTTCTTTCCTTTGTGAACCAGAAACTGATTTGAGTGCTGCCATCTTCCTAGCTGTCCCAATGCTGTATGAAATGAATTAAGTGGTTTGGGAAAATTATCCCAAATTACATATGCAGCCCTAACTGCTTACCAAGTATTCATTCAAATTTTAAAAGGTCATAAAAGGAGAAAAGGTCATATATTTAATATGTCTGTATTGTTAAGAAAGAGGGTTGGGAATTTTACATCAAACATACCTTGTTTTTTTTTTTGTTTCTGAGTGTTTTTTTAATGATGATATGTATCAAGAAAAGAGAAGAAACTCACTAATCTCTCAAGGCATTAATATATATATTTTTAGGATTGATTGTTGGATGGATGGATGTTGCAATATCATGAGCAAGTGTCCCAGTTCTCTCTTGTCTCCTTCACTTCCCTCCCTTCCTTTCTCACTTCCTCCAAATCACTTCCTGCCAGGAGAAAGGTGATAGAAAGGGTGGACAGGAAACGAGCAATAAAACAAATCTGGATACAGGCTGACTCATTACTGTACTGTTTTCCAAACTTATGGCCTCAACTTAATAGAAATGTGTGCTTACAGCCCTGTGTCCCTTATTGAAGTGACATATGGCTATAAATTAATCAGTGACTTTCCTGTCTCTTTTTTTTTATTTAAGCAATTTTAGAGGCCTTTAAACGACAGTACCACCAGATGAAAAACATTTTTTCTTTTGAATTATTTTCCTGGGAAACTTTTTTTTTTTTTTAATTATTTTCAGATAAATTGAAGGATTTAGGGTTGTTTCGTTGGTTGATAAAATGCTCTGACTGTACTTCTTCAAAAAAATTATAAAGCTCCCTGCTGGACTCAAACCATGGATGTTAATGGATGGTGCCTTAACCCCAAAGCCACAGGACAGTGGCGTAGCTCCAAATTCTGGGCCTTATGCACAAGCAGTTCCTGTGGGCCCCCTGCACTGCCTCTCTTGCCTCTCCATGTGTCTGTCATACACCTTTTGCATTTTTTTTTTTTTCAAAAATTGTAGCATGATAGCACAATCCAGGTATTTTTAAAGATCAAGTGAAATAGCCAGTAGAGCATCTTGAGTTGCTTTTAGGTTTCATAATGTGATATTTTTCCGAGTGAAACAAAATGAGTAGTGCAAAAACAAAACAAAAAAACAGCACCAACATACATTGTTGAGTCTTTCCCCAAAAAGAGGGAAATTTGGGTTCCAAAAAAGAAAAGAAAGAAAGGGATAGAAAGCAAACTGACCCTGTAAAAATAAAATAAAATAATATAAAATATGGATTCCCTCACCAAGAAACCCCTACCAAAAGAGCTCACAGAGATAGGCTAGAGGTTTTTACAAGATCAAAAAAACACTGACAAATAAATAAAATCTTAACTGAGGTTCCACTTATTAACTGAGGAGGTCTGATGTGTCTGTTGACCTTTTATGAGGTCCCCAGTCTCAGGTTATGGACCCCAGGCATAGAAAGTTCAAAATGCCTTTTGTTTGGATGTTTGGATGAGAATGAACGCGATGGCTGTATTCTATCTGATGTGCTCTCAGTGTACTCCATAAGAAAACATGCTCCATGGGTGAAATCTGAGAGGCTCAGGTGCACTGTCTAAAGCGCGCTGTGTGTTTACGCTCATGTGTGATTCTTCCTCGCATTAAACGTGTGTCTGTATACATGCGGGCGACGGCGTGGATGGTACACATAGGGAGTAGGTGACGCCCCCCCCCCCCCGTGTTTTTAGTCTCCTCTGCTTTGTTCCCTATCTTAATTACAGCCGAGCTCTCCTCAGAGAGCGCGTAACCCACTCCCCACTTCCACAGCAGCATCCCATTAAAGCCACGCACCCCGATGAATCCCCTTTACCTTTATGCAGAATACAATTAAAAAACGGGGGGAGATCAAAAAGATGCCAGGAGCCTGACGAGGGTGATGTTTTTCTGAGAAATGCAGATTTGTCTTATTGATGGCTGCCCCGTTTGGAAATCATTACGGGACGGGAGTAATCAGTAGAGCTGCATCAGCATTTTACATGCAACAACACCACCTCCTAACACACACACGCGCGCGCGCGCGCGCGCACACACACACACACACACACACACACACACACACACACACACACACACACACACACACACACAGTATATGCTTTCAACAAAGTATTTCGCTCCTCACCTCTGAACTTGTTGTTGCATTTGCCCAATTAAACAACAGCATGAGCCTCATATCAGCTCATCATTTTTAATACTTCTACTTCTATTAAATATCATATAAATTATGATATTTATATACATGATTTGCCAGTCTAAGCTGACACAAGGGTGTATTTCCTTTATCCTTTCCCCAGTCTTATTAGTCTCAGTCAGTGGTGTTGTTAGGCATCTGTGGCTTCAGCCCTAAATGTTTTAAAAATAGCCCCTGATCTAAATATATAGGCAATATATGTTTTAATAAATAAGAATAGGTCTAATAATTTAAAAAAGCCAGAGTCATAGAGGGCCCTGGGAATGAGTCCTGATAATGACATAAGGTCTGTGGTTGACACAAGCTTAAGAGACTTTCAAATTTTATTTTACCACATAAAATATGTCAGTAAATGCCCAACTTGTGAATTGTGAAGCTTTTATGTATCTTAAAAACAACAGTTGCTAACAAGTTGCTAAATGAGACTACAGAACATCCTCACACTGAATGCAGCTTTACAGCCTTGTTTTGATAGGGATGTTAAATCATGTGACTGTAGTTAGTTTATAGCCTAAAATTAGCTTTAACTTCTGGTGATTGCATTTAGGCTTCAAAAGTCATAAAAGAGGTACCCATTGGTGGAGATTGTCTTGCTGAACAAAGCGTATAAGTATCATGCTTGTTTCCCACAAAGTTTATTTTCTGCAGTAATCCAAAATCCAATGGAAAATCACACAGGCTTTTTGATGAGGGAACCTGTGTGATGCTAACTTTTGCACTGGCCTACATAATACA